>CM073597.1:30004713-30629990 GCA_037074985.1 Solanum bulbocastanum | reverse complement strand
AGGATGACCATTGAAGGTGAATTAATGAGAATTCAAGCTTGGACCCCTGATTTTACACCTGAAGAGGAGACCCCTATAGTTCCTATATGGGTAGCCTTACCTGAACTCCCCTGGCACTGCTATAATAAGGTTCTGCTTACTACTGTCTTGAAATCTATTGGCAAAGTGTTGTATTTGGATTCACCATCCTCTCAAAAAACCAGAGGCAGTATGGCCAGGGTAAAGATCCAGATTGATCTTACCAAGGAAAGACCCCCCCACATTTGGATGGGATTCAAGCATTCAGACCCCAACAAAGGAAGATGGCAAAGAGTTCAGTATGAAGGTATCCCTGACTATTGTATGTATTGTAAACATCAAGGACATATGGAGGATGTATGTACTATCAAGAGAAGGGATGAAGATTTCCAAAGAAGAAAGGAGAGGGAGGAAGTAAAAAAGAAGTCTTCTAAGATTGAACAGGTGATAAATGTGCAGTTGCAAGACAATGAAAGAAGCAGTAAGTCTCATGCTCAACAACAATTACCCCCAAGGAAACAGTACAGACAAAATGAATTGCAGGGACAGGCCCAGGAAAACAACCAGCTTACAGTTCAACAGGATCAGGAGATTAATAACCAAGAAGAGCAATGGCAGACCCCTAAAAAGAAGCAAAACAGGAATCAGGAACAATCTCATAACAGGGCTATATGGAGACTTGTCTTGCCTCAGCAAACAAACAATAAGGAAAGCATTCAACAGGAGACAGCTACTGCAGGTAACTCATCTACTATTCCAATTTATAATAACTACATTAATCTAGAATTGCAGGAACAACAGGAAATGAGCAATGCTGAGGAAAGGAACAGCACCAGAACTGCAGACCAGGAAATCTAACCAATGCAGAGGACCAATATGGGTCCATTCACAAGGAATACTCAAAACACTATAATCTCGCAGAATGAACAGGTTACAGCTCCCATTAATGCAGGTATTGACTCTATGCTCCCATTCCCTAAGCCCCCTTTTAGCCTTGTTGGTTATGTTGATGAGGAAGCTGTTGGAGGTATGGAAGGGAGGGTACAGGAGATACACACTAATCTGCAGGAAGGGGCCACCAAAGGGGGGAGGGAATTGACTCATGTTCTGCATGAGGATGTGGTTAGAGACCTTAGAAGTGACTCTAGAGCCCCTGCTACCCCTGATTCCTACAAGGAGACTACTGGGCAGCAAGATCTGCAAGAAGGAAATGAGAAGAATACTGCAACAGGAAAACAAAAAGCCAGGCTGAACAACAAATCTGGAGAAAGGCTGAGCAAGAAGAAGAGAGATGCAATTAAAAAGAGGCAACAGCAAGAGCAGCAACATGGTACAACAAACTTAGAACAACAACCCTGTGAACATAATATTAGCAAGGGCAAGAAAGACAAGCCTTTACAAGATGATTATGGAGCCTTGAACTCTGAAGATGAGATAGATCCTGACAACCATTCCATAGATGAGTATGATGAGGAAGAAGTTAGAGCTTTTGGATCTACTTTTCATGATGAATGCACAGCAGAGGTTCAGGAAGTGGCAAACCAGCAAGGGCTATCACCAAGGGGGAGGAAACTTAACAAACAGGACAGACAGCATGCCAACACCAGTACATCTGCTATTACTAGCAGACCCATCACAAGGTCCAAATCTAAAGGTTTTTAATGATTAAAGCCCTTTGTTGGAATGCTAGGAGTATCAACACTCAAAGCTCCTTGGAAAGACTTCAAACACTCAAGAAGATGCATCAATTATCCATGATTGCTATCCTTGAACCTTTTGCAGATATTTCTCAACTCAACACTGTGAAAATCCAACTTCATATGGATCAAGCTGTAGCAACCCTAATGGGAAGATATGGCTTCTTTGGTCTAATGAAATCACTGGCAGTATACAGGAAAACAATGAGCAACATATCATTGGGGAATTCAAACATTCTGATATTGATAATAAGTTTATGGTTTCCTTCATTTATGCTAAGTGCAAGGAACATATGAGAAGACCCTTATGGGATAGATTATTGCACTTTGCTAGTAGAGAATTACCTTGGTGCACCATTGGAGATTTCAATGTTATCACTAATACGGAGGAGAAGTATAGGGGAATGACCTATAACATGAACAAGAGCCTCGAATTTATAAGTGTGATTGAGGCATGTGGACTGATTGATCTGGGTTACACAGGACAACCATACACTTGGTGTAACCAAAGGAATGCACAGGCAAGAGTGTGGAAGAGGTTGGATAGGTCCATGGTTAATGACAAATGGTTAGAGACCATGCCCCTAACCACTATAGAGCATCTTTCCTCTGTTGGGTCTGACCACTGTCCTCTGCTTCTGGAAATGGTTAAAAAGAATGAAGATCATATCAAATATTTCAAGTTCCTACACTGTTGGGTAGATAATGAAAGCTTTATGGAAACTGTCCAAAAATGCTGGGAGAGGGAGGTCACTGGGAACCCTTTCTGGAAATTACATCAGAAATTGAAAAGAGTAGCTACTACTCTTAGCAGCTGGTCCAAGAGAGAATATGGAGATATTTTTGCTAAAGTGAAAGAATTTGAAGAGAATATCAGAAAAGCTGAGGAAGAATTGATTGGTGACAACACAGAAGCTCTCAGACAGAAGTTACATCTCATGAATGCCAACTATATTAGGTACTTGAAGCTGGAGGAATCATTACTTAAACAGAAGACTCAACTGCATTGGTTTAAGGAGGGAGATGCCAACACTAAGTACTTTCATGCCTTATTAAGGGGAAGAAGAAGAAGGCTTTTCCTTCACAAAATCTGCACAGATAAAGATGTTTGGATTCAAGGGGATGAACAGATTGCTCAAGCTGCCTGTGAGTATTTTCAAGAGATGTTCACTGGTCAGAACTACAGAATTGATGAGGGGATTCTTCAGCATATTAACCCCCTGGTCACTCCAGAACATAATCAGATGCTACAGGAATTACCTACATTGGAAGAATTAAAAAGAGTGGTGTTTGCTATGAACCCGAATTCAGCTCCAGGTCCTGATGGAATAGGGGGAAAATTCTACCAAGCTAGCTGGCACATTATTAAAGAGGATCTACTAGCAGCTGTGCATTATTTTTTCTGTGGAAACACCATGCCTAAGTTTATGTCACATACTTGCTTAGTTCTTCTTCCTAAGAAGGAACAGCCTTGCAGATTCAAGGAACTCAGGCCTATCAGTCTCAGCAATTTCTCTAATAAGATTATTTCCAAGCTTATAAGCATGAGACTTGCTGATATTCTCCCTGTGCTCATTTCTGATAATCAATCAGGGTTTGTAAGAGGGAGGAGCATTAAAGAAAGCATCATGTTGGCTCAAGAGATTACTCATGACATTAAGAGGCCAAATCCAGGTGACAATGTAGTGATCAAGCTGGACATGACCAAGGCATATGATAGAGTGTCCTGGTCTTTCACTTGCTTGGTGTTGAGAAGATTTGGGTTTGGGGAAGCTTTCATTGACATGATATGGAGAATTATGAGTAACAATTGGTATTCAATTATTATCAATGGTCATAGACATGGTTTTTTCCATTCAACTAGAGGCCTTAAACAAGGTGATCCTTTATCTCCGGCCCTATTTATTTTAGGTGCTGAGGTTCTTTCGAGAATGCTTAACCTGGCTCATAAAAATCCTTTGTATAGAGGTTTTAGAATGGAGCAAAAAGGTCCTCAGATCAACCACTTAAGTTTTGCTGATGATGTGATCATTTTTACCTCTACTGATAGACAGTCTATGAAGATCATCATGAATACTTTGAAGGAATATGAGCTGTCGTCAGAACAACTTATCAATAAGGAGAAAAGCCACTTTATGATCCCTAGTAACACCCTCAGGCCATCATTGACAGTATTCAAGATGTCACTGGTTTCACAAGACAGGACAGCCCTATTAGCTATCTAGGCTGCCCTCTTTATATTGGTAGACAAAGGATTATATATTTTTCTCATTTAGTTGAGAAGGTTTCCAAAAAAATTTGTGGCTGGCAAGGGAAAATTCTCAGTTTTGGAGGCAAAATCACCTTAATTAAACATGCTTTACAATCTATGCCTATCCATACAATGTCTGCAATTTCACCTCCCAACACTACCATCAAATACATGGAGTCTATTATTGCTGCTTTCTTCTGGGGGAGAGATCATGACAGGAGAAAGTATCACTGGGCCTCTATGAAATCCATGAGTCTGCCATATAGTGAAGGAGGTCTGGGGCTAAGAAGACTTACAGACATCTGCACTGCTCTTCAATATAAACAGTGGTGGAATTTCAGGACAAGGACAACTCTGTGGGGACAGTTTCTTAGAGCCAAATATTGCCAAAGAGCTAATCCAGTTGCAAAGAAAATTGACACTGGCCAGTCCCTAATGTGGAGATTTATGATGAGAAACAAGAATATAGTGGAACAGAACATCCTCTGGAAGATTAATTCTGGAAATTGTTCTTTTTGGTGGGATGATTGGCTAGGAAATGGTGCCCTTGCTTGCCACTCTGATAACATTTCTAGCCTGAACAATGCCACTATTACACACTTTCTCATCAATGGGAAATGGAATGAAAGGAAGCTGCGACAACAAGTTCCACCTTTACTTATTCCTCACATATTAAACACTTCTTTCCAATACCAACAAGGAGTGAAAGACACTGCAATCTGGAAGCCTACTGATAATGGAAAATTCACCTGTGCTTCAGCCTGGGAAATCTGCAGATACAGGAAGAATGATGAAGGTACTAGCAGCCATATATGGAGTAAAAACATACCTTTCAAGATGTCCTTTCTATTATGGAGGGCATTAAGAAATAAACTTCCTACCAACGAAAACCTAGCTAATTTTGGAGTGGAGCCTGTGCAATGCTTCTGCTGTATCAATCGAGGGTGGGATGATGTTGATCACATATTCAATGGAGGTCATTTTGCAGCACACATCTGGAAGCACTTTACAGGTGTTATGGGACTCAATCTCCAGCAGACTTCCTTAACCAGCAAACTGATGAAGTTTTGGGAGGTCCAAGGGAGAAATGAAGCTCACAAGACCCTCATTCAAGCACTCCCCATAGTGATCTGTTGGAATTTATGGAAGAACAGATGCTCAGCTAAGTATGGGGATAAGAAAACCAACATCAGCCGAGTCAAGTACATGGTTCTTAAAGACATTTTCTATCTTCTTAACTCAACTTTTCCTTATATACAATGGCCTACAAGGTGGACAGAGGTGATTGATGTGATTGAAAGCTGTAAACATGATGTTAAAGTCACCTCTGTAATTTGGAAGAATCCTTCCACTAATAGGTATAAGCTCAACACTGATGGCAGTGCACTGCATAACCCTGGGAAAATTGGAGGAGGGGGCATCCTAAGGAATGAGTTTGGAGACATTATTTATGCCTTTGCGATACCTCTTGGAGAGGGGACCAACAACCAGGCAGAAATACAGGCTGCCAGTTATGGGTTAAACTGGTGCATTCAACATGGTTACAATAACATCATTCTAGAAGTGGACTCAGAGCTCTTAATCAGATGGTTATTGAAGACCTCTACCCCCCCTTGGAAGCTGCAGATGTTTATACAGGAGTTACACACGCGTGTGTCTCAATGTGTATCATTCCAATGCATCCATACGTATAGAGAAGCTAATGGCACAGCAGACCTGCTCTCCAAACAAAGCCACAAACTTGATATCATCCAACATTATTATACATATAACCACATGCCAAATGCTATTCGAGGAAGCTATATTCTTGAGAAGATGGGAGTCCAAAGTTTTAGAAGAAAGGAATTGAAAAGAATTAAGAAACCTCCCTGATCCTTTTAGGAAGTTGTCTTTATACTAGTCATGAATACATCTCCTTTGATAGGTTTGTTGTGTTTTTGCCTAGATCCTTTCCTTTATTCTCGCCTTGTAAGGGGAGAGTCTCCCTTATTTATGCTTTCCTAGTATAATTGTATCGAGAGGAGTCCTCTCCTTAGGTGCGTAGTTGCTAGGTTCCTTTTTGTTTTAGTACGGAAAAGAGTTAACTAGCCGTTCAGGTTAGTGGACTGCTGGACCACCTTAAGATGGGAGGTAAGGTTTTATGTCCCCCTCCTTGTACCTTTATTTTCATCTATGATAAGGCCTGGGGGTGTTGCTAAGCCCCTGACCCCCCCAAGGGTCGTTCAAAAAAAAAAAAAAAAAAAAAACCTAAATGCTTAACCCTAAATTTAAACCCTAAACCCTATACCCTAAACCTAAACCTAAATGCAAAACCTAAAACCCTAAACCCTAAACCATAAACCATAAACCTAATTCCTAAAATCTAAATAATAAAGCCTAACCCTAAAAGCTATAACATACACCCAAAATTATAAACCCTAAACCCTAAACACTAAACCCTACACCGAAAACTCAACACCCTAAACCCTAACCCTAAACCCTAAGCCATAAACCCTAAACCCTAAACCCTATACCCTAAACCCAAAACCCTAAATCTAGAACCCAAAACCCTATACCCAAAACCTAAAACCTAAACCCAAAATCCTAATCAATAATCCATATACCTAATTTCTAAACTCAAACCCTAACCCTAAAACTTCAACCCAAAATCATAAACCCTAAACCCAAAACACTAAACCATAAACCCATAATCATAATCCCTAAACCCTAAAGCCTAAACCCTAACCCAAAATCCTAAGCCACAAACCTTAAACCCTAAACCCTAAACTAAAGCCCTAAACTGTCAACCCAAAGTAGAAAAACCTAAGCCATAAATCGTAAACCTTAAATACTAAGCCCTAAACCCAAAACCCAAAACCTTAAAGCGTAATCCCTAAACCCAAAATCCTAAACACTAAACCCTAAATACTAAACCCTAAACCCTAAACACTAAATCCTAAACCCTAGACCCTAAACCCTAAGCCACAAATCCTAAACCCTAAACCCTAAATGCTAAACCCTAAATTTAAACCCAAAAATCTAAACCCTATGCCCTATACCTAAACCCAAAACCTAAAACCGTAAACCCTAAACCATAAACCATAACCTTAATTCCTAAAATCTAAAAAATAAAGCCTAACCCTAAAACCTATACCATACACCTAAAATTACAAACCCTAAACCCAATACCTTAACTGTTAAACCCTAAACCTAAATCCTAAACTCTAAACCTTAATCCTAAACCCTAAACTCAAAACCCTAAATCCTCATCCCTAAATTGTAAACCAAATTCCTAAACTCTAAACAATAAAGCCTAACCCTAAAACCTAAACCATACACCCAAAATTATAAACCCTAAACCGTAAACTCTAAAACCTAAAATCAACACCCTAAACCCTAACCCTAAACCCTAAACCTAAAACCCTAAGCCATAAACCCTAAACTCTAAATCCTAAATGCTAAACCTAAACTCGAAACCCTACACCTTAAACCCTATACCCAAAATCCAAACCCAAAACCCAAAACCCTAAACCCTAAACCTAAAACCCTATACCCAAAACCTAAAACCTAAACACAAAATCCTAATAAATAATCCATATACCTAATTCCTAAACTCTAACCCTAAACCCGAACCATAAACCCTAAAAGATAAGACGAAAACCCTAAACCCTAAACCCTAAACCATAAACCTATAATCATACTCCCTAAACCCTAAACCGTAAACCCTACACCCAATATCCTAAACCAGATAACCTAAACCCTAAACCCTAAATGCCAAACCCTAAACTAAAGCCTTAAACCCTATACCCAAAATAGAAAAACCTAAGCCATAAATAGTAAACCCTAAATACTAAACCCTAAACCCAAAACTCTAAACCATAAACCCTAAATCAAAAATCCTTAACAATAAACCCTAAACACTGAACCCCAAACCCTAAACCCTCAACATTAAACACCATAATCTAAACCCTAAACCCTAACCTTAAATCCTAAATATTAAGCTATAAACGCTAAACCCTAAACTCTAAACCCTAAACCCTAACCTCAAAATCTAAACCCTAAACCCTAAGTCCTAAATCCAAAACCCTAAATCCAAAAACCTAAACCATAAACTCTAAACCCTAATCCCTAAGCCTAAACCTTAAACCCTAAACACTAAACCCAAATCCAAAACCCTAATTCTAAAATTATAAACCCTATTCCATAAATCATAAAACCTAAACCCTTAAACATATACGCTAAAACCTAAACCCTAAACCAAAAATCCTAATTCATAAATCCTAAACCTCAAACCCTAACCCAAAACCCTAAACCATTAACCCTAAATCCTAAAAAATAAACCCTAAACCCTAAACCTTAAAACCTAAATGCTAAACCTTAAGCTAATGCCCTA
Organism: Solanum bulbocastanum; assembly: GCA_037074985.1. Taxonomy (NCBI): domain Eukaryota; kingdom Viridiplantae; phylum Streptophyta; class Magnoliopsida; order Solanales; family Solanaceae; genus Solanum; species Solanum bulbocastanum. The sequence continues at coordinate 30,621,652 of CM073597.1, read as the reverse complement.
AACCGTAAACACAAAACAGAAAAACCTAAACCATAAACTGTAAACACTAAATACTAAACCCTAAACCTTAAACGCTTAACCCTAAATCCTAAATCATAAACCCTAAACCCTAAACCAAAAATCCTAAACACTAAACCCTATACCATAAACCTAAACACTAAACCCTAAATCCTTAAAACTAAACCCTAAAAAAAAAATCCTAAAACCCAAACCATAAACCTTTAACCCTAAACTCTAAACTCTGAACCCTAAAATCTAACCCTAAATTCTAAACCCTAAATCCTAACCCTATACCCTAAACCCTAAACCAAAACCCTAAACCTTAATTCCTAAACTATAAACCCTGAACCCTAATCGTAAACCCTAAATCACAAACCTAAAACCCTAAAACACCATACCTTGAACCTTAAATCCAAAAACATAAACTCTAAACCCGAATCCCTAACCCTAAACCTTAAACACTAAACCCAAAACCCTCATTCTAAAATTTTAAACCCTAAACCCTAAATAATAAAATCTAAACACAAAACCCTTAACCTTATACCCTAAACCCTAAATCCAAAATCCAAATTCCTAAACCCTAAACCCTAAACCCTCACCCTAAATCCTTAATGTTCAACCCTAATACTAAACCCTAAACTCAAAACCCTAAATCCACATTCCTAAACCATAAGCCTAATTCCTAAACTATAATACATAAACCCTATCCCTAAACCCTAAACCTTAAACCCAAAATCAAAAACCCTAAATGCTAAACCTTCAACCCAAAACCCTAAACCCTAAACACTAAATCCCAAACCCTAAACCCTAAACCCTAAGCCATAAATCCTAAACACTATACCTTAAATGCTAAACCCTAAAGTTAAACCCTAAACCCTATACCCTAAACCTAAACCCAAAACCTAAATCCCTAAACCCTAAACCACAAACCATAAACCTAATTCCTAAAATCTAAACAATAAAGCCTAACCTAAAACCTATACCATACACCTAAAATTATAAACCCAAATCCTAAACACTAAACCCTACACCCAAAATCCAACACCCTAAACCCTAACCCTAAACCCTACACCCAAAATCCAACACCCTAAACCCTAACCCTAAACCCTAAACCTAAAACCCTAAGCCATAAACCCTAAACCCTAAATCCTAAACCCTAAACCTAAACACTAAACCCTAAACCCTACACCTTAAACCATATACTCTAAACCTAAAACCCAAAACCCTGTACCCAAAACCTAAAACCTAAACCCAAAATCCTAATCAATAATCCATATACCTAATTTCTAAACCCGAACCCTAAACCCTAAAACTTTAATCCAAAATCATAAACCCTAAACCCTAAACACTAAACCATAAACCCATAATCATAATCCCTAAACCCTAAATCCTAAACCCTAACCCAAAATCCTAAGCCACAAACCTTAAACCCTAAACCCTAAATGCTAAACCCTAAACTAAAGCCCTAAACCCTCAACCCAAAATAGTAAAAACCTAAGCCATAAATCATAAAACTTAAATACTATACCCTAAACCCAAAACCCAAAACCCAAAACCATAAACCGTAATCCCTAACCCCCAAAATCCTCAACACTAAACCCTAAACACTAAACCCTACACCCTAAACCCTCAACCCTAAACACTAAACTCTAAACCCTAACCCTAAACCCTAAATACTAAACACTAAACTATAAACCCTAAACCCTAAGCCCAAACCCTATACCCTAAACCCTAAATCCAAAACCCTAAAAATTAAACCCTAAACCTTAATTCCTAAACTTTAAGCCCTGAACCCTAACCGTAAACCATAAATCATAAATCCAAAACCCCAAAACCTAAACCATAAATTCTAAACCCTGAACCCAAAACCCTAATTATAAAATTATAAACCCTAAACCCTAAATGATAAAGCATAAACCCTAAACCCTTAACCCTATATGCTAAACCCTAAATGCTAAATCCTAAATGCTAAACTCTAAACCCAAAATCCTAATTCCTAAATCCTAAACCCTAAACTCTAAACCCAAAATCCTAATTCCTAAATCCTAAACCCTAAACCCTAAACACTAACCCAAAACCCTAAACCCTTAACCCTAAACCCTAAAAAATAAACCCTAAACCCTAAACCTTAAACCTTAAATGCTAAACCCTAAAATAAAGCCGTAAATCCTAAACCCAAAATAGGAAAACCTAAACCATAAAGTATAAACCCTAAACCTTAAACCCTTAACCCTAAACCCTAAACCCTAAACCCTAATCCCTAAACCCAAAATCCTAAACACTAAACCCTAAACACTAAACCCTAAACCCTAAATCCTAAACACTAAACCCTAAAACCAAAACCCTAAAACCTAAACCCTAAACCTCATATTCATAAATGTGGGTTGCTGACATGACAAAAAGTACACCCTAGATTTGACATAGTGAATAGGACTCATAAAGATCCTAAACAAGTCACTTGACATAAGTATGATATGATGAAATACAATTTAAGAGATATAATTAATGTAACACTCAAATTATAAGATGAAATAAAAGATACCAACTTTGTATATAGGAGATACGCAGAATACAACTACATCTCATATCAACCTTTTTAACATCATAGGAGTGGTTCTGACGTACCTCATACACCACATAAAAATATAAAATGAAAAGTCGATAAAGGAGCAAAAACATCAATGGCTTCATCGTTAGACAATGAGGATGCACTAGTCCAAGTGATCAAGATGAGCAATACAGATACTAACCACATCCAGGAGGAGGAGAATCAGACCCTATATTACAAGACAATGTAGGCACAAGTATCTGTTAGTACATTAAATGTACTAAGTATGGAGAAGAAATGAATACATATGCACGATAACTTGATTAGTTTAAACATGATATGCAAGACCAGGTAAAATGTAGTAAGAGCCTTTAAAGGGAAATCATAAATCATACACAAGGTCAATACATACTTAAAACCATTGTGTAATCTTTAATAAAACCTTTGAAGAAACCATAGTTAATTTTTGGGACATTTAATGTTAACCGACAATAAGGCCATATGAGCTATAACATGGAATATGGTAGACCCTCACACGTAAAAGGGGAATATACTTGCCAAGGTGTAGACTGTCACATTCACTATCTCCCTCATCCTTAGAAACTGAGGGATAATATCTTATCTTGTGATCTATTTTACCCCAACCAAAGCAAGCATTGGAACCGGCTAGACATAAGCCCTTATGCTTCTTCCCACACTTAGCACATGTAGGTAATGAAGATCCACTGCCATTTCCTCCTTGAGGCCTAGGTTTAGATACCTTATTTTATGAACTTAGGAGGAGCATTGGAGGAACCTTGACCGAAAGACCTTTGTCGGATCTTGGAACTACATGTCCATCGGACCTTGAGTATGAGAAGTTACCATTACCGATTTTGGCCCTCTTTGCCTCTCTAGATCTTGTCTTAAGTTTCTCATCTTCAATTTGTTGAGCCTGAACTATGGGACGAGAAATGTCCATATCATTGATAAGCATGGTGGTACGGCATTCCTTAACCACCATTTTTGATACAGCTAAAACGAACTTACTCATTCTTACCCAATTGTCGACAATTATATTAGGATCATACCTAGACAATTATGTGAACTTCAAAGCATTTTGCTTCACACTCATGTTTCCTTGATAAAGGTTGATGAATTCAAGTACCTTTAGCTCTCTCGTCTCAAGGGGAAAAACCTATCAAGGAAAAAAACTTTAAACTTTTCCCAATCGAGAGAACCCACATCAATTTCCCTCCCTTCCTTCCATTGGTTGAATAGAATTTGAGTGACACCCTTCAGTTGGTAAGTGACCAACTCTGCGTGTTCGAACCACGTAACTCTCATGATCATCAACACCTTGTATACTTCATGAATGAACTCTTGAGGATCTTCCTCAACCTTAGAAACATGAAATTCCGAAGGAGTCATTTTAGTAAAGTCTCACACTTTATTTTGTCGTCGTACCCACATTTAGTTTCATGGAGACAAAAACTTCCCTATTGGCTTAAGCAGTTATGGTTTGAGCCAATAGTTGAAAAGCAGCCCTAAACTCCACATTAGTCACTTGCTCGGCCAAAGGGTCGACCGAAATTTGAGGAGCTTGAGGAGGAACTTCTTGTTCCACATTCTCTCCCGCATTCCTTTTAGCATATGCCCTTCGAGTGGCCATATCTTGTAGATCATCAGATAATGATTTGAAGAGAAAAACATTATAGAGTTAAGCTTTATCGCACAACCTGGAGTAATGAAGGAAGTAGAGTTTCCTAAACATGTTGTAGCCTCTCATTCATAAATGTGGCGTGCTGAACACTCATGAACAAGATTCTACTAGACGTGGCTTTTGAGACTTCCTAGGACCTTTCTAAACCTTGTGTTGTAAATACCAAGTTTGTCACACCCTAAGATAGACACTAGGTGTAACATGTGCATAGGAACATGAGAGGCCCTACACAAGACACTTAGAATATATAAATAAGATATAGAAAATAAAAAGATTCTAAAAGAAAATTTCAAAATGTAAGAGTTTTTTAAAATGAAGCGAAAGTCTAACAATATCTCGAAGCAGTCTAGTATGAATAAATGAAATCTCGGTCCTCAGAATATGTACACTCATGAATCTTCAAAATTCTACTAAGAGATCCCTAGCCACAAAAATGTGAATATAGATCTTAGGTGTCACGACCCAGGGGTATACCCTAGATGTAACATGGCGTATAGGACCCCGAGAGACCCCATACAAGCCACTTAGCATTCTTAACATAAGAAATAAAACAAAATTGGTAAATAAAACATTTCCAGTCCAAAAGTTTTATAAAAGTAAAGCGGAAGTCTAAAACACTTGTCCAATTGGCCATCTAGTACAATAGAATGAAATTGGGCCTAGCCCATACATCACTTCGAAAACTAGAAATACGAAAGAAAACTAAGAACAATGAAAATCCATCCTCAAAGCATGAGAACTCACCAAAGCTTGGGAAACTCGTAATCAACCACTAGCCACGAAATTGAGAAACCTAACCGTCGGACCTTACATTTGGGGAAACGTAGGGAATAGTATTAGTAAGTACAAAAAAATTTACCAAGTACGACAGTTATGCATATAACATTTAAATAATGCTACAAAAAGGACATTTCATGACATGTAATTGATCAGGCTAAAACATGATATAAAAGGGTTCGAAAACATAAGTCACACAACTTGGTTAATGTAGGCTAACATCATTAAAACCTTTGAACACATATGAGATACTTCTTGAAGTAACCTTAGTTCATTCTTATTTTGGGAAGTATCCTTAATGGATATTGAGACCATGTGAGCTATAACATGATCCTCCGATGTCTCCCATACTGAAATGGGTTTTCCTACTTGCCAAGGTAAGGACCGTAAACTTCTAGCGTAAGTGGATCCACTAGCTAATGTCTATCTAGACATTCATCCTATGGGGTCATATAGGTAAGGGATAAAGAGATTGTTTCTACCTACCCAGCCTCTACGAACGAGAGAGCTTCCATCTCAATATCCTCTCAGTGCTAACCATAAATTCCATGGAATAGTCATTTCTTACTTGTTCTTATTATCCATGGAAGGGAACGTCATCTTGCCAATCCAAATTAATTCATAAATAAACCATGGAAAGGTATCATTCAATAACCAATCCAAGCTAGGTTTCATTAGGATATCTCTTTGTCTTTGATTCAATTAGGTGAGAAGACCTTTCAACCTTAAAATCCTTATAATGTGAGAAAACCTTTCACATCATGCTTTCATGTGTAGATGAGAAAATAATTTCAACAACACAACAACAACATCATCATTGCTACTTTACTCTCAAGGCATCCTTAAAACATTTGCATTGATTTCGTAAGAACATGCAAAATTTCATAATTTACCTTTCAAGGTTCAAAACCCACTTTCAATCATCAAAATTTAGAAAACATGGGTTAGATATGGATTGCATCATAAATTCATGTAATTCTATCACTACATGCTTTATTTCATAAAACACTTCCTTCATAATCAAAATCCCAGATCAGATGATCATAACTTGAAAAACATTGGGATTATATGGGTTCATAGGGGAATCATCATAAAAATTACAGTGTTTCATCAATTCATGCAAAAGAGATGATAATTCAATTGTTTAGATCAATAATAAAGAGAACACACGGAAATTGAACAAAACCCTAACTCAATTGGGGATTTCTAACTTTGAAAATAGGAGAATTTGGGAACTCCATGAATTGAAGGAATCCATGGATGAAAACTATCATACCTCAAAAACAATAACTTATCTTCAATGGAGGAATGCACACTTGACTTGAAACCCTAGGTTGAATCCTTCTTCTTTCAGCTCTTTAGAGAGAGAAATATTTTGGAGAGGAAACTTATTCTTCTTTTTTGGTGAATTTTAAGAGAATGAAGTGAATGAACTAATTTGGAGGTTGGAATCACTTATATAGGGGGCTTAGTGAAGGGTAAAGCGACGTAGTATTGGGAGACTAATTAGGAGAAGACCCAATAGCCCTTAAAATTAGCAACCATCCACGACCCACGGACCCTGACAGATGGACCATGGTCTTACCGATAGCTCGTCCTGTCGGTCCATCGTCCTTTATGAGAAGCTGGATTTTGGGGTCCTGACCTATAGACACTGGACCACGGTCCGTGGACTAACCAATGGTCCATTGGTCAGGCCGTGGTTCTAGGCCTCTGGGATTTAGTTGTTGTGGACAAGTATGGACCACAACTACTGTATGTGGTCTAATCAATGGGTCGTAGGTGCCCTCCGTCGGATGACACTTGCAACTTCTGAAAAATTATTGTCTTGCCCTTCTCAAATTCAGGGTTTTACAGCATCTTGCCCTTGGGATCATTAGTCCTCGAATAAAATTTAAGCTAGTACGAAAAAAAGTAGGAGAGAAACTAGAAACCAAACCATCAATGCAACTTCATATAAATGTATATAATCAAGGAGGAAATATCGACTCCAAGCTCAGAGGTAATTAAAATATCATAAGAGGGGTGGAACTAAATCTATCATCCTATCATGCATGCAATACAAATATCTGGGGAGGAAACATAAACTCCAAACTAACAAGTTCATAAGCAACCTTACTAACACCTCTCAAAATTCTGATATGGACATACATAACGAAGACTAACCTTCCCTTTCTTACCAAACCTCATTACACCTTTTATGGTTGAAATTTTCAATTAAACCTTGTCATGAACATCAAACTCATGATCTCTTCTTCTTCTTCCTTCGACATATGACTTATGCCGACTTTGTGTAGTTTTTAACCTTTCTCTAATATGTTGAACTTTCTTCCAACTTTGAGCAGTTTTCAACCAACACGGGACCTATTAGGGAAACTTCACCCACCTCAAACCAACCTATAAGAGATATAGACCTCTTACCATACAATCTCTTAAATAGAGCCATATCAATACTCGAGTAATAGCTATTGTTATAGGCAAACTCAATTAATGGCAAATGGTTATCCCAATTACCCTTAAAATCAATCACACAAGCTCTCAATATCTCTTCCAAAGTGTAGTAAGAGGTCATACTAAGATGAACATAAGTACCAAGACCCTTTTGGAAAGACTTCCAAAATTGAGAAGTGAATTGGGTACAACGATAGGAAATAATGGACAAAGCCATTGCATGCAAATTTACCATTTCTCTCAATTACAACTAATTAGCATCATCCTTAGCCGAATAGGAAAATTTGATGGGAATAAAATTAGCAGATTTATTCATTTGATCTACTATAACCCAAATCGAGTCATTTTGTCACCGGGTGCGAGGTAAACCAACAATAAAGTCTATGTTCAAATCTTTCCACTTCCATGTAGGAATATAATAACTCTAAACTCTACTTCATTCAATTATAAGTGTAGGCGATCACCCTTAAGTATAAACCCAACAAAATGTTGGGGTAGATCCCACAGAGAGTAATATTATAGAGAATTCAATTATGAAGTGAAAGGTATGTTCTAATCAGTTGTAAGGATAGAAATGATCGAAACAATTAAAGTAAATCGAAGGGATTGACAACAAGTGTAAAATGGGAGGATTGGATTTATCAACGAACAACTACAAAAACAAGAGAGTGATCAAGTAGAGAGGGATCCTTGGAGATGTGATCGATTAATTGCCAATTATCAAAACTCAGGCAAGTTCTCTTGACCCTCGACAAGCATAACAATTATAAACAACCCAAAAACCTTAATTAATCTACTTTATCGAGCTAGATTGGTATTATCAAATTAAAACTAACTCTCTCGAGTTGAATCCACAACAACTCACACACTACATTTATCAATGGATAACTTTAATTCTTAAACCTCTTTCACAAGAAATCATAGAATACTAGACTAGAAGTGTATTTGCAACTACAATTCATGACTTAAAACTTAGTTATCATACGGATCATGGGTACTCGCTTTTAGTCCAACGTCATGTGCCATAGGTTTTCACCTATTGTCATTCTATAGCGATCATGGATACCCGCCTCTTGTCCAAATCATATCTTAATAATGTGGGGAGTCGTCTCTTGTTCAACTTTGAGGATTAATGGTAATCACCTCTTTATTCTATTCTAGGGAATACGAGCAATCAGCTCATATCTTACTCATTTAGAGGTCATGGGTAACCGCCTCTTGCCTCATCAATTCTAAGTCTTTAGCATTAGATTCATTTTAGGTGAGCAATCCTTTCAACCTAGAGTCACTCAATGTACGAGAGCCTTTCATATTCGTAACATAATCATTTCATGTGGGAACTATCTTTTCCACAACAATGACATCAATAATCAACAATTGACAACATAAGCTTTACTCTCAAAGTACTATGTCTCATAGTCATTTTATATGTTTCACTCTCAAGCAATTTCTATCATGATCATATCATAAGCTTTGATCTCAATGTAATTCTAATCATGATTCATCATACAAGCTTCAATACTAATGTATCTCATCAATCCGACATAGAATACATCTAAACCTACAAATTCTCCTTTCATGGAATAAAAACCATTTATATCAATTTCATCGTTTTAGACATGGGCTAAGCATGGGTACACGTAAATTCACCCTAAAAACATGTATTCCTATCAATGCAATCATAAACAATCATAATCCACTCAGTTGGATCAACATCCATCAATACCCACAACATTGGAAGAAAACCCTAACTCAAATTGGGGAATATCATCTTTTCAATTGGGGAATCTTAGGGACTCCATGGATGAAAAGCCATCAAACCTTGATTACAATGCCCTCAAATTTTTTCGAAATGGAGACTTGACCTTGATCCTAGCTCCAACTCTTTCTTTTTCAAGTTCTTGATAGAGAAATATTTGAAAGGAAGAATTTGGGATTTCTTTTGGGTTTTTAGAAATAATGACTTTAAAGGGTGAGGTTTGGGTAAAATGAAATAATATTAATCTATTTAAAAGCAGAAAATACCCTTAAGCCCCTATCATACAGGGCACAACCTCCTTGCTACGAAAGGCTCCACGAACCGTGTGTCCCTCTATGGTCATGGACCAGCGGCTTGGCAACCACCCCTTGACCCCTAAATATATAGCTCATCACCACGAGCACTCCCACAGTTAGTGGTAGCCTTCACGAGCCGTCAAATGGCTCGCGGGAGTGTCTCTTGTTTTGGGCAACCTTGGCTCGTTATTGCCTAGCCGTCCACGAGTGCCACCACGACCCATGGTCCACACCACGAGTCATTATTATGGTTATGGGAGGTGAGCAAAGGTTTATTGGCTACTAAAAGCCACCATGGACAATACCACCACTCGTGGTGCCCTTCACTACCTGTTTGGGTCCTCGTGAAGGTTCCCAAGCTTAGTTCTTAGATCTTGACCTGTCATTTTACCCCTAACTTAGACTACTAGATTTTCGAGGTGTTACATTATCTCCCCCTTGGGAGCATTCGTCCTTGAATGGAAATTCTAGACACCTTTCGGAAGAAAAGACTCAATACTAGCAGCCCATCAAGCAGGAAACTTATCTAAATGCACACAGCCAAGGAGGAAATATCAACTCCAAGCTAAACATACTTAATGCATCATAATGAAGTAGGAACTAAATCTAGTAACCTAATATGCATGATTTTTCTTTAATTCCTCATATTCAAGAAAGAACTACTTTCTTCAAGTTAAAAGCATGCTCAACATAATCTCATGGAGCCCATATGCAATTCATTCTCAAAAAGCATAGATAAAGCATATTTATCAATTAAACTCATGAAGTCCATAGGCAACTCATACTCAATGCACAACAACATGCGAAAATTCAATCATGTAAACTCAATTTTTCTTTCAAAACACAAGTTTTCATGAACATACATAACATAAGGAGCAAACCATGAGGAACTCATTACCTCAAGCTAGAGTAGGAGTAGAAGGAAAGAGGTGAGGATATCAGGACATCAATATCGGCCTCAGCCTCCCAAGTAGCACCCTCAACTAAATGATTCCTACACAATACTTATACGGAAACAACTTCCTTTTTTCTCAACTTCTTAACTTGTTGGTCTAGGATCTGAATCGATAACTCTTCATAAAAGAGACTTTCTTCAACCACCAAACCTTCTAGGGGAACTATGTATGTCAGATCTCCAATAAACTTGTGAAGCATAGAGACGTGGAAAATCGGATGCACTATTGCAAAATCATTAGGCAAATCAACCTCATAAGCAACCTTACCAACACGTCTCAAAATTTGGTACGGGCCTACGTATCGGGACTAAGCTTCTTTTTCATCCCAAATCTCATCACACCCTTCATGGGTGAGAATTTTCATGTAGACCCAATCACTAACATCAAAATCAAGGTCTTTTCTTCTCACATTGGCATAGGTGTTTTATTGACTTTGGGCTGTTCTCAACCTCTATCTAATAAGTCGTACTTTCTCTATAGCCTCATGAACTAAATTGGGTCGTATCAAGGCAAATTCACCCACGACAAACCAACCTATAAGAGATATACATCTCTTACAATAAAGAGCTTCAACGGGAGCTATACCAATACTAGAATGGTAGCTATTATTTTAAGCAAACTCAATCAATGACAAGGGATCATCCTAATTTCCCTTGAAATTGATAACACATGCTCTCAATATATCTTCTAAAGTTTAGATAGTTCGCTCCGCTTGCCCATCGGTATGTGGGTGAAAAGCCATGCTAAGGTTCACCTTAGTGCCAAGACCCTTTTGGAATGACTTCCAAAATTGAATAACTCTATCGGAGATAATGGACAAGGAGACTCGATGAAAGCTTACCATTTCATTCAAATAAAACTTAGCATAATCTTCCACCGCATAAGAAACTTTGATGTGAACGAAATGGGCCGATTTTGTCAATCTGTATATTATAACCCAAATCGAATCATATTGTCACGGAGTACGTTGAAACACTACAATAAAGTCCATATTCAATTCTTCCAACTTCCAAGTAGGAATGCTAATGTCTTAGGATAAACCTCCTGGTTTTGATGCTCAACTTTAACTTATTGGTAATTTAGAAACTTAGTCATAAATCCCGCAATATCCTTCTTTATCCCATTCCACCAATAGGCCTTTCGCAAGTCATGGTACATCTAGGTGGCCCCCGAGAGAATGGAATGCCTAGAACTATGGGCTTATGGCAAGATCTATTCCCTTAAGTCATCAACATTTGGAACACATAAACAACCTTAATATCTAAGTAAAATATCTCCCCCTTGGGAAAAAGCCTTAATGGACTTCTTGAGCACTGCTTCTTTCAATTCTACTAAAGTCAGTACTAGACATTGCTTAGCTTACACATCACTCACGAAAGAAGATTCAGAGCCATTAAGAACAATAGCACCACCCTTGGTTGAATCCACTAACTGAACACACAAATAGGCCAATCTATGTACATCTCATACCAATTCTTTTTTATCTTCTTCTATATGGGAAACACTACCCATTTACAATGGGCTAAGAGCATCCACTACTACATTCGCCTTACCGGGGAGATAGAGAACACTCATAGCATAATCTTTTGATAACTCAAGCCATCTTCTTTGGTGAAGATTCATATTTTTTTATTAAACACATATTATAAGCTATTGTGGTCAGTGAACATATCTACCTGACCACCATACAAATAGTTCCTCCATATCTTTAAAAAAAAAACCACCGCCGCTAATTCAAGATCCTGGGTCGGATAATTCTTCTCATGTAATTTAGTTTCGTTGAAGCATAGGCAATAACTTTACCATTCTGCATAAGTACACATCCAAACCCAATTCTCGAGGCATCACAATGTACCACAAAACTGCCGTCCCTTTCAGTAAAGTCAAAACCGATGCGGCGGTAAGTCTACCTTTCAACTCTTTGAAACTCTTCTCATATGATTCGGACCATATGAGACACAGTCATCAACGAAGAGGAAATGAAAGAAAATTCCTCAGCTAACCTTCGGTAATATTCAGGTAAACCCATGAAACTTCTAATGTCCGAAGGTTATAGAGGTCAATACCAACTCTTGACTACATTCATCTTCTTAAGATCTACCTCAATACCCTTACCTAAAACAATATGACCAAGGAAAGCTACAGATCATAGCCAAAACTCACACTTGCTAAACTTTGCAAAGAGTTATTGTTCTTTAAGGATTTGCAACACAATCCTCAAATTATTAACGTGGTCGCCCTTACTCGTTAAATAGATCAAAATATCATTAATGAACACAATTACAAACATATAAAGGTATTGTCTAAACAACCTATTAATCAAATCCATGAATGCCGCCAAAGCATTATACAAGCCAAATGACATCGCTGAAAATTCATACTAACCATATCGGGTTCTTAAAGCCATTTTAAGAATATCATCATCTTTCACCCTGAATTAGATATTTCAAGCATACCTCATTAAATTCTAGGTTTAAATGATCGTTAATTAGTATAAAACCCAATGAAGAGTTGGGCTCGAACCCACAGGGAGCGGTATGTGTTTAAAATTTAATTAAGAAGTATAAACTTGTTCTCAACGATTAAAGGAATAAAAGTTATCAAAACATATAATTAAATCTAAAAGGGTGACAACTAATTTCATATGGGGGGTTTGGTTTTGCAATATACAATAAAACAACAATGAAAACAAGGGAAAATAACAATATGGAGAGGATTTATTGGGATATGATCGATTATAGGCTAATTATGCTATATAGGTAATTGAAATCTAACAATGATATGCTGAAACACGGTGGGTAGGCTGGACTTTAAGTGTAATAGTTTTCTCTCAAACAACTATTATTGATCACGTGATTTCTTTCAAACATCAATAAGTTTAAGAAGATAACCGGCCCACAACCTTAATACATCAACTCTCTCAAGCTAAATTGGTAGGATTGGATTTAAGATTCACTCTCTGGAGTTGAACTCATATTAAACCAATACCCACAAATCATTAATCAAATGCTTTGGTCCCAAAACCTCTTTCTCAAGCAAGCTAAGAACTCAAAATTAAAATTGCATTTGCAACTACAATTCATAAATTAAAACTCAGCTAATTATTAAAACCACATTAAAACAATAATTTCATCATCAAACAAAAATACCCATATGATACTTAGAAAAATTGACAAATGATCACGCCCCTAGAATTGGGGTTTTAGCTACACATCATAAAAATAGAGAAACAATTACCAAATGCATTAGCCATGATCTGGGCAAGAGTCTTCATGCCATTACAATGATTTCTAAGAATGAAATTCAAAGACCCACTTTCAAAATCGTCAAAAATTATTCAATTCCAACTCAAAGATCCATAGAAAACTCTAAGTCTAGAATGGGAATTGTAATATCTGGGAGAGAACTCCTCAGAATTACATTTAAAATCTAATTTGTAGTTGCCAAAAATTTGGGCGAAAAAGCCATTACGCGAGGTAAGTCAGGCTCGCTGAGTGGTTCGATGATCCACCAGTTTCTCTCTTCCATCGCCACATTCTCAAGTCTTGTAACTTTGGCCGATCAATTTTTTCATCGCAGAACCGATCGGTGATTCACCGACTATCCATTTCTATCGCCAACTTGTTCCTTTTCTTTTCTTTATTATTTTTCATTCCTTTTTCTCTTTTCTTCAACTTTTTTTTATGGAGGGTTCCATCTTTTTCAAATCAATCACACAATGGGGGATTTTTCACACTTCTTGACTGCCCTTCTCTTTTAACCATACACCAAACTTAGAATTTTGGCCTAAGTTGGCTCTTCAAACAAACCATACTTCATGAAAGTTATGGGTGAATGGTTAAAGAGAGGTCATAATTGCTTAAGTTTCTTCCAAGAAAAGGGGTAAGGCTGAAAATGTTCTAGACAAGGTTCACACACTCACAACGTTGGCCACAAAAGAGGTATACTGTCAAGTTAGTTCACTATTCAAAATTCTTGCCTATGATTATTTCAAGTGCTTGCATCACTCAACCAACCAGAACAACGGGGAAAATTCTAGGTGTCACCACACACAATATTTAAAGTAATCTCATCACACAAGGCATTGGTACCAGTATCAAACAAGACTCCGCACTTTCTAGACTGCATACAATGCTCATCACAAGAGACTCATTCGACAATCGGCTAGTCTTAACGAGATGCTAAAAGTCCACATATTGTCTATGTAATTTCATTTGCCTTACCATAGCCACACATTCATTTTGTTCAATTATGATCACTATTCAAGTCATCGGTATTGACCATAGCCGATGCTCAAATTTGCAGAAGAACAACCACAATCACACACCAAAGAGGTGGCTTTAAATTACGTTCAAAAGCATTTTCAATCAAAGCAATGTGCCACAAGCTAAAAAATTCCACAACACAATCCAACAATCAAGATATATATGTCAAAGATCAACATTCACAAAAAAATCATCAACACAAAACCAATCACAAGACAAGAGGTAGTATGGAAATACCTCACTCTACCTAATAAAATAAGTAATTGTCCTCAAATACAACTAATACAAAAAAATAGTCAATAAAATCTAAGAGAGGGAGGTACAAGTCATTCAGCCATGCTAAGCCTGGGTAAAGTCTGCATCTTAATCACTCCATCTATCGGGGCATCAATGCCTGGGGTTTCAGCAATCTTGGCTCAACTGGAGCCCACCATTGACACATCTCTTAGACAGTCCTGCACATTTGAATCAACCATGGCCTCTTCTAAATCAGTCAGGCCCTCAAAAAAAGCCTCATCACGCCTACTAAGTTGCTCCTCATTAGTCTCAACCTCAAAATTATAAATAACAACGTCAGTCCCAATCTCATCCCTGATTGTAGTTGGAGGCACCTCATGACAGGCTGGAATATCTTCACTTTGTTCATTGGAGATCTCCACCGTCCCAAAAATCAGAGACATATCAATGGACTTCAGCTGATGCACATCTTTCCTCAACTCAGTAATTGTAGTCTTTAAGGTCGTCACCTTATGAGTAGCTCTCTCGCCTCTCTCACACACCTTTATCCTTGTTGTAAGGGCATCAATAGAATCCCTGATAGGTGTCAATGCAACACCGAGAGCTCTCTCAATCATCCTGGCAACAACGACCTCTAGTCGGGAGGCACACAAATCAATAGTCTGGGCTAAATGTCCTATCTTGTAAAGCATGGACTGGGTGATCGCAGGCCTGGAAACAGAAGTACCAGCAGTAGATATAGGGGGATGAGAAATAGTAAAAGTATTCAAAGTTTTGGAAAAAGGAGGTACAAATCTACGTGAGGGCCCACAGGCCTGACTACGCATGATTGCTTCTGTATGTAGCGTAGCAACATCGACCTCTGGGGCTATGTCAACCGAAGCTTTAGTCTTTCTTTTAACTTCATCCCTCTAATACTCGACTTGAATACATCGAATGTCAGTAGAGGAGGTGGGTGTGACCCCCATATCTGTCTTCTCATCAGTAGGAACACTGGCCCATCTGCACAACTTAGTAATAAACATCGGAAAGAAGGAGATCTTTGCCGCTGCTTGGCCCTCATGGCTATCTCCTGCTCAATGATTGCACCTAAATCAAGGATGTTCCCTGCAATAATAGATCCAACACAAGCCGCCTTTTGGTGGCGGAAGATAGACTCATTCTGGGACGGCATCTAACATTTTAAGCATCTAACATTTGTATCTTAATAATACTCTGGCAGTCATCCGTGATATTATAAGTACACCCTAAAACATCATATATGTCCTCACTGTTACATTTCACCCTTTTTCCCTGCACAATCACATAATCAACTGATTTGAAGGCATTGGCCTTCCTCTTCCCTTATGGCACAAATTCTCTATAGGGCAAGTAGAACTCCTTGGCCCAATTAGGAATGAAGGGGCCTCGAGGTTTAGAGAAAATTTTGAATTCGTGGTATTTGAGGGTGCACCAAATCCTGAACACTAAACCTAAATACTAAACCCTAAACTAAAACCTTAAACCCTTAACCCAAAACACAAAACCCTAAATCATAAAGCGTAAACCCTACATACTAAATCATAAATAGTAAAACCTAAACCCTAAACTCTAAACCTTAAACCCTAAACCTAAACCCAAAACCCTAAGCCCTAAACTAATACCCTAAACCCTAATCCCAAAACCCTAAACCTTAAACCCTAAACCCCAAACTCTAAACCCTAAACATTAATTCCAAAACTCTAAACCCTAAACATTAATTCCAAAACTCTAAACCTTGAACCCTAACTGTAAACCCTAAATCATAAACCCAAAACCCTAAACCAAACCCTAATCCCTAATCCCTAACCCTAAACCTTAAAACCTAAACCCAAAATCCTAATTCTTAAATCATAAACCCTAAACCCAAAATCATAAACCCTAAACCCTAACCATAAACCCTAATCACTAAGCCCAAAATCCTAAACACTAAATGCTAAACCCTTAATCCTAAACCCTAAACCCTAAACTCTAAACCCAAACCCTAAACCCTAACCATATACCATTAACCCTAAACAAAAAGCCCTAAACATTAAACCCTAAACCCCAAACCCTAAATCCTAAACCCTAAACTATAAACCTTAATTCCAAAACTCAAAACCATGAACCCTAGCCATAAACCCAAAACCCTAAACCCTAATCCTAAACCCTAAACCTTAAACCCAAAATCATAATCCCTAAACACTAAACCATAAAACCTAAACCCTAAACCTAAATGCTAAACCCTAAACTAAAACACCAAACCCTAAACCCAAAACACAAAACCCTAAACCCTAAACCATAAACCCTACACGCTAAACCCTAAACCATAAATAGTAAACCCTAATCCCTAAACCCAAAATCCTAAACACTAAACCCTAAACCCTAACCCATAAACCCTAAACTCTAAACCCTAAGCCTTAACCCTAAACCCTAATCCCTAAGCCCTAAACCTATACCCTAAACCCTAAACCTAAAACCCTAAACCTTAACCCCTCAACCTAAAATGCTAAACTCGAAACCCTAAACTTTAATTCCTAAACTATAAACCCTGACCCTAACCGTAAATCCTAAATAGTTTTACCCAAAACCCCAAACCCTAAACCCTAAGCCAAAAACTCTAAACCCTAATCCCTAACCTAAACCTTAAAACCTAAACCCAAAACCCTAATTCTTAAATCAAAAACCACAAACCCTAAATCATAAAGCCTAAACCCTTAACCCTTAACCGTATACCCTAAACCATAAACCCTAAACCCTAAACCCAAAATCCAAATATCTAACGACTAAACCCTAACCCCTAACCCTAAACCCTAAACCTTAAACCCAAAATCATAAACCATAATCCCTAATCCGTAAGCCTAAAATCCTAAACACTAAACCTTAAATCCTAAACCCTTAACCCTAACCCTAAATCCTAAACCCTAACCCTAAACCCAAAACCCTAAACATTAAACACTAAACCTTAAACCCTAAATCCTAAACCCTCAATCTTAATTCCTAAACTTTAAACCTTGAAACGTAACCGTAAACCCTAAATTGTAAACCCAAAACCCTAAACCACAAACCCTAAACACTAAACCCTAAGCCATAAACCCTAAACCTTAATCCCTAACCCTAAACCCAAAATCGTAATTCTTAAATTATAAACCCTAAACCCTAAATGATAAAACCTAAAGCCTAAACCCTAAACCACAAACCCTAAATGCTAAATTCTAAACCCTAAACCCTAAATCCAAAATCATATTCCTTAACCCTAAACCCTAAATCCATAATCTAAATCAAAAAGTGCAAATCCTAATACATAAATTGTAAACTCTAAACCCTCAAACCTAAATACTAAAGGCTAAACTCTAAACCTTAAACCCTAAACATTAACTTTAAACCCTAACCCTAAACCCTAAGAAATATACCATAAACCCTAAACCCTAAAAGCTAAACCCTAAACCTAAGCCCTATAACCTAAAGCTTAAACTCTAAACCCATATCCTGAAGCCTAAACTCGAAGCCCTAAATCTTAATTCCTAATTTATAAACCTAATCCCTCAACTCTAAACCATAAACCCTAACCCTAAACCCTAAACCTTAAACCCAAAATTATAAACCCTAAATCCTAAACCCTAAACTCTAAACCATAAACCTTAATCGTAAATCCTAAACCCTAAATCCTAAGCCATAAACCCTAAACCTTGAACCCTAAATGCTAAACCTAAACCCTAAACCCTAAACCCTAAACAAAATAAACTAAACCTAAACCCAAAACCCAAAACCCAAAACTATAAACCCAAAATCCTAATCAATAAATGGTAAACCTAATTCTTAAACTCTAACCCTAAACACGAACCCTAAATCCTAAAACTTCAACCCAAAATTATAAACCCGGACACTAAACCCTAAACCTTAAACCAAAAATCATAATCCCCAAACACTAAACCTTAAACCAAAAATCATAATCCCTAAACACTAAATCCTAAATTCTAAGCCACAAATCCTAAACCCTAAACCTAAATGCTAAACCCTAAACTAAAACCCTAAAACCTAAACCAAAACACAAAACCTTAAACCCTAAACCATAAACTCTAAATACTAACCCTAAACACTTAATCATAAACAGTAAACCCTAATCGGTAAACCCAAAATCCTAACCCATAAACCCTAAACTCTAACCCCTAAATCCTAAATCCTAAACCCTAAACCCTAAACCCAAAACCCTAAACCTTAAAACAAAAACCCTAAACCTTAAACCCTAAATCCTAAACTCTAAACCCTAAACTTTAATTCCTAAACTCTAAACCTTGAACCCTAATTGTAAACCCTAAATCATAAACGCAAAACTCTAAACCCAAACCCTAAACCCTAAATCCTGACCCAAAAACTCTAAACCCTAATCCCTAAACCTAAACCTTAAAACCTTAACCCAAATACCTAATTCTTAAATCATAAACCCCAAACCCTAAATAATAAACCCTAAACCCTAACCATAAACCCTAATCCCTAAGGCCAAGATCCTATATACTAAACCCTAAACCATAAATCCTAAACTCTAAACCCTAATCTTAAACCCTAAACCCTAACCCTATACCATTAACCCTAAGACCAAAACCTTAAACATTAAACCCTAAACCCCATACCCTAAACACTAAATCTTAATACATAAATCCTAAAACCTAAACCATAAACCTTAATTCCAAAACTCTAAACCCTGAACCCTAACTATATACCCTAAATCCTAAACCCTAAACCTTAAACCCTAAATCCTAACCCTAAACCCTAAACCCTAAACCCTAAACCCAAAACATAAAACCCTATACCCTAAATCGTAAACCCTACATACTAAACCTTAAACCATAAACCACAAACAGTAAACCCTAATCCCTAAATCCAAATTCATAAACACTAATCCCTAAAAACTAAACACTAAACCCTAACCCATAAAACCTAAACCCTAAACCCTAAACCCTAAACCCTAAACCCTAAACTCTAAACCCTTAACTTTAATTCCTAAATTGTAAACCTTGAACCCTAACCGTAAACCCTAAATCATAAACCCAAAACCCTATACCCATTACCCAAACCCTAAACCTCAAAACGTAAACCTAAAACCCTAATTCTTAAATCATAAATCCTAAACCCTAAATCATAAAGCCTAAACCCTAAACCTTTAACCCTATACCCTAAACCTAAACCCTAACCCTAAAATCCTAATATCTAAATCCTAAACCCTAATACCTAACCTTGAACCTTAAAACCTAAAACCAAATCCCTAATTCTTAAATCATAAAACCTAAACCCTAAATCATAAAAGCTAAACCCTAAACCCTTTACCCTATACCCTAAACCTAAATCCTAAATGCTAAATCCTAAACCCTAAACCCTAAACCCAAAATGCTAATATCTAAAGCCTAAAGCCTAACCCTAAACCTTAACCCTTAACCATAAAACCAAAGAAATAAGCCCTAAAACATAAACCTTAAACCCTAAACTCTAAATGCTAAACCTTAAACCTAAATCCTAAACTCTAAACCCTAATCCCTAACCCTGAACTTTAAAACCTAAACCCAAATCCCTAATTCTTAAATCATAAACCCTAAACCCTTAACCTTATACCCTAAACCTACATCCTAAATGCTAAATCCTAAACCCTAAACCCTAAACCCTAAACCCAAAATCCTACTATCTAAACCCTAAACCCTAAACCCTAACCCTAAACCTTAAACCCTTAACCCTAAGAAATAAGGCCTAAACCCTAAACCTTAAACCCTAAACTCTAAATGCTAAACCCTCAACAAAAATCCTAAACTCTAAACCCTAATCCTAAACCCTAAACTCTAAACCCTAAATCCTCATCCCTAAACCATAAATCTAATTCCTATACACTAAACCATAAACCCTAACCCTAAACCTTAAACCCAAAATCATAAACCCTAAACCCTAAGCCCTTAACCCTAAACCCTAAACCCAAAACCCTAAACAAAATAAACTAAACCTAAACCCAAAACCCAAAACCCTAAGCCTTAAACCCTAAACTATAAACCCTAAATCCTAATTAATAAATCGTAAACCTAATTCTTAAACTCTAACCCTAAAGCCAAACCCTAAACCCTAAAATTGCACCCCAAAATTATAAACTCGAACCCTAAACCCTAAACCTTCAACCAAAAATCATAATTCGTAAACACTAAACCCTAAACCCTAAGCCACAAACCCTAAACCCTAAACCTAAATCATAAAGCCTACATACTAAACCCTAAACACTACATCAAAAATAGTAAACCCTAATCGCTAAACCCAAAATCCTAAACACTAAACCATAAACCCTAAACTCTAACCCCTAAACCCTAACCCTAAACCAAAAACCCTAAACCCTAAACCTATAACCTAAACCCTAAACCCTAAACCCTAAACCCTAAACCTTAAACCATAAACCCTAAACTCTAAACCTTGAACACTAATCGTAAATCCTAAATCATAAACCCAAAACCCTAAACCCTAAACCATAAACCATTAACCCTAAGCCCAAAATCTAAACCCTAAAACCTAAAACCTAAACCTTAAACCCTATATCCTAAACCCTAAACCCTAACATTAATTCCAAAACTCTAAACCCTGAACCCTAACCATAAACCCTAAACCCTAAACCCTAAAACTTAAACCCAAAATCATAATCCCTAAACACAAAACCATAAACCCTAAGCCACAAACCCTAAGCGACAAACCCTAAACCCTAAACCTAAATGCTAAACCCTATATTAAAACCCTAAACCATAAAACCAAAACACAAAATCCTAAACCCTAAACTGTAAACCCTACATATTAAACCTTAAACCCTAAACCATAAGCAGTAAACCCTTATCCCTAAACCCTAAAATCTAAACCCTAAACCCTAAATCCTAAGCCCTAAACCTAAACCCTACACCCTAAACCGTAAAGCCTAAACCATAAACCCTAAACTTTAATTCCTAAATAGTAAACCTTGAAACCTAACCTTAAACCCTCAACCATAAACCCAAATCCCAATACCCTAAACCCTAAACCAAATGCTCTAAAACCTAATCCCAAAACCTAAACCTTAAACCCTAAACCCAAAACCCTAATTCTTAAATCATAAATCCTAAACCCTAAATCATAAAGCCTAAACACTAATCCCTTAACTCAATACCCTAAACCTAAATCCTAAATGCTAAATTCTAAACCCTAAGCCCTAATCCCTAAATCCTAAACCATAAATAGTAAACCTTAATCCCTCAACCAAAAATCCTAAACACTAAAACCAAAACACTAAACGCTAAACCCAAACCCATAAACCCTAAACTCTAAACCCTAAACCATAAAGCCTAAGCCCTAAACCCTAAACCCATAACCCTAAACTCTAAACCCAAAACCCTAAACCTAAAACCCTAATCCCAAAACCCTAATCCCAAAACCCTAAACTCTAAACCCTTAACTTTAATTCCTAAAGTCTAAACCCTGAACCTTAACCGCCAGCCCTAAATCATAAAACCCAAACCCTAATCTAAAAACTCTAAACCCTACTCCCTCACCCTAAACATTAAACCGTAAACCCAAAACCCTAATTCTTAAATCATAAACCCTAAACCCTAAACCCTTAACCTTATACCCTAAACCTAAATCCTAAATGCTAAATCTTAAACCCAAAATCTTAATATCTAAAGCCTAAAGCCTAAACCTTAACCCTAAACCTTAAACCCTTAACGCTAAACCCTATAAAATAAGGCCTAAACCCTAAACCCTAAATCCTAACCCTAAATGCTAAACCCTAAACCTAAACCCTAAACCCCACACCCTAAACCTAAACTTTAAACCCTAATCCTAAACCCTAAACCCAGAACCCTAAATCCACATCCCTAAACTATAAACCTAATTTCTAAACTCTAAACCATAAACCCTAACCCTAAACCATAAACCTTAAACCCAAAATCATAAATCATAAACCCTAATCCATAAGCCCAAAATCCTAAACAGTAAACCCTAAACCCAAAACCCTAAACCCTTAACACTAAACCCTAAACTTTAAAGACGAAACTGTAACCCTAAACCATAAACCCTAAACCCTAACCCTATACCCCTAACCCTAAACCCAAAATACTAAACATTAAACCCTAAACCCTAAACCATAAACCCTGAACCTTAAACCCTAAATCCTAGACCCTAAACCCTAAACCTTAATTCCTAAACTCTAAGCCCTGAAACCTAACCGTAAACCCTAAATTAGAAACCTCAAACCCTAAACCACAAACCCTAAATGCTAAACCCTAAGCCACAAACTCAAAACCTAAATCCTAAATGCTAAATCCTAAATCCTAAACCCTAAACCCAAAATCCTAATTCCTAAACCCTAAACCCTAAACCCTTAATCCTAAACCCAAAATCCTAAATCCATAATCAAAATCAAAAAGTGTAAACCCTAATACATAAACTATAAATCTAAACCCTCAACCCTAAACCCTAAACCTTAAACCCTAACAATAAACCCTAAGAAATACACCCTAAACCCTAAACACTAAATGCAAAACCCTAAACCTAAACCATATAATATAAACCCTAAAATCTAAACCATTATCCTAAAGCCTAAACTCGAAACCCTAAATCCTAATTCCTAAACTATAAACCTAATTCCTAAACTCTAAACCATAAACCCTAATCCTAAACCCTAAACCTTAAGCCCAAAATTATAAACCCTAAACTCTAAACCCTAAACCTTAAAACCCAAACCCTAAACTATAAACCCTAAACCCCGAACCCTAAATGCTAAATGCTAAACCTAAACCCTAAACCCTAAACAAAATACACTAAATCTAAACCCTAAACCCAAAACCCACACTAAACCCTAAACTATAATCCCTAGATACTAATCCATAAACCATAAACCTAATTCTTAAACCCGAACCCTAAACCCTAAAACTTCAATCGAAAATTATAAACTCTAAACCCTAAACCCCAAACCATAAATGAAAAATCATAACCCTAAACACTAAACCTAAAACACTAAACCCTAAACCCAAACCCATAAACCCTGAACTCTAAACCCTAAATCCTAACCTTAAACCATAAACCCTAAATCCTAAACCCATAACCCTAAACCCTAAACCCATTACCCTAAACTCTAAACCCAAACCCCTAAACCTTAAACCCTAATACCAAAACCCTAAACTCTAAACCCTTAACTTTAATTCCTAAAGTCTAAACCCTGAACCCAAACCGCCAACCCTAAATCATAAGCCCCAAACCCTAATCTAAAAACTCTAAACCCTACTCCGTCACCTTAAACCTTAAAACGTAAACACAAAACCCTAATTCTTAAATCATAAACCCTAAACCCTAAATTATAATACCTAAACTCTAAACCCTTAACCCTGTACCCTAAACCTAAATCCTAAATGCTAAATCTTAAACCCAAAATCTTAATATCTAAAGCCTAAAAGACTAAACCCTAACCCTAAACCTTAAACCCTGAACGCTAAACCGTATAAAATAAGGCCTAAACCCTAAACCCTAAACCCTAACCCTAAATGCTAAACCCTAAACCTAACCCCTAAACCCTAAACCTCAACTTTAAACCCTAATCCTAAACCCTAAACTCAGAACCCTAAATCCTAATCCCTAAACTATAAACCTAATTCCTAAACTCTAAACGATAAACCCTAACCCTAAACCATAAACCTTAAACCCAAAATCATAAATCATAAACCCTAATCCATAAGCCCAAAATCCTAACCCAAAACCCTAAACCATTAACACTAAACCCTAAACTCTAAGGACTAAACCGTAACCCTAAACCTTAAACCCTAAACCCTAACCCTATACCCCTAACACTAAACCCAAAACCCTAAACATTAAACCTTACACCCTGAAACTTAAACCCTAAATCATAGACCCTAAACCCTAAACCTTAATTCCTAAACTCTAAACCTTGAAACCTAACCGTAAACCCTAAATTAAAAACCCCAAACCCTAAACCACAAACCCTAAATGCTAAACTCTAAGCCACAAACTCTTAACCTAAATCCTAAATGTTAAATCCTACACCCTAAACCCTAAACCCAAAATCCTAACTCATAAACCCTAAACCCTAAACCCTTAATCCTAAACCCTAAATCCTAAATCCATAATCAATATGAAAAAGTGTAAACCCTTATACATAAATTATATACTCTAAACCCTCAATCCTAAACCCTAAAACCTAACCCTAAACCTTAAACCCTAACCCTAAACCCTAAGAAATATACCCTAAACCCTAAACACTAAACGCAAAACCCTAAACCTAAACCATATAATATAAACACTAAAATCTAAACCATTATCCTAAAGCCTAAACTCGAAACCCTAAATCCTAATTCCTAAACTCTAAACCTAATTCCTAAACTCTAAACCATAAACCCTAATCCTAAACCCTAAGGCTTAAGCCCAAAATTATAAACCCTAAACCCTAAACTCTAAACCCTAAATCTTAAAACCCAAACCCTAAACCCTGAACCCTAAATGCTAAATGCTAAATCTAAACCCTAAACCCTAAACAAAATACACTAAATCTAAACCCAAAACCCAAAACCCACACTAAACCCTAAACTATAATCCCTAAACACTAATCAATAAACCATAAACCTAATTCTTAAACTCTAACCCTAAACCCGAACCCTAAACCCTAAAACTTCAACCAAAAATTATAAACTCTAAACCCTAAACACTAAACCTTAAATCCAAAATCATAATCCTTAAACACTAAACCCTAAACCCTAAGTGCCAAACCCAAAACTAAAACCCTAAACCCAAAACAGAAAACCCTAAACCATAAATCATAAACCCTACATACTAAACCCTAAACCCTAACCATAAACAGTAAACCCTAATCCCTAAATCCAAAATCCTAAACCCTAAACCCTAACCCATAAACCCTAAAATCTAACCCCTAAACCCTAACCGTAAACTCGAAACCCTAAGCCCTAAACCTATACCCAAACCCTAAACCTAAAACCCTTAACCTTAAACACTAAACCCTAAACTCTAGAAAGTAAACTTTAATTACTAAATTATAAACCTTGAACACTTATAGCAAACCCTAAATCATAAACCCTAAACCCTAAACCCGAAACGCTAAACCTAAAAGCATAACCCCTAAACAGTAAACCCTAAACCCTAAGCAACAAATCCTAAACCCTAAATCCTACACACTAAACAGTAAACTAAAACCCTAATCCCTAAACACAAAACACAAAATCCTAAACCACAAACCGTAAACCCTACAAACTAAACCCTAAACCTTAAACCATAATCAGTAAACCCTAATGCCTAAACCCAAAACCTAAACACTAAAACCTAAACCCTGACCCAAAAACCCTAAACTCTAACCCTCAAACCTTACCCTATACCCTAAACCCTAAGTCCTAACCCAATACCCTAAACCCTAAGCCCTAAACACAAAGCCCTAACCCTTAAACCCAAAACCCTAAACTCTAAACCATAAACTATAATTCCTAAACTATACACCTTAAATCCTAACCGTAAACCGTAAACTTTAATTCCTCAACTATAAACCATGAACCCTAACAGTAAACCCTATATCATAAACCCACAACCCTAAACCCTAAGCCAAAAACTCTAAATCCTAGTCCCTAACCCTAAACCATAAAACCTAAACCCAAAATCCTAATTCTAAAATCATAAACCCTAAAACCTAAATCATAAACCCTAAATGCTAACCATAAACCCTAATCCCTAAGCCCAAAATCGTAAATACTAAACCCTAATCTTATACCATTAACCCTAAACCAACAACCCTAAATATTAAACCCTAGACTCTAATCCCTAAACTTCAATTTCTACATTGTAAACCCTAAACCCTATTCGTAAACACTAAATCGTAAACCCAAAACCCAAAGCCAAAAACTCTAAATCCTAATCCTTAACCCTAAACCTGAAAACCTATTCCCAAAACCCTAACTCTTAAGTCAAACCCTAAACCCTAAATCATAAAGACTAAACCATAAACCCTTAACCCTATACCCTAAACCTAAATCCTAGATGCTAATTTCTAAACCCTAAACCCTAATTCCAAAATCCTAATATCTAAAACCTAAACCCTAAACCCTAACGCTAAACCTTAAACCCTTAATCATAAACCCAAAACCCAAAACCTGAAACCCTAAACACTAAACCCTAAGCCATAAACTCTAAACCTTCATCCCTAACCCTAAACCTTAAATCCTAAACCCAAAACCCTAATTGCTAAATTACAAACCCTAAACCCTAAATCATAAAACCAAAACCCTAAACCCTAAAACATAAACAATAAACCCTAATCCCTCAACCCAAAATCATAAACACTAAACCCTAAACACCAAACTATCTACCCTAAACTCTAAACCCTAAACCCTAAATCCATAATCTAAATCAAAAAGTGTAAACCCTAATACATAAATTTTAAACTATAAGCCCTCAACCCTAAAAGCTAAACCCAAAACACTAAACCCTAAACCTTAAAACATAACCCTAAACCCTAAACCCTTAATGCTAAACCCTAAACCTAAACCCTATAACCTAAACCCTAAACCTTAAACCCAAAATTATAAACCCTAAATCCTAAACCCTAAACTCTAAACCCTAAACCCTAATCATAAACCCTAATCTATAAACCCTAAACCTTGAACCATAAATGCTAAATGCTAAACATAAACCCTAAACCTTAAACAAAATAAACTAAACCTAAACCTTAAACAAAATAAGCTAAACCTAAACCCAAAACCCAACACCCTAAATCCAAAACCCTAAACCTAAACTTTAAACCCCAATCCTAAACCCTAAACTCAGAACCCTAAATCCTCATCCCTAAACTATAAACCTAATTCCTAAACTATAAACCATAAACCTTAACCCTAAACTATAAACCTTAAACCCAAAATCATAAATCATAAACCCTAATCCATAAGCCCAAAATCCTAACCCCAAAACCCAAAACCATTAACACTAAACCCTAAATTCTAAAGACTAAACCGTAACCCTAGACCCTAAACTCTAAACCCTAACCCTATACCCCTAACACTAAACCCAAAACCCTAAACATTAAACCCTAAACCCTAAATCATAAACCCTGAACCATAAACCCTAAATCCTAGACCCTAAACCCTAAACCTTAATTCCTAAACACTAAACCTTGAAAGCTAATCGTCAACCCTCAATTAGAAACCCCAAACTCTAAACCACAAACACTAAATGCTAAACTCTAAGACACAATCACTTAACCAAAATCCTAAATGCTAAATCCTAAACCCTAAACCCTAAACCCAAAATCCTAATTCCTAAACCCTAAGTGCTAAACCCTACACTAAAACCCTAAACCCAAAACAGAAAACCCTAAACCATAAATCATAAACCCTACAGACTAAACACTAAACCCTAACCATAAATAGTAAAACCAAATCCCTAAATCCAAAATCCTAAACCCTAAACCCTAACCCATAAACCCTAAAATCTAACCCCTAAACCCTAACCCTAAACTCAAAACCCTAAGCCCTAAACCTATACCCAAACCCTAAAGCTAAAACCCTTAACCTTAAACCCTAAACCCTAAACTCTAAAAACTAAACTTTAATTCCTAAACTCTAAACCATGAACACTTACTGCAAACCCTAAATTCTATACCCTAAACCCTAAACCTAAAAGCATAACCCCTAAACCCTAAACCCTAAACCTTAAGCCACAAATCCTAAACCCTAAATCCTAAACACTAAACTGTAAACTAAAACCCTAATCCCTAAACACAAAACACAAAGTCCTAAACCACAAACCGTAAACCCTACAAACTAAACCCTAAACCTTAAACCATAATCAGTAAACCCTAATCCCTAAACCCAAAATCCTAAACACTAAACCCTAAACCCTGACCCAAAAACCCTAAACTCTAACCCTTAAACCCTAACCCTATACCCTAAACCCTAAGTCCTAACCCAATACCCTAAACCCTAAGCCCTAAACACAAAACCCTAACCCTTAAACCCAAAACCCTAAACTCTAAACCCGAAACTATAATTCCTAAACTCTAAACCTTGAATCCTAACCGTAAACCCTAATATTTAATTCCTCAACTATAAACCTTGAACCATAACAGTAAACCCTAAATCATAAACCCACAACCCTAAACCCTAAGCCAAAAACTATAAATCCTAATCCCTAACCCTAAACCATAAAACCTAAACCCAAAATCCTAATTCTAAAATCATAAACCCTAAAACCTAAATCATAAACCCTAAATGCTAACCATAAACCCTAATCCCTAAGACCAAAATCGTAAATACTAAAGCCTAAACCTTAAACCCTAAACCCTAAACCCTGACCCTAAACCTTAAACCCTAAATCCTAAACCCTAATCTTATACCAAAAACCCTAAATATTAAACCCTAAACCCCAAACCCTAAACCCCAAACTTCAATTTCCACATTGTAAATCCTAAACCCTATTCGTAAACACTAAATAGTAAACCCAAAACCCAAAGCCAAAATCTCTAAATCCTAATCCTTTACCCTAAACCTTGAAACCTATTCCCAAAACCCTAACTCTTAAGTGAAACCCTAAACCCTAAATCATAAAGACTAAACCATAAACCATTAACCCTATACCCTAAACCTAAATCCTAGATGCTAATTTCTAAACCCTCAACCCTAATTCCAAAATCCTAATATCTAAAACCTAAACCCTAAACCCTAACGCTAAACCTTAAACCCTTAATCATAAACCCAAAACCCTAAACCTGAAACCCTAAACACTAAACCCTAAGCCATAAACTCTAAACCTTCATCCCTAACCCTAAACCTTAAATCCTAAACCCAAAACCCTAATTCCTAAATAATAAACCCTAAACCCTAAATCATAAAACCAAAACCCTAAACCTTAAAACATAAACAATAAACCCTAATCCCTCAACCCAAAATCCCAAACACTAAACCCTAAACACCAAACCATCTTCCCTAAACGCTAAACCCTAAACCCTAACCCTAAACCCTAAATCCTAAACCGTAAATCCATAATCTAAATCAAAAAGTGTAAACCCTAACACATAAACTGTGAACTATAAGCCCTTAACCCTAAACGCTAAACCCAAAACTCTAAACCCTAAACCTTAAAACCTAACCCTAAACCCTAAATGTGAAACCCTAAACCTAAACCCTAAACCTTAAACCCAAAATTATAAACCCTAAATCCTAAACCCTAAACTCTAAACCCTAAACCCTAATCATAAACCCAAATCTATAAACCCTAAACCTTAAACCGTAAATGCTAAATGCTAAACCGAAACCCTAAACCCTAAACAAAATAAACTAAACCTAAACCCAAAACCCTATACCTTAAATCCAAAACCCTAAACCCAAACTTTAAACCTAAACTTTAAACCCCAATCCTAAACCCTAAACTTAGAACCTTAAATCCTCATCCATAAACTATAAACCTAATTCCTAAACTCTAAACCATAAACCCTAACCCTAAACCATAAACCTTAAACCCAAAATCATAAATCATAAACCCTAATCCATATGCCCAAAATCCTAAACCCAAAACCCAAAACCACTAACACTAAACTCTAAACTCTAAAGACTAAACCGTAACCCTATACCTTAAGCCCTAAACCCTAACCCTACACCCCTAACACTAAACCCAAAACCTTAAACATTAAACCCTAAACCCTAAACCATAAACCCTGAACCTTAAACCCTAAATCCTAGACCCTAAACCCTAAACCCTAATTCCTAAACTCTAAACCTTGAAACCTAATCGTAAACCCTAAATTAGAAACCCCAAACCCTAAACCACAAACCCTAAATGCTAAACTCTAAGCCACAAACTCTTAACCTAAATCCTAAATGCTAAATCCTAAACCCTAAACCCTAAACCCAAAATCCTAATTCCTAAACCCTAAACCCTAAACCCTAAACCCTTAATCCTAAACCCTAAATCCTAAATCCATAATCAATATGAAAAAGTGTAAACCCTAACACTTAAATTATAAACTCTAAACCCTCAATCCTAGACCTTAAACCCTAACCCTAAACCTTCAACCCTAACCCTAAACCCTAAGAAATATACCCTAAACCCTAAACACTAAATGCAAAACCCTAAACCTAAACCATATAATATAAACCCTAAAATCTAAACCATTATCCTAAAGCCTAAACTCGAAACCCTAAATCCTAATTCCTAAACTATAAACCTAATTCCTAAACTCTAAACCATAAACCCTAACCCTAAACCCTAAACCTTAAGCCCAAAATTATAAACCCTAAACCCTAAACTCTAAACCCTAAACCTTAAAACCCAAACCCTAAACCCTGAACCCTAAATGCTAAATACTGAACCTAAACCCTAAACCCTAAACAAAATACACTAAATTTAAACCCAAAACCCAAAACCCACACTAAACCCTAAACTATAATCCCTAAATACTAATCAATAAACCATAAACCTAATTCTTGAACTCTAACCCTAAACCCGAACCCCAAACCCTAAAACTTCAACCGAAAATTATAAACTCTAAACCCTAAACACTAAACCTTAAATCCAAAATCATAACCCTTAAACACTAAACCCTAAACCCTAAGTGCTAAACCCTAAACTAAAACCCTAAACCCAAAACAGAAAACCTTAAACCATAAAATACAAACCCTACATACTAAACCCTAAACCCTACCCATAAATAGTAAACTCTAATCCCTAAATCCAAAATCCTAAACCCTAAAATCTAACCCCTAAACCCAAAACCCTAAACTCGAAACCCTAAGCCCTAAACCTATACCCAAACCCTAAACCTAAAACCCTTAACCTTAAACCCTAAACCTTAAACTCTAGACACTAAACTTTAATTCCTAAACTCTAAACCTTGAACACTTACTGCAATCCCTAAATCATAAACCCTAAACCTTAAACCCTACCCCAAAGCCCTATACCCTAAACCCTAAGCCACAAATCCTAAACCCTAAATCCTAAACACTAAACCGTAAACTAAAACCCTAATCCCTAAACACAAAACACAAAATCCTAAACCACAAATCGTAAACCCTACAAACTAAACCCTAAACCTTAAACCATAATCAGTAAACCCTAATCCCTAAACCCAAAATCCTAAACAGTAAACCCTAAACCCTAACCCAAAAACCCTAAACTCTAACCCTTAAACCCTAACCCTATACCCTAAACCCTAAGCCCTAAACACAAAACCCTAAATCTTAAACCCAAAACCCTAAACTCTAAACCCAAAACTATAATTCCTAAACTCTAAACCTTGAATCTTAACCGTAAACCGTAAACTTTAATTCCTCAACTATAAACCTTGAACCCTAACAATAAACCCTAAATCATAAACCCAAAACCTTAAACCCTAAGCCAAAAACCCTAAATCCTAATCCCTAACCCTAAACCATAAAACATAAACCCAAAATCCTAATTCTAAAATCATCAACCCTAAAACCTAAATAATAAACCCTAAATGCTAACCATAAACCCTAATCCCTAAGACCAAAATCGTAAATACTAAACCCTAAACCTTAAAACCTAAACTCTAACCCTAAACCCTAAACCCTAAATCCTAAACCCTAATCTTATACCATTAACCCTAAACCAAAAACCCTAAATATTAAACCCTAAACCCCAAACCCTAAACCCTAAACTTTAATTTCTACATTGTAAACCCTGAACCCTATTCATAAACACTAAATAGTAAACCCAAAACCCAAAGATAGAAACTCTAAATCCTAATCCTTAACCCTAAACCTTAAAACCTATTCCCAAAACCCTAACTCTTAAGTCAAACCCTAAACTCTAAATCATAAAGGCTAAACCATAAACCCTTAACCCTATACCCTAAACCTAAATCCGAGATGCTAATTTTTAAACCCTAAACCCTAATTCCAAAATCTTAATATCTAAAACCTAAACCCTAAACCCTAACGCTAAAACTTAAACCCTTAATCATAAACCTGAAACCCTAAACACTAAACCCTAAGCCATAAACTCTAAACCTTCATCCCTAACCCTAAACCTTAAATCCTAAACCTAACACCCTATTTCCTAAATTATAAACCCTAAACCCTAAATCATAAAACCAAAACCCTAAACCCTAAAACATAAACAATAAACCCTAATCCCTCAACCCAAAATCCTAAACACTAAACCCTAAACACCAAACCATCTTTCCAAAACTCTAAACCCTAAACCCTAACCCTAAACCCTAAATCCTAAACCGTAAATCCATAATCTAAATTAAAAAGTGTGAACCCTAATACATAAACTATAAACTATAAGCCCTCAACCCTAAACACTAAACCAAAAACTCTAAACCCTAAACCTTAAAACCTAACCCTAAACCCTAAACCCTAAATGCTAAACCCTAAACCAAAACCCTATAACCTAAATCCTAAACCTTAAACCCAAAATTATAAACCCTAAATCCTAAACCCTAAACTCCAAACCTTAAACCCTAAAAATAAACCCTAATCTATAAACCCTAAAGCTTGAACCATAAATGCTAAATGGTAAACCTAAACCCTAAACCCTGAACAAAATAAACTAAACCTAAACACAAAACCCTATACCCTAAACCTAAACTTTAAACCCCAATCCTAAACCCTAAACTCAGAACCCTAAATCCTCATCCCTAAACTATAAACCTAATTTCTAAACTCTAAACCATAAACCCTAACCCTAAACCATAAACCTTAAAACCAAAATCATAAATCATAAACCCTAATCCATAAGCCTAAAATCCTAAACCCAAAACCCAAAACCACTAACACTAAACCCTAAACTCTAAAGACTAAATCGTAACCCTAGACCTTAAACCCTAAACCCTAACCCTACACCCCTAACACTAAACCCAAAACCCAAAACATTAAACCCTAAACCCTAAACCATAAACCCTGAACCATAAACCCTAAATCCTAGACCGTAAACCCTAAACCTTAATTCTTAAACTCTAAACCTTGAAACCTAATCATAAACCCTAAATTAGAAACCACAAACCCTAAATGCTAAACTCTAAGCCACAAACTCTTAACCTAAATCCTAAATGCTAAATCCTAAACCCTAAACCCAAAATCCTAATTCCTAAACCCTAAACCCTAAACCCTAAACCCTAAACCCTTAATCCTAAACCCTAAATCTTAAATTCATAATCAAAATGAAAAAGTGTAAACCCTAACACATAAATTATAAATTCTAAACCCACAATCCGAAACCCTAAACCCTAACCCTAAACCTTCAACCCTAACTCTAAACCCTAAGAAATATACCCTAAACCCTAAACACTAAATGCAAAACGCTAAACCTAAACCATACAATATAAACCCTAAAATCTAAACCATTATCCTAAAGCCTAAACTCGAAACCCTAAATCCTAATTCCTAAACTCTAAACCATAAACCCTAACCCTAAACCCTAAACCTTAAGCCCAAAACCCTAAACTCTAAACCCTAAACCTTGAAACCCAAACCCTAAACCCTGAACCCTAAATGCTAAATGCTAAACCTAAACCCTAAACCCTAAACAAAATACACTAAATCTAAACCTTAAACCCAAAACCCACGCTAAACCCTAAACTATAATCCCTAAATACTAATCAATAAACCATAAACCTAATTCTTAAACTCTAACCCAAAACCCTAACCCCAAACCCTAAAACTTCAACCGAAAATTATACACTCTAAACCCTGAACCCTAAACCTTAAATCCAAAATCATAACCCTTAAACACTAAACCCTAAACCCTAAGTGCTAAACACTAAACTAAAACCCTAAACCCAAAACAGAAAACCCTAAACCATAAATCATAAACCCTACATACTAAGCCTTAAACCCTAACCATAAATAGTAAACCCTAATCCCTAAATCCAAAATCCTAAACCCTAAACCCTAACCCATAAACCCTAAAATCTAACCCCTAAACCCTAACCCTAAACTCGAAACCCTAAGCCCTAAACTTATACCCAAACCCTAAACCTAAAACCCTTAACCTTAAACCCTAAACCCTAAACTCTAGAAACTAAACTTTAATTCCTAAACTCTAAACCTTGAACACTTACTGCAAACCCTAAACCCTAAACCCTAAACCGGAAAGCATAACCCCTAAACCCTAAACCCTAAGCCGCAAATCCTAAACCCTAAGTCCTAAACACTAAACCGTAAACTAAAACCCTAATCCCTAAACACAGAACACAAAATGCTAAACCACAAATCGTAAACCCTACAAACTAAACCCTAAACCTTAAACCATAATCAGTAAACCCTAATCCCTAAATCCAAAATCCTAAACCGTAAACCCTAAACCCTAACCCAAAAACCCTAAACTCTAACCCTTAAACCCAAAGCCCTAAACCAATACCCTAAACCCTAAGCCCTTAACAGAAAACCCTAACCCTTAAATCCAAAACCCTAAACTCTAAACCCTAAACTATAATTCCTAAACTCTAAACCTTGAATCCTAATCGTAAACCGTAAACTTTAATTCCTCAACTATAAACCTTGAACCCTAACAGTAAACCCTAAATCATAAACCCACAACCTTAAACCCTAAGCCAAAAACTGTAAATCCTAATCCCTAACCCTAAACCATAAAACCTAAACCCAAAATCCTAATTCTAAAATCATAAACCCTAAAACCTAAATCATAAACCCTAAATGCTAAAATCGTTAATACTAAACCCTAAACCTTAAACCCTAAACCCTAACCCTAAACCCTAAACCCTAAATCCTAAACCCTAATCTTATACCATTAACCCTAAACCAAAAACCCTAAATATTAAACCCTAAACCCCAAACCCTAAACCCTAAACTTCAATTTCTACATTCTAAACCCTGAACCCTATTCGTAAACACTAAATAGTAAACCCAAAACCAAAAGACAAAAACTCTAAATCCTAATCCTTAACCCTAAACCTTAAAACCTATTCCCAAAACCCTAACTCTTAAGTCAAACCCTAAACCCTAAATCATAAAGACTAAACCATAAACCCTTAACCCTATACCCTAAACCTAAATCCTAGATGCTAATTTCTAAACCCTAAACCCTAATTCCAAAATCCTAATATCTAAAACCTAAACCCTAAACCCTAACGTTAAACCTTAAACCCTTAATCATAAACCCAAAACCCTAAACACTAAACCCTAAGCCATAAACTCTAAACCTTCATCCCTAACCCTAAACCTTAAATCCTAAACCCAAAACCCTAATTCCTAAATAATAAACCCTAAACCCTAAATTATAAAACCAAAACCCTAAACCCTAAAACATAAACAATAAATCCTAATCCCTCAACCCAAAATCCCAAACACTAAACCCTAAACACCAAACCATCTTCCCTAAACTCTAAACCCTAAACCCTAACCCTAAACCCTAAATCCTAAACCGTAAATCCATAATCTAAATCAAAAAGTGTAAACCCTAATACATAAACTGTAAACTATAAGCCCTTAACCCTAAACGCTAAACCCAAAACTCTAAACCCTAAGCCTTAAAACCTAACCCTAAACCGTAAATGCAAAACCCTAAACTTAAACCCTATAACCTAAACCCTAAACCTTAAACCCAAAATTATAAACCCTAAATCCTAAACCCTAAACTCTAAACCCTAAACCCTAATCATAAACCCTAATCTATAAACCCTAAAACTTGAACCGTAAATTCTAAATGCTAAACCTAAACCCTAAACCCTAAACAAAATAAACTAAACCTAAACCCAAAACCCTATACCCTA
The DNA here is from genome assembly GCA_037074985.1 of Solanum bulbocastanum. Taxonomy (NCBI): domain Eukaryota; kingdom Viridiplantae; phylum Streptophyta; class Magnoliopsida; order Solanales; family Solanaceae; genus Solanum; species Solanum bulbocastanum. Next base: position 30,584,916 of record CM073597.1, on the reverse strand, counting down.
AATCCAAATCCCTAAACCTAAACTTTAAACCTAAACTTTAAACCCTAATCCTAAACGCTAAACTCAGAACCCTAAATCCTCATCCCTAAACTATAAACCTAATTCTTAAACTATAAACCATAAACCCTAACCCTAAACCATAAACCTTAAACCCAAAATCATAAATCATAAACCCTAATCCATATGCCCAAAATCCTAAACCCAAAACCCAAAACCCAAAACCACTAACACTAAACCCTAAACTCTAAAGACTAAATTGTAACCCTATACCTTAAACCCTAAACCCTAACCCTACACCCCTAACACTAAACCCAAAACCCTAAACATTAAACCCTAAACCCTAAACCATAAACCCTGAACCTTAAAACCTAAATCCTAGACCCTAAACCCTAAACCTTAATTCCTAAACTCTAAACCTTGAAACCTAACCGTCAACCCTAAATTAGAAACCCCAAACCCTAAACCACAAACCCTAAATGCTAAACTCTAAGCCACAAACTCTTAACCTAAATCCTAAATGCTAAATCCTAAACCCTAAACCCTAAACACAAAATCCTAAACCCTAAACCCTAAACCCTTAATCCTAAACCCTAAATCCTAAATCCACAATCAATATGAAAAAGTTTTAACCCTAACACATAAATTATAAACTCTAAACCCTCAATCCTAAACCCTAAACCCTAACCGTAAACATTCAACCCTAACCCTAAACCCTAAGAAATATACCCTAAACCCTAAACACTAAATGCAAAACCATAAACCTAAACCATATAATATAAACCGTAAAATCTAAACCATTATCCTAAAGCGTAAACTCGAAACCCTAAATCCTAATTCTTAAACTATAAACCTAATTCCTAAACTCTAAACCATAAACCCTAACCCTAAACCCTAAACCTTAAGCCCAAAATTATAAACCCTAAACCCTAAACTCTAAACCCTAAACCTTAAAACCCAAAATCATAAATCATAAACCCTAATCCATATGCCTAAAATCCTAAACCCAAAACCCAAAACCACTAACACTAAACTCTAAACTCTAAAGACTAAACCGTAACCCTATACCTTAAGCCCTAAACCCTAACCCTACACCCCTAACACTAAACCCAAAACCTTAAACATTAAACCCTAAACCCTAAACCATAAACCCTGAACCTTAAAACCTAAATCCTAGACCCTAAACCCTAAACCCTAATTCCTAAACTCTAAACCTTAAAACCTAATCGTAAACCCTAAATTAGAAACCCCAAACCCTAAACCACAAACCCTAAATGCTAAACTCTAAGCCACAAACTCTTAACCTAAATCCTAAATGCTAAATCCTAAACCCTAAACCCTAAACCCAAAATCCTAATTCCTAAACCCTAAACCCTAAACCCTAAACCCTTAATCCTAAACCCTAAATCCTAAATCCATAATCAATATGAAAAAGTGTAAACCCTCACACTTAAATTATAAACTCTAAACCCCAATCCTAAACCCTAAACCCTAACCCTAAACCTTCAACCCTAACCCTAAACCCTAAGAAATATACCCTAAACCCTAAACACTAAATGCAAAACCCTAAACCTAAACCATATAATATAAACCCTAAAATCTAAACCATTATCCTAAAGCCTAAACTCGAAACCCTAAATCCTAATTCCTAAACTATAAACCTAATTCCTAAAGTCTAAACCATAAACCCTAACCCTAAACCCTAAACCTTAAGCCCAAAATTATAAACCCTAAACCCTAAACTCTAAACCCTAAACCTTAAACCCCAAACCCTAAACCCTAAACCCTAAATGCTAAATGCTAAACCTTAACCCTAAACCCTAAACAAAATACACTAAATCTAAACCCAATACCCAAAACCCACGCTAAACCCTAAACTATAATCCCTAAATACTAATCAATAAACCATAAACCTAATTCTTAAACTCTAACCCTAAACCCGAACCCCAAACCCTAAAACTTCAACCGAAAATTATACACTCTAAACCCTAAACACTAAACCTTAAATCCAAAATCATAACCCTTAAACACTAAACCCTAAACCCTAAGTGCTAAACCCTAAACTAAAACAGTAAACCCAAAACAGAAAACCTTAAACCATAAATCATAAACCCTACATACTAAACCCTAAGCCCTAACCATAAATAGTAAACCCTAATCCCTAAATCCAAAATCCTAAACCCTAAACCCTAACCCATAAACCCTAAAATCTAACCCCTAAACCCTAACCCTAAACTCAAAACCCTAAGCCCTAAACCTATACCCAAACCCTAAACCTAAAACCCTTAACCTTAAACCCTAAACCTTAAACTCTAAAAACTAAACTTTAATTCCTAAACTCTAAACCTTGAACACTTACTGCAAACCCCAAACCCTAAACCCTAAACCCTAAACCTAAAAGCATAACCCCTAAGCCCTAAACCCTAAACCCTAAGCCACAAATCCTAAACCCTAAATCCTAAACACTAAACCGTAAACTAAAACCCTAATCCCAAAACACAAAACACATAATCCTAAACCACAAATCGTAAACCCTACAAACTAAACCCTAAACCTTAAACCATAATCAGTAAACCCTAATCCCTAAACCCAAAATCCTAAACACTAAACCCTAAACCCTAACCCAAAAACCCTAAACTCTAATCCTTAAACCCTAACCCTATACCCTAAACCCTAAGCCCTAAACACAAAACCCTAACCCTTAAACCCAAAACCCTAAACTCTAAACCCTAAACTATAATTCCTAAACTCTAAACCTTGAATCCTAACCGTAAACCGTAAACTTTAATTCCTCAACTATAAACCTTGAACCCTAACAGTAAACCCTAAATCATAAACCCACAACCTTAAACCCTAAGCCAAAAACTCTAAATCCTAATCCCTAACCCTAAACCATAAAACCTAAACCCAAAATCCTAATTCTAAAATCATAAACCCTAAAACCTAAATCATAAACCCTACATGCTAACCGTAAACCCTAATCCCTAAGACCAAAATCGTAAATACTAAACCCTAAACCTTAAACCCAAAACCCTAACCTTAAACCCTAAACCCTAAATCCTAAACCCTAATCTTATACCATTAACCCTAAACCAAAAACCTTAAATATTAAACCCTCAACCCCAAACCCTAAACCCTAAACTTCAATTTCTTCATTGTAAACCCTGAACTCTATTCGTAAACACTAAATAGTAAACCTAAAACCCAAAGACAAAAACTCTAAATCCTAATCCTTAACCCTAAACCTTAAAACATATTCCAAAAACCCTAACTCTCAAGTCAAACCCTAAACCCTAAATCATAAAGACTAAACCATAAACCCTTAACCCTATACCCTAAACCTAAATCCTAGATGCTAATTTCTAAACCCTAAACCCTAATTCCAAAATCCTAATATCTAAAACCTAAACCCTAAACCCTAAAGATAAATCTTAAACCCTTAATCTTAAACCCAAAACCCTAAACCTGAAACCCTAAACACTAAACCCTAAGCCATAAACTCTAAACCTTCATCCCTAACCCTAAACCTTAAATCCTAAACCCAATACCCTATTTCCTAAATTATAAACCCTAAACCCTAAATCATAAAACCAAAACCCTAAACCCTAAAACATAAACAATAAACCCTAATCCCTCAACCCAAAATCCTAAACACTAAACCCTAAACACCAAACCATCTTCCCTAAACTCTAAACCCTAAACCCTAACCCTAAACCCTACATCCTAAACCGTAAATCCATAATCTAAATCAAAAAGTGTAAACCCTAATACATAAACTGTAAACTATAAGCCCTCAACCCTAAACGCTAAACCCAAAACTCTAAACCCTAAACCTTAAAACCTAACCAAAAACCCCAAACCCTAAATGCTAAACCCTAAACCTAAACCCTATAACCTAAACCCTAAACCTTAAACCCTAAATACTAAACCCTAAACTCTAAACCCTAAACCCTAATCATAAACCCTAATTTATAAACCCTAAACCTTGAACCGTAAATGCTAAAAGCTAAACCTAAACCTTAAACCCAAAATTATACACCCTAAATCCTAAACCCTAAACTCTAAACCCTAAACCCTAATCGTAAACCCTAATTTATAAACCCTAAAACTTGAACCGTAAATGCTAAATGCTAAACCTAAACCCTAAACCCTAAACAAAATAAACTAAACCTAAACCCAAAACCCTATACCCTAAACCTAAACTTTAAACCCCAATCCTAAACCCTAAACTCAGAACCCTAAATCCTCATCCCTAAACTATAAACGTAATTACTAAACTCTAAACCATAAACCCTAACCCTAAACCATAAACCTTAAACCCAAAATCATAAATCATAAACCCTAATCCATAAGCCGAAAATCCTAAACCCAAAACCCAAAACCACTAACACTAAACCCTAAACTCTAAAGACTAAACCGTAACCCTAGACCTTAAACCCTAAACCCTAACCCTACACCCCTAACACTAAACCCAAAACCCTAAACATTAAACCCTAAACCCTAAACCATAAACCCTGAACCTTAAACCCTAAATCCTAGACCCTAAACCCTAAACCTTAATTCCTAAACTCTAAACCTTGAAACCTAATCGTAAACCCTAAATTAGAAACCCCAAACCCTAAACCACAAACCCTAAATGCTAAACTCTAAGCCACAAACTCTTAACCTAAATCCTAAATGCTAAATCCTAAACCCTAAACCCTAAACCCAAAATCCTAATTCCTAAACCCTAAACCCTAAACCCTAAACCCTTAATCCTAAACCCTAAATCCTAAATCCATAATCAATATGAAAAAGTGTAAACCCTAACACATAAATTATAAACTCTAAACCCACAATCCTAAACCCTAAACCCTAACCCTAAACATTCAACCCTAACCCTAAACCCTAAGAAATATACCCTAAACCCTAAACACTAAATGCAAAACCCTAAACCTAAACCATATAATATAAACCCTAAAATCTAAACCATTATCCTAAAGCCTAAACTCGAAACCCTAAATCCTAATTCCTAAACTATAAACCTAATTCCTAAACTCTAAACCATAAACCCTAACCCTAAACCCTAAACCTTAAGCCCAAAATTATAAACCCTAAACCCTAAACTCTAAACCCTAAACCTTAAAACCCAAACCCTAAACCCTGAACCCTAAATGCTAAATGCTAAACCTTAACCCTAAACCCTAAACAAAATACACTAAATCTAAACCCAATACCCAAAACCCACGCTAAACCCTAAACTATAATCCCTAAATACTAATCAATAAACCATAAACCTAATTCTTACACTCTAACCCTAAACCCGAACCGTAAACCCTAAAACTTCAACAGAAAATAATACACTGTAAACCCTAAACCCTAAACCTTAAATCCAAAATCATAACCCTTAAACACTAAACCCTAAACCCTAAGTGCTAAACACTAAACTAAAACCCTAAACCCAAAACAAAAAACCTTAAACCATAAATCATAAACCCTACATACTAAGCCCTAAACCCTAACCATAAATAGTAAACCCTAATCCCTAAATCCGAAATCCTAAACCCTAAACCCTAACCCATAAACCCTAAAATCTAACCCCAAAACCCTAACCGTAAACTCGAAACCCGAAGCCCTAAACCTATACCCAAACCCTAAACCTAAAACCCTTAACCTTAAACCCTAAACCCTAAACTCTAAAAACTAAACTTTAATTCCTAAACTCTAAACCTTGAACACTTACTGCAAACCCCAAACCCTAAACCCTAAACCCTAAACCTAAAAGCATAACCCCTAAGCCCTAAACCCTAAACCCTAAGCCACAAATCCTAAACCCTAAATCCTAAACACTAAATCGTAAAATAAAACCCTAATCCCTAAACACAGAACACAAAATCCTAAACCACAAACCGTAAACCCTACAAACTAAACCCAAAATCCTAAACAGTAAACCCTAAACCCTAACCCAAAAACCCTAAACTCTAACCCTTAAACCCTAACCCTATACCCTAAACCCTAAGCCCTAAACCAATACCCTAAACCCTAAGCCCTAAACACAAAACCCTAACCCTTAAACCCAAAACCCTAAACTCTAAACCCTAAACTATAATTCCTAAACTCTAAACCTTGAATCCTAGCCATAAACCGTAAACTTTAATTCCTCAACTATAAACCTTGAACCCTAACAGTAAACCCTAAATCATAAACCCACAACCTTCAACCCTAAGCCAAAAACTCTAAATCCTAATCCCTAACCCTAAACCATAAAACCTAAACCCAAAATCCTAATTCTAAAATCATAAACCCTAAAACCTAAATCATAAACCCTAAATGCTAACCATAAACCCTAATCCCTAAGACCAAAATCGTAAATACTAAACCCTAAACCTTAATCCCTAAACCCTAACCCTAAACCCTAAACCCTATATCGTAAACCCTAATCTTATACCATTAACCCTAAACCAAAAACCCTAAATATTAAACCCTAAACCCCAAACCCTAAACCCTAAACTTCAATTTCTACATTGTAAACCCTGAACCCTATTCGTAAACACTAAATAGTAAACCCAAAACCCAAAGCCAAAAACTCTAAATCCTAATCCTTAACCCTAAACCTTAAAACCTATTCCCAAAACCCTAACTCTTAAGTCAAACCCTAAACCCTAAATCATAAAGACTAAACCATAAACCCTTAACCCTATACCCTAAACCTAAATCCTAGATGGTAATTTCTAAACCCTAAACCCTAATTCCAAAATCCTAATATCTAAAACCTAAACCCTAAACCCTAACGCTAAACCTTAAACCCTTAATCATAAACCCTAAACCCTAAACCTGAAACCCTAAACACTAAACCCTAAGCCATAAACTCTAAACTTTCATCCCTAACCCTAAACCTTAAAACCTAAACCCAATACCCTATATCCTAAATTATAAACCCTAAACCCTAAATCATAAAACCAAAACCCTAAACCCTAAAACATAAACAATAAACCCTAATCCCTCAACCCAAAATCCTAAACACTAAACCCTAAAGACCAAACCATCTTTCCTATACTATAAACCCTAAACCCTAACCCTAAACCCTAAATCCTAAACCGTAAATCCACAATCTAAATCAAAAAGTGTAAACCCTAATACATAAACTGTAAACTATAAGCCCTCAACCCTAAACGCTCAACCTAAAACTCTAAAGCCTAAACCTTAAAACCTAACCCTAAACCCTAAACCCTAAATGCTAAACCCTAATCCTAAACCCTATAACCTAAACCCTAAACCTTAAACCTAAAACTATAAACCCTAAATCTTAAACCCTAAACTCTAAACCCTAAACCCTAATCATAAACCCTAATCTATAAACCCTACACCTTGAATCGTAAATGCTAAATGCTAAACTTAGACCCTAAACCCTAAACAAAATAAACTAAACCAAAACCCAAAACCTTATACCCTAAACCTAAACTTTAAACCCCAATCCTAAACCCTAAACTTAGAACCCTAAATCCTCATCCCAAAACTATAAACCTAATTCCTAAACTAGAAACCATAAACCCTAACCCAAACCATAAACCTTAAACCCAAAATCATAAATCATAAACCCTAATCCATAAGCCCAAAATCCTAAACCCAAAACCACTAACACTAAACCCTAAACTCTAAAGACTAAACCGTAACCGTAGACCTTAAACCCTAAACCCTAACCCTACACCCCTAACACTAAACCCAAAACCCTAAACATTAAACCCTAAACCCTAAACCATAAACCCTGAACCATAAACCCTAAATCCTAGACCCTAAACCCTAAACCTTAATTCATAAACTCTAAACCTTGAAACCTAACCGTAAACCCTAAATTAGAAACCCCAAACCCTAAACCACAAACCCTAAATGCAAAACTCTAAGCCACAAACTCTTAAGCTAAATCCTAAATGCTAAATCCTAAACCCTAAACCCTATACCCTAAACCAAAATCCTAGATGCTAATTTCTAAACCCTCAACCCTAATTCCAAAATCCTAATATCTAAAACCTAAACCCTAAACCCTAATGCTAAACCTTAAACCCTTAATCATAAACCCAAAACCCTAAACTTGAAACCCTAAACACTAAACCCTAAGCCATAAACTCTAAACCTTCATCCCTAACCCTAAACCTTAAATCCTAAACCCAATACCCTATTTCCTAAATTATAAACCCTAAACCCTAAATCATGAAACCAAAACCCTAAACCCTAAAACATAAACAATAAACCCTAATCCCTCAACCCAAAATCCTAAACACTAAACCCTAAACACCAGACCATCTTCCCTAAACTCTAAACCCTAAACCCTAACCCTAAACCTTAAATCCTAAACCGTAAATCCATAATCTAAATCAAAAAGTGTAAACCCTAATACATAAACTGTAAACAATAAGCCCTCAACCCTAAATGCTAAACCCAAAACTCTAAACACTAAACCTTAAAACCTAACCCTAAACTCTAAACCCTAAATGCTAAACCCTAAACCTAAACCCTATAACCTAAACCCTAAACCTTAAACCCAAAATTATAAACCCTAAATCCTAAACCCTAAAATCTAAACCCTAAACCCTAATCATAAACCCTGATCTATAAACCCTAAACCTTGAACCGTAAATGCTAAATGCTAAACCTAAACCCTAAAACCTAAACAAAATAAACTAAACCTAAACCCAAAACCCTATACACTAAGACTAAACTTTAAACCCCAATCCTAAACCCTAAACTCAGAACCCTAAATCCTCATCCCTAAACTATAAACCTAATTCCTAAACTCTAAACCAAAAACCCTAACCCTAAACCATAAACCTTAAACCCAAAATCATAAATCATAAACCCTAATCCATAAGCCCAAAATCCTAAACCCAAAACCCAAAACCACTAACACTAAACCCTAAACTCTAAAGACTAAACCGTAACCCTAGACCTTAAACCCCAAACCCTAACCCTACACCCCTAACACTAAACCCAAAACCCTAAACATTAAACCCTAAACCCTAAACCATAAACCCTGAACCTTAAAACCTAAATCCTAGACCCTAAACCCTAAACCTTAATTCCTAAACTCTAAACCTTGAAACCTAACCGTCAACCCTAAATTAGAAACCCCAAACCCTAAACCACAAACCCTAAATGCTAAACTCTAAGCCACAAACTCTTAACCTAAATCCTAAATGCTAAATCCTCAACCCTAAACCCTAAACCCAAAATCCTAATTCCTAAACCCTAAACCCTTAATCCTAAACCCTAAATCCTAAATCCATAATCAATATGAAAAAGTGTAAACCCTAACACATAAATTATAAACTCTAAACCTCAATCCTAAACCCTAAACCCTAACTCTAAACCTTCAAACCTAACCCTAAACCCTAAGAAATATACCCTAAACCATAAACACTAAATGCAAAACGCTAAACCTAAACCATACAATATAAACCCTAAAATCTAAACCATTATCCTAAAGCCTAAACTAGAAACCCTAAATCCTAATTCCTAAACTATCAACCTAATTCCTAAACTCTAAACCATAAACCCTAACCCTAAACCTTAAACCTTAAGCCCAAAATTATAAACCCTAAACCCTAAACTCTAAACCCTAAACCTTAAAACCCAAACCCTAAACCCTGAACCCTAAATGCTAAATGCTAAACCTAAACCCTAAACCCTAAACAAAATACACTAAATCTAAACCCAAAACTCATAACCCACACAAAACCCTAAACTATTATCCCTAAATACTAATCAATAAACCATAAACCTAATTCTTAAACTCTAACCCTAAACCCTAAAACTTCAACCGAAAATTATAAACCCTAAACCCTAAACCCTAAATCTTAAATCCAAAATCATAACCCTTAAACCCTAAACCCTAAACCCTAAGTGCTAACCCCTAAACTAAAACCCTAAACCCAAAATAGAAAACCCTAAAAAATAAATCATAAACCCTACATACTAAACCCTAAACCCTAACCATAAATAGGAAACCCTAATCCATAAATCCAAAATCCTAAACCCTAAACCCTAAAATCTAACCCATAAACCCTAACCCTAAACTCGAAACCCTAAGCCCTAAACCTATACCCAAACCCTAACCTAAAACCCTTAACCTTAAACCCTAAACCCTAAACTCTAGAAACTAAACTTTAATTCCTAAACTCTAAACCTTGAACACTTACTGCAAACCCTAAATCATAAACCCTGAACCCTAAACCTAAAAGCATAACCCCTAAACCCTAAACCCTAAACCCTAGGCCACAAATCCCAAACCATAAATCCTAAACACTAAACCATAAACTAAAACCCTAATCCCTAAACACAAAACCCAAAATGCTAAACCACAAACCATAAACCCTACAAACTAAACCCTAAACCTTAAACCATAATCAGTAAACACTAATCCCTTAACCCAAAATCCTAAACACTAAACCCTAAACCCTAATCCAAAAACCCTAAACTCTAACCCTTAAACCCTAACCCTATACCCTAAACCCTAAGACCTAAACCAATACCCTAAACCCTAAGCCCTAAACACAAAACCCTAACCCTTAAACCCAAAACCCTAAACTCTAAACCCTAAACTATAATTCCTAAACTCTAAACCTTGAATCCTAACCGTAAACCGTAAACTTTAATTCATCAACTATAAACCTTGAACCCTAACAGTAAACCCTAAATCATAAACCCACAACCCTAAACCCTAAGACAAAAACTCTAAATACTAATCCCTAACCCTAAACCATAAAACCAAAACCCAAAATCCAAATTCTTAAATCATAAACCCTAAACCCTAAATCATAAACCCTAAACGCTAACCATAAACCCTAATCCCTAAGACCAAAATCGTAAATACTAAACCCTCAACCCTTAACCCTAAACCCTAAACTCTAAATCCTAACCCTAAACCCTAAACCCTAAACCCTAAACCCTAAAACCCTAACCTTATACCATTAACCCTAAACCAAAAACCCTAAATATTAAACCCTAAACCCCAAACCCTAAACCCTAAACTTCAATTTCTACACTGTAAACCCTGAACCCTATTCATAAACACTATATAGTAAACCCAAAACCCAAAGCCAAAAACTCTAAATCCTAATCCTTAACCCTAAACCTTAAAACTTATTCCCAAAACCCTAACTCTTAAGTCAAACCCTAAACCCTAAATCATAAAGACTAAACCCTAAACCCTTAACCCTATACCCTGAACCTAAATCCTAGATGCTAATTCCTAAACCCTAAACCCTAATTCCAAAATCCTAATATCTAAAACCTAAACCCTAAACCCTAATGCTAAACCTTAAACCCTTAATCATAAACCCAAAACCATAAACCTAAAACCCTAAACCCTAAAACCTAAGCCATAAACTCTAAACCTTCATCCCTAACCCTAAACCTTAAATCCTAAACCAAAAACCCTAATTCCTAAATTATAAACCCTAAACCAAAAATCATAAAACTTAAACCCTAAACCATAAAACATAAACAATAAACCCTAATCCCTCAACCCAAAATCCTAAACATTAAACCCTAAACATCAAACCATCTACCCTAAACTCTAAACCCTAAACCCTAACCCTAAACCCTAAATCCTAAACCCTAAATCCATAATCTAAATCAAAAAGTGTAAACCCTAATACATAAACTGTAAACTATAAGCCCTCAACCCTAAACGCTAAACCCAAAACTCTAAACCCTAAACCTTAAAACCCTAACCCTAAACCCTAAATCCTAAACCCTAAACCCTAAACCCAAACCCTATACCATTAACCCTAAGCCTAAAACCCTAAACATTAAACCTTAAGCCCCAAACTCTAAACGCTAAAGCTTAAACCCTAAGCCTAAACCCTAAAACCTAAACCTTAATTCTAAAACTCTAAACACAGAACCCAAACCATATACCCTAAACCCTAACCCTAAATCCTAAACCTTAAACCGAAAATCATAATCCCTAAACACTATACCTTAAACCCTAAGCTATAAACCCTAAACCCTAAACCCTAAGCCATAAACCTTAAATCCTTACCCTACATGCTAAACCCTAAACTAAACCATAGAACCTAAACCCTAAACCCAAAACCATAAATCCTACATATTAAACCCTAAACCATAAACAGTAAACCCTAATCCCTAAATCCAAAATCCTAAACACCAAACCCTAAACCATAACCCATAAACCCTAAACTCTAAACCCTAAACCCTAAGCCCTAAGCCCTAAGCCCTAAACCTTTACCCTAAACCCTAAACCCAAAATCCTAAACCCTAAAACTAAAACCCTAAACATTAAACCCTAAACCCAAAGCTATAAACCCTAAACCCAAACCCATAAACCCTAAACTCTAAACCTAAAACCTCAACCCTAAACACTAAACCCTAACCCCTAAACCTATACCCTAAAACCTAAACCCTAAACCTTAAACCCTAAACCCTAAACTTTATTTCCTAAAATGTAAACCCTGAACCCTAACCGTAAACCCTAAATCATAAACCCACAACCCTATACCCTAAATCCTAAGCCAAAAACTCTAAACCCTAACCCCTAACCTAAACCTTAAAACCTAAACACAAAACCCTAATTCTTAAATCATAAACCCTAAGCCCTAAATCATAAAGCCTAAACCCTAAGCCCTTAACCATATACCCTAAATCTAAATCCTAAATGCTAAATCCTAAACCCTAAACCCTCAACCCAAAATCCTAATAACTAAAGACAAAACCCTAATCCCTAACCCTAAACCTGAAAACCTAAACCCAAATCCCTAATTCTTATATCATAAATACTAAACCCTAAATCATAAAGCCTAAACCATAAACCCTTAACCCAATACCCTAAACCTAAATACTAAATGCTAAATCCTAAACCGTAAACCCTAAACCCAAAATCCTAATATCTAAAGCCTAAACCATAAACCCTCACCCTAAACCTTAAACCCTTATCCCTAAACCCTAAAAAATAAATCCTAAACCCTAAACCCTAAACTCTAAAGGCTAAACCCTAAACCTAAATCCTAAACTTTACACACTAATCTTATACCATAAACTCGACTCCCTAAATCATCATCCCTAAACCATAAACCTAATTCCTAAGCTGTAAACCATAAACCCTAACCCTAAAGCCTAAATCTTAAACCTAAAATCATAAGCCCTAATCCCTAAGCCCAAAATCCTAAACAACAAACTCTAAACCCTAAACCCTAAACCCAAAACCCTAAACCCTAAACTCTAAACCCTAACCCTAAACCCTGAACCCTATACCCAAAACCCTAACCCTATATCGTAAACCCTAAACCCTAACCCTATACCCTTAACCCTAAACCAAAAACCCAAAACATAAAATACTAAACACTAAATCATCAATCCTAAACCCTAAATTCTAAACCTTAATTCCTAAACTCTAAACATTGACACCTATCTGTAAACCCTACATCATAAACTCTAAACCTTAAACAACAAACCCTAAACACTAAACGCTAGGCTATAAACTCTAAACTTTAATCCCTAACCCTAAACCGTAAACCCTAATTCTTAAACTATAAACCGTAAACCCTAATTCATAAAACCTAAAGCCTAAACCCTGAATCATAAACCCTAAATGCTAAATACCCTAAACCCTAAACCCAAAATCCTAATTCCTAAATCCTAAACCCTAAACCCTAAACACTAACCCAAAACACTAAACCCTTAACCTTAAACCCTAAGAAATAAACCCTAAACCCTAAACCCTAAACCTTAAAGCCTAAATGTTAATCCCTAAACCTAAACCCTATAACATAAACCCTAAACTCTAAACCCTTATACTAAAGCCTAAATTCGAAACACTAAATCCTAATTCCAAAACAATAAGCCTAATTCCTAAACTCTAAACCATAAACCCTAAACCTTTAATCCAAAATCACAATCCCTAAACCCTAAATCCTAACCATAAATCGTAATCCCTAACCCCAAAATCCTAAATACTAAACCATAAACCTTAAACCCTAAACAGTTAACCCTAAACCCTAAACTCTTAACCCTAACCCTAAACCCTAAACCCAAAATCCTAATATCTAAAGCCTAAATCCTAAACCCTTACCCTATACCTTAAACCCTTAACCCTAAGCCCTAAGAATAAACCCTAAGTGCTAAACCCGAAACCTTAAACCCTAGACTCTAAATGCTAAACCCTAAACCTAAATCCTAAACTCTACACACTAATCCTAAACCCTAAACTAGGAACCCTAAATACTCATCCTAAACCACAAACCTAATTCCTAAACTCTAAACCATAAACCTTAACCCTAAAGCCTAAATATTAAACCCAAAATCATAAACCCTAACCATAAACCCTAATCCCTAAGCCTAAAATCCTAAACACTAAAATCTAAACCCTAAACCCTAAACTCTAAACTCCAACCTTAAACCCTGAACCCTATACCCAAAACCCTAACCCTATACCCTAAACCTTAAACCCTAACCCAAAACCTTTAACCCTAAACATTACATACTAAATTTCGAACCTTAAACCCTAAACACTAAATACTAAACCGTAAATCCTAAACCTTAAATTAAAAACCTTAATTCCTAAACTCTAAACACTGAAACCTAAGGGTAAACCCTAAATCAAAAACTCTAAACCTTAAACCACAAACCCTAAACACTAAACCCTAAGCCATAAACTCTAAACCTTCATCCCTAACCCTAAACCTTAAACCCTAAACCCTGAACCCTAATTCTTAAATTATAAACCCTAAACACTAAATCATAAAACCTAAAGCCTAAACCCTAAATGATAAATCCTAAACCCTAAACCCTAAACTCAAAATCCTAATTCCTAAACCCTAAACCCTAAACCCTAAACACTAACCCAAAACCCTAAACCCTAAACCTTAAAAGAATAAATACTAATCCCTAAATCTAAACCCTATAACATAAACCCTAATCTCTAAACCCTTATCCTAAAGCTTAAATTCAAAACCCTAAATCCTAATTTCTAAACTATAAACCTAATTCCTAAACTCTAAACCATAAACCCTAACCCTAAACCCTAAACCTTAAATCCAAAATCACAATTCCTAAACCCTAAATCCTAACCATAAACCATAATCCCTAACCCCAAAAGTCTAAATACTAAACCCTAAACCTTAAACACTAAACCCTAAACTCTAAATACTAACCCAAAAACCTAATATCTAAAGCCTAAAGCCTAAACCCTCACCTTAAACCTGAAAGCTTTAACACTAAACCCTAAGAAATAAACCCTAAACTATAAATATTAAATACTAAACCTTAAACCCTAAACCTTAAACTCTAAAATCTAACCCTAAACCCTAAACCCTAACCCTATACCATTAACCCTAAACCTAAAGCCCTAAATGTAAAACCCTCAACCCCAAGCCCTAAACCCTAAATCATAAACCATAAATCTTAAACCCTAAACACTAAACCTTAATTCCTAAACTCTAAACCCTGACCCCTAACCATAACCCTAAACCCTAAACCCTAACCATAAACCCTAAACATTAAACCCAAAATCATAATCCCTAAACACTAAACCCTAAACCCTAAACATTAAGCCCAAAATCATAATCCCTAAACACTAAACCCTAAACCCTAAGCCACAAACCCTACACCCTAAACCTAAATGCTAAACCCTAAACTAAAACCCAAAATCCTAAAACCAAACACAAAACCCTAAACCCTAAACCATAAACCCTACATACTAAACCCTAAAACCTAAACCCTAAACCTTTAAAAGTGAACCTTAATCCCTAAACCCAAAATCATAAACAATAAACCCTAAACACTAAACTCTAAACCCTAACCCATAAACCCTAAACTTTAAACCCAAAACATTAATCCTAAACCCTAAACCCTATGCCCTAAACCTATACCCCAAACCCTAAACCTAAAGCCCTAAACCATAAACCCAAAAACCTAAACCCTAAACCCTAAACCCTAAACTTTAATTCATAAACTGTAAACCCTGAAACCTTACAAAAAACCCTAAATCATAAACCCAAAATCCTAAACCTTAAACCCTACGCCAAAAGCTCTAAACCCTTATACCTAACCCTAAACCTTAAGACCTAAACCCAAAACCCTAATTCTTAAATCATAAACCCTAAACCCTAAATAATAAATCCTAAACCCTAAACCCTTAACCCTATACCCTAAACCTAAATCCTAAACCCTAAACACTAAATCTAAAATCCTAATATATCCCTAACCCTAAACCTTAAAACCTAAACCAAAAACCCTCATTCTGAAATCATAAACCCTAAACCCTAAATCATAAAACCTAAACCCTAAACCCTTAAGCCTATAACCCAAACCTAAATCCTAAATGATAAATCCTTAACCCTAAACCCTAAACCCAAAATCCTAATATCTAAAGCCTAAACCCTATACCCTAACCCTAAACCTTAAACCCTTAACCCTAAACCCTAAGAAATAAGCCCTAAACCCTAAACCCTAAATGCTAATCCCGAAACCTAAATCCTAAGCACAAAATCCTAAACTCTACACCCTAATCCTAAACACTAAACTCGGAACACTAAAACCACATCCCTAAATCATAAACCTAATTCCTAAACTATAAACCATAAACCCAAACCCTAAACCTTAAACCCAAAATCATAAACCCTAAACCCAAACCGTAAACCCTAATTCCGAAGCCTAAAATCCTATACACTAAACCCTAAATCCTACATCCTAATTCCTAAACTCTACACCCTAAACCCTAACCATAAACACTAAATCATAAACCCAAAACCCTAAACCCGAAACCCTAAACGCTAAACCCAAAGCCATAAACTCTAAACCTTAATCCCTAACCCTAAACCCAAAATCCTAGTTCCTAAATTATAAACCCCAAACCCTAAATCATAAAACCTAAAGCCTAAACCCTTTACCCTATAGCGTAAACCCTAAACCCTAAATGCTAACCCCTAAACCCTAAATGCTAAAGCCTAACCCTAAACCCTAAACCTTTAACACTAAACCTTTAACCTTAAACCCTAAATCCATAATCTAAATCAAAAAGTGTAAACCCTTATACATAAATTGTAAACTCTAAACCCTCAACCCTAAACCCTAAACCCTAACCCTACACCTTAAACCCTAACTCTAAACCCTAAGAAATATATCCTAAACTTGAAACCCTAATTGCTAAAACCTAAACTAAAGCCCTAACCCCTAAACCCAAAAGCGAAAATCCTAAACCATAGACTGAAAATCCTAAATCCTAAACCCTTTATGCTAAACCCTAATCCCTAAACCCAAAATCCTAAAAACTAAACCCCAAACCCTAAACCCAAAACCCACAACCCTAAACACTAAAATCTGAACCCTAAACCCAAAACCCTAAACACTAAATCCTAAACACTAACCCATAAACCTAAACCCTAAACCCTAAAACCTAAACTCTAAACCCTAATCTCTAACCCCAAAACCTAAACCCAGAACTGTAAGCCTTAACCCTATACCCTAAAACTTAAACCAAAAACCCTAAACATTAAACCCTAAACCCTAAACCTTAAACCTTAACTCCTAAACTCTAAGCCTTGAAGCTTAACCGTAAACCCTAAATCAAAAACCCAAAACACTAAACCCTAAACCATAAACCTTAAACACTAAATCAAAAACCCTAAACTCTAATCCCTAGCACTAAACCCTAAACCCAAAACCCTAATTCTAAAATTATAAACCCTAAACCCTAATTCATAAAACCTAAACCCTAAAAGCTAAAACTTAAACCCTAAACCTAAAATCCTAAACCCTAACCCTAACCCCTAAAATCTTAACCCTAAATCCAAACATATAAACCCTAAACCCTAAACTCTAAACCCTTAATGCTAAACCTTAAACCTAATCCCTAAACTCTAAACCCTAATCCTAAACCTTAAATCCTCATCCCTAAACCATAAACATAATTCCTAAACTCTAAACCATAAACCCTATCCCTAAAATCTAAACCTTAAATCCAAAATCATAAACCGTAAATGCTATACCCTAAACCCTAAACCCTAAACCCGAAACTCTAAAACCTAAATCCTAACCCTAAACCCTAGACCTTAAACCATAAGCCATATATCCTAAACCCTAAACCCTAAATGTTAAACACTAAACCTAAACCCTAAGCCCTATACCCTAAATCCTTTACCCAAAACCTTAATCCTAAATCTAAAACCCTAAACCCTAAACCTTAAACCCAAATTCATAATCCCTATACCCTAAACACAAAAGACTAAGCCATAAACCCTAAACCATAAACCCTAAATGCTAAACCCTAAACTAAACTCCTAAACCCTAAACCCATAATAGTTTCACCTAACCCATAAATCGTAAACCCAAAACCCAAAACCAAAAACCCTAAACCCTAAACCTAAAATCCAAAATCCTCAACCCTAAACCCCAAAATCTAAACCCTAAACCCTAAGCCTAAACCCTAAATCTTAAACCCTAAATACTAAACACTAAACCATAAACCCTAAACCCTCAAGCTTAACTCTAAACCCCAAACCCTAACCCTAAGCCTTAAACCCTATAACATAAGCCCTAACCCTATACCCTAAACCCTAAACCAAAAATCCTAAGCATTAAACTGTAAAGGCTAAACCCTAAAACTTAATTCCTAAACTCTAAGCCCTAAAACCTAACCATAAACCCTAAATCATAAACCTAAAACCCCAAACCCTAAACCCTAAACCCTAAACCATAAACTCTAAAACTTTATCCTTAAGCCTAAATCGTAAACATTAAACCCAAAACACAAATTCTTCAATTGTAAACCCTAAACCCTAAATAATAAAACCTAAACCCTAAACCCTAAACCCTGACCAAAAACCCTAAGAAATAAATGCTAAACCCAATACCCTTAATGATAAACCCTAAACCTAAACACTAAAACCTAAATCCTAAACTCTAAACCTTAATCCTAAACCCTAAACTCAAAACCCTAAATCCTCATCCTTAAACCATAAACCTAATTTCTAAACTCTAAACAATAAAGCCTAACCCTGAAACCTAAACCATACACCTAAAATTATAAACCCTAAACCTTAAACATTAAACCCTAAACCCTAAACTTAACACCCTAAACCCAAAACCCAAAACCCTAAACCCTAAATCCTAAATCCTAAACCTAAACCATAAACCCTAAACCCTTAAACCTAAACCCTAAATCCATAATCTAAATCAAAAACTATAAACCCTTATACATAAATTGTATACTCTAAACCCTCAACCCTAAACCCTAAACCCTAACCCTACACCTTAAACCCTAACCCTAAACCCTAAGAAATATATCCTAAACCGTAAACCCTAAATGCTAAACCCTAAACTAAAGCCCTAAACCCTAAATCGAAAACAGAAAATCCTAAACCATAAACTGTAAACCCAAAATATTAAACCCTAAACCTTAAACCCTTAAACCTAAACCCTAAACCATAAACCCTAACACCTAAACCCAAAATCCTAAACACTAAATCCTAAACACTAAACTCTATAACATGAACCCTAAACCCTAAACCCTAAATACTAAACACTAAACCCTAAAACCAAAACTCTAAAACCTAAAACCTAAACCCTAAACCCTAAACTATAAACCCTAAACTCTTACCCTAAATTCTAAACCCTAAACCCTAAGCCCTAACCATATACCCTAAAGCCTAAACCCAAAACCCTCAACCTTAAACCCTAAACTATAATTCCTAAACTGTAAACCCTGAATGCTAATCGTAAACCCAAATCATAACCCCCAAACCCTAAACACCAAACCCAAAACCTTAAACCCTAAACCATAAACTCTAAACCCGAATTCCTAACCCTAAACCTTAAACACTAAATGTTAAATCCTAAACCCTAAAATTATAAAACCCTCATTCTAAAATTATAAACCCTAAACCCTAAATAATAAAATCTAAACCCAAAACCCTTAACCTTATACCCTAAACCCTAAACCCTAAATGTTAAATCCTAAACCCTAAACCCTAAATCAAAAATCCAAATTCTTAAACCGTAAACCCTAAACCCAAAATCCAAATTCCTAAACCCTAAACCCTAAATGTTCCACCCTAATACTAAACCCTAAACTCAAATCCCTAAATCCTCTTTCTCAAACCATAAACCTAATTCCTAAACTCTAATACATAAACACTATCCCTAAACCCTAAATGTTAAACCAAAAACCTTAAACCCTAAATGCTAAACCCTAAACCCTAAACCCTAAACCCTTAACACTAAATCCTAAACCCTACACCCTAAACCCTAAGCCAGAAATCCTAAACCCTAAACACTACATGCTAAACCCTAAAGCTTAAACCCTAAACCCTAAAGCTTATACCCTAAGCCTAAACCAAAAACCGAAAACCCTAAACCCTAAACACTAAACCCTACACCCTAAACTCAACACACTAAACCCTAACCTTAAAACCTAAACCATACACATAAAATTATAAACCCTAAACCCTAAACCCTAAACTCAACACCCTAAACCCTAACCCTAAATCCTAAACCTAAAGCCCTAAACCTTAAACCCTAAACTATAAACCCTAAATCCTAAACCGTAACCCTTAAACCAAAATTCATAATCCCTAAACCCTAAACACAAAAGACTAAGCCACAAAGCCTAAACCATAAACCCTAAATGCTAAACCCTAAACTAAAGTCCTAAACCCTAAACCAAAAACAAAAAAACATAAACCATAAAACGTAAACCCTAAATCATAAAACCTAAAGCCTAAACCCTTTACCCTATACCACAAACCATAAACCCTAAATGCTAACCCCTAAACCCTAAACACTAAATCCATAATCTAAATCAAAAAGTGTAAACCCATATATATAAATTGTAAACTCTAAACCCCCAAACCTAAACCCTAAACCCTAACCCTACACCTTAAAACCTAACCCTAAACCCTAAGAAATATATCCTAAACCCTAAACCTTAAATGCTAAAACCTAAACTAAAGCCCTAACCCCTAAACCCAACAGAGAAAAACCTAAACCATAAACTGAAAACCCTAAATCCTAAACCCTTGATGCAAAACCCTAAACCATAAACCCTAATCCCTAACTCCAAAATCATAAAAACTAAACCCTAAACCCTAAACCCACAACCCTAAACACTAAAATCTAAACCCTAACCCTAAACCCAATAACCTAAACCCTTAACCCTAAACACTAAACCATAAGCCTTAAACCCTAAAACCTAAACCCTAAACCTTAAAACCTAAACTCTAAACCCTAATCTCTAACCCTAAAACCTAAACCTAGAATCCCAAGCCTTAACCTTATATCCTAAACCCTAAACCCAAAACACTAAACATTAAATCCTAAATCCTAAACCCTAAATCTTAACTCTTAAACTATAAGCCCTTAAGACTAACAGTAAACCCTAAATAAAAAATGCAAACACAAAACCCCAAACCCTAAACCTTAAACACTAAATCATAAACCCTAAACTCTAATCCCTAACCCTAAACCCTAAACCCAAAACCCTAATTCTAAAATTATAAACCCTCAACCCTAATACATAAAACCTAAACCTTAAATGCTAAAACCTAAACCCTGAACCTAAAATCCTAAACCCTAACCCTAAGCCCTAAACCCTTAACCCTAAATCCAAACAACTAAATCATAAACCCTAAACTCTAAACCCTAAATGCTAAACATTAAACCTAATCCCTAAACTATAAACCCTAATCCTAAATCCTAAATCCTCATCCCTAAACCATAAACTTAATTCCTAAACTCTAAATCATAAACCCTATCCCTAAAATCTAAACCTTAAACCCAAAATCATAAACCCTAAATTCTATACCCTAAACCCTAACCCTAAACCCTACACACTAAACTCTAAATCCCATAACCCTAAACCATAGACCTTAAACCATAACCAATAAATCCTAAACCCTAAACCCTAAATGCTAAACCCTAAACCTAAACCCAAAACCCTATACCCTAAATCCTTTACCCAAAACTTAATCCTAAAGCTAAAACCATAAACACTAAACTATAAACCCTAAACCCTACACCCTAAACCCTAAACCCTACGCCTTAAACCCAAATTCATAATCCCTAAGCCCTAAACACAAAAGACTAACCCACAAACCCTAAACCCTAAACCCTAAATGCTAAACCCTAAACTAAAGCCCTAAACCCTAAACCAAAAACAAAAAAACCTAAACCATAAACCGTAAACCCTAAAGCCTAAACCCAAAACCAAAAACCCTAATCCCTAAACCTAAAATCCAAAAGCCTCAACCCTAAACCCCAAAATCTAAATCCAAAACCCTAACCCTAAACCCTAAATCCTAAACACTAAACCACAAACCTTAATCCCTAAACCCTCAAGCTTAACTCTAAACCCTAAATCCTAACCCTAAGCCCTAAACCCTAAACCATAAGCCCTAACCTTATACCCTAAACCCAAAATCCTAAACATTAAACCCTAAAGGCTAAACCCTAAAACTTAATTCCTAAACTCTAAGCCCTAAACCCAAACCGTAAACCCTAAATCATAAACCCAAAACCATAAATCCAAAACCCAAAACCCCAAACCCTAAACCTTAAACCCTAAACCATAAGCTCTAAACCTTACCATAAGCCTAAATCGTAAACATTAAACCCAAAACACAAATTCTTTAATTATAAACCCTAATCCCTAAATAATAAAACCTAAACCCTAAACCCTAAACCCTGACCAAAAACCCTAAGAAATAAATGCTAAACCCAATACCCTAAATGCTAATCCCTAAACCTAAACACTAACACCTAAATCCTTAACTCTAAACCTTAATCCTAAACCCTAAACTCAAAACCCTAAATCCTCATCCATAAACCATAAACCAAATTTCTAAACTCTAAACAATAAAGCCTAACCCTAAAACCTAAACCATACACCCAAAATTATAAACCTAAACCCTAAACTTAACACCCTAAACCCTAAACCCAAAACCCTAAGCCATAAACCCTAAACCCTAAATCCTAAATGCTAAACCTAAGCCCAAAACCCAAAACCCTTAACCCTAAACCCTAAATCCATAATCTAAATCAAAAAGTGTAAACCCTTATACATAAATTATAAACTCTAAACCCTAAACCCTAAACCCTAAACCGTAATACTACACCTTAAACCCTAACCCTAAACACTAAGAAATATATCCTAAACCCTAAATGCTAAACCCTAAACTAAAGCCCTAAACCCTAAACCGAAAATAGAAAAACCTAAACCATAAACTGTAAAACCTAATTACTAAACCCTAATCCTTAAACCCTTAAACCTAAACCCTAAACCATAAACCCTAATCCCTAAACCCAAAATACTAAACACTAAACTCTATAACCTGAACCCTAAACCCTAAACCCTAAATCCTAAACACTAAACCCTAAAACCAAACTCTAAAACCTAAAACCTAAACCCTAAACCCTAAACTCTTACCCTGAATTCTAAACCCTAAACCCTAAGCCCTAACCCTATACCCTAAAGCCTAAACCCAAAACCCTAAACCTTAAACCCTTCCTAAACTCTAAACCCTGAATCCTAATCATAAACTCAAACCATAACCCCAAAACCCTAAGCACCAAACCCTAAACCATAAGCACTAAACCATAAACTCTAAACTCAAATCCCCAACCATAAACCAAAAACCCTCATTCTAAAATTATAAACCCTAAACCCTAAAAAACAAAATCTAAACCCAAAACCCTTAACCTTATACCCTAAACCCTAATCCCTAAATGCTAAATCCTAAACCCTAAACCCTAAACCCAAAATCCAAATTCATAAACCCTAAACCCCAAACCTAAAATCTGAATTCATAAACCCTAAACCCTAAACCCCAACCATAAACCCTAAATGTTCCACCCTTATACTAAACCCTAAACTCAAAACCCAAAATACTCATCCCTAAACCATAAACCTAATTCCTAAACTCTAATACATAAACACTATCCCTAAACCCTAAACCATAAACCCAAAATCTTAAACCCTAAATGCTAAACCCTAAACCCTAAACCCTAAGCCCTACACACTAAATCCTAAACCATAGACCCTAAACCCTAAGCCATAAATCCTAAATCGTAAACACTAAATGCTAAACCCTCAACCCTAAATCCTAAACCCTAAACCCAATACCATAAACCCTATATCCTAAACCTAAACCCAAAACACAAAACCCTAAACCATAAACCATAAACCTAATTCCTAAACTCGAAACAATAAAGCCTAACCCTAAAACCTAAACCATATACCTAAACCCTAAACCCTAAACTCAACACCTTAAACCCTAACCCTAAACCCTAAACCCAAAACCCTAAGCCCTAACCCTAAACCCAAAACCCTGAATATTAAACCCTAAACCCTAAACCGTAAACCTTAATTCCTAAACTCTAATCCCTGAAGCATAAACATAAATCCTAAATCATAAACCTAAAACACTAAACCCCAAACCCTAAGCCTTAAAAACTAAATAATAAACCCTAAACTCTAATCCCTAACCCCAAACCATAAACCCTAAACCCAAAGCCCTAATTCTAAAATTATAAACCCTTAGCCCTATTTCATAAAACCTAAACCCTAAATGCTAAATCCTAAACCCTAAACCCTCAACCTAAAATCCTAAACCTTAACCCTAAGCCCTAAACCCTTAACCCTAAATCTAAGCAAATATACCCTAAACCCTAAACTCTAAACCCTAAACCTAATCCCTCAGCTCTAAACACTAACCCTAAACACTAGACCCCAAACTATAAGCCATAAATCCTAAACCCTAAACCCTAAATGCTAAACCCTAAACCTAAACCCTAAACCCTATACCTTAAACCCTTTACCCAAAACCTAAATCCTAAACCTAAAACCCTAAACCTTAAACCATAAACTATAAACCCTAAACCCTAAACCTTAACCCTTAAACCCAAATTCATAATCCCTAAACCCTAAACACAAAAGACTAAGCCATCAATCCTAAACCCTATGCCCTAAATGCTAAACCCTAAACTAAATTCCTAAACCCTAAACCCTAAACCCAAAATAGAAAAACCTAAACCATAAACCATAAACCCTAAATTATAAAACCTAAAGCCTAAACCCTTTAACCTATACCACAAACCATAAGCCCTAAATGCCAACCCCTAAACCCTAAACCCTAAAGCCTAACCCTAAACCCTAAATCCATAATCTAAATCAAAAAGTGTAAACCCGTGTACATAAATTGTAAACTCTAAACCCTTAACCCTAAACCATAAACCCTAACCCTACACCTTAAACCCTAACCCTAAACCCTAAGAAATATATCCTAGACCCTAAAACCTAAATGCAAAAACCTAAACTAAATCCGTAACCCCTAAACCCAAAAGAGAAAAACCTAAACCATAAACTGAAAACCCTAAATCCTAAACCCTTGATGCTAAACTCTAAACCATAAACCCTAATCCCTAAACCCAAATTCCTAAAAACTAAACCCTAAACCCTAAACACTAAAATCTAAACGCTAAACCCCAACACTAAACCCAATACCCTAAACCCTAAATCCTAAACACTAAACCATAAACCCTAAACACTAAAACCTAAACCCTAAACCCTAAAACCTAAACTCTAAACCCAAATCTCTAACCCTAAAACCTAAACCCAGAACCCCAAGCCTTAACCATATACCCTAAACCCTAAACCCAAAACCCTAAACATTAGATCTTAAACCCTAAACCCTAAACCTTAACTCCTAAACTCTAAGTCCTGAAGCCTAACCGTAAACCCTAAATCAAAAATGCAAAACACTAAACCCCAAACCCTAAACCTTAAACACTAAATCATAAACCCTAAACTCTAATCCCTAACCCTAAACCCTAAACCCAAAACCCTAATTCTAAAATTATAAACCCTAAACCCTAATTCATAAAACCTAAACCCTAAATGCTAAAACCTAAACCCTAAACCTCAAATCCTAAACCCTTACACTAAGCCCTAAACCTTTAACCATAAATCCAAACAAATAAACCCTAAACCCTAAACTCTAAGCCCTAAATGCTAAACCTTAAACCTAATCCCTAAACTCTAAACCCTAATGCTAAATCCTAAATCCTCATCCTTAAATCATAAAGATAATTCTTAAACTCTAAACCACAAACCCTATCCCTAAAATCTAAACCTTAAACCCACAATCATAAACCCTAAATGCTAAACCCTAAACCCTAAACCCTAAGCCCTACACCCTAAACTCTAAATCGTAAACCCTAACCATAAACCTAGACCTTAAACCATAAGCCATAAATCCTAAACCCTAAACCCTAAATGTTAAACCCTAAACCTAAACCCTAAACCCTATACCCTAAATCCTTTACCTAAAACCTTAATCCTAAAGCTAAAACCCTAAACCCTAAACTATAAACCTTAAACCCAAATTCATAATCCCTAAACCCTAAACACAAAAGACTATGCCACAAACTGTAAACCCTAAACCCTGAATGCTAAACCCTAAACCCAAAACCCAAAACAAAAAACCCTAATCCCTAAACCTAAAATCCAAAGGCCTCAACCCTAAACCCTAAAATCTAAACCCTAAATCCTAAATCCTAAACACTAAACCACAAACCCTAAATCCTAAACCATAAATTGTCAAGCTTAACTCTAAACCCTAAACCCTAAACCTAGGTCCTAAACCCTAAACCATAAGCCCTAACCCTATACCCTAAATCCTAAACCCAAAATCCTAAACATTAAACCCTAAAGGCTAAACCCTAAAGCTTAATTCCTAAACTCTAAGCCCTAAACCCTAACCGTAAACCCTAACCCTAAATCCTTAACCTCAAACCCTAAACCTTAAACCCTAAACCCTAAACCCAAAACCCTAAACATTAAACCCTAAACCCTAAACCGTAAACCTTCATTCCTAAACTCTAAGCCCTGATGCCTAACCGTAAACCGTAAATCATAAACCCAAAACACTAAACCCCAAACGCTAAACCTTAAAAACTAAATAAGATACCCTAAACTCTAATCCTTAACCCTAAAACCCTAATTCAGAAAACCTAAACCCTAAATGTTAAATTCTAAACCCTAAACCCTAAACCTTAAACCTAAAATCCTAAACCTTAACCCTAAGCCCTAAACCCTTCACCCAAAATCTAATCAACTATACCCTACCAAAATTCTAAACCCTAGATGCTAAACCCTAAACCTAATCCCTAAACTTTAAACCCTAAATCCTCATCCCAAAATCCTAAACCCTAAAATATAAACCCTAAACCCTAATCTCTAACCATAAAACCTAAACCCAGAACCCTAAGCCTTAAACCTATACCCTAAACCCTAAACCTAAAAACATAACATTAAACCTTAAACCTTAAACCCTAAACTCTAAACCATAAAACCTAACCCTAAACCATAAACCTTAAACCCAAAATCATAAATCATAAACCATAATCCATAAAACCAAAATCCTAAACAGTAAACCCTAAACCCTTAACACTAAACCCTAAACTCTAAAGCCTAAACCCTAACCCTAGACCCTAAATCCTAAACCCTAACCCTATACCCCTAACCCTAAACCTAAAACCCTAAACATTAAACCTTAAACCCTAAACCATAAACCCTAAACCTTAAACCCCAAATCCTAGACCCTAAGCCCTAAACCTTAATTCCTAAACTCTAAACCTTGAAACCTAACACTAAACTCTAAATTAGAAACCCCAAACCCTAAACCACAAACCCTAAATGCTAAAACCCAAGAAAAAACTCTAAATCTAAACACTAAATGCTACATCCTAAACCCTAATCCCTAATCTCTAACCATAAAGCCTAAATCCTAAACCCTAAGCCTTAAACATATACCCTAAACACTAAACCCAAAAACCTAAACATTAAACCTTAAACCTTAAACCCTAAACTCTAAACCATAAACCCTAACCCTAAACCATAAACCTTAAACCCAAAATCATAAATCATAAACCCTAATCCATAAGCCCAAAATCCTAAATAATAAACCCTAAACCCTTAACACTAAACCCTAAACTCTAAAGCATAAACCCTAACCCTAGACCTTAAACCCTAAACCCTAACCCTATACCCCTAACCTTAAATCCAAAACCCTAAACATTAAACCCTAAACCCTAAACCGTAAACCCTAAACCTTAAACCCTAAATCCTAGACCCTAAACCCTAAACCTTAATTCCTAAACTCTAAACCCTGAAACATAATCGTAAACCCCAAATTAGAAACCACAAACCCTAAATGCTAAACCCTAAGCCAAAACTCTAAACCTCAATCCTAAATGCTAAATCCTAAACCCTAAACCCTAAACCCCTAATCATAAACCCTAAACCCTAAATCCATAATCAAAATCAAAAAGTGTAAACCCTAACACATAAATTATAAACTCTGAACCCTCAATCCTAAACCATAAACCCAAAACTATAAACCCTAAATGCTAACCCTACACATTAAACCCTAACCCTAAACCCTAAGAAATATACCCTAAACCCTAAACACTAAATGCAAAACCCTAAACCTAAACCATATAACATAAATCGTAAAATCTAAACCCTTATCCTAAAGCCTAAACTCGAAACCCTAAATCCTAATTCCTAAGCTATAAACCTAATTCCTAAACTCTAAACCATAAACCCTAAACCTTCAGCCCAAAATTATGAACCCTAAATCCTAAACTCTAAACCCTAAACCTTAAAAACCAAACCCTAAACTATAAAACCTAAACCCTGAACACTAAATGCTAAATGCTAAACCTAAACCCTAAACCCTAAACAAAATACACTAAACCTAAACCCAAAACCCAAAACCCACACTAAGCCCTAAACCCTAAACTATAATCCCTAAATCCTAATCAATAAACCATAAACCTAATTCTTAAACTCTAACCCTAAACCCTAAAACTTCAACTGAAAATTATAAACCCTAAACCCTAAACCTTAAATCCAAAATCATAACCCTAAACACTAAACCCTAAACCCTAAGTGCTAAACCCTAAACTAAAACCGTAAACCCAAAACACAGAACCCTAAACCATCAATTGTAAGCACTACATACTAAACCCTAAACCCTAACCATAAACAGTAAACCCTAATCCCTAAATCCAAAATCCTAAACACTAAACCCTAAATCCTAACCCATAAACCCTAAATTCTAACCCCTAAACCCTAACCTTAAACCTGAAACACTAAGCCCTAAACCTATACCCAAACCCTAAACCTAAAACCCTTAACCTTAAACCCTAAACCCTAAACTCTAGAAACTAAACTTTAATTCCTAAACTCTAAACCTTGAACACTTACCGCAAACCCTAAATCATAAACCCTAAACCCCTAAACACTAAACCCTAAACCCTAAGCCACAAATCCTAAACCCTAAATCCTAAACACTAAATCGTAAACTAAAACCCTAATCCCTAAACCCAAAACACAAAACCCTAAATCACAAACCGTAAACCCTACAAACTAAACTCTTAACCTTAAACAACAGTCAGTAAACCCTAATCCCTAAACCCAAAATCCTAAACACTAAACCCTATGCCCTAACCCATAAACCCTAAACTCTAACATCTAAAGCCTAAACCCTAAACCCGAAGCCCTAAACCAATAACCTAAACATTAAACCCAAAACCTTAAGCCCTAAACACAAAACCATAAACCTTAAACCCAAAACCCTAAGCTCTAAACCTTAAGCTATAATTCCTAAACTCTAAACCTTGAATCCTAACCGTAAACCCTAAACATTAATTCCTCAACTCTAAACCTTGACCCTTAATCATAAACCCTAAATCATAAACCCACAACCCTAAACCCTAAGCCAAAAACTCTAAACCCTATTCTCTAATCCTAAAACATAAAACCTAAACCCAAAATCCTAATTCTTAAATCATAAACCCTAAACCCTAAAAACTAACCATAAACCCTGATCCCTAAGACCAAAATCGTAAATACTATACCCTAAACCTTAAACCCTAAACCCTTAACCCTAAACCCTAAACTCTAAACCCTAATCCTAAACCCTAAACCCTAACCTTATACCATTAACCCTAAACTAAAAACCCTAAATATTAAACTCTAAACCCCAAACCGTAAACCCTAAACTTTAATTTCTAAACTGTAAACCCTGAACCCTATTCGTAAACACTAAATAGTAAACCCAAAACCCAAATCCAAAAACTCTAAACCCTAATCCTTAACCCTAAATCATAAAACCTATTCCCAAAACCCTAACTCTAAAGTCAAACCCTAAACCCTAAAGCATAAAGACTAAACCCTTAACCCTATACCCTATACCCTATACCATAAACCTAAATCCTAGATGCTACTTCCTAAACCCTAAACCCTAAATCCAAAATCCTAATATCTAAAACCTAAACCCTAAACCCTAACCCTAAACCTTAAACCCTTAGTCATAAACCCAAAACCCTAAACCTAAAACCCTACACACTAAACCCTAAGCCATAAAACTCTAAACCTTAATCCCTAACCCTAAACCTCAAACCCTAAACCCAAAACCCTAATTCCTAAATTATAAACCCTAATTCTTAAATCATAAAACCTAAACTGTAAACCCTAAAACATAAACAATAAACCCTAATCCCTCAACCCAAAATCCTAAACACTAAACCCTAAACACCAAACCATCTATCCTAAACTCTAAACCCTAAACCCTAACCCTAAACCCTAAATCCTAAACCCTAAATCCATAATCTAAATCAAAAACTGTAAACCTTAATACATAAACTGTAAACTATAAGCCCTCAACCCTAAATGCTAAACCCAAAACTCTAAACCCTAAACCTTAACCCTAAACCTTAAACCCTAACCCTAAACCTTAAACCCTAAATGCTAAACCCTAAACCTAAACCCTAAACCTAAACCCTAAACCTTAAACCCTAACCCTAAACCTTAAACCCTAAAACTAAAACCCTAAACATTAAACCCTAAACCCAAACCCATAAACCCAAAACTCTAAACCCTAAACCTAAACCCTAAACCCTAAACCCTAACCCCTAAACCTATGCCCTACAACCTAAACCCTAAACCTAAAACCCTAAAATTTAAACCCTAAACCCTAAACCCTAAACTCTAAAGCCTAAACTTTAATTCCTAAATTGTAAACCCTGAACCGTAATCGTAAACCCTAAATCATAAACCCACAACCCTATACCCTAAATCCTAAGCCAAAAACTCTAAACCCTAAACCTTAAACCCTAAACCCAAAACCCAAATTCTTATATCATAAACCCTAAGCCCTAAATCATAAAGCCTAAACCCTAAGCCCTTAACCTTATACCCTAAACCTAAATCCTAAATGCTAAATCCTAAACCCTAAACCCTCTACCCAAAATCCTAATAACTAAAGCCAAAACCCTAATCCCTAACCCTACACCTGAAAACCTAAACCCAAATCCCTAATTCTTAAATCACAAACCCTAAACCCTAAATCATAAAGCCTAAACCATAAACCCTTAACCTGATACCGAATACCTAAATAATAAATGCTAAATCCTAAACCCTAAAACAGAAGCCCAAAATCCTAATATCAAAAGACTAAACCATAAACCCTCACCCTAAACCTTAAACCCTTATCCCTAAATCCTAGGAAATAAACCCTAAACCCTAAACCCTAAACCCTAAATGCTAAACCCTAAACCTAAATCCTAAACTCTACAAACTAATCCTAAACCATAAACTCGGAACCCTAAATCCTTATTGCTAAACCATAAACCTAATTCCTAACATCTAAACCATAAACCCTAACCCTAAAGCCTAAATCTTAAACCCAAAATCATAAACCCTAAACCCTAACCATAAACCCTAATCCCTAAGCCCAAAATCCTACACATTAAACCCTAAACCTTAAACCCTAAACCCTAAACTCTAAACCCTAACCCTAAGCCCTGAACCCTATACACAAAATCCTAACCCTATACCGTAAACCCTAAACCCCAACCCTATACCCTTAACCCTAAACCAAAAACTCTAAACATAAAATACTAAATCCTAAACCCTAAACACTAAACACTAAATACTAAATCATCAATCCTAAACCCTAAATTCTAAACCTTAATTCCTAAACTCTAAACACTGAAACCTAACTGTAAACCCTAAATGATAAACTCTAAACCTTCAACCACAAATCCTAAACACTAAACCCTAAGCCATAAACTCTAAACCTTCATCCCTAACCCTAAACCTTAAACCCTAAACCCTAAACCCTAATTCTTAAGTTATAAACCCTAAACCCTAAATCATAAAACATAAAGCCTAAACCCTAAACCATAAACCCTAAATGATAAATACCCTAAACCCTAAACCCAAAATCCTAATTCCTAAATCCTAAACCCTAAACCCTAAACACTAACCCTAAACCCTAAACCCTTAACCCTACATCCTAATAAATAAACCCTAAACCCTAAACCTTAAAGCCTTAATGCAAATCCCTAAACCTAAACCCTATAACATAAACCCTAAACTCTAAACCCTTTCCTAAAGCCTAAATTTGAAACCCTAAATCCTAATTCCAAAACTATAAACCTAATTCCTAAACTCTAAACCATAAACCCTATCCCTAAACCCTAAACCTTAAAGCCAAAATCACAATCCCTAAACCCTAAATCCTAACCATAAACAGCAATCCCTAACCCCAAAATCCTAAATACTAAACCTTAAACCTTAAACCCTAAATCCTTAACCCTAAACCCTAAACTCTAAACACTAACCTTAAACCCTAAACCCAAAATCCTAATATCTAAAGCCTAAAACCTAAACCCTCACCCTATACCTTAATCCCTTAACCCTAAACCCTAAGAAATAAACCATAAATCCTAAACCCAAAACCTTAAACCCTAACCTCTAAATGCTAAACCCTAAACCTAAATCCTAAACTCTACACACCAATCCTAAACCCTAAATACTCATCCCTAAACCATAAACCTAATTCCTAAACTCTAAACTATAAACCTTAACCCTAAAGCCTAAATCTTAAACCCAAAATCATAAACCCTAAACCCTAACCATAAACCCTAATCCCTAAGCCTAAAATCCTAAACACTAACCTCTAAACCCTAAACCCTAAACCCTAAACTCTAAACTCTAATCTTAAACCCTAAACCCTATGCCTAAAATCCTAACCCTATACCCTAAACCTTAAACCCTAACCCTATACCCTTAACCCTAAACCCAAAACCCTAAACATTACATACTAAATTCTAAACCTTAAACCCTAAACACTAAACACTAAACCGTAAATCTAAACCCTAAATTCAAAACCTTAATTCCTAAACTCTAAACACTGAAACCTAACAGTAAACCCTAAACCATAAACTCTAAACCTTAAACTACAAACCCCAAACAGTAAACCATAAGCCATAAACTCTAAACCTCCATCCCTAACCCTAAACCTTAAACCCTAAACCCTAAACCCTAATTCTTAAATTATAAACCCTAAACCCTAAATCATAAAACCTAATACCTAACCCTAAACCCAAAACCCTAAATGCTAAATCCTAAACCCTAAACCCTAAACTCAAAATCTTAATTCCTAAACCCTAAACCCTAAACCCAAAACACTAAACCATTAACCCTAAACCTAAGAAATAAACCCTAAACCGTAAACCATATTGACTAAATACTAATGCCTAAATCTAAACCCTATAACATAAATTCTAAACTCTAAACCCTTATCCTAAAGCCTAAATTTGAAACCCTAAAACCTAATTCCTAAACTATAAACCTAATTCCTAAACTCTAAACCATAAACCCTAACCCAAATCCCTAAACCTTAAATCCAAAATCACAATCCCTAAACCCTAATTCCTAACCATAAACCGTAATCCCTAACCCCAAAATCCTAAACACTAAATCCTAAACCCTTAACCCTAAACCCTAAACCCAAAAACCTAATACCTAAAGCCTAAAGCCTAAACCCTCACCCTAAACCTAAAACCCTTAACCCTAAACCCTAAGAACTAAACCCTAAACCCTAAACCCTAAACTATAAATACTAAACCCTAAACCTTAAACCCTTAACCCTAAACCCTAAACTCTAAACTCTAACCCTAAACCCTAAACCCTAACCCTATACCATTAACCCTAAACCTAAAACCCTAAATGTAAAACCCTCAACCCCAAACCCTAAACCCTATATCATAATAATAAATCTAAAACCCTAAACCCTAAACCTTAATTCCTAAACTCTAAACCCTGAACCCTAACCATAACCCTAAACCCTAAGCCCTAACCATAAACCCTGAACGTTAAACCCAAAATCATAATCCCTAAACACTAAACCCTAAACTCTAACCATAAACCATAAACATTAAGCCCAAAATCATAATCCCTAAACACTAAACCCTAAACCCAAAGCCACAAACCCAAAACCCAAAACCCAAAACCCAAACACAAAATCCTAAACCCTAAACCATAAACCCTACATACTAAACCCTAAACCCTAAACCTTCGAAAGTGAACCTTAATCCCTAAACCCAAAATCCTAAACAATAAACCCTAAACACTAAATTGTAAACCCTAACCTATAAACCCTAAACTCTAAACCCTAAACCTTAACCCTAAACCCTAAACCCTATACATTAAAACTATACCCTAAACCCTAAACCTAAAGCCTTAAACCATAAACCCAAAAACCTAAACCTTAAACCCTAAACCCTAAACTTTAATTCATAAACTGTAAACCCTGAACCCTTACCATAAACCCTAAATCATAAGCCCAAAACCCTAAACCTTAAACCCAAAGCCAAAAGCTCTAAACCCTAATACCTAACCCTAAACTTTAAAACCTAAACCCAAAACCCTAATTTTAAAATCATAAACCCTAAACCCTTAACCCTATACCCTAAACCTAAATCCTAAACCCTAAACCTAAAATTCTAATATATCCCTAACCCTAAACCTTAAAACCTAAACCCAAAACCCTAATTCTAAAATCATAAACCCTAAACCCTAAATCATAAAACCTAAACCCTAAACCCTTAAACCTATAACCTAAATCTAAATACTAAACGCTAAATCCTTAACCCTAAACCCAAAATCCAAATATCTAAAGCCTAAACCCTATTCCCTAACCCTAAACCTTATACCCTTAACACTAAACCCTAAAAATAAGCCCTAAACCCTAAATGCTAATCCCTAAACACAAATCCTAAACACTACACCCTAATCCTTAACCCTAAACTCAAAACACTAAATACTCATCCCTAAATCATAAACCTAATTTGTAAACTTTAAATCACAAACCCTAACCCTAAACCCTAAACCTTAAACCCAAAATCATAAACCCTAAACCCTAACCATAAACCCTAAACCCTAAGCCCAAAATCCTATACACTAAACTGTAAACCCTCAACCCTAATTCCTAAACTCTACACCCTAAACCCTAACCATAAACACTAAATCATAAACCCAAAACCATAAACCCCAAACCCTAAACGCTAAACCCAAAGCCATAAACTCTAAACCTTAATCCCTAACCCTAAACCTTAAACCCTAAACCCAAAACCCTAGTTCCTAAATTATAAACCCCAAACCCTAAATCATAAAAACTAAAGCCTAAACCCTTTACCCTATACAATAAACCATAAACCCTAAATGCTAACCTCTAAACCCTAAACCCTAAACCCTAACCTTAAACCCTAAACCTAAACCCTAAACCCTAAACCCTAAATCCATAATCTAAATCAAAAAGTGTAAACCCTTATACATAAATTGTAAACTCTAAACGCTAAACCCTAAACCCTAAACCCTAACACTACACCTTAAACCCTAACCCTAAACCCTAAGAGATATATCCTAAACCTGAAACCCTAAATACTAAAACCTAAAGTAAAGTCGTAACCCCTAAACCCAAAACAGAAAATCCTAAACCATAAACTATAAACCCTAAATCCTAAACCCTTAATGCTAAACCCTAAACCATAAACCCTAATCCCTAAACCCAAAATCCTAAAAACTAAACCCCAAATCATAAACCCTAAACCCACAACCCAAAACACTAAAATCTAAACCCTAAACCCAAAACCCTAAACCCTAAATCCTAAACACTAAACCATAAACCCTAAACCCTAAAACCTAAATCCTAAATCCTAAACCCTAAAACCTAAACTCTAAGACCTAATCTCTAACACTAAAACCTAAACCCAGAACCCTAAGCCTTAACCCTATACCCTAAAACCTAAACTCAAAACCCTAAACATTAAACCCTAAACCTTAACTCCTAAACTCTAAGCCCTGAAGCCTAACCGTAAACCCTAAATCAAAAACCCAAAACACTAAGCCCAAAACCCTAAACCTTAAACACTAAATCACAAACCCTAAACTCTAATCCCTAACCCTAAACCCAAAACCCAAAACCCTAATTCTAAAATTATAAACCCTAAACCCTAATTCATAAAACCTTAGCCCTAAATGCCAAAACATAAACCCTAAACCTAAAATCCTAGACCCTAACCCTATGCCTTAAATCCTTAACCCTAAATCCAAACAAATAAACCCTAAACCCTAAACCCTAAACTCTAAACCCTAAATGCTAAACCTTAAACCTAATCCCTAAACTCTAAACCCTAATCCTAAACACTAAATCCTCATCCCTAAACCATAAACGTAATTCCTAAACTCTAAACCATAAACCCTATCCCTAAAATCTAAACCATAAACCCAAAATTAGAAACCCTAAATGCTATACCCAAAATCGTAAACCCTAAATCCTAAATACTAAACCCTACACCCTAAACTCTAAATATTAAACCCTAACCCTAAACCCTAGACCTTAAATCATAAGCCATAAATCCTACACCCTAAACTCTAAATGCTAAACACTAAACCTAAACTCTAAACCCTATACCCTAAATCCTTTACCCAAAACCTTAATCCTAAAGCTAAAACCCTAAACCCTAAACTATAAATGCTAAACCCTAAACCCTAAACACAAAACACTAAGCCACAAACCCTAAACCCTAAACCTTGAATGCTAAATCCTAAACTAAAGTCCTAAACCCTAAACCCAAAATAGAAAAAGCTAAACCATAAATCGTAAACCCAAAACTCAAAACTAAAAACCCTAAATCCAAAATCCAAAAGCCTTAACCCTAAACCCTGAAATCTAAACCCTCAACCCTAACCCTAAACCCTAAATCCTAAACACTAAACCACAAACCCTAAACCCTAAACCCTAAACCCTCAAGCTTAACTCTAAACCCTGAACCCTAACCCTAAGCCCTATACCCTAAAGCATAAGCCCTAACCCTATACCCTAAACCCTAAACCCAAAATCCTAAACATTAAACCCAAAAGGCTAAACCCTAAAACTTAACTCCTAAACTCTAAGCCTTAAACCCTAACCGTAAACCCTAAATCATAAAGCCAAAACCATAAACCCAAAATTCCAAACCCTAAACCCTAAACCATAAACTCTAAACCTTAAACCTAAGCCTAAATTGTAAATACAAAACCCAAAACACAAATTCTTCAATTATAAACCCTAAATCCTAAATAATAAAACCTAAACCCTAAACCCTGACCAAAAACCCTAAGAAATAAATGCTAAACCCAATACCCTAAATGCTAAACCCTAAACCTAAACACTAAAACCTAAATCCTAAACTCTGAACCTTAATTCTAAACCCTAAACTCGAAACCCTAAATCCTCATCCTTAAACCATAAACCTAATTTCTAAACTCTAAACAATAAAGCCTAACCCTAAAACCAAAACCATACACCCAAAATAATAAACCCTAAACCCTTAACCCTAACCTTAAACCCTAAACCCAAAACACTAAGCCATAAACCCTAAGCCCTAAATCCTAAATGCTAAACCTAATCCCTAAACCCTCAACCCTTGAACCTAAACCCTAAATCCATAATCTAAATCAAAAAGTGTAAGCCCTTATACATAAATTGTATACTCTAAACCCTCAACCCTAAACCCTAAACCCTAACCCTAAACCCTAAGAAATATATCCTAAATCCTAATCCCTGAATGCTAAACCCTAAACTAAAGCCCTAAACCCTAAACCGAAAACAAAAACTACTAAACCATAAACTGTAATCCCTAAACCTTAAACCCTTAAACCTAAACCCTAAATCATAAACCCTAATCCCTAAACCCAAAATCCTAAACACTAAACTCTATACCGTGAACCCTAAACCCTAAACACTAAATCCTAAACACTAAACCCTAAAATGAAAACTCTAAAACCTAAAACCTAAACCCTAAACCCTAAACTCTAGACCCTAAATTCAAAACCCTAAACCCTAAGCCCTAACCCTATACCCTAAAGCCTAAACCCAAAACCCCAAACCTTAAACCCTAAAATTAATTCCTAAACTCTAAACCCTGAATTCTAATTGTAAACCCAAATCATAACCCCAAAACCCTAAACACCAAACCCAAAATCTTAAACCCTAAACCATAAACTCTAAACCCGAATACCTAACCCTAAACCTTATGCCCTAAACCATAAACCTAATTCCTAAACTCGAAACAATAAAGCCTAACCCTAAAACCTAAATCATACACCTAAAATTATAAACACTAAACCCTAAACCCTAAAGTCAACACCCTAAACCCTAACCCTAAACCCTAAACCCTAAACCCTAAACCCTAAGCCCTAACCCTAAACCCTAAACCGTAAACCATAATTCCTAAACTTTAAGCCCTGAAGCCTAACTGTAAACCCTAAATCATAAATCCAAAGCACTAAACCCCAAACGCTAAACCTTAAAAATTAAATAATAAACCCTAAACTCTAATCCCTAACCATAAAACCCTAATTCTAAAATTATAAACCCTAAACCCTAATTAATAAAAACTAAACCCTAAATGCAAAATCCTAAACCTTAAACCCTAAACCTAAAATCCTAAACGTTAACC
The DNA here is from genome assembly GCA_037074985.1 of Solanum bulbocastanum. Lineage (NCBI taxonomy): Eukaryota > Viridiplantae > Streptophyta > Magnoliopsida > Solanales > Solanaceae > Solanum > Solanum bulbocastanum. The sequence goes on along the minus strand of CM073597.1, from coordinate 30,546,075 downwards.
CTAAGCCCTAAACACTTAACCCAAAATCTAAGAAAATACACACTACCTAAATTCTAAACCCTAAATGCTAAACCCTAAACCTAATCCCTAAACTTTAAACCATAACCCTAAACCCTAAATCCTCATCCCTAAACCCTAAACCCTAAAACCTAAACTCTAAACCCTAATCTCTAACCATAAAACCTAAACCAAAACCCTAAGCCTTAACCCTATACCCTAAACCCTAAACCCAAAACCTCAAACCTTAAACCCTAAACTCTACACCATAAATCCTAACCCTAAACCATAAACCTTAAACCCAAAATCATAAATCATAAACCCTAATCCATAAGCCCAAAATCCTAAACTGTAAACCGTAAACCCAAAACCCTAAACCCTTAACACTAAACCGTAAACTCTAAAGCCTAAAGCCTAACCCTAGACCCAAAACCCTAAACATTAAACACTAAACCCTAAACCATAAACCCTGAACCTTAAACCCTAAATCCTAGACCCTAAACCCAAAAGCTTAATTCCTAAGCTCTAAACCCTGAAACCTAACCGTAAATCCTAAATTACAAACCCCAAACCCTAAATGCTAAACCCTAAGCCACAAACTCTAAACCTAAATCCTAAATGCTAAATCCTAAACCCTAAACCCAAAATCCTAATTCCTAAACTAAACCCTAAACCCTTAATCTTAAACCCTAAACCCTAAATCCATAATCAAAATCAAAAAGTGTAAACCCTAATACATAAATTATAAACTCTAAACCCTCAACCCTAAACCCTAAACCCAAAACTCTAAACCCTAAACCCTAACCCTAAACCCTAAGAAATATACCCTAAACCCTAAACACTAAATACAAAACCCTAAACCTAAACCATATAACATAAACTCTAAAATCTAAACTCTTATCCTAAAGCCAAAACTCGAAACCATAAATCCTACTTCGGAAATATAAACCTAATTCCTAAACTCTAAACCATAAACCCTAAACCTAAACCCTAAACCTTAAGCCCAAAATTATAAACCCTAAATCCTAAACCCTAAACCCTAAACTCTAAACCTTAAACCTTAAAACCCAAAGCCTAAACTATAAACCCTAAACCCCCTAAATGATAAATGCTAAACCTAAACCCTAAACATGAAACAAAATACACTAAATCTAAACCCAAAACCCACACTAAACCCTAAACCCCAAACTATAATCCCTAAATCCTAATCAATAAACCATAAACCTAATTCTTAAACTCTAACCCAAAACCCGAACCCTAAACCCTAAAACTTCAACCAAAAATTATAAACCCTAAACCTTAAATTCAAAATCATAACCCTTAAACACTAAACCCTAAACCTTAAGTTCTAAACCCTAAACTAAAAACTTAAACCCAAAACACAAAACCCTAAACCATAAACCGTAAACCCTACATACTAAAACCTAAACCTAACCATAAACAGAAAAACCTAATTCCTAAATCCAAAATACTAAACACTAAACCCTAAACCCTAACCCATAAATCCTAAACACTAACCCCTAAACCCTAACCCTAAACCTAAAACCCTAAGCCCTAAACCTATACCCAAACCCTAAACCTAAAACCCTTAACCTTAAACCCTAAACCCTAAACTCTAGGAACTAAACTTTAATTCCTAAACTCTAAACCTTGAACACTTACCGCAAACCCCAAATCATAAACCCTAAACCCTAAACCTAAAATCATAACCCCTAAACACTAAACCCTAAACCCTAAGCCACAAATCCTAAACACTAAACCATAAACTAAAACCCTAATCCCTAAACCCAAAACACAAAACCCTAAACCACAAACCGTAAACCCTACAAACTAAACCCCAAACCTTAAACCATAATCAGTAAACCCTAATCCCTAAACCCAAAATCCTAAACACTAAACCCAAAACCCTAACCCATAAACCCTAAACTCTAACCCTTAAACCCCAACCCTAAACCCTAAACCCCAAGCCCTAAACCAATAACCTAAACATTAAACCCAAAACCCTAAGCCCTAAACACAAAATCCTAAACCTTAAACCCAAAACCCTAAGCTCTAAACCCAAAACTATAATTCCTAAACTCTAAACCTTGAATCCTAACCGTAAACCCTAAACATTAATTCCTCAACTCCAAACCTTGAGCCCTAACCGCAAACCCTAAATCATAAACCCACAACCCTAAACCTTAAGCCAAAAATTCTAAACCCTAATCCCTAATCCTAAACCATCAAACCTAAACCCAAAATCCTAATTCTTAAATCATAAACCCTAAACCCTAAATGCTAACCATAAACCCTAATCCCTACGACCAAAATCGTAAATACTAAACCCTAAATCCTTAACCCAAAACCCTAAACTCTAAACCCTAACCCTAAACCCTAAACCCTAAACCCTAACCTTATATCATTAACCCTAAACCAAAAACCCTAAATATTAAACCCTAAACCCTAAACTCTAATTTCTAAACTGTAAACCCTGAACCCGATTCATAAACACTAAATAGTAAACCCAAAACCCAAAGCCAAAAACTCTAAACCCTAATCCTTAACCCTAAACCTTAAAACCTATTCCCAAAACCTTAACTCTTAAGTCAAACCCTAAACCCTAAATCATAAAGCCTAAACCCTAAACCCTTAACCCTATACCCTAAACCTAAATACTAGATGCTAATTCCTAAACCCTAAACCCTAAACCCAACATTCTAATATCTAAAACCTAAACCCTAAACCCTAACCCTAAACCTTAAACCCTTAGTCATAAACCCATAGCCTTATATGCTAAACCCTAAGCCATAAACTCTAAACCATAATCCCTAACCCTAAACCTTAAACACTAAACGCAAAACCCTAGTTCCTAAATTATAAACCCTAAACTCTAAATCATAAACCCTAAACCCTAAACCCTAAAATATAAACAGTAAACCCTAATCCCTCAACCCAATATCCTAAACACTAAACCCTAAACACCAAATCATCTACCCTAAACTCTAAACCATGAACCCTAACCCTAAATCCTAAATCCTAAACCCTAAATCCATAATCTAAATCAAAAAGTGTGAACCCTAATACATAAACTATAAACTATATGCCCTCAACCCTAAATGCTAACCCAAAACTCTAAACCTTAAACCCTAACCCTAAACCCTACACTCTAAATGCTAAACCCTAAACGTCAACCCAATAACCTAAACCCTAAACCTTAAACCCAAAATTATAAACCCTAAATCCTAAACCCTAAACTCTAAATCCTAAACCCTAATCGTAAACCCTCGCCATAAACCCTAAACCCTGAACCGTAAATGCTAAATGCTAAACCTAAACCCTAAATAAAATAAACTAAACCTAAACACTAAACCCTAAATCCAAAACCCTAACCCTAAACCCAAACCCTAAACCCTAAACCCAAACCCTATACCATTAACCCTAAGCCTAAAACCCTAAACATTAAACCTTAAACCAAAAACTCTAAACCCTAAAGCTTAAACCCTAAACCTAAACCCTAAAACCTAAACCTTAATTCCAAAACTCTAAACCCAGAACCCAAACCATATACCATAAACCCTAAACCTTAAACACAAAATCAAAATCCCTAAACACTAAACCCTAAACCCTAAGCTATAAACACTAAACCCTAAACCCTAAGCCATCAACCCTAAACCCTAAACCTACATGCTAAACCCTAAACCCAAAACCTAAAACCCTAAACCCTAAACCATAAACCCTACATACTAAACCCAAAACCCTAAACCATAAACAGCAAACCCTAATCCCTAAATCATAAATCCTAACAACGAAACCCTAAATACTAAACGCTAAACCCTAACCCATATACCCTAAACTCTAAACCCTAAACCTTAACCCTAAACCCTATGCCTTAAGCCCTAAACCTATACCCTAAACCCTAAACCCAAAACCATAAACCCTAAAACTAAAATGCTAAACATTAAACCCTAAACCCTAAACCCAAACCCATAAACCCTAAACACTAAACCCTAAACCTCAACCTTAAACCCTAAACCCTAACCCCTAAACCTATGCCCTAAAACCTAAACCCTAAACCTAAAATCCTAAACCTTAAACCCTAAACCCTAAACTCTAAACCCTAAACTTTAATTCCTAAATTGTAAACCCTGAACCCTAACCGTAAACCCTAAATCATAAACCCACAACCCTATACCCTAAATCCTAAGCCAAAAACTCTAAACCCTAATCCCTAACCCTAAACCTTAAAACCTAAACCCAAAACCCAAATTCTTAAATCATAAACACTAAGCCCTAAATAATAGAGCCTAAACCCTAAGCCCTTAACCTTATACCCTAAACCTAAATCCTAAATGCTAAATCCTAAACCCTAAACCCTCTACCCAAAATCCTAATAACTAAAGCCAAAACCCTAATCCCTAACCCTACACCTGAAAACCTAAACCCAAATCCCTAATTCTTAAATCATAAACCCTAAACCCTAAATCATAAAGCCTAAACCATAAACCCTTAACCCGATACCCTATACCTAAATATTAAATGCTAAATCCTAAACCCTAAACCCTAAACCCAAATTCCTAATATCTAAAGCCTAAACCATAAACCCTCACCCTAAACATTAAACCCTTATCCCTAAATCCTAAGAAATGAACCCTAAACCCTAAACCCTTAATCTTAAACTCTAAAGGCTAAACCCTAAACCTAAATACAAAACTCTACACACTAATCCTAAACCATAAACTCGGAACCCTAAATACTCATCCCTAAACCATAAACCTAATTCCTAACCTATAAACCATAAACCCTAACCCTAAAGCCTAAATCTTAAACCCAAAATCATAAACCCTAAACCCTAACCATAAACCCTAATCCCTAGGCCCAAAATCCTAAACACTAAACTATAAACCCTAAACCCTAAACCATAAACTCTAAACACTAACCCTAAACCCCGAACCTTATACACAAAACCCTAACCTTATATCGTAAACCCTAAACCCTAACCCTATACCTTTAACCCTAAACATAAAATACTAAATCCTAAACCTTAAACACTAAACACTAAACACTAAATCATCAATCCTAAACCCTAAATTCTAAACCTTAATTCCTAAACTCTAAACACTGAAACCTAACTGGAAACCCTAAATCATAAACTCTAAACCCTTAACCACAAATCCTAAACACTAAACCCTAAGCCATAAACTCTAAACCTTCATCCCTAACCCTAAACCTTAAACCCTAAACCCTAATTCTTCAATTATAAACCCTAAACCCTAAATCATAAAACCTAAAGCCTAAACCCTAAACCATAAACCCTAAATGCTAAATACTCTAAACCCTAAACCCAAAATCCTAATTCCTAAATCCGAAACCCTAAATCCTAAACACTAACCCAAAACCCTAAACCCTAAACATTAAAGCCTAAATGCTAATCCCTAAACCTAAACCCTATAACATAAACCCTAAACTCTAAACCCTTATCCTAAAGCCTAAATTTGAAACCCTAAATCCTAATTCCTAAACTCTAAACCATAAACCCTAACCCCAAACCCTAAACCTTAAATACAAAATCACAATCCCTAAACCCTAAATCCTAACCATAAATCGTAATCCCTAACCCCAAAATTCTAAATACTAAACCCTAAACCTTAAATCCTAAACCCTTAACCCTAAACCCTAAACTCTAAACCCTAACCCTAAACCCTAATCCCTAAATCCTAAACCCAAAATCCTAATATCTAAAGTCTAAAACCTAAACCCTCACCCTATACCTTAAACGCTTAACCCTAAACCCTAAGAAATAAACCCTAAATCTTAAACCCAAAATCTTAAACCCTAAACTCTAAATGCTAAACCCTAAACCTAAATCCAAAACTCTACACACTAATCCTAAACCCTAAACTCGAAACCCTAAATACTCTTCCCCAAACCATAAACCTAATTCCTAAACTCTAAACCATAAACCTTAACCCTAAAGCCTAAATCTTAAACCCAAAATCATAAACCCTACACCCTAACCATAAACCCTAATCCCTAAGCCCAAAATCCTAAACACTAAACTCTAAACCCTAAACCCTAAACCCTTAACCCTAAACCCTAAACTCTAAACTCTAACCTTAAACTCTGAACCCTATACCCAAAACCCTAACCCTATACCCTAAACCTTAAACCCTAACCCTAAACCCAAAACCCTAAACATTACATACTAAATTCTAAACCTTAAACCCTAAACACTAAACACTAAACCATAAATGCAAAACCTTAATTCCTAAACTCTAAACACTGAAACCTAATCGTAAACCCTAAATCATAAACTCCAAACCTTAAACCACAAACCCTAAACACTAAACCCTAAGCCATAAACTCTAAACCTTCATCCCTAACCCTAAACCTTAAAGCCTAAACCCTAAACCCTAATTCTTAAATTATAAACCCTAAACCCTAAATCATAAAACCTAAAGCTTAAACCCTAAATCCTAAACCCTAAACCCTAAACTCAAAATCTTAATTCCTAAACCCTAAACCCTAAACCCTAAACACTAACCCAAAACCCTAAACCATTAACCCTAAGCCCTAAGAAATAAACCCTAAACCCTAAACCTTAAAACCTAAATACTAATCCCTAAATCTAAACCCTATAACATTAACCCTAAACTCTAAACCTTTATCTTAAAGACTAAATTCAAAACCCTAAATCCTAATTCCTAAACTATAACCTAATTCCTAAACTCTAAACCCTATAACATAAACCCTAAACTCTAAACCTTTATCTTAAAGACTAAATTCAAAACCCTAAATCCTAATTCCTAAACTATAACCTAATTCCTAAACTCTAAATCGTATACCCTAACCCTAAACCCTAAATCTTAAATCAAAAATCATAATCCCTAAACCCTAAATCTTAACCATAAACTGTAATCCCTAACCCTAAAATCCTAAATACTAAACCCTAAACCTTAAACACTAAACCCTTAACCCTAAACCCTAAACTCTAAACTCTAAACACTAACCCTACACCCTAAACCCTAAACCCAAAAACCTAATATCTAAAGCTTAAAGCCTAAACCCTTAACCCTAAGAACTAAACCCTAAACCCTAAATCCTAAACTATAAATACTAAACCCTAAACCTTAAACCCTTAACCCTAAACCCTAAACCCTAAACTCTAAACTCTAACCCTAAACCTTAAACCCTAAACCCTAACCCTATACCATTAACCCTGAACCAAAAACCCTAAATGTTAAACCCTCAACCCCAAACCCTAAACCCTAAATCATAAACTATAAATTTTAAACCCTAAACCCTAAACCTTAATTCCTAAAATCTAAACCCTGAACCCTAACCATAACCCTAAACCCTAACCATAAATCTTGAACGTTAAACCCAAAATCATAATCCCTAAACACTAAACCATAAACCCTAACCCTAAACCCTAAACATTAAGCCCAATATCATAATCCCTAAACACTAAATCCTAAACCCTAAGCCACAAACCCTAAACCCTAAACCTAAATGCTAAACCCTAAACTAAAACCCAAAATCCTAAACCCAAACACAAAACCTTAAACCCTAAACCATAAACCCTACATACTAAACCCTAAACCCTAAACCTTCAAAAGTGAACCTTAATCCCTAAAACCAAAGTACTAAACAATAAACCCTAAACACTAAACTCTAAACCCTAACCCATAAACCCTAAACTCTAAACCCTAAACCCTAAACCCTATGCCCTAAACCTATACCCTAAACCCTAAACCTAAAGCTCTAAACCATAAACCCAAAAATCTAAACCTTAAACCCTAAATCCTAAACTTTAATTCATAAACTGTAAACCCTGAACCTTAACCGTAAACCCTAAATCATAAACCCAAAACCCTAAACCCTAAGCCATAAATTCTAAAACACTAATCCCTAACCCTAAACCCAAAACCCAAATTCTTAAATTATAAATCGTAAAACCTAAAACCTAAGCCCTTAACCCAATAACCTAAATCCTAAACCCCAAATGCTACATCCTAAACCCTAAACCCTAAACCCAAAATCCTAATTACTAAACCCTAAACCTTAAAACCTAACCCTAAACCCTAAGAAATTAACCCTAAACCCTAAACTCTAAATCTTAATACATAACCCTAAACTCCAAACCCTAAATCCTCATTGCTAAGCCATAAACCTAATTCCTAAACTTTAAACCATAAACCCAAGCCGTAAACCCTAAACCTTAAGCCCAAAAACATAAACCCTAAACCCTAAACCCTAAAACTTATATTATAAACCCTAAACCCTAGACCCTTAAACCTAAGCCATAAACACTAAATGCAAAACCCAAAACCTAAACCCTAAACCTTAAACCTATAACCCTATATCCTAAACCTTAGACCCTAAACCTAAACCCTAAACCCTAAACCTAAAACCCTAAAACATAAAATCGAAACCCTAAACCCTAAATAATAATCCCTAAATCCTAAACCCAAAAGCCTATGCCAAAAACCCTACACCCTAAAAACTAAATGCTAAACCCTAAACCCTAAACCCTAAATTATAAAACGTAAACCCTAAATCATAAAGGCTAAACCCTATACCCTTAACCTAAATTCTAAATGCTAAATCCTAAACCCTAAACCATAAACCCAAAATAATAATTCCTAAAGCCTAAACCCTAAAATATAACCCTAAACCTTAAACCCTTAACACAAAACCCTAAGAAATATGCCCAAAACCCTAAACCCTAAACCCGAAATACTAAACCCTAAACCTAAACCTTAAACCCCAAATCCTAACCCTGAACCCTATTCCTAAACCCTAAACTTGGAACCCTAAATCCTCATCCCTAAACCATAAACCTAATTCCTAAACTCTAAACCATAAACCCTAATCCTAAATCCTAAACCTTCAACCCTAAACCATAAACTCTAAATCCTAAATCATAAACCCTAAACCCTCAACCCTAATGTCTAAACCCTAAACCCTAAATTTAACTCGAAATCATAAACCCAAAATCCTAAACCTTAAACCCTAAGCCAAAAGCTCTAAACCCTAAACCTAAAAACCTAAACCCAAAACCCTAATTTTTAAATCATAAACCCTAAATCCTAAATCATAAATCCTAAACCCTAAACCCTTAACCCTATACCTTAAACCAAAATCCTAAACGTAAACCCTAAACCTAAAATTATAATATATCCCTAACCCTAAACCTTAAAACCTAAACCCAAAACCCTAATTCTGAAATAAAAAAACCTTAACCCTAAATCATAAAGCCTAAACCCTAAACCCTTAAATCTATAACCTAAACCTAAATCCTAAATGCTAAACCTTAAACCTAATCCCTAAACTCTAAACCCTAATCCTAAACCCTAAATCCTCATCCTTAAACCATAAACGTAATTCCTAAACTGTAAACCATAAACCCTAAACATAAAATCTAAACCTTAAACCCAAAATCTTAAACCGTAAACCCTAAACCCTAAACCCTAAACCCTATCCCTAAAATCTAAACCTTAAACCCAAAATCTTAAACCGTAAATGCTATACCCTAAACCCTAAACCCTAAACCCTAAACCCTAAACCCTAAACCCTACACCCTAAACTTTAAATCCTAAACCCTAACCCTAAACCCTAGACCTTAAACCATAAGCCATAAATCCTAAACCCTAAACCCTAAATGCTAAACACTAAACCTAAACCCTAAACCCTATACCCTAAATCCTTTACCCAAAACCTTAATCCTAAAGCTAAAACCCTAAACCCTAAACTATAAATTCTAAACCCTAAACCCTAAACCTTAAACCCAAATTCATAATCGCTAAACCCTAAACACAAAAGACTAAGCCACAAACCGTAAACCCTAAACTAAAGTAGTAAACCCTTAACCCAAAACAGAAAAACCTAAACCATAAATCCTAAAACCTAAACCCAAAACCCAAAACCAAAAACCCTAAACCCTAAACCAAAAATCCAAAAGCCTCAACCCTAAACCCTAAAATCTAAACCCTAAATTCTAAATACTAAACACTAAACCACAAACCCTAAACCCTAAACCCTAAACCCTCAAGCTAAACTTTAAACCCTAAACCCTAACCCTAATACTTAAACCCTAAACCATAAGCCCTAATCCTATACCCTAAACCCTAAACCCAAAATCCTAAACATTAAACCCTAAAGGCTAAACCCAAAAACTTAACTCCTAAACTCTAATCCCTAAACCCTAACCGTAAACCCTAAATCATAAAGCCAAAACCATAAATTGAAAACCCCAAACCCTAAACCCTAAACCCTAAACCATAAACTCTAAACTTTAATCCCTAAGCCTAAATCGTAAACACTAAACCTAAAACACAAATTCTTCAATTATAAACCCTAAATCCTAAATAATAAAACCTAAACCCTAAACCCCAAACCCTGACCAAAAACCCTAAGAAATAAATGCTACACCCAATACCCTAAATGCTAAACCCTAAACCTAAACACTAAAACCTAAATCCTAAACTCTAAACCTTAATCCTAAACCCTAAACTCGAAACCCTAAATCCTCATCCTTAAACCATAAACCTAATTTCTAAACTCTAAACAATAAAGCCTAAACCTAAAACCTAAACTATACATCCAAAATTATAAAACCTAAACCCTAAATGCTAAACCCTAAACCCAAAACTTAACACCCTAAACCCTAACCCTAAACCCTAAGCCATAAACCCTAAACCCTAAATCCTAAATTCTAAACCTAAACCCTAAACCCTAAACCCATAAACCTAGACCCTAAATCCATAATCTAAATCGAAAAGTGTAAACCCTTATACATAAATTGTATAATCTAAACCCTCAACCCTAAACCCTAAACCCTAACCCTACACCTTAAACCCTAACCCTAAACCCTAAGAAATATATCCTAAACCCTAAACCCCAAATGCTAAACCCTAACCTAAAGCCCTAAACCCTAAACCAAAAATAGAAAAACCTAAACCATAAAATGTAAACCGTAAATACTAAACCCTTAAACTTAAACCCTAAACCAGAAACCCTAATCCTGAAACCCAAAATCCTAAACACTAAATCCAAAACACTAAACTCTATACCATGAACCCTAAACCCTATACACTAAATCCTAAAACTAAAACTCTAAAACCTAAAACCTAAACCCTAAACCCTAAACTCTGGACCTTAAACTCTTACATAAAATTCCAAACCCTAAACCCTAAGCCCTAACCCTATACCATAAAGCCTAAACCCAAAACCCTAAACCTTAAACACTAAACTTTAATTCCTAAACTCTAAACCCTGAATCCTAATCGTAAACCCAAATCATAACCCCAAAACCCTAAACACCAAACCCAAAACCTTAAACCCTAAACCATAAACTCTAAACCCGAATCCCTAACCCTAAACCCTAAACCCTAAACCCAAAACCCTCATTCTAAAATAATAAACCCTCAACCCTAAATAATAAAATCTAAACCCAAAGCCCAAAACCTTATACCCTAAACCCTAAACCCTAAATGCTAAATCCTAAACCCTAAACCCTAAACCCTAAACCAAAAATCCAAATTCCTAAACCCTAAAACCAAAATCTGAATTCCTAAACCCTAAACCCTAAACCCTAAATGTTCTACAATAATACTGAACCCTAAACTCAAAACCCTAAATCCTCATCCCTAAACCATAAACCTAATTCCTAAACTCTAATACATAAACAGTATCCCTAAACCCTCAACCTTAAACCCAAAATATTAAACCCTAAATGCTAAACCCTAAACCCTAAACCCTGAACCCTAAACACTAAATCCTAAACCCTAGACCTTAAACCCTAAGCCATAAATTCTAAACCCTAAACACTAAATGCTAAACCCTAAACCCTAAACCCTATACCCTAAACCTAAACCTAAAACCCTAAACCCTAAACCATAAGGCAATTTCCTAAACTCGAAACAATAAAAGCCTAACCCTAAAACCTAAACCATACACCTAAAATTATAAACCCTAAACCCTAAACCCTAAACTAAACACCCTAAACCCTAACCCTAAACTCTAAACCCTAAACTCAACACCCTAAACCCTAACCCTAAATCCTAAACCTAAAACCCTAAACCTTAAACCCTAAACTATAAACCCTAAATACTAAACCCCAACCCTTAAACCCAAATTCATAACTCTAAACCCTAAACCCTAAATGCTAATCCCTAAACCAAAGTCCTAAATCCTAAACCCAAATCCAAAAAACCTAAACCATAAACCGTAAACCCTAAATGATAAAACCTAAAGACTAAACCCGTTACCCTATACCTCAAACCATAAACCCTAAATGCTAATCCCTAAACCCTAAACCCTAAACCCTAACCCTAAACCCTAAACCCTTAACCCTTAAACCTAAGCCCTAAATCCATAATCTAAATCAAAAAGCATAAACCCATATAGATAAATTATAAAATCTAAACCCTCAACCCTAACCCTACACCTTAAAACATAACCCTAAACCCTAAGAAATATATCCTAAACCCTAAACCCTAAATGCTAAAACCTAAACTAAAGCCCTAAACCCTAAACCCAACAGACAAAAACCTAAACCATAAACTGAAAACCCTAAATCCTAAACCCTTGATGCTTAACCCTAAACCATAAACCCTAATCCCTAAGCCCAAAATCCTAAAAATTACACCCTAAACCCTAAACCCGCAACCCTAAACACTAAAATCTAAACCCTAAACCCAAAACACTAAACCTTAAACCCTAAACACTAAACCATATACCCTAAAACGTAAAACCTAAACTCTAAACCCTAATCTCTAACCTAAAAACCTAAGCCTAGAACCCTAAGCCTTAAACCTATACCCTTAACCCTAAACCCAAAACCCTAAACATTAAACCTTAAACCCTAAACCCTACACCTTAACTCCTAAACACTAAGCCCTGAAGCCTTACCGCAAACCCTAAATCAAAAATGCAAAACACTAAACCCTAAACCCTAAACATTAAACACTAAATCATAAACCCTAAACTTTAATCCCTAACCCTAAACCCTAAAGCCAAAACCCTAATTCTAAAATTATAAACCCTAAACCCTAATTCATAAATCCTAAACCCTAAATGCCAAAACATAAACCCTAAACCCTAAATGATAAAACCTAAAATCCTAAACCCTAACCCTAAGCCATAAACCCTTAACCCTAAATCCAAACAAATAAACCCTAAACCCTAAACTCTAAACCTTAAATGCTAAACATTAAACCTAATCCCTAAGCTCTAAACCCTAATCCTAAATCCTAAATCCTCATCCCTAAACCATAAACGTAATTCCTAAACTCTAAACCATAAACCCTGTCCCTAAAATCTAAACCTTAAACCCAAAATCATAAACCCTAAATAATATACCCTAAACCCTAAACCCTAAACCCTAAATCCCAAACCCTAACCCTAAACTCAAGACTTTAAACCATAACCAATAAATCCAAAACCCTAAACCCTAAATGCTAAACCCTAAACCAAAACCCAAAACCCTATACCCTAAATCCTTTACCTAAAACCCTATACCCTAAAGCTAAAACCCTAAACACAAAACTATAAACCTTAAACCCCAAACCCTAAACCTTAAACCCAAATTCATAATCCCTAAACCCTACACACAAAAGACTAACCCATAAACCCTAAACCCTATACCCTGAATGCTAAACCCTAAACTAAAGCCCTAAACCCTAAACCCAAAACAAAAAAACCTAAACCATAAACCGTAAACCCTAAACAGAAAACCCAAAACCAAAAAACCCTAATCCCTACACCTAAAATCCAGAAGCCTCAAACCTAAACCCTAAAATCTAAACCCTAAACCCTAAGTCCTAATACTAAACCACAAACCCTAAATCCTAAACCCTAAACTCTCAAGCTTAACTCTAAACCCTAAACCCTAACCCTAAGCCCTAAACCCTAAACTATAAGCCCTAACCTTATACCCTAAACCCTAAACCCAAAATCCTAAACATTAAAACCAAAAGGCTAAACCCTAAAACTTAATTCCTAAACTCTAAGCCCTAAACCCTAACTTTAAACCCTAAACCATAAACCCAAAACCCAAAACCCAAAACCCCAAACCCTAAACCCTAAACCCTAAATCATAAACACTAAACCTTAATCTCTAAGCCTAAATCATAAACACTAAATCCAAAACACAAATTCTTCAATTATAAACCCTAAACCCTAAATAATAAAACCTAAACCCTAAACCCTAAACCCTGACCAAAAAACCTAAGAAATAAATGCAAAACCCAATACCCTAAATGCTAAACCATAAACCTAAACACTAAAACCTAAATCCTAAACTCTAAACCTTAATCCTAAACCCTAAACTCGAAACCCTACATCCTCATCCTTAAACCATAAACCTAATTTCTAGACACTAAACAATAAAGCCTAACCCTAAAACCTAAACCATACACCCAAAATAATGAACCCTAAACCCTAAACCCTAAACCCTAAATCCTAAACCCTAACACTAAACCCTAAACTCAAAACCCTAAATCCTAAATGCTAAACCTAAACCCTAAACCCTAAACCCTAAATCCATAATCTAAATCAAAAAGTGTAAACCTTTATACATAAATTGTAAACTCTAAACCCTCAACCCTAAACCCTAAACCCTCAACCCTAAATCCTAAACCCTAACCATACACCTTAAACCCTAACCCTAAACCTTAAGAAATATATCCTAAACCCTAAACCCTAAATGCTAAACCCTAAACTAAAGCCCTAAACCCTAAACCAAAAATAGAAAAACCTAAACCATAAATTGTAAACCCTAAATACTAAACCCTAAACCTTAAACCCTTAAACATAAACCCTAAACCACAAACCTTATTCCCTAAACCCAAAATCATAAACACTAAACCCTAAACACTAAACTCTATACCCGGAAACCTAAACCCTAAACCCTAAATCCTAAACACTAAACCCTAAAACCAAACTCTAAAACCTAAAACCTAAACCCTAAACCCTAAACTCTGAACCCTCAATTCTAAACCCTAAACCCTAAGCCCTAACCCTATACCGTAAAGCCTAAACCCAAAACCGTAAACCTTAAACCCTAAACTTTAATTCCTAAACTTTAAACCCTGAATCCTAACCGTAAACAAAAATCATAACCTTAAAATCCTAAACACCAAACCCTAAACCATAAACTCTAAACTCGAATCCCTAACCCTAAACCTTAAACCCAAAACCCTCATTCTAAAATTATAAACCCTAAACCCTAAATAATAAAATCTAAACCCAAAACCCTGAACCATATGCCGTAACCCCTAAACCCTAAATGCTAAATCCTAAACCTAAACCCTAAACCCAAAATCCAAATTCCTAAACCCTAAACCCTAAACCCAAAATTTGAATTCCCAAACCCTAAACCCTAACCCTAAACCCTAAATGTTCCACCCTAATACTAAACCCTAAACTCAAAACCCTAGATCCTCATCCCTAAACCATAAACCTATTTCCTAAACTATAATACATAAACACTATCCCTAAACCCTAAACCTTAAACCCAGAATCTTAAACCCTAAATGCTAAACCCTAAACCCTAAACCCTAAGCCCTAAACACAAAATCCTAAACCGTAGACCCTAAATCCTAAGCCATAAATCCTAAACCGTAAAAACATAATGCTAAACCCAATACCATAAACCCTATACCCTAAACCTAAACCCAAAACCCAAAACCCTAAACCCTAAACCATTAACCAAATTCCTAAACTCGAAACAATAAAGCCTAACCCTAAAACCTAAACCATACACCTAAAATTATAAACCATCACTTGGATGGATGTGTTTATATATATATATATATATATATATATATATATTAACCCTTTTCAAGTGTATTTTAGTCCCTTTAAAGCCACAAAACTTTAGACCTTAAATTAACCTTTTCTTCATCAGAATCACAAGAAAACCTTGGTATTTTGGCTGAAATTCAAGATACAAATCGCCTTGTTTGGTAAGTGCTGAAAATCTGTTTCGAAACTAGGCAGTGTTTGATAAATTGTGTATATCTTGTGATCTGGAAATCCGTTTTGGGTGAATAAATATGTTTTGGAAAGCTGGTTCATATATATACAACTCTTATGTTTATTTGAAAGTCTAATTTAGCTGTTATGGATGTGAAAACTGGGACGCAACACAGGACAAGTTCTGTCCATATTTCTCTGTTGTTGTAGCTGAGTAGGTTGTGTTACATTTAGAATATCTCAGTATCTAGAACTCCGTTTTTGGTGCATAAATATGATTTGGAAAGCTGGTTCACATATCTACAACTCTTATGTTTATTGGAAAGTCTGATTTAGCCGTTATAGATGTGAAAAATGGGACGCAACACAGGAAAAGTGTTGTCCAGATTTTCGGTTTAGAATTCTGGTAGGAACCACTGTTAGCGTATTGATGATATCTTTTTGTACAAATTGTATTTTTCAGTGATTCTTGTTGCGTTGAAATATTAAGAGATGTATATACAACTTTAATGAAGGTTACAAAATCTATTTTGGCTGATTTCCTGTTCAAATTTAAGTTGCAACATGGGGTACTAAACTGGCCAGAATTACTGTTTTGAGAAAATAATTTTGTCTGTGTGGGCTGAGCTTACTAATGATGATAATCCTATTTTATTTTGATATTATTGAGATAATAGGACTTAAAGAAGTTATTTAATTGCATTTTTAAGGTTGTATAGACTTGTGAACAAGTTTAGGAACTTGACACGTTGGTTAGTCTCCGGTTTGAGCTTGCGAAGTTTATTGGACTATTGCTACGCTAAAGTATTGAGGTTTGTGTATAAACTTGTACATTCACCCTTGTAATGGCTGGTATATATGAAATTTGATCTTGATACCTCAGCTACCTCTTGTTACTTTGCATTGTCATGTTGGTATGATGCTTGTGTAACTCGCCCACTTGTACGGATTATTTGATCACTTGGCACTCTTGTTGGGACTATGTCCTTCTTGTGGCTGCGGCTTTGTCACTATTGGCAGGCCTCTTGATTCAGATCATTTTCCATCTTGACTCTGGATTTGTAGTTCGTCTTAGGAATGGAAGTTATCCATTTTAAGTATGAACTAGAAAGCCATTTTTAATATGGTTCTTGGTCTTCTTGATACAGGGCTTCGGTCCTTCTTGATACAGGGCTTCGGTCCTTCTTGATACAGGGCAGCGACCATTCTTGATACTTGCTTGTGCCGGGTGTGACGACATGAAGTATATACGGGGCGAGCCTTGCTACTGAAATTCTTGGAAAAGGGTGCTATGAGCTTCTTGATATTTGTATCTTTGAATATCGAATTTGATACTTGTTATCTATTGTTACTTGATTTATTTATTATATTTCAAGTATGATGCTCATTGACTTGGAAAAGGTGGCTTGATGAATTTTGAGGTTTTCGACCCTATAGTTTTTACACCACTAAGCTTTATGCTTAGCGATAGTTCTTTCTATCGTAGGGGCAGATCGAGAGGAGTGACGAAGATGGCCATGGGAGAAGGAAATTTTGAGAACTTAAAAGAAGATCACATTTGCATATAGGCATATATATTTTGTATAAATTTTGGTACTTATATCAATCTATATGATATATATATTTGCATTCGATTTTGAAGCCTTACCGTATCATGTTCATGGGTTGTAATCTAAGTATGGCTATGTGTTTGGTTTATTTGGGGTGTGTAAGCCCAAGTTTTGTAATATGTTACATGTCCTACTTGTTGGTAATGATTGTATAAAGCATGATCCCAACTAGTTTGGGTACTCAGAAGTGGATAATTTTTATTATCATTAATTACTTGCATGAGGAAAAAGGAGAAAAGAAAAAAAAATATATTTTTACATCTTGTAATTTATGTGCATACGGTAAATGGAAAGGGTTCGCGACAAGTTTTGGTATCAGAGCCTAGGTTTGTGGTTCTAGGACTTTAGCACAATATTTTATCGCATGTAAAGTGCACTTGCATCATATACATGTCCATAATGCAATGTGATCTTACCTTTTAAAGGAATTAGATTATGGCCTCTTCTGCTGACCGACCTATGGAGGCTGCTTGTGATGGTTCTGGTGCCTCTATTTCCCAACCTAATGCACTTGAAGGGGTTGGAGAACCAGTATCGGATCATTATATTCCCCACACTAGTGGGTCTGAAGTGGGAAACCAGCAGGGTGCCAGAGATGGTTCACGTCCTCACGTGAGTCGGGTTATTCATGCTATAAATCCTCCTTTTTAACAAATGGCTGAATTCTTCCACCACATGGCAGAAGCGATCCATGATCCTAATGTGCTTACCTTTGAGAAAATGAGGAAAATGGGTGGAGTGGAATTTGAAGGCACCGTTGATCCCACGGATGCTGAACAATGGCTGGAGCGCATGGAAAGGGTATTTGAGCAGTTAGAGTGTTCAGATGCTGGTAAATTCAAGTATGCTATTTCACTCCTACAAAAGGATGCTTATGATTGGTGGGTAAGTGTTCCGAATGCCAAGGTAAAACCTCCTATTCTTACTTGGGATGATTTTCTTAGGGAATTTCGTATGAAGTATGTCCCACCTGCTTATTGTGATGCAAAGAGAAAAGAGTTTTTGAATTTAAGGCAACGAGGCATGTCTATTGCTGAGTATCAACAGAAGTTCCTACGGCTCTCTTGTTATGCTGGAGGTATTATTAAAGAAGAAAAAGATAAGTGTAGAAAATTTGAAGATGGTTTAAATGATTCCATTCGGAAGAATGTGGCAATCTTGCAACATGAGAACTTTTGTAAGTTAGTGTCTACTGCTTTTACTTGGGAACGACTTGATAAAGAAGAAGCTAGTCGAAATGAAAATAAATTTCGAAAGCCGAGATCAGATTTTGGAGGTCCATCCAAAAGGAGAAGGTTTGATGATTTTAAAGCTGGTAGTGTTAACAGGCCACCTCAGCAAAAGCAAAGCAGATCAGAATTTTCTATAGCTAGCACTCCAAATTATGGCCAAGGTAGGTCTCGTGTCCCCACTTGTCCACAATGTGGAAAAAATCATTATGGTACTTGTAGGAGAGCTTCTGATGCATGTTTCAATTGTGGGAGTTTTGATCACAAAGTGAAGGATTGTACTAATCCTAAAAATGCTCTTTCTTTGAGAACTGAAGGCTCAGTTCAGAAGCCTCCTATTAATCCTCCTCGAACTCATGAAGGTTCAAGACCTAAAAATACACAAGCAACAGGTGCAAGTGGAGCGAATAAAGCTAGTGGATCACGGGCTACTACATGCACTTATGCTATGAGGCAGAGGGAGGATCAAGATGGGCAAGACGTGGTTGTCGGTAAATTTTACTTATTTGGATTATGTGTGTTTACATTGTTTGATCCCGGTTCTACACATTCCTATCTTTGTTCATCACTTGCTCTTCCTGAAAATGTGAAATCTGTGAGACTTGATTTTGATGTGTTGGTTGAAAGTCCTTTGGGTTATCAGGTTGTGTGTAATCGAGTTTATCAAGATTATCCCTTCATGATTCAAAATTTAGTCTTCCCTGCTGACTTGATTGAAATGCCCTTCAAGGATTTTGATGTTATTATCGGGATGGATTGGCTTTATAAATATCATGCAGTTGTAGATTGTAGGTCTAAGCAGGTGACTTTTAAAGATCCTACATTTTCACATATCATTGTTCAAGGAGAAAGATCATTGACAGCTAGTATTATCTCGGCGGCCTTGGCAAGAAAATTGATGCATCAAAGTTGTGAGGCATACCTTGCTCACATAGTTGATTCACGGGTAGAGAGTCCTGGTATCAAGGACATCCCTGCTGTGCGTGATTTTCCAGAAAATCTTCCGGGATTGCCCCCGGAAAGAGAGGTTGAATTTCCTATCGAGCTTATTCCTGGATCTGCCCCTATTTCTATTACTCCTTATAGAATGGCTCCGGCAGAATTAAGAGACTTGAAATCTCAATTGCAAGAACTTCTTGAGAAGGGTTTTATTCGACCTAGTGTTTCTCCTTAGGGAGCCCCGGTGTTATTCGTAAAGAAGAAAGATGGGACTCTCAGGCTTTGTATTGACTACAGACAATTGAACAGAATCACAATTAAAAATAAATATCCACTACCAAGGATCGATGATTTATTTGACCAACTGAAGGGTGCTAAAGTATTCTCGAAGATTGATTTAAGATTTGGATGTCACCAACTGCGTGTTAGAGAGAAGGATATTCCTAAAACTGCTTTTAGAACTCGGTATGGTCATTATGAATTTTTGGTGATGCCATTCAGGTTGACAAATGCTCCTGCGGTATTCATGAATTTAATGAATCGAGTATTCAAGCCTTATCTTGATCAGTTTATGGTTGTTTTTATAAATGATATTTTAATATTTTCCAAAAGTAGAGAAGATCATGATAAACACCTCCAAATTATTTTGCAAATTTTGAAAGAGAAAGAACTTTATGCTAAACTTTCCAAGTGTGAATTTTGGCTTGAGGAAGTGAAGTTTTTGGGGCATGTTGTATCGGCCGAAGGCATCAAGGTGGATCCTAGTAAGATACAAGCAGTCGTTGAGTGGAGACCTCCCAAAAGTCAAACCGAAGTAAGAAGTTTCTTGGGCTTAGCAGGCTATTACAGAAGATTTGTGAAAGGCTTTTCTAATATCGCCTCTCCATTGACTAAGCTATTGCAGAAGGAAGTGAAGTTTACTTGGAATGACAAATGCCAAGAAAGCTTTGAAACTCTTAAATCCTTGCTGACTCAGGCACCTATACTTACTTTACCTACTGAAGGGAAGGAGTATGTAGTATATAACGATGCTTCTCACAATGGTCTCGGATGTGTTTTGATGCAAGACGGGAAGGTTATTACTTATGCTTCTCGAAAACTAAAACCGCATGAATTGAATTATCCTACTCATGATCTTGAACTTGCCACGGTAGTGTTTGCTTTAAAAATATGGCGGCATTATTTGTATGGAGAGAAATGTTATATATTCACTGATCACAAGAGCTTAAAGTACTTGAGTACTCAGAAGGAGCTGAACCTCCGACAGCGTAGATGGCTTGAACTCATTAAGGATTATGACTGCACAATTAATTATCATCCAGGTAAAGCTAATGTGGTTGCAGATGCCTTAAGTAGAAAATCCTTCACAAGTATTTCTCTGAGGCCTTTGCCCTTGCTTCTTGAGCTAAGAGCCATGAATTTTTGTTTTACACTTGATTCAAAGGGTTTAGTTGTTGCTAATTTGCAAGTAAAGCCAATATTACTTGAACAGGTGAAAGAAGCACAAAAGTTGGATGAGAAACTTGTCAAAGTGACCCGAGAAGTTCAAAATGGGGAAAAACTTGATTTTACATTATCAGAGGATGGTGTCTTATTTTATCAAGATAGACTTTGTGTCCCTAATGATGACAATTTGAAGAAAGAGATACTGAATGAAGCACATACCTTATCCTATGCAATGCATCCTGGGGGTACAAAGATGTACCAAACCATCAAAGCAAATTATTGGTGGAATGGTATGAAGAAAGACATTTCGGAGTTCGTTTCTAAATGTTTGATTTGTCAACAAGTAAAGGCAGAACATCAGGTTCCAGTTGGGTTGCTACAGCCCTTGTCAATACCGGAATGGAAATGGGAGAGAATAACTATGGACTTTGTTTCTGGACTTCCTCGCACCCAAAGAAATCACGATGCAATATGGGTGATTGTGGATAGGCTGACCAAGAGTGCGCACTTCTTAGCAATCAGGATGGATTACTCACTTGAGCGATTAGCTGAATTGTACATTAATGAGATTGTAAGACTACATGGGATCCCTATGTCTATTGTATCTGACCGAGATCCAAGATTTACATCTAGATTTTGGGGAAGCTTGCAGGAAGCGCTGGGTACTAAGCTTAAATTTAGCACTTCATTTCATCCTCAGATAGACGGTCAGTCGGAAAGGGTGATACAAGTTTTGGAGGATATGCTTCGAGCTTGCATTATAGAGTTTGAGGGTAGTTGGGACAAACATTTGGCTTTGATAGAATTTGCTTATAATAACAGTTACCAATCGAGTGTTGGAATGCCTCCCTATGAAGCTTTGTATGGAAGAAAATGTCGGACCCCTATTTGTTGGAGTGAAGTGGGTGACAGGAAATTCATTGGTCCTGAAATTGTGCAACAAACAGAAGACAAGGTAAAAATTATCAAGGATCATCTAAAGATTGCTTCGGATAGACAAAAGTCATATGCTGATCTTAAAAGACGTGACATTGAATATCAAGTGGGAGATAAAGTATTTTTAAAGGTATCTCCATGGAAAAAGATTATGAGATTTGGCAGAAAAGGGAAGCTTAGTCCTCGATTTGTTGGGCCGTATGAGATACTTGAAAGGGTTGGACCGGTTGCATATAAATTGGCTTTGCCACCTGAGTTAGACAAGAAACATAATGTCTTCCATGTTTCTATGCTCAGAAGATACCGTTCTGATCCATCTCATGTTCTTCAAGTTGAATCTATTGAGGTTAATCCTGACTTGACGTATAATGAAGAACCTATTTTGATTCAAGCTCGGGAAGTGAAGCAACTTAGAAATAAGAAAATCCCCTTAGTAAAGGTACTTTGGAGGAACCATTCGGGAAAAGAAGCTACCGGGAGAGAGAAGAAGACATGAGGACCCAATATCCGAACTTGTTTCGGGACTAAGGTAAATTTCGAGATGAAATTTCTTTAAGGGGGAGAGAGTTGTAACACCCCTAAATGCTATTTACCTTCATTAAACTACTTCAATATGTTTTATCCACATTTTGGGGATCTTGAAATTTGGTGATAGTTGCAAACTTGCTTAGCGTAAATTGTTATCGTAAGTTAAGGGATTGTATTGGGGTATCTAGAAAATATTCTATTCTAATTATGTATAACTAATTGATGATGAGGCATATACATATTAATATGTAAATATGCATTTTTGGGCAGCACACAAGGTGTTGGGCAGCACCTTTACCTTGCAGCTGTCCAAGTGATAAACATCACTTGGATGGATGTGTTTAAATATATATATATTGACCCTTTTCAAGTGAATTTTAGTCCCTTTAAAGCCACAAAACTTTAGAACTTAAATTAACCTTTTCTTCATCAGAATCACAAGAAAAACCTTGTTATTTTGGCTGAAATTCAAGATACAAATCGCCTTGTTTGGTAAGTGCTGAAAATATGTTTCTGAACTAGGCAGTGTTTGGAAAATTGTGTATATCGTGTGATCTGGAAGTCCGTTTTGGGTGAATAAATATGTTTTGGAAAGATGGTTCATATATATACAACTCTTATGTTTATTTGAAAGTCTGATTTAGCTGTTATGGATGTGAAAACTGGGACGCAACACAGGACAAGTTCTGTCCAGATTTCTCTGTTGTTGTAGCTAAGTAGGTTGTGTTACGTTTAGAATATCTCAGTATCTAGAACTCTATTTTGGGTGCATAAATATGATTTGGAAATCTGGTTCATATATCTACAACTCTTATGTTTATTGGAAAGTCTGATTTAGCCGTTATAGATGTGAAAAATGGGACGCAACACAGGACAAGTGTTGTCCAGATTTTGGGTTTAGAATTCCGGTAGGAACCACTGTTAGCGTATTGATGATATCTCTTTGTACAAAATGTATTTTTTAGTGATTCTTGTTGCGTTGAAATATTAAGAGATGTATATACAACTTTAATGAAGGTTACAAAATCTATTTTGGCTGATTTCCTGTTCAAATTTAAGTTGCAACATGGGGTACTAAACTGGCCAGAATCACTGTTTTGAGAAAAGAATTTTGTCTGTGTGGGCTGAGCTTACTAATGATGATAATCCTATTTTATTTTGATATTATTGAGATAATAGGACTTAAAAAAGTTATTTAATTGCATTTTTAAGGTTGTATAGACTTGTGAACAAGTTGAGGAACTTGACATATTGGTTAGTCTCCGATTTGAGCTTGCGAAGTTTATTGGACTATTGCTACGCTAAAGTATTGAGGTTTGTGTATAAACTTGTACTTTCACTCTTGTAATGGCTGGTATATATGAAATTTGATCTTGATACCTCATCTACCTCTTGTTACTTTGCATTGTCATGTTGGTATGATGCTTGTGTAACTCGCCCACTTGTACGGATTGTTTGATCACTTGGAACTCTTGTTGGGACTATGTCCTTCTTGTGGCTGCGGCTTTGTCACTATTGGCAGGCCTCTTGATTCAGATCATTTTCCATCTTGACTCTGGATTTGTAGTTCGTCTTAGGAATGGAAGTTGTCCATTTTAAGTACGAACTAGAAAGCCATTTTTAATATGGTTCTTGGTCTTCTTGATACAAGGCTTCGGTCCTTCTTGATACAGGGCTTCAATCCTTCTTGATACAGGGCAGCGACCATTCTTGATGCTTGCTTGTGCCGGGTGTGACGACATGAAGTATATACGGGGCGAGCCTTGCTATTGAAATTCTTGGAAAAGGGTGCTATGAGCTTCTTGATATTTGTATCTTTGAATATTGAATTTGATACTTGTTATCTATTGTTACTTGATTTATTTATTATATTTCAAGTATGATGCTCATTGACTTGGAAAAGGTGGCTTGATGAATTTTGAGGTTTTCAACCCTATAGTTTTTACACCACTAAGCTTTATGCTTAGCGATAGTTGTTTCTATCGTAGGGACTGATCAAGAGGAGTGACGAAGATGGCCATGGGAGAAGGAAATTTTGAGAACTTAAAAGAAGATCACATTTGCATATAGACATATATATTTTGTATAAATTTTGGTACTTATATCGATCTATATGATGTATATATTTGCATTCGATTTTGAAGCCTTACCGTATCATGTTCATGGGTTGTAATCTAAGTATGGCTATGTGTTTGGTTTATTTGGGGTGTGTAAGCCCAAGTTTTGTAATACGTTACATGTCCTACTTGTTGGTAATGATTGTATAAAGCATGATCCCAACTACTTTGGGTACTCGAAAGTGGATAATTTTTATTATCATTAATTACTTGCATGAGGAAAAAGGAGAAAAGAAAAAAAATATATTTTTACATCTTGTAATTTATGTGCATACGGTAAATGGAAAGGGGTCGCGACACTACACCTTAAACCCTAACCCTAAACCCTAAGAAATATATCCTTAACCCTAAACCCTAAATTCTAAAACCTAAACTAAAGCCCTAACCCCTAAACCCAAAAGACAAAAACCTAAACCATAAACTCAAAGCCCTAAATCCTTAACACTAAACCTTAAACACTAAACTCTATACCCTGAACCCTAAACCCTAAACCCTAAATCCTAAACACTAAACCCTAAAACCAAAACTCTAAAACCTAAAACCAAAACCCTAAGCCCTAAACTCTGAACCCTAAACTCTTACCCTAAATTCTAAACCCTAAACCCTAAGCCATAACCCTATACCCTAAAGCCTAAACCCAAAACCCTAAACCTTAAACCCTAAACTTTAATTCCTAAACTCTAAATCTTGAATCCTAAACACAAACACCAAACCTTAAACCATAAACCTTAAACCCTAAACTTTAATTCCTAAACTCTAAACCCTGAATCCTAATCGTAAACCCAAATCATAACCCCAAAACCCTAAACACTAAACCCTTAACATTAAACCCTAAACCATAAACTCTAAACCCGAATCCCTAACCCTAAACCTTAAACCCTAAAACCCAAAACCCTCATTCTAAAATTATAAACCCTAAACGCTAAATAATAAAATCTAAACCCAAAACCGTAAACCTTATACCCTAAACCCTAAATGCTAAATCGTAAACCCTAAACCCTAAACCCAAAATCCAAATTCATAAACCCTAAACCCTAAACCCTAACCCAAAACCCTAAATATTCCACCCTAATACTGAACCCTAAACTCAAAACCCTAAATCCTTATCCCTAAACCATAAACCTAATTCCTAAATTCTAACACATAAACATTATACCTAAACCCTAAACCTTGAACCCAAAATCTTAAACCCTAAATGCTAAACCCTAAACCCTAAACCCTAAACCCTAAACACTAAACACTAAATCCTAAATCCTAAACCCTAAAACCTAAGCCATAAATCCGCAACCCTACACACTAAATGCTAAACTCTAAACCCTAAACCCTAAACCCTAAACCCTATACCCTAACCTAAACCCAAAACCCAAAATCCAAAACCCTAAACACTAAACCATAATCCTAATTCCTAAACTAAAACCAATAAAGCCTAACCCTAAAACCTAAACCATACACCTAAAATTATATACCCTAAACCCTAAACCCTAAACTCAACACCCTAAACCCTAAACCCAAAACCCTAAGCCCTAAACCTATACTCTAAACCCTAAACCCAAAACCCTAAACATTAAACCCTAAACCCTAAACCGTAAACCTTAATTCCTAAAATCTAAGCCCAGAAGCCTAACCGCAAACCCTAAATCATAAACCCAAAACACTAAACCCCAAACGCTAAATCTTAAAAACTAAATAATAAACACTAAACTCTAATCTCTCACCCTAAACCCAAATTCTAAAATTATAAACCCTAAACCCTAATTCCTAAAACCTAAACCCTAAAGGCTAAATACTAAAACCTAAACCCTAAACCTAAAATCCTAAACCTTAACCCTAAGCCCTAAATCCTTAACCCTAAATCTAAGCAAATATACCCTACCTAAATTCTAAACCCTAAATGCTAAACCCTAAACCTAATCCCTAAACTTTAAACCCTAATCCTAAACCCTAAATCCTCATCCCTAAACCCTAAACCCTAAAACCTAAACTTAAACCCTAATCTCTAACCCTAAAACCTAAAACCAGAACCTTAAGCCTTAACCCTATACCCTAAACCCTAAACATTAAACCTTAAACCCTAAACCCTAAACCTTAACTCCTAAACTCTAAGCCCTGAAGCCAAACCGTAAACCCTAATTCAAAAATGCAAAACACTAAACCCTAAACCCTAAACCTTAAACACTAAATCATAGACACTAAACTCTAATCCCTAACCCTAAACCCAAAACCCTAATTCATAAAACCTAAACCCTAAATGCTAAAACCTAAACCCTAAACCCAAAATCCTAAACCCTAACCCTAAGCCCTAAACCCAAAATCCTAAACCCTAACCCTAAGCCCTAAACCTTTAACCCTAAATCCAAACAAATAAACCCTAAACCCTAAACTCTAAACTCTAAACCCCAAAAGCTAAACATTAAACCTAATCCTTAAACTCTAAACCCTAATCCTGAATCCTAAATCCTCATCCCTAAACCATAAACGTAACTCCTAAACTCTAAACAATAAACGCTATCCCTAAAATCTAAACCTTAAACCCAAAATCATAAACCCTAAATGCTATACCCTAAACCCTAAACCCTAAACCCTACACCCTAAACTTTAAACCCTAAACCCTAACCCTATACCCTAGACCTTAAACCATAAGCCATAAATCCTAAACCCTAAACCCTAAATGCTAAACCCTAAACCTAAACCCTAAACCCTAAACCCTATACCTTAAATCCTTTACCCAAAATCTTAATCATAAAGATAAAACCCAAAACCCTAAACTATAAACCCTAAGCCCTAAACCCTAAACTTAACACCCTAAACCCTAACCCTAAACCCTAAACCCAAAACACTAAGCCATAAACCCTAAACCCTAAATCCATAATATAAATGAAAAAGTGTAAACCCATATACATAAATTGTAAACTCTAAACCCTCAACCCTAAACCCTAAACCCTAACCCTACACCTTAAACCCTAACCCTAAACCCTAATAAATATATCCTAAAGCCTAAACCCTAAATGCTAAACCCTAAACTAAATCCCTAAACCCTAAACTAAAAATAGAAAAACCTAAACCATAAACTGTAAACCCTAAATACTAAACCCTAAACCTTAAACCCTTAAACTTAAACGCTAAACCATAAACCCTAATCCCTAAACCCAAAATCCTAAACACTAAACTCTATAGCCTGAACTCTAAACCTTAAACCCTAAATCCTTAACAATAAACCCTAAAACCAAAATTCTAAAACCTAAAACCTAAACCCTAAACCCTAAACTCTGAACCCTAAACTCTTACCCTAAATTCTAAACCCTAAACCCTAAGCCCTAACCCTATACCCTAAAGCCTAAACCCAAAACCCTAAACTTTAATTCCTAAACTCTAAACCCTGAATCTTAAACGTAAACCCAAATCATAACCCCAAAACACTAAACACCAAACCCGAAACCATAAACTCTAAACCCGAATCCCCAACCCTAAACCTTAAACCCTAAACCCAAAACCCTCATTCTATAAATATAAACCTTCAACCCTAAATAATAAAATATTAACCCAAAACCCTTAACCTTATATCGTAAACCCTAAACCCTAAACCCAAAATCCAAATTCCAAAACCCTAAACCATAAACCCTAAATCCAAAATCCAAATTCCTAAAACCTAAACCCTAAACCCTAAATGTTCTACCCTAATACTAAACCCTAAACTCTAAACCCTAAATGCTAAACATTAAACCTAATCCCTAAAGTCTAAACCCTAATCCTCAATCCTAAATCCTCATCCCTAAATCATAAACGTAATTCCTAAACTCTAAACCATAAACCCTATCCCTAAAATCTAAACCTTAAACCCAAAATCATAAACCCTAAATGCTATACCCAAAACCCTAAACCCTACATCCTAAAATTTAAATCCTAAACCCCAAGCCTAAACCCTAGACCTTAAACCATAAGCCATAAATACTAAACCCTAAACCCTAAATGCTAAACCCTAAACCTAAACCCTAAACCCTATACCCTAAATCCTTTACCCAAAACCTTAATCCTAAAGCTAAAACCCTAAACCCTAAACTATAAACCCTAAAACCTAAACCCTAAACATTAAACCCAAATTCATAATCCCTAAAGCCTAAACACAAAAGACTAAGCCATAAACACTAAACCCTAAACCCTGAATGCTAAATCCTAAACCCAAAATAGAAAAACCTAAACCATAAACCGTCAACCCTAAACCCAAAACCCAAAATCAAAAACCCCAATCCCTAAACCTAAAATCCAAAAGCCTTAACCCTAAACCGCAAAATCTAAACCCTAAACCCTAAATCCTAAACCCTAAACCACAAACCCTGAACCATAAACCCTAAACCCTTAATCCTAATTCTAAACCCTAAACCCTAACCCTAAGCCTTAAACCCTAAACCATAAGCCCTAACCTTATACCCTCAACCCTAAACCCAAAATCCTAAACATTAAACCCTAAAAGCTAATCCCTAAAACTTAATTCCTAAACTCTAAGCCCTAAACCCAAACCGTAAACCCTAAATCATAAACCCAAAACCATAAACCCAAAACCCAAAACCCCAAACCCTAAACCTTAAACGCTAAGCCATAAACTCTAAACCTTAATCCCTAAGCCTAAATCGTAAGCACTAAACCCAAAACAAAAATTCTTCAATTATAAATCGTAAACCCTAAATAATAAAACCTAAACTCTAAACCATAAACCCTGACCAAAAACCCTAAGAAATAAATGATAAACCTAATACCCTAAATGCTAAACCCCAAACCTTAACACTAAAACCTAAATTCTAAACTCTAAACCTTAATCTTAAACCCAAAATTTGAAACCCTAAATCCTCATCCATAAACCATAAACCTAATTTCTAAACTCTAAAAAATAAAGCATAACCCCTAAAACCTAAACCATACACCTAAAATTATGAACCCTAAACCCTAAATCCTAAACCCAAAACCCAAAACCCTAAGCCATAAATCCTAAACCTTAAATCCTAAATGCTAAACCTAAACCCTAAACCCTAAATCCATAATCTCAATCAACAAGTGTAAACCCTTATACATAAATTGTAAATTCTAAACCCTCAACCCTAAACCCTAAACCCTAACCCTACACCTTATACCCTAACCCTAAATCCTAAGAAATATATCCTAAACCCTACACCCTAAATGCTAAACCCTAAACCGAAAATAGAAAAAGCCTAAACCATAAACTGTAAACCCTAAATACTAAACCCTAACTCTTAAATCCTTAAACCTAAATCCTAAATCATAAACCCTAATCCCTAAACCCAAAACCTAAACACTAAACCCTAAACACTAAACTCTATACCCTGAACCCTAAACCCTAAAACCTAAACACTAAACCCTAAAACCAAAACTCTAAAACCTAAAACCTAAACCCTAAACCCTAAACTCTAAATCCTAAACTCTTACCCTAAATTCTAAACACTAAACCCTAAGCCCTAACCCTATACCTTAAAACCTAAACCCAAAACCCTAAACCTTAAACCCTAAACTTTAATTCCTAAACTCTAAATCCTGAATCCAAATCGTAAACCCAAAACATAACCACAAAACCCTAAACACCAAACCCAAAACCTTAAATCCTAAACCATAAACTCTAAACCCGAATACCTAACCCTAAACCCAAAATCGTCATTCTAAAATTATAAACCCTAAACCCTAAATAATAAAATCTAAACCCAAAACCCTTAACCTTATACCCTAAACCCTTAACCCTCAATGCTAAATCCTAAACCCTAAACTCTAAACCTAAAATCCGAATTCCTAAACCCTAAACCCAAAATCAAAATTCCTAAACCCTAAACCCTAAATGTTCCACCCTAATACTAAACCCTAAACTCAAAACCCTAAATCCTCATCCCTAAACCATAAACCTAATTTCTAAACTCTAAACAATAAAGCCTAACCCCTAAAACATAAACCATACACCCAAAATTATCAACCCTAAACCCTAAACACTAAATCGTAAACCTAACACCCTAAACCCTAACCCTAAACCCTAAACCCAAAACCCTAAGCCATAAACCCAAAACCCTAAATCCTAAATGCTAAACCTAAACCCTAAACCCTAAACCCTTAACCATAAACCCTAAA
The DNA here is from genome assembly GCA_037074985.1 of Solanum bulbocastanum. NCBI lineage: Eukaryota > Viridiplantae > Streptophyta > Magnoliopsida > Solanales > Solanaceae > Solanum > Solanum bulbocastanum. The sequence goes on along the minus strand of CM073597.1, from coordinate 30,515,193 downwards.
TCCATAATGTAAATCAAAAAGTGTAAACCCATATACATAAATTGTAAACTCTAAACCCTCAACCCTAAACCCTAAACCCTAACCCTACACCTTAAACACTAACCCTAAACCCTAAGAAATATATCCTAAACCCTAAACCCTAAATGTTAAACCCTAAACTAAAGCCCTAAACCCTAAACCAAAAATAGAAAAACCTAAACCATAAACAGTAAACCATAAATACTAAACCTTAAACCTAAATTCTAAACCATAAACCCTAATCCCTAAAACCAAAATTCTAAACACTAAACCCTAAACACTAAATTCTATACCCTGAACCCTACACCCTAAACCCTAAATCCTAAACACTAAACCCTAAAACCAAAACTCTAAAACCTAAAACCTAAACCCTAAACCCTAAACTCTAAACCCTAAAATCTTACCCTAAATTCTAAACCCTATACCCTAAGACCTAACCCTATACCCTAAAGCCTAAACCCAAAACCCTAAACCTTAAACCCTAAACTTTAATTCCAAAACTTTAAACCCTGAATCCTACTTGTAAACCCAAATCATAACCCTAAAACCCTAAACACCAAACCCTAAACCCAAATCTCCAACCCTAAGCCTTAAACCCTAAACCCAAAACCGTTATTCTAAAATTATAAACCCTCAACCCTAAATAATAAAATCTAAACCCAAAACCCTTAACCTGATACCCTAAACCCTAAACCCTAAATGCTAAATCCTAAACCCTACAATCTAAACCCAAAATCCAAATTCCTAAACCCTAAACCCAAAATCCAAATTCCTAAACCCTAAACCCTAAATGTTCTACCCTAATACTAAACCCTAAACTCAAAACCCTAAATCCTCATCCCTAAACCATAAACCTAATTCCTGAACTCTAATACATAAACACTATCCCTAAACCCTAAATCTTAAACCCAAAATCTTAAACCCTAAATGCTAAACCCTAAACCCTAAATCATAAACCCTAAACACTAACTCCTAAACCCTAGACCCTAAACCCTAAGCCATAAATCCTAAATCGTAAACAGTAAATGCAAAACTCTAAACCCTAAACCTAAACCCAAAACCCAAAACCCTAAACCCTAAACCTTAAACCATAAACCTAATTCCTAAACTCAAAATAATAAAGCCTAACCCTAAAACCTAAACCATACATCTCAAATTATAAACCCTAAACTGTAAACCCAAAACTCAACATCCTAAACCCTAACTCTAAACCCTAAACCCAAAACCCTAATCCCTAACCCTATACCCTAAACCCTAAACCAAAAACCCTAAATATTAAACCCTAAACACTAAATCGTAAACCTTAATTCCTAAACTCTAAGACCTGAAGCCTAACCATAAACCATAAATCATAAACCCAAATCACTAAACCCCAAACACTAAACCTTAAAAACTAAATAAAAAAACCTAAACACTAATCCCTAACCCTAAACCATAAACCCTAAACCCAAAGCCCTAATTCTAAAATTATAAACCCTAAACCCTAATTCATAAAACCTAAACCCTAAATGCTAAATCCTAAACCCTAAACCCTAAATATAAAATCCTAAACCCTAACCCTAAGCCCTAACCACTTAACCCTAAATCTAAGCAAATATACCGTAAACCCTAAACTCTAAACCCTAAATGCTAAACCCTAAACCTAATCCCTAAACTCTAAACCCTAATCCTAAACCATAAATCCTCATACCTAAACCATAAAAGTAAGTCCTAAACTCTAAACCAAAAAATCTATCACTGAAATCTAAACCTTAAACCCAAAATCATAAACCCTAAATGTTAAACCCTAAACCCTAAACCCTAAACCCTACACCCTAAACTCTAAATCCTAAAGCCTAACCCTAAACACTAGACCCCAAACTATAAGCCATAAATCCTAAACCCTAAACCCTAAATGCTAAACCCTAGACCTAAACCCTAAGCCCTATACCCTAAACCCTTTACCCAAAACCTAAATCCTAAACCTAAAACCCTAAACCTTAAACCCTAAACTATAAACCCTAAACCCTAAACCCTAACCCTTAAAGCCAAATTCATAATCCCTAAACCCTAAACAAAAAAGACTTAGCCACAAACCCTAAATGCTAAACCCTAAACCCAAAACAGAAAAACCTAAACCATAAACCGTAAACCCTAAATTATAAAACCTAAAGACTACACCCTTTACCCTATACCATAAACCATAAACCCTAAATGCCAACCCCTAAACCCTAAATCCTTAACCCTAAACCCTAAATCCATAATCTAAATCAAAAAGTGTAAACCCATATACATAAATTGTAAACTCTATACCCTCAACCCTAAACCCTTACGCTGCACCTTAAACTCTAACCCTAAACCCTAAGAAATATATCCTAAACTCTAAACCCTAAATACTAAAACCTAAACTAAAGCCCTAACCCCTAAACCCAAAAGAGAAAAACATAAACCATAAACTGAAAACTCTAAATCCTAAACCCTTGATGCTAAACCCTAAACCATAAACCCTAATCCCTAAACCCAAAATCCTAAAAACTAAACCCTAAACACTAAAATCTAAACCCTAATGCCCAACCCTAAATCCAATACCATAAACCCTAAACCCTAAACACTAAACCATAAACCCTAAACCCTAAAACCTAAACCCTAAATAATAAAACCCAAACTCTAAACCCTAATCTCTAACCCTAAAACCTAAACACAAAACCCTAAGCCTTAACCCTATACCCTAAACCCTAAACCCTAAACACTAAACCCAAAACACTAAACATTAAAGCTTAAACCCTAAACCCTAACCCTTAACACCTAAACTCTATGCCCTGAAGCCTAACCGTAAACCCTAAATCAAAAAACGTAAAACACTAAATCCCAAACCCTAAACCTTAAACACTAAATCATAAACCCTAAATTCTAATCCCTAACCCTACACCCTAAACCCAAAACCCTAATTCTAAAATTATAAACCCTAAACCCTAATTCATAAAACCTAAGCCCTAAATGTTAAAACCTAAACCCTAAACCTAAGATCCTAAACCCTAACCCTATGCCCTAAACCCTTAACCCTTAACCCTAAATCCAAACAAATAAACCCTAAACCCTAAATGCTAAACCTTAAACCTAATCCCTAAACTCTAAACCCAAATCCTAAATCCTAAATCCTTATCCCTAAACCATAAAAATAATTCCGAAAATCTAAACCTTAAACCCAAAATCATAAACCCTAAATGCTAAACCCTAAACCCTAAACCCTACACCCTACACCCTAAACTCTAAATCCTAAACATTAACCCTAAACCCTAGACCTAAAACCATAAGCCATAAATCCTAAACCCTAAAACCTAAATGCTAAACCCTACACCCTACACCCTAAACCCTATACCTTAAATCCTTTACCCAAAACCTTAATCCTAAAGCTAAAACCCTAAACCCTAAACTATAAATGCTAACCCCTAAGCCCTAAACCTTAAACCCAAATTCATAATCCCTAAATCCTAAACACAAAAGACTAAGCCACAAACTCTAAACACTAAACCTTAAGTGCTAAACCCTAAATAAAAGTCCTAAACCTTAAACCCAAAACAGAAAAGCCTAAACCATAAATCGTAAACCCTAAACCAAAAACCATAATCCCTAAACCTAAAATTCTAAAGCCTCAACCCTAAACCATAAAATCTAAACCCAAAACCCTAACCCTAAACCCTAAATCCTAAATCCTAAACACTAAAACACAAAACCTAAACCCTAAACACTAAACCCTCATGCTTAACTCTAAACCCTAAACCCTAAACCATAAGCCCTAACCCTATACCCTAAACCCTAAACCCAAAATCCTAAACATTAAACCCTAAAGGCTAAACCCTAAAACTTAACTCCTAAACTCTAAGCCCTAAACCCTAACCGTAAACCCTACATCTTAAACCCAAAACCATAAACCCAAAACCCAAAACCCAAAACCCTAAACCCTAAACCATAAACTCTAAACCTTAATCCCTAAGCCTAAATCGTAAACACTAAACCCAAAACACAAATTATTCAATTATAAACCCTAAACCCTAAATAATAAAACCTAAACCCTGACCAAAAACCATAAGAAATAAATGATAAACCCAATACCCTAAATGCTAAACCCTAAACCTAAACACTAAAACCTAAATCCTAAATTCTAAACCTTAATCCTAAACTCTAAACTCAAAACCCTAAATCCTCATCCTTAAACCATAAACCTAATTTCTAAACTCTAAACAGTAAAGCCTAACCCTAATACCTAAACCATACACCTAAAATTATGAACCCTAAACTCAACACCCTAAACCCTAACCCTAAACCCTAAACCTAAAACCCTAAGCCATAAACCATAAACCCTAAATCCTAAACGCTAAACCTAAACCCTAAACCCTAAATCCATAATGTAAATCAAAAAGTGTAAACCCTTATACATAAATTGTAAACTCTAAACCCTAAACCATAAATCCTAAACCCTAACCCAACACCTTAAACCCTAAACTAAAGCCATAAACCCTAAATAGAAAACAGAAAAACCTAAACCATAAACTGTAAACCCTAAATAGTAAACCCTAAACTTAAACCCTTAAACCTAAACCCTAAACCATAAACCCTAATCCCTAAACCCAAATTCCAAAACACTAAACCCTAAGCACTAAACTCTATACCTTGAACCCTAAACCCTAAACCCTAAATCCTAAATACTAAACCCTAAAACCAAAACTCTAAAACCTAAAACCAAAACCCTAAGCCCTAAACTTTGAACCCTAAACTTTTACCCAAAATTTTAAACCCTAATCCCTAAGCCCTAACCCTATACCCTAAAGCCTAAACCCAAAACCCTAAACATTAAACCCTAAACTTTAATTCCAAACCTCTAAACCCTGAACCCTAATCGTCAACCCAAATCATAACCCCAAAACCCTAAACACCAAATCCAAAACCTTAAACCCTAAACCATAAACTCTAAACCCAAATCCCTAACCCTAAACCCAAAACCCTCATTCTAAAATTATAAACTCTAATCCCTAAATAATAAAATCTAAACCCGAAACCCTTAACTTTATACCCTAAACCCTAAACCCTAAATGCTAAATCCTAAACCTTAAACCCTAAACCTAAAATCCAAGTTCCTAAACCCTAAATCCAAAATCCGAATTCCTAAACCCTAAACCCTAAACCCTAACCCTAAATCCTAAATGTTCCACCCTAATACTAAACCCTAAACTCAAAACCCTAAATGCTTATCCCTAAACCATAAACCTAATTCCTAAACTATAATACATAAACACTATCCCTAAACCCTAAACCTTAAACCCAAAATCATAAACCCTAAATCCTAAACCCTAAACCATAAACACTAAATCCAAAACCCTAGACCCTAAACCCTAAGCCATAAATCCTAAACCCTAAACACTAAATTCTAAGCCCTAAACCCTAAACCCTATACCCTAAACCCTATACCTTACACCTAAACCCAAAACCCCAAACCCTAAAACCTAAAACCTAAACCATAAATCTAATTCCTAAACTCGAAACAATAAAGCCTAACCCTAGAACCTAAACCATACACCTAAAATTATAAACCCTAAACCCTAAACTCTAAACTCTACACCCTAAACCCTAACCCTAAACCCTAAACCCAAAACCCTAAGCCTTAACCGTATACCCCACCCTAAACACTAAACCCAACACCCTAAACATTAAACCCTAAACACTAAACCGTAAACCTTAATTCCTAAACTCTAAGCCCTGAAGCCTAACCGTAAACCCTAAAGCATAAACCCAAAACACTAAACCCCAAATGCTAAACCTTAAAAACTAAATAATAAACCCTAAACTCTAATCCCTAACCTTAAAACCCTAATTCTAAAATTATAAACCCTAAACCCTAATTCATCAAACCTAAACCCTAAATGCTAAATCCAAAACCCTAAACCCTAAACCTAAAATCCTAAACCTTAACCCTAAGCCCTAAGCCCTTAACCCTAAATATAAGCAAATATACCCTACCTAAATTCCAAACCCTAAACCTAATCCCCAAACTTTAAACACTAAATCCTCATCCCTAAACCATAAACGGAAGTCCTAAACTCTACACCATAAACACTATCACTGAAATCTAAATCATAAACCCTAAATGCTAAATCCTAAACCCTAAACCCTAAACCCTAAACCTTACACCCTAAACTCTAAATCCTAAACACTAACCCTAAACACTAGACCCCAAACTATAAGTCATAAATCCTAAACCCTAAATCCTAAATGCTAAACCCTAAACCCTATACCCTAAACCTTTTACCCCAAACCTAAATCCTAAACCTAAAACCCTAAACCTTACACCCTAACCCTAAACCCTAACCCTAAACCCTAACCCTTAAACCCAAATTCATAATCCCTAAACCCTAAACCCTAAATGCTAAACCCTAAACTAAAGTCCTAAACCCTAAACCAAAAACAGAAAAACCTAAACCATAAACCGTAAACCTTAAATACTAAACCCTAAACCCAAAACCAAAAACCAAAAACCCTAATCCCTAAACCCAAAATCCTAAAGCCTTAACCCTAAACCCCAAAATCTAAACCATAAACCCTAACCCTAAATCCTAAAAACTAAACCATAAACCCTATACCCTAAACCCTAAACCCTAATGCTTAAACTCTAAACCCTAAACCCTAACCCTAACCCTATACCCTAAACCTAAAACCCTAAACATTAAACCCTAAAGGCTAAACCTTAAAGCTTAATTCCTAAACTACGAGCCCTAAACCCTAACCGTCAACCCTATATCATAAACCCAAAACCATAAATCCAAAACACAAACCCCAAACCCTAAACCCTAAACCCTAAACCAAAAACTCTAAACCCTAATCCCTAACCCTAAATAGTAAGCACTAAACCCAAAACACAAATTCTTAAATTATAAACCCTAAACCCTAAATAATAAAATTTAAATCCTAAACCTTAAACCCTGACCAAAAACCCTAAGAAATAAATGCTAAACCCAATACCCTAAATACTAAACCCTAAACCTAAACACTAAAACCTAAATCCTAAACTCTAAACCTTAACCCTAAACCCTAAACTCGAAACCCTAAATCCTCATCCCTAAACCATACACCTAAAATTATAAACCATAAACCCTAAACTCAACACCCTAAACCCTAACCCTAAACCCAAAACCCAAAACCCAAAACTCTAAGCCATAAACCCTAAACCCTAAACCCTAAATCCTAAATACTAAACCTAAACCCTAAACCCTAAACCCTACATCCTAAACCCTACACCTTAAACCCTATACCCAAAACCCTGAACCCAAAACCCTATACCCAAAACCTAAAACCTAAACCCAAAATCCTAATCAATAATCCACATACCTAATTAATAAACTCTAACCCTAAACCCTAAAACTTAAACCCAAAATCATAAACCCTAAACCCTAAACCATAAACCCATAATAATAATCCCTAAACCCTAAACACAAAATCCTAAGCCACATACCCTAAACCATAAACCCTAAATGCTAAACCCTAAGCTAAAGCCCTAAACCCTATACCAAAAACAAAAAAACCTAAGCCATAAATTGTAAACCCTAAATACTAAACCCTAAACCATAAAACCTAATCCCTAAATCCAAAATCCTAAACACTAAACCCCAAACCATAAACCCTCAACCCTAAACACTTTAATCTAAATCCTAAACCCTAACCCTAAAATCTAAACCCTAAATCCTAAATACTAAACTGTAAACCCTAAATCCTAAATACTAAACTGTAAACCCTAAACCCTAACTCTAAACCCTAAAACCTAACCCTAAAACCTAAACCCTAAACCTTAAGCCTTAACCCTTACCCCAAATACTAAACCCAAAACCCTAAACATTATGCACCAAACCCTAAACCTTAAACCCTAAACCTTAATTCCTAAACTCTAAGACCTGAACCCTAACCGTAAACCCTGAATCATAATCCAAAACCTTAAACCCTAAACCCTAAACCATAGACTCTAAACCCTAACCATTAAACCCAAAACCCAAAACCCTAATTCTAAAATTATAAACCCTATACCATAAATCATAAAAACCTAAACCCTAAACCCTTAACCCTATATGCTAAACCCTAAACCCTAAAAGCTAAATCCTAAACCCTAAACCTTAAACCCAAAATCCTAATTCCTAAACCCTAAACTGTTAAGCCTAACCCAAAACCCTAAACCGTTAACCATAAATCCTAAGAAATAAACCCTAAACCCTAAACCTTAAATCCAAAATGCTAAACCCTAAACTAAAGCCCTAAACCCTAAACCTAAAATAGATAAACCTAAATCATAAACTGTAAACCCTAAATACGAAACCCTAAACCTTAAACCCTTAACCCTAAACTCTAAACCACAAACCCTAATCCCTAAACCCAAAATCCTAAACACTAAACCCTAAACACTAAACCCTATACCCTAAATCCTAAAACCTAAACCCTAAATCCTAAACACTAAACCCTAAAACCAAACCCTAAAACCTAAACCCTAAACTTTAAACCCTGAACTCTGAACTCTAAATTCAAACCCTAAATTCTAAACCCTAAACCCTAAGCCCTAACCTATACCCTAAACCCTAAGCCCAAAACCCTAAACCTTATAACCTAAACTTTAATTCCTAAACTCTAAACCCTGAATCCTAATCGTAAACCCAAATCATAAGCCCAGAACCCTTAACACCAAACCCTAAACCTTAAATCCTAAACCATAAATTTTAAACCCGAATCCCAAACCCTAAACCTTAAACTCTAAACCCAAAACCCTCATTCAAAAATTATAAACCCTAAACCTTAAATAATAAAATCTAAACCCAAAACCCTTAACCTTATACCCTAAACCCTAAATGTTCAACCCTAATACTAAACCCTAAACTTGAAGCCCTAAATCCTCAACCCTAAACCATAAACCTAATTCCTAAATTCTAATACATAAACCGCATACCTAAACCCTCAGCCTTAAACCCAAAATCATAAATCCTAAATGCTAAACCCGAAACCCAAAACCCTAAACCCTAAACACTAAATCGTAAACCATAGACCCTAAACCCTAAGCAATAAATCCTAAACCCTAAACCCTAAATTTAAACCCTAAACCCTAAACCCTAAACCTTATACCCTAAATGTAAACCTAAAACACAAAACCCTAAACCCTAAACCCTAAACCATAGACCTAATTCCTAAACTCTAAACAATAAAGCGTAACCCTAAAACCTAAACCATACACCTAAAATTATAAACACTAAGTACTAAACCCTAAACCCTAACCCTAAACTCTAAAACCAAAACCCTAAGCCCTAACCCTATACCCTAAACCCTAAACCCTAAGCCCTAACCCTATACCCTAAACCCTAAACCCTAAAACTTAATTCCTAAACTCTAAGCCCTGAAGCCTAATCGTAAGCCCTAAATCATAAACCAAAAGCACTAAACCCCAAACCCTAAACCTTAAAAACTAAATCTTACCTAAACTCTAATCCCTAACCCTAAACCTTAAACCCTAAACCCAAACCCCTAATTCTAAAATTATAAACCTTAAACCCTAATTCATAAAACCTAAATCCTAAATGCTAAATCCTAAACCCTAAACCTAAATTCCTAAACCCTAACCCTAAGCCCTAAACCCTTAACCCTAAATCAAAGCAAATATACCCTAAACCCTAAACTCTAAGCCCTAAATGCTAAACCTGAAGAAGCCTGGCTAAAAGAACTGGATCTTAAAAACGTAAGGTTAATAGATCCATCAGGAAATTGAATCACCCTATCTATCTGAGTGGTCTCAGGTTGTATGGGAGACGGGTTAGTAATAGAGTCAAATTTCCATTCTTCATCAGCTAAAATATCATTCCACTTAAGAAGTCTAGGGATGAAAGTGGTACTATGTTCTTGGTTGGCTTCCATAAGCATAGTGACACCTTTAATACTAGAGGTTATAGCCTTTGGGGCTATAGTGGTTTTCATTAGCTTGTAATATACCGGATATATTACAGCTATTTCTTTGGTATCTATTTTACTATTCATATTCTTAGTCTTAACATTAAGAGTTAAAGTATCTATAATGCTAGGATCATGAATATCTACAGAAAAATTAGGATAACAGTTAAAGTAAACTGGTCTATAAGCAAGATTACTTTCTAAGACTCCTAACACGGAATCATCAAAATTAAGAAGTCTATCATCTCTAAGAAGCAGACAAAGAGGAATATTCAACCCTTTATGGAAAAGAGGTTTAACAGCAACTTGTACAAGTCCAATATGAAGAAATTTAAATTCCTTCCTATATCTATCTATATCAGCAGATAATAACAACTTGATAGTTTCAAGAGAATTATTAATAGCTATAGTAGATTCACAAGTTTTAATATTGTATCTTTTAAACATCAAAAAAGTACCTAACTGGTAAATCTTTTCAAAAGGTTATTTAGGGATAGACCAATTTTGTAAATCATTTTCTGTTTTAGAAATAGATATATTAATAGAATTTAAGATATGCTGTCTATTATCCATAAAGAGAGAATGCCTTTGACTATGCTAATGATATGATAAGAAGTAACTAAGCATTCTAGTAAAGATATCAGCTAGTCATACAACATGAGATTTCAAACACTTATAATGTAATTGTGGATTCATGCCCGGATTTTACAATAAGGATTATGGATTTTACAAGAGATTTTTCAAGTAAAGTACCTTGCAGTCTACGCGCCTGTCCTTTCAGCTTAACGACCGCCTGTCGAATTCGCAACTACTTGAAATATTCTCAACACCTTTCCTTAATCACCATACATAAACTCCATTTTTACAGTTAAAGAATTGAAAATTCATAATGTATAAACCCTAAACCCTAAAACCATAATCTAAATCAAAAAGTGTAAACCCTTATACATAAATTGTAAACTCTAAACCCTCAACCCTCAACCCTAAACCCTAAACCCTAGCCCTACACCTTAAACCCAAACCCTAAACCAAGAGAAATATATCCTAAACCCCAAATCCTAAATGCTAAAACCTAAACTAAAGCCCTAACCCCTAAACCAAAAAGAGAAAAACCTAAACCAAAAATTGAAAACCCTAAATCCTAAACCCTTGATGCTAAACCCTAAACCATAAACCCTAATCCCTAAACCCAAAATCCTAAAAACTAAACCCTAAACCCTAAACTCGCAACCCTAAACCCTAAACCTAAACAGTAAACCCTAAACCCAAACCCAAAACCCAAAACCCAAAACCCTAAACCCTAAATCTTAAATACTAAACCATAAACCCTAAACCCTAAACTCTAAACCCTAATCTCTAACCCTACAACCTAAACCCAGAACCCTAAACCTTAACCCTATACCCAAAACACTAAACCCAAAACCATAAACATTAAACATTAAACCCTAAACCTTACCTCCTAAACTCTAAGCCCTGAAGGCTAACCATAAACCCTAAATCATAGACCCAAAATACTAAACCCCAAATCCTAAACCTTAAACACTAGATCATAAATCCAAAACTCTAATCTAAACCCAAAACCCTAATTCTAAAATTACAAAACCTAAACCCTAATTCATAAAACCTAAACCCTAAATGCTAAAACCTAAACCCTAAACCTAAAATCCTAAACCCTAACCCTAAGCCCTAAACCCTTAGCCCTAAATCCAAGCAAATAAAACCTAAACCCTAAACTCTAAACCTTAAATGCTAAAGATTAAACCTAATCCCTAAACTCTAAACCCTAATCCCAAATCCTAAATCCTCAACCCTAAACCATAAACGTAGTTCCTAAACTCTAAACCATAAACCCTATCCCTAAAATCTAAACCTTAAACCCAAAGTCATAAACCATAAATGCTAAACCCTAAACCCTAAAACCTAAACCCTACACCCTAAACTCTAAATCCTAAAGCCTAACCCTAAACCCTAGACCCTAAACCATAAGCCATTAATCCTAAACCCTAAACCCTATACCCTAAATCCTTTACCCAAAACCTTAATCCTAAAGCTAAAACCCTAAACCCTAAACTATAAACCCTAATCACTAAACCCTAAACATTAAACCAAAATTCATAATCCCTAAACCTTAAACACAAAAGACTAAGCCACAAACCCTAAACCCTAAACCCGGAATGCTAAACCCTAAACTAAAGTCCTAAACCCTAAACCCAAAACCCAAAACAGAAAAACCTAAACCATAAATTGTAGACCCGAACCCCAAAACCCAAAACCAAAAACCCTAATCGGTAAACATAAAATCCAAAAGCCTCAACCCTATACCCCAATATCTAAACCCTACACCCTAAATCCTAAAGACTAAACCACAAACCCTAAACCCTCAAGCATAACTCTAAACCCTAAACCCTAACCCTAGGCTCTAAACCCTAAACCATAAGCCCTAACCCTATACCCTAAACCCTAAACCAAAAATCCTAAACATTAAAACCTAAAGGCTAAACCATAAAACTTAATTCCTAAACTCTAAGCCCTAAACCCTAACCGTAAACCCTAAATCATAAACCCAAAACCATAAACCCAAATCCCAAAATCCCAAAACCCCAAACCTTAAACCCTAAACCCTAAACCATAAACTCTAAACCTTATTCCTAAGCCTAAATAGTAAAGCCTAAACCCAAAACACAAATTCTTCAATTATAAAACCTTAACACTAAATAATAAAACCTAAACCCTAAACCCTGACCAAAAACACTAGGAAATAAATGCTAAACCCAATACCCTAAATGCTAAACCCTAAACCTAAACACTAAAACCTAAAACCTAAATTCTAAACTCTAAACCTTAATCTTAAACCCAAAACTTGAAACCCTAAATCCTCATCCTTAAACCATAAACCTAATTTCTAAACTCTAAACAATAAAGCCTAACGCAAAAACCTAAACTATATACCCAAAATTTAAACCCTAAACCCTAAACACTAAACCCTAAACCCTAAACTCAACACTCTAAACCCTAAACCCAAAACCCTAAGCCATAAACCCAAAACCCTAAATCCTAAATGCTAAACCTAAATCCTAAACCCTAAACCTTAAACCCTAAACCCTTAACCCTAAACCTTAAATCCATAATCTAAATCAAAAAGTGTGAACCCTCATACATAAATTATAAACACAAAATCCTCAACCCAAAACCCTAAACCCTAACCCTACACCTTAAACCCAAACCCTAAACCCTAAGAAATATAACCTAAACCCTAAACCCTAAATGATAAACCCTAAACTAAATCCATAAACCCTAAACCAAAAACAAAAAAACCTAAACCATAAATTGTAAACCCTAAACCTTAAACCCTTAAACCAAAACCCAAAACAATAAACCCTAATCCCTACACCCAAAATCCTAAAAACTAACCCCTAAACCCTAAACCCTAAACCCAAACCCTAAATCCTAAATACTAAACCATAAACCCTAAACCCTAAAACCTAAACCCTAAACCCTAAAACCTAAACTCTAAACCCTAATCTCTAATCCTAAAACCTAAACCCAGAACCCTAAACCTTAACCCTATACCCTAAACCCTAAAGCCAAAACCCTAAACATTAAACCTTAAACCCTAAACCTTAACTCCTAAACTCTAAGCCCTAAAGCCTAGCCATAAACCCTAAATCATAAACCCAAAACAATAAACCCCAAACCCTAAACCTTAAACATTAGATAATAAACCCTAAACTCTAATCTAAATCCAAAACCCTAATTCTAAAATTATAAACCCTAAACCGTAAACTCTAATCTAAACCCAAAACCCTAATTCTAAAATTATAAACCCTAAACCCTAATACATAAAACCTAAATCCTAAATGCTAAAACCTAAACCCTAAACCTAAAATCCTAAACCCTAACCCTAAGCCCTAAACCCTTAGCCCTAAATCCAAGCAAATAAAACCTAAACCCTAAACTCTAAACCTTAAATGCTAAAGCTTAAACCTAATCCCTAAACTCTAAACCCTAATCCCAAACCCAAAATCCTCATCCCTAAACCATAAACGTAATTCCTAAACTCTAAACCATAAACCCTATCCCTAAAATCTAAACCTTAAACCCAAAGCCATAAACCATAAATGCTAAACCCTAAACCCTAAACCCTACACCCTAAACTCTAAATCCTAAATCCTAACCCTAAACCCTAGACCCTAAACCATAAGCCATAAATCATAAACCCTAAATCCTAAATGCTAAACCCTAAACCTAAACCCTAAACCTTATACCCTAAATCCTTTACCCAAAACCTTAATCCTAAATCTAAAACCCTAAACCCTAAACTATAAACCCTAAACACTAAACCCTAAACATTAAACCCAAATTCATAATCCCTAAACCCTAAACACAAAAGACTAAGCCACAAACCCTAAACCCTCAACCCTGAATGCTAAACCCAAAACTAAAGTCCTAAACCCTAAACCCAAAACAGAAAAACCCAAACCATAAATCGTAGACCCTAAACCCAAAACCCAAAACCCTAATCGCTAAACCTAAAATCCAAAAGCCTCAACCCTATACCCCAAAATCTAAACCCTAAACACTAACCCTACACCCTAAATCCTAAACACAAAACCACAAACCCTAAACCTTAAACCCTAAACCCTAAACCATAAGCCCTAACCCAAAACCCAAACCCTAAGCCCTAAACCCTAAACCATAAGCCCTAACCCTATACCCTACACCATAAACCCAAAATCCTAAACATTAAACCCTAAAGGCTAAACCCTAAAACTTAATTCCTAAACTCTAAGCCCTAAACCCTAACCGTAAACCCTAAATCATAAACCCAAAACCATAAACCCAAAACCCCAAACCCAAAACCCTAAACCCTAAACCCTAAACTCTAAACCTTAATCCCTTAGCCTAAATAGTAAACCCTAAACCCAAAGCACAAATTCTTCAATTATAAAACCTAAACTCTAAATAATAAAACCTAAACCCTAAACCCTGACCAAAAACACTAAAAAATAAATGCTAAACCCAATACCCTAAATGCTAAACCCTAAACCTAAACACTAAAACCTAAATTCTAAACTCTAAACCTTAATCCTAAACCCTAAACTTGAAAACCTAAATCCTCATCCTTAAACCATAAACCTAATTTCTAAACTCTAAACAATAAAGCCTAACCCAAAAACCTAAACTATATACCCAAAATTATAAACCCTAAACTCAACACCCTAAACCCTAACCCTAAACCCTAAGCCATAAACCCTAACCCTAAATCCTAAATGCTAAACCATAAACCCTAAAACCTAAAACCTAAACCCTAAATCCATAATCTAAATCAAAAAGTGTAAACCCTTATACATAAATTATAAACTCTAAACCCTCAACCCTAAACCCTAAACCCTAACCCTACACCTTAAACCCTAATCCTAAACCCTAAGAAATATAACCTAAACCCTAAACCCTAAATAATAAACCCTAAAATAAAGCCATAAACCCTAAACCAAAAATAGAAAAACCTAAACCATAAACTGTAAACCCTAAATACTAAACCCTAAACCTTAAACCCTTAAACCAAAACCCTAAATAATAAACCCTATTCCCTAAACCCAAAATCCTAAACACTAAACCCTAAACACTAAACTCTATACCCTGCACCCTAAACCCTACACCCTAAATCCTAAACACTAAACCCTAAAACCAAAACTCTAAAACCTAAAACCTAAACCCTAAAGTCTAAACCCTAAACTCTTACCATAAATTCTAAACCCTAAACCCTAAGCCCTAACCTTATAACCTAAAGCCTAAACCCAAAACCCTAAACTTTAATTCCTAAACTCTAAACCCTGAACCCTAATCGTAAACCCAAATCATAAACCCAAAACACTAAACACCAAACCCTAAACCTTAACTCCTAAACTCTAATCCTCGAAGACTAATCGTAAACCCTAAATCAAAAACGCAAAACACTAAATGCTAAAACCTAAACCCTATCCCAAAAATCTAAACCTTAAACCTAAAATCATAAACCCAAAATGCTAAACCCTAAACCCTAAGCCCTACACCCTAAACTCTAAATCCTAAAGCCTAACCCTAGACCCTAGACCCTAAACCATAAGCCATAAATCCTAAACCCTAACTCCTAAATGCTAAACCCTAAACCTAAACCCTAAACCCTATACCCTAAATCCTTTACCCAAAACCTTAATCCTAAAGCTAAAACCCTAAACCCAAATACATACTCCCTAAACCCTAAACACAAAATACTAAGCCACAAACCCTAAACCTTAAACCGTGAATGCTAAACCCTAAACTAAAGTCCTAAACCCTAAACCCCAAATAGAAAAACCTAAACCATAAATCGTAAACCCTAAACCAAAAACCCTAATCCCTAAACCTAAAATACAAAAGCCTCAACCCTAAACCCCAAAATGTAAACCCAAAACCCTAACCCTAAACCCTAAATCCTAAACACTAAACCACAAACCCTAAACCCTAAACAGTAAACCCTCAAGCTTAACTCTAAACCCTAAACCCTAACCCTAAGCCCTAAGCCCTAAACCCTAAACCATAAGCCCTAACCCTATACCCTAAACCCTAAACCCAAAATCCTAAACATTAAACCCTAAAGGCTAAACTGTAAAACTTAATTCCTAAACTGTAGGCCCTAAACCCTAACCGTAAACCCTAAATCATAAACCGAAAACTATAAACCCAAAAACCCAAACCCTAAACCCTAAACCCTAAACCATAAACTCTAAACCTTAATCCCTAGCCTAAATCGTAAACCCTAAACCAAAACACAAATTCTTCAATTGTAAGCCCTAAACCCAAAATAATAAAACCTAAACCCTAAACCCTACACCCTAAACCCTAGCCAAGAACTCTAAAAAATAAATGCTAAACCCAATAGACTAAATGCTAAACCCTAAACCTAAATACTAAAACCTAATTCCTAAAGTCTAAACCTTAATCCTAAACCCTAAACACGAAACCTTAAATCCTCATCCTTAAACCATAAACCTAATTACTAAACTCTAAACAGTAAAGCCTAACCCTAAAACCTAAACCATACACCCAAAATTATGAACCCTAAACCTTAAACTCTAAACCCTAAACCCTAAACCCAACAACCTAAACCCTAACCCTAAATCCTAAACCCAAAACCCTAAGCCATAAACCCTAAACCCTAAATCCTAAATGCTAAACCTAAACCCAAAACCCTAAACCAATAACCATAAACCCTAAATCCATAATCTAAATCAAAAACTGTAAACCCTTATACATAAATTGTAAACTCTAAACCCTCAACACTAAACCCTAACCCTAACCCTACACCTTAAACCCTAACCCTAAACCCTAAGAAATATATCCTACACCCTAAACCCTAAATGCTAAACCTTAAACTAAAGCCATAAACCCTAAACAAAAATCAGAAAAACCTAAATCACAAACTGTAAACCCTAAATAAACCTTAAACCCTTAAACCTAAACCCTAAACCATAAACCCTAATCCCTAAACCCAAAATCCTAAACACTAAACCCTAAACACTATACTCTATACCCTAAACCCTAAACCATAAACACTAAATCCTAAACACCAAACCCTAAAACCAAAACTTCAAAGCCTAAAACCTAAACCCTAAGCCCTAAACTCTAAACCCTAAACTATTACCCTAAATTCTAAACCCTAAACCCTAAGCCCTAACCCTATACCCTAAAGCCTAAACCCAAAACCCTAAACTTTAATTCCTAAAGTCTAAACCCTGAACCCTAATTGTAAACCCAAATCATAACCCCAAAACCCTAAACACCAAATACTAAACATTAAACCCTAAACCATAAACTCTAAACTCAAATCCCTAACCTCGAACCTTAAACCCAAAACCCAAAACCCTCATTCTAAAATTATAAACCGTCAACCCTAAATAATAAAATCTAAACCCAAAACCCTTAACCTTCTACCCTAAACCCTAAACCCTAAATGCTAAATCCTAAACCCTAAACTTTAAACCCAAAATCTAAATTGCTAAACCCTAAACCCAAAAGCTGAATTCCTAAACCCTAAACCCTAAACCTTAAATGTTCCACCCTAATAGTAAACCCTATACTCAAAACCCTAAATCCTCATCCCTAAACCATAAACCTAATTCCTAAACTCTAATACATATACATTATCCCTAAATCCTAAACCTTAAACCCAAAATCTTAAACCCTAAACCCTAAACACTAAATCCTAAACCCTAGACCCTAAAACATAAGCCATAAATCCTAAACCCTAAACACTAAATCCTAAACCCTATACCCTAAACCTAAACCCAAAACCCAAAACCCTAAACCCTAAACCATAAACCTAATTACTAAACTCAAAACAATAAAGCCTAACCCTAAAACCTAAACCATGCACCTAAAATAATAAACCCTAAACCCTAAACTCAACACCCTAAACCCTAAACCCAAAACCCTAAGCCCTAACCCTATACCCTAAACCCTATACCCTAAACCCTAAACCCAAAACCCTAAACATTAAACCCTAAACCCTAAATTGTAAACCTTAATTTCTAAACTCTAAGCCCTGAAGCCTAATCGTAAACCCTAAAGCATAAACCCAAAACACTAAACCTCAAACGCTAAACCTTAAAATCTAAATAATAAACCCTAAACTCTAATCCCTAACCCTAAAATGCTAATTCTAAAATTATAAACCCTAAACCCTAATTCATAAAACCTAAACCCTAAATGCTAAATCCTAAACCCTAAGCCCTAAACCTAAAATCCTAAACCTTAACCCTAAGCCCTAAACCCTTAAACCTAAATCTAAGCAAATATACCCTACCTAAATTCTAAACCCTAAATGCTAAACCCTAAACCCAATCCCTAAACTTTAAACCCTAATCCTAAACACCAAATATTCATCCCTAAACCATAAACGCAAGTCCTAAACTCTAAACCAAAAACACTATCACTAAAATCTAAACCATAAACCCAAAATCATAAACCCTAAATGCTAAATCCTAAACCCTAAACCCAAAACCCTACACCCTAAACTATAAATCCTAAACACTAACCCTAAACACTAGACCCCAAACTATAAGCCATAAATCCTAAACCCTAAACCCTAAATGCTAAACCATAAACCTAAACCCTAAACCCTATACCCTAAACCCTTTACCCAAAACCTAAATCCTAAACCTAAAATCCTAAACTTTACACCCTAAATTATAATACCTAAACCCTAACCCTTATACCCAAATTCATAATCCCTAAACCCTAAACCCTAAATGCTAAACCCTACACTAAAGTCCTATACCCTAAACCCAAAATAGAAAAACCTAAACCATAAATCCTAAACCCTAAATACTAAACCCTAAACCCAAAACCCAAAACCAAAAACCCTAATCCCTAAACCCAAAATCCTAAGGCCTCAACCCTAAACCCCAAAATCTAAACCATAAACCCTCACCCTAAATCCTAAACCCTAAACCCTAAATACTAAACACTAAACCATAAACTCTATACCCTAAACCCTTAACCATAATGCTTACACTCTAAACCCTAAACCCTAACCCTAACCCTAAACCCTAAACCCTAAACCATAAGCCCTAACCCTATACCCTAAACCCTAAACCCAAAATCCTAAACATTAAACCCTAAAGGCTAAACTGTAAAACTTAATTCCTAAACTGTAGGCCCTAAACCCTAACCGTAAACCCTAAATCATAAACCGAAAACTATAAACCCAAAAACCCAAACCCTAAACCCTAAACCCTAAACCATAAACTCTAAACCTTAATCCCTAGCCTAAATCGTAAACCCTAAACCAAAACACAAATTCTTCAATTGTAAGCCCTAAACCCAAAATAATAAAACCTAAACCCTAAACCCTACACCCTAAACCCTAGCCAAGAACTCTAAAAAATAAATGCTAAACCCAATAGACTAAATGCTAAACCCTAAACCTAAATACTAAAACCTAATTCCTAAAGTCTAAACCTTAATCCTAAACCCTAAACACGAAACCCTAAATCCTCATCCTTAAACCATAAACCTAATTACTAAACTCTAAACAGTAAAGCCTAACCCTAAAACCTAAACCATACACCCAAAATTATGAACCCTAAACCTTAAACCCTAAACCCTAAACCCTAAACCCAACAACCTAAACCCTAACCCTAAATCCTAAACCCAAAACCCTAAGCCATAAACCCTAAACCCTAAATCCTAAATGCTAAACCTAAACCCAAAACCCTAAACCTATAACCATAAACCCTAAATCCATAATCTAAATCAAAAACTGTAAACCCTTATACATAAATTGTAAACTCTAAACCCTCAACACTAAACCCTAACCCTAACCCTACACCTTAAACCCTAACCCTAAACCCTAAGAAATATATCCTACACCCTAAACCCTAAATGCTAAACCTTAAACTAAAGCCATAAACCCTAAACAAAAATCAGAAAAACCTAAATCACAAACTGTAAACCCTAAATAAACCTTAAACCCTTAAACCTAAACCCTAAACCATAAACCCTAATCCCTAAACCCAAAATCCTAAACACTAAACCCTAAACACTATACTCTATACCCTAAACCCTAAACCATAAACACTAAATCCTAAACACCAAACCCTAAAACCAAAACTTCAAAGCCTAAAACCTAAACCCTAAGCCCTAAACTCTAAACCCTAAACTATTACCCTAAATTCTAAACCCTAAACCCTAAGCCCTAACCCTATACCCTAAAGCCTAAACCCAAAACCCTAAACTTTAATTCCTAAAGTCTAAACCCTGAACCCTAATTGTAAACCCAAATCATAACCCCAAAACCCTAAACACCAAATACTAAACATTAAACCCTAAACCATAAACTCTAAACTCAAATCCCTAACCTCGAACCTTAAACCCAAAACCCAAAACCCTCATTCTAAAATTATAAACCGTCAACCCCAAATAATAAAATCTAAACCCAAAACCCTTAACCTTCTACCCTAAACCCTAAACCCTAAATGCTAAATCCTAAACCCTAAACTTTAAACCCAAAATCTAAATTGCTAAACCCTAAACCCAAAAGCTGAATTCCTAAACCCTAAACCCTAAACCTTAAATGTTCCACCCTAATAGTAAACCCTATACTCAAAACCCTAAATCCTCATCCCTAAACCATAAACCTAATTCCTAAACTCTAATACATATACATTATCCCTAAATCCTAAACCTTAAACCCAAAATCTTAAACCCTAAACCCTAAACACTAAATCCTAAACCCTAGACCCTAAAACATAAGCCATAAATCCTAAACCCTAAACACTAAATCCTAAACCCTATACCCTAAACCTAAACCCAAAACCCAAAACCCTAAACCCTAAACCATAAACCTAATTACTAAACTCAAAACAATAAAGCCTAACCCTAAAACCTAAACCATGCACCTAAAATAATAAACCCTAAACCCTAAACTCAACACCCTAAACCCTAAACCCAAAACCCTAAGCCCTAACCCTATACCCTAAACCCTATACCCTAAACCCTAAACCCAAAACCCTAAACATTAAACCCTAAACCCTAAATTGTAAACCTTAATTTCTAAACTCTAAGCCCTGAAGCCTAATCGTAAACCCTAAAGCATAAACCCAAAACACTAAACCTCAAACGCTAAACCTTAAAATCTAAATAATAAACCCTAAACTCTAATCCCTAACCCTAAAATGCTAATTCTAAAATTATAAACCCTAAACCCTAATTCATAAAACCTAAACCCTAAATGCTAAATCCTAAACCCTAAGCCCTAAACCTAAAATCCTAAACCTTAACCCTAAGCCCTAAACCCTTAAACCTAAATCTAAGCAAATATACCCTACCTAAATTCTAAACCCTAAATGCTAAACCCTAAACCCAATCCCTAAACTTTAAACCCTAATCCTAAACACCAAATATTCATCCCTAAACCATAAACGCAAGTCCTAAACTCTAAACCAAAAACACTATCACTAAAATCTAAACCATAAACCCAAAATCATAAACCCTAAATGCTAAATCCTAAACCCTAAACCCAAAACCCTACACCCTAAACTATAAATCCTAAACACTAACCCTAAACACTAGACCCCAAACTATAAGCCATAAATCCTAAACCCTAAACCCTAAATGCTAAACCATAAACCTAAACCCTAAACCCTATACCCTAAACCCTTTACCCAAAACCTAAATCCTAAACCTAAAATCCTAAACTTTACACCCTAAATTATAATACCTAAACCCTAACCCTTATACCCAAATTCATAATCCCTAAACCCTAAACCCTAAATGCTAAACCCTACACTAAAGTCCTATACCCTAAACCCAAAATAGAAAAACCTAAACCATAAATCCTAAACCCTAAATACTAAACCCTAAACCCAAAACCCAAAACCAAAAACCCTAATCCCTAAACCCAAAATCCTAAGGCCTCAACCCTAAACCCCAAAATCTAAACCATAAACCCTCACCCTAAATCCTAAACCCTAAACCCTAAATACTAAACACTAAACCATAAACTCTATACCCTAAACCCTTAACCATAATGCTTACACTCTAAACCCTAAACCCTAACCCTAACCCTAAACCCTAAACCCTAAACCATAAGCCCTAACCCTATACCCTAAACCCTAAACCCAAAATCCTAAACATTAAACCCTAAAGGCTAAACTGTAAAACTTAATTCCTAAACTGTAGGCCCTAAACCCTAACCGTAAACCCTAAATCATAAACCGAAAACTATAAACCCAAAAACCCAAACCCTAAACCCTAAACCCTAAACCATAAACTCTAAACCTTAATCCCTAGCCTAAATCGTAAACCCTAAACCAAAACACAAATTCTTCAATTGTAAGCCCTAAACCCAAAATAATAAAACCTAAACCCTAAACCCTACACCCTAAACCCTAGCCAAGAACTCTAAAAAATAAATGCTAAACCCAATAGACTAAATGCTAAACCCTAAACCTAAATACTAAAACCTAATTCCTAAAGTCTAAACCTTAATCCTAAACCCTAAACACGAAACCCTAAATCCTCATCCTTAAACCATAAACCTAATTACTAAACTCTAAACAGTAAAGCCTAACCCTAAAACCTAAACCATACACCCAAAATTATGAACCCTAAACCTTAAACTCTAAACCCTAAACCCTAAACCCAACAACCTAAACCCTAACCCTAAATCCTAAACCCAAAACCCTAAGCCATAAACCCTAAACCCTAAATCCTAAATGCTAAACCTAAACCCAAAACCCTAAACCTATAACCATAAACCCTAAATCCATAATCTAAATCAAAAACTGTAAACCCTTATACATAAATTGTAAACTCTAAACCCTCAACACTAAACCCTAACCCTAACCCTACACCTTAAACCCTAACCCTAAACCCTAAGAAATATATCCTACACCCTAAACCCTAAATGCTAAACCTTAAACTAAAGCCATAAACCCTAAACAAAAATCAGAAAAACCTAAATCACAAACTGTAAACCCTAAATAAACCTTAAACCCTTAAACCTAAACCCTAAACCATAAACCCTAATCCCTAAACCCAAAATCCTAAACACTAAACCCTAAACACTATACTCTATACCCTAAACCCTAAACCATAAACACTAAATCCTAAACACCAAACCCTAAAACCAAAACTTCAAAGCCTAAAACCTAAACCCTAAGCCCTAAACTCTAAACCCTAAACTATTACCCTAAATTCTAAACCCTAAACCCTAAGCCCTAACCCTATACCCTAAAGCCTAAACCCAAAACCCTAAACTTTAATTCCTAAAGTCTAAACCCTGAACCCTAATTGTAAACCCAAATCATAACCCCAAAACCCTAAACACCAAATACTAAACATTAAACCCTAAACCATAAACTCTAAACTCAAATCCCTAACCTCGAACCTTAAACCCAAAACCCAAAACCCTCATTCTAAAATTATAAACCGTCAACCCCAAATAATAAAATCTAAACCCAAAACCCTTAACCTTCTACCCTAAACCCTAAACCCTAAATGCTAAATCCTAAACCCTAAACTTTAAACCCAAAATCTAAATTGCTAAACCCTAAACCCAAAAGCTGAATTCCTAAACCCTAAACCCTAAACCTTAAATGTTCCACCCTAATAGTAAACCCTATACTCAAAACCCTAAATCCTCATCCCTAAACCATAAACCTAATTCCTAAACTCTAATACATATACATTATCCCTAAATCCTAAACCTTAAACCCAAAATCTTAAACCCTAAACCCTAAACACTAAATCCTAAACCCTAGACCCTAAAACATAAGCCATAAATCCTAAACCCTAAACACTAAATCCTAAACCCTATACCCTAAACCTAAACCCAAAACCCAAAACCCTAAACCCTAAACCATAAACCTAATTACTAAACTCAAAACAATAAAGCCTAACCCTAAAACCTAAACCATGCACCTAAAATAATAAACCCTAAACCCTAAACTCAACACCCTAAACCCTAAACCCAAAACCCTAAGCCCTAACCCTATACCCTAAACCCTATACCCTAAACCCTAAACCCAAAACCCTAAACATTAAACCCTAAACCCTAAATTGTAAACCTTAATTTCTAAACTCTAAGCCTTGAAGCCTAATCGTAAACCCTAAAGCATAAACCCAAAACACTAAACCTCAAACGCTAAACCTTAAAATCTAAATAATAAACCCTAAACTCTAATCCCTAACCCTAAAATGCTAATTCTAAAATTATAAACCCTAAACCCTAATTCATAAAACCTAAACCCTAAATGCTAAATCCTAAACCCTAAGCCCTAAACCTAAAATCCTAAACCTTAACCCTAAGCCCTAAACCCTTAAACCTAAATCTAAGCAAATATACCCTACCTAAATTCTAAACCCTAAATGCTAAACCTTAAACCCAATCCCTAAACTTTAAACCCTAATCCTAAACACCAAATATTCATCCCTAAACCATAAACGCAAGTCCTAAACTCTAAACCAAAAACACTATCACTAAAATCTAAACCATAAACCCAAAATCATAAACCCTAAATGCTAAATCCTAAACCCTAAACCCAAAACCCTACACCCTAAACTATAAATCCTAAACACTAACCCTAAACACTAGACCCCAAACTATAAGCCATAAATCCTAAACCCTAAACCCTAAATGCTAAACCATAAACCTAAACCCTAAACCCTATACCCTAAACCCTTTACCCAAAACCTAAATCCTAAACCTAAAATCCTAAACTTTACACCCTAAATTATAATACCTAAACCCTAACCCTTATACCCAAATTCATAATCCCTAAACCCTAAACCCTAAATGCTAAACCCTACACTAAAGTCCTATACCCTAAACCCAAAATAGAAAAACCTAAACCATAAATCCTAAACCCTAAATACTAAACCCTAAACCCAAAACCCAAAACCAAAAACCCTAATCCCTAAACCCAAAATCCTAAAGCCTCAACCCTAAACCCCAAAATCTAAACCATAAACCCTCACCCTAAATCCTAAACCCTAAACCCTAAATACTAAACACTAAACCATAAACTCTATACCCTAAACCCTTAACCATAATGCTTACACTCTAAACCCTAAACCCTAACCCTAACCCTAAACCCTAAACCCTAAACCATAAGCCCTAACCCTATACCCTAAACCCTAAACCCAAAATCCTAAACATTAAACCCTAAAGGCTAAACTGTAAAACTTAATTCCTAAACTGTAGGCCCTAAACCCTAACCGTAAACCCTAAATCATAAACCGAAAACTATAAACCCAAAAACCCAAACCCTAAACCCTAAACCCTAAACCATAAACTCTAAACCTTAATCCCTAGCCTAAATCGTAAACCCTAAACCAAAACACAAATTCTTCAATTGTAAGCCCTAAACCCAAAATAATAAAACCTAAACCCTAAACCCTACACCCTAAACCCTAGCCAAGAACTCTAAAAAATAAATGCTAAACCCAATAGACTAAATGCTAAACCCTAAACCTAAATACTAAAACCTAATTCCTAAAGTCTAAACCTTAATCCTAAACCCTAAACACGAAACCCTAAATCCTCATCCTTAAACCATAAACCTAATTACTAAACTCTAAACAGTAAAGCCTAACCCTAAAACCTAAACCATACACCCAAAATTATGAACCCTAAACCTTAAACTCTAAACCCTAAACCCTAAACCCAACAACCTAAACCCTAACCCTAAATCCTAAACCCAAAACCCTAAGCCATAAACCCTAAACCCTAAATCCTAAATGCTAAACCTAAACCCAAAACCCTAAACCTATAACCATAAACCCTAAATCCATAATCTAAATCAAAAACTGTAAACCCTTATACATAAATTGTAAACTCTAAACCCTCAACACTAAACCCTAACCCTAACCCTACACCTTAAACCCTAACCCTAAACCCTAAGAAATATATCCTACACCCTAAACCCTAAATGCTAAACCTTAAACTAAAGCCATAAACCCTAAACAAAAATCAGAAAAACCTAAATCACAAACTGTAAACCCTAAATAAACCTTAAACCCTTAAACCTAAACCCTAAACCATAAACCCTAATCCCTAAACCCAAAATCCTAAACACTAAACCCTAAACACTATACTCTATACCCTAAACCCTAAACCATAAACACTAAATCCTAAACACCAAACCCTAAAACCAAAACTTCAAAGCCTAAAACCTAAACCCTAAGCCCTAAACTCTAAACCCTAAACTATTACCCTAAATTCTAAACCCTAAACCCTAAGCCCTAACCCTATACCCTAAAGCCTAAACCCAAAACCCTAAACTTTAATTCCTAAAGTCTAAACCCTGAACCCTAATTGTAAACCCAAATCATAACCCCAAAACCCTAAACACCAAATACTAAACATTAAACCCTAAACCATAAACTCTAAACTCAAATCCCTAACCTCGAACCTTAAACCCAAAACCCAAAACCCTCATTCTAAAATTATAAACCGTCAACCCTAAATAATAAAATCTAAACCCAAAACCCTTAACCTTCTACCCTAAACCCTAAACCCTAAATGCTAAATCCTAAACCCTAAACTTTAAACCCAAAATCTAAATTGCTAAACCCTAAACCCAAAAGCTGAATTCCTAAACCCTAAACCCTAAACCTTAAATGTTCCACCCTAATAGTAAACCCTATACTCAAAACCCTAAATCCTCATCCCTAAACCATAAACCTAATTCCTAAACTCTAATACATATACATTATCCCTAAATCCTAAACCTTAAACCCAAAATCTTAAACCCTAAACCCTAAACACTAAATCCTAAACCCTAGACCCTAAAACATAAGCCATAAATCCTAAACCCTAAACACTAAATCCTAAACCCTATACCCTAAACCTAAACCCAAAACCCAAAACCCTAAACCCTAAACCATAAACCTAATTACTAAACTCAAAACAATAAAGCCTAACCCTAAAACCTAAACCATGCACCTAAAATAATAAACCCTAAACCCTAAACTCAACACCCTAAACCCTAAACCCAAAACCCTAAGCCCTAACCCTATACCCTAAACCCTATACCCTAAACCCTAAACCCAAAACCCTAAACATTAAACCCTAAACCCTAAATTGTAAACCTTAATTTCTAAACTCTAAGCCCTGAAGCCTAATCGTAAACCCTAAAGCATAAACCCAAAACACTAAACCTCAAACGCTAAACCTTAAAATCTAAATAATAAACCCTAAACTCTAATCCCTAACCCTAAAATGCTAATTCTAAAATTATAAACCCTAAACCCTAATTCATAAAACCTAAACCCTAAATGCTAAATCCTAAACCCTAAGCCCTAAACCTAAAATCCTAAACCTTAACCCTAAGCCCTAAACCCTTAAACCTAAATCTAAGCAAATATACCCTACCTAAATTCTAAACCCTAAATGCTAAACCCTAAACCCAATCCCTAAACTTTAAACCCTAATCCTAAACACCAAATATTCATCCCTAAACCATAAACGCAAGTCCTAAACTCTAAACCAAAAACACTATCACTAAAATCTAAACCATAAACCCAAAATCATAAACCCTAAATGCTAAATCCTAAACCCTAAACCCAAAACCCTACACCCTAAACTATAAATCCTAAACACTAACCCTAAACACTAGACCCCAAACTATAAGCCATAAATCCTAAACCCTAAACCCTAAATGCTAAACCATAAACCTAAACCCTAAACCCTATACCCTAAACCCTTTACCCAAAACCTAAATCCTAAACCTAAAATCCTAAACTTTACACCCTAAATTATAATACCTAAACCCTAACCCTTATACCCAAATTCATAATCCCTAAACCCTAAACCCTAAATGCTAAACCCTACACTAAAGTCCTATACCCTAAACCCAAAATAGAAAAACCTAAACCATAAATCCTAAACCCTAAATACTAAACCCTAAACCCAAAACCCAAAACCAAAAACCCTAATCCCTAAACCCAAAATCCTAAGGCCTCAACCCTAAACCCCAAAATCTAAACCATAAACCCTCACCCTAAATCCTAAACCCTAAACCCTAAATACTAAACACTAAACCATAAACTCTATACCCTAAACCCTTAACCATAATGCTTACACTCTAAACCCTAAACCCTAACCCTAACCCTAAACCCTAAACCCTAGACCATAAGCCCTAACCCTATACCCTAATCCCTAAACCCAAAATCCTAAACATTAAACCCTAAAGGCTAAACTATAAAACTTAATTCCTAAACTGTAGGCCCTAAACCCTAACCGTAAACCCTAAATCATAAACCGAAAACTATAAACCCAAAAACCCAAACCCTAAACCCTAAACCCTAAACCATAAACTCTAAACCTTAATCCCTAGCCTAAATCGTAAACCCTAAACCAAAACACAAATTCTTCAATTGTAAGCCCTAAACCCAAAATAATAAAACCTAAACCCTAAACCCTACACCCTAAACCCTAGCCAAGAACTCTAAAAAATAAATGCTAAACCCAATAGACTAAATGCTAAACCCTAAACCTAAATACTAAAACCTAATTCCTAAAGTCTAAACCTTAATCCTAAACCCTAAACACGAAACCCTAAATCCTCATCCTTAAACCATAAACCTAATTACTAAACTCTAAACAGTAAAGCCTAACCCTAAAACCTAAACCATACACCCAAAATTATGAACCCTAAACCTTAAACTCTAAACCCTAAACCCTAAACCCAACAACCTAAACCCTAACCCTAAATCCTAAACCCAAAACCCTAAGCCATAAACCCTAAACCCTAAATCCTAAATGCTAAACCTAAACCCAAAACCCTAAACCTATAACCATAAACCCTAAATCCATAATCTAAATCAAAAACTGTAAACCCTTATACATAAATTGTAAACTCTAAACCCTCAACACTAAACCCTAACCCTAACCCTACACCTTAAACCCTAACCCTAAACCCTAAGAAATATATCCTACACCCTAAACCCTAAATGCTAAACCTTAAACTAAAGCCATAAACCCTAAACAAAAATCAGAAAAACCTAAATCACAAACTGTAAACCCTAAATAAACCTTAAACCCTTAAACCTAAACCCTAAACCATAAACCCTAATCCCTAAACCCAAAATCCTAAACACTAAACCCTAAACACTATACTCTATACCCTAAACCCTAAACCATAAACACTAAATCCTAAACACCAAACCCTAAAACCAAAACTTCAAAGCCTAAAACCTAAACCCTAAGCCCTAAACTCTAAACCCTAAACTATTACCCTAAATTCTAAACCCTAAACCCTAAGCCCTAACCCTATACCCTAAAGCCTAAACCCAAAACCCTAAACTTTAATTCCTAAAGTCTAAACCCTGAACCCTAATTGTAAACCCAAATCATAACCCCAAAACCCTAAACACCAAATACTAAACATTAAACCCTAAACCATAAACTCTAAACTCAAATCCCTAACCTCGAACCTTAAACCCAAAACCCAAAACCCTCATTCTAAAATTATAAACCGTCAACCCTAAATAATAAAATCTAAACCCAAAACCCTTAACCTTCTACCCTAAACCCTAAACCCTAAATGCTAAATCCTAAACCCTAAACTTTAAACCCAAAATCTAAATTGCTAAACCCTAAACCCAAAAGCTGAATTCCTAAACCCTAAACCCTAAACCTTAAATGTTCCACCCTAATAGTAAACCCTATACTCAAAACCCTAAATCCTCATCCCTAAACCATAAACCTAATTCCTAAACTCTAATACATATACATTATCCCTAAATCCTAAACCTTAAACCCAAAATCTTAAACCCTAAACCCTAAACACTAAATCCTAAACCCTAGACCCTAAAACATAAGCCATAAATCCTAAACCCTAAACACTAAATCCTAAACCCTATACCCTAAACCTAAACCCAAAACCCAAAACCCTAAACCCTAAACCATAAACCTAATTACTAAACTCAAAACAATAAAGCCTAACCCTAAAACCTAAACCATGCACCTAAAATAATAAACCCTAAACCCTAAACTCAACACCCTAAACCCTAAACCCAAAACCCTAAGCCCTAACCCTATACCCTAAACCCTATACCCTAAACCCTAAACCCAAAACCCTAAACATTAAACCCTAAACCCTAAATTGTAAACCTTAATTTCTAAACTCTAAGCCTTGAAGCCTAATCGTAAACCCTAAAGCATAAACCCAAAACACTAAACCTCAAACGCTAAACCTTAAAATCTAAATAATAAACCCTAAACTCTAATCCCTAACCCTAAAATGCTAATTCTAAAATTATAAACCCTAAACCCTAATTCATAAAACCTAAACCCTAAATGCTAAATCCTAAACCCTAAGCCCTAAACCTAAAATCCTAAACCTTAACCCTAAGCCCTAAACCCTTAAACCTAAATCTAAGCAAATATACCCTACCTAAATTCTAAACCCTAAATGCTAAACCCTAAACCCAATCCCTAAACTTTAAACCCTAATCCTAAACACCAAATATTCATCCCTAAACCATAAACGCAAGTCCTAAACTCTAAACCAAAAACACTATCACTAAAATCTAAACCATAAACCCAAAATCATAAACCCTAAATGCTAAATCCTAAACCCTAAACCCAAAACCCTACACCCTAAACTATAAATCCTAAACACTAACCCTAAACACTAGACCCCAAACTATAAGCCATAAATCCTAAACCCTAAACCCTAAATGCTAAACCATAAACCTAAACCCTAAACCCTATACCCTAAACCCTTTACCCAAAACCTAAATCCTAAACCTAAAATCCTAAACTTTACACCCTAAATTATAATACCTAAACCCTAACCCTTATACCCAAATTCATAATCCCTAAACCCTAAACCCTAAATGCTAAACCCTACACTAAAGTCCTATACCCTAAACCCAAAATAGAAAAACCTAAACCATAAATCCTAAACCCTAAATACTAAACCCTAAACCCAAAACCCAAAACCAAAAACCCTAATCCCTAAACCCAAAATCCTAAAGCCTCAACCCTAAACCCCAAAATCTAAACCATAAACCCTCACCCTAAATCCTAAACCCTAAACCCTAAATACTAAACACTAAACCATAAACTCTATACCCTAAACCCTTAACCATAATGCTTACACTCTAAACCCTAAACCCTAACCCTAACCCTAAACCCTAAACCCTAAACCATAAGCCCTAACCCTATACCCTAAACCCTAAACCCAAAATCCTAAACATTAAACCCTAAAGGCTAAACTGTAAAACTTAATTCCTAAACTGTAGGCCCTAAACCCTAACCGTAAACCCTAAATCATAAACCGAAAACTATAAACCCAAAAACCCAAACCCTAAACCCTAAACCCTAAACCATAAACTCTAAACCTTAATCCCTAGCCTAAATCGTAAACCCTAAACCAAAACACAAATTCTTCAATTGTAAGCCCTAAACCCAAAATAATAAAACCTAAACCCTAAACCCTACACCCTAAACCCTAGCCAAGAACTCTAAAAAATAAATGCTAAACCCAATAGACTAAATGCTAAACCCTAAACCTAAATACTAAAACCTAATTCCTAAAGTCTAAACCTTAATCCTAAACCCTAAACACGAAACCCTAAATCCTCATCCTTAAACCATAAACCTAATTACTAAACTCTAAACAGTAAAGCCTAACCCTAAAACCTAAACCATACACCCAAAATTATGAACCCTAAACCTTAAACTCTAAACCCTAAACCCTAAACCCAACAACCTAAACCCTAACCCTAAATCCTAAACCCAAAACCCTAAGCCATAAACCCTAAACCCTAAATCCTAAATGCTAAACCTAAACCCAAAACCCTAAACCTATAACCATAAACCCTAAATCCATAATCTAAATCAAAAACTGTAAACCCTTATACATAAATTGTAAACTCTAAACCCTCAACACTAAACCCTAACCCTAACCCTACACCTTAAACCCTAACCCTAAACCCTAAGAAATATATCCTACACCCTAAACCCTAAATGCTAAACCTTAAACTAAAGCCATAAACCCTAAACAAAAATCAGAAAAACCTAAATCACAAACTGTAAACCCTAAATAAACCTTAAACCCTTAAACCTAAACCCTAAACCATAAACCCTAATCCCTAAACCCAAAATCCTAAACACTAAACCCTAAACACTATACTCTATACCCTAAACCCTAAACCATAAACACTAAATCCTAAACACCAAACCCTAAAACCAAAACTTCAAAGCCTAAAACCTAAACCCTAAGCCCTAAACTCTAAACCCTAAACTATTACCCTAAATTCTAAACCCTAAACCCTAAGCCCTAACCCTATACCCTAAAGCCTAAACCCAAAACCCTAAACTTTAATTCCTAAAGTCTAAACCCTGAACCCTAATTGTAAACCCAAATCATAACCCCAAAACCCTAAACACCAAATACTAAACATTAAACCCTAAACCATAAACTCTAAACTCAAATCCCTAACCTCGAACCTTAAACCCAAAACCCAAAACCCTCATTCTAAAATTATAAACCGTCAACCCCAAATAATAAAATCTAAACCCAAAACCCTTAACCTTCTACCCTAAACCCTAAACCCTAAATGCTAAATCCTAAACCCTAAACTTTAAACCCAAAATCTAAATTGCTAAACCCTAAACCCAAAAGCTGAATTCCTAAACCCTAAACCCTAAACCTTAAATGTTCCACCCTAATAGTAAACCCTATACTCAAAACCCTAAATCCTCATCCCTAAACCATAAACCTAATTCCTAAACTCTAATACATATACATTATCCCTAAATCCTAAACCTTAAACCCAAAATCTTAAACCCTAAACCCTAAACACTAAATCCTAAACCCTAGACCCTAAAACATAAGCCATAAATCCTAAACCCTAAACACTAAATCCTAAACCCTATACCCTAAACCTAAACCCAAAACCCAAAACCCTAAACCCTAAACCATAAACCTAATTACTAAACTCAAAACAATAAAGCCTAACCCTAAAACCTAAACCATGCACCTAAAATAATAAACCCTAAACCCTAAACTCAACACCCTAAACCCTAAACCCAAAACCCTAAGCCCTAACCCTATACCCTAAACCCTATACCCTAAACCCTAAACCCAAAACCCTAAACATTAAACCCTAAACCCTAAATTGTAAACCTTAATTTCTAAACTCTAAGCCTTGAAGCCTAATCGTAAACCCTAAAGCATAAACCCAAAACACTAAACCTCAAACGCTAAACCTTAAAATCTAAATAATAAACCCTAAACTCTAATCCCTAACCCTAAAATGCTAATTCTAAAATTATAAACCCTAAACCCTAATTCATAAAACCTAAACCCTAAATGCTAAATCCTAAACCCTAAGCCCTAAACCTAAAATCCTAAACCTTAACCCTAAGCCCTAAACCCTTAAACCTAAATCTAAGCAAATATACCCTACCTAAATTCTAAACCCTAAATGCTAAACCCTAAACCCAATCCCTAAACTTTAAACCCTAATCCTAAACACCAAATATTCATCCCTAAACCATAAACGCAAGTCCTAAACTCTAAACCAAAAACACTATCACTAAAATCTAAACCATAAACCCAAAATCATAAACCCTAAATGCTAAATCCTAAACCCTAAACCCAAAACCCTACACCCTAAACTATAAATCCTAAACACTAACCCTAAACACTAGACCCCAAACTATAAGCCATAAATCCTAAACCCTAAACCCTAAATGCTAAACCATAAACCTAAACCCTAAACCCTATACCCTAAACCCTTTACCCAAAACCTAAATCCTAAACCTAAAATCCTAAACTTTACACCCTAAATTATAATACCTAAACCCTAACCCTTATACCCAAATTCATAATCCCTAAACCCTAAACCCTAAATGCTAAACCCTACACTAAAGTCCTATACCCTAAACCCAAAATAGAAAAACCTAAACCATAAATCCTAAACCCTAAATACTAAACCCTAAACCCAAAACCCAAAACCAAAAACCCTAATCCCTAAACCCAAAATCCTAAAGCCTCAACCCTAAACCCCAAAATCTAAACCATAAACCCTCACCCTAAATCCTAAACCCTAAACCCTAAATACTAAACACTAAACCATAAACTCTATACCCTAAACCCTTAACCATAATGCTTACACTCTAAACCCTAAACCCTAACCCTAACCCTAAACCCTAAACCCTAAACCATAAGCCCTAACCCTATACCCTAAACCCTAAACCCAAAATCCTAAACATTAAACCCTAAAGGCTAAACTGTAAAACTTAATTCCTAAACTGTAGGCCCTAAACCCTAACCGTAAACCCAAAATCATAAACCCAAAACCATAAACCCAAAACCCAAAACCCCAAACCCCAAACCCTAAACCCTAAACCCTAAACAATAAACTCTAAACCCTAATCCCTAACCCTAAATCGTAAACACTAAACCCAAAATAGAAATTCTTAAATTATAAACCCTAAACCGTAAATAATAAAACCTAAATCCTAAACCTTAAACCCTGACCAAATACCATAAAAAATAAATGCTAAACCCAATACCCTAAATGCCAAACCCTAATCCTAAACACTAAAACCTAAATCCTAAACTCTAAACCTTAATCCTAAACCCTAAACTCAAAACCCTAAATCCTCATCCTTAAACCATAAACCTAATTCCTAAACTCTAAACAATAAAGCCTAACCCTAAAACCTAAACCATACACCCAAAATTATAAACCCTAAACCCTAAACTCAACACCCTAAACCCTAACCCCAAACCCAAAACCCAAAACTCTATGCCATAAACCCTAAACCTAAATCCTAAATGCTAAACCTAAATACCTAAACCTTAAACCCTATACCCAAAACCCTAAACCTTGAACCCAAAACCCTATACCCAAAACCTAAAACCTAAACCTAAAATCCGAATCAATAATCCATATACCTAATTCATAAACTCTAACCCTAAACTCGAACCCTAAACCCTAAAACATCAACCCAAAATCATAAACACTCAACCCAAAACCCTAAACCATAAACCCATAATCATAATCCCTAAACCCTAAACATAAAATCCTATGCCATATACCCTATACCTTAAACCCTAAATGCTAAACCCTAAACTAAAGCCCTAAACCCTATACCCAAAATAGAAAAATGTAAGCCATAAATCGTAAACCCTAAATACTAAACCCTAAACCCAAAACCCTAAACCATAAAACCTAATCCCTAAATCCAAAATCCTAAACACTAAACCCCAAACCATAAACCATCAACCCTAAACACTTTAATCTAAATTCTAAACCCTAACCCTAAAACCTAAACCCTAAATCCTAAACACTAAATTGTCAACCCTAAACTCTAACTCTAAACCCTAAACCCTAAGCCTAAAACCTAAACCCTAAAGCCTAAGCCCTAACCCTTACACCAAATACTAAATCCAAAACCCTAAACATTAAACCTCAAACCCTAAACCCTAAACCTTAATTCCTAAACTCTAAGCCCTGAACCCTAACCGTAAACCCTAAATCATAAACCCAAAACCTTAAACCCTAAACCCTAAACCATAAACTCTAAACCCTAATCCCTAACCCTAAACCTTAAACCCAAACCATTAAACCCTAAACCCAAAACCCTATACCATAAATCATAAAACCTAAACCCTAAACCCTTAACCCTATATGCTAAACCCTAAATCCAAAATGCTAAATCCTAAACCCTAAACCCTAAACCCTAAACCCAAAATCCTAATTCCTAAACCCTAAACCCTTAAGCCTAACCCAAAACCCTAAACCCTTAACAATAAATCCTAAGTAATAAACCATAAACCCTAAACCTTAAACACTAAATGCTAAACCCTAAACTAAAGCCCTAAGCCCTAAACCTAAAACAAAAAAACCTAAATCATAAACTGTAAACCCTAAATACAAAACCCTAAACCTTAAACCTTTAAACCTAAACTCTAAACCATAAACCCTAATCCCTAAACCCAAAATCCTAAACACCAAACCCTATACCCTAAACCCTAAACCCTAAATCCTAAATCCTAAACACTAAACCTTAACACCAAACCCTAAAACCTAAATCCTAAACCCTAAACCCTAAACCCTAAACTCTGAACCCTAAACCTTGAACCATAAACTCAAACCCTAAAATTTGAACCCTAAACCCTAAGCCCTAACCTATACCCTAAACCCTAAACCCAAAACCCTAAACCTTAACACCAAATCAAACTCATCGCTTCCCCATTTCTCAATTTTTTTCTCTCTCTAATATATCTCTCTAAGCTGAACGCTCCCAAAAGACAAGCCAACGGTCATATTCGGTACAACTGGACAGAACCACCGAAATGGTGCGTGAGCCGCCGGTAGGGCTCCCCACGCCGCCGGACCAGCTCCAACAGGGGCACCTGGAACATAGCAACAAAACACACCAAGCAGCTCCTTCTAATTCATCCAACATTTCTGTGAATTCGCAAAAGAAAGAAGCGATGAACGCGAGTTTAGAGAAAGATTTAGATGGGAGTCAAAAAATTATTTCCTCAGATCGCAATAAGTTGAGATATCGAAATCTGGTTATGGAGAATGATTCTCCTAATAGAGAGCTACAATATATAAAAAATTCAAGTGATTCCACCCTACAAATCGGGAGACCTGGAGAGGCGCAAAGGGGATGAGTCGCCGACAAATCGCCTAAAAGTCGCCGTCAAGTTCGAGCAACTTCCCAACAATTGGGAGGCGAATTAGCTACTGGGGATTACTCTCCTAGTCTTGAGGTACAGGTCCCTGAAATCTCCAGCAATTTTGACGGGCAAAACTCCGGCGACCACATTCCCGGTGAGGAGACAGCGACAGATGGGCGAAATAGTGGTCACGAGGAAGTCCCGACAAGGTTGAAGGAAATTCAAACACACAATACAAGTAATCAACAGTCGGAAACCACTGAAAGTCTTAGAACATATAGGACCAATCAAGGAAAATCAATCGTAGATAAAAATGAGACTACAAAAGGGAGAGAGCAAATGCAGCAAACAGAGGATGATCAGGGCATTGTAATGCAAAAGGAACAAAAGGATCAGACGCCAAAAGGCCCAAATGATCATCAAGGCAAAGCTGCTCATTCAGCTATAGAAGTGATGGAGGTCGAGGACTCCTCTCAGTTCTCATTTGGAGTTAAACCAGGTGATGAGAGTCCAGGAAAGGAAGTACAACAAAGGGCAGGTAAAGATAATAATTTCAACATTGTTATGACTAACAATCTAGTGCAGGTACAGCAGGAAGGGAGCACCAAATCAATGGACTTGAAAATAGGTGCTGAAGTTGCGCAATCAGGTAAGTCGAATAAGTCAAATGGTTGTCACAATGCTGTAAGTCTGAGTAGTAGTGCGGCAATCATGAAGACCCAAGTACAAGGTAACGAGAGTGATAAGATGATTCCTCCCCTGTTGACTGCTGTAGATGGTAAAACTAATTCCAACAGCCACTACAATGTATTCCCCAAAATTTCCAGCAACTTTGGGAAACACGTCACTGCTACTCCTAAAAGCCAACAGATTAGTCTCTCTAACCAGCCAAAAGATGACACCAATCCTAAGGAAAAGGAAACCAAAAAGCTGGAACAAAATGTTGAGCCTGCTCCTTATACTGTGGTACAGACATATGCTGCTAGACTTAGGCAAAGCCATGCTCAAAATGCTGAACCTATAGAGCTGAAACCACCCAGACATACTACCAAACAAGGTCTACCTGCAGTTATCTATGATATGGAGGATTTCATGACCACTTTGGCTGCTGATTGTAGGTTCACGTTGATAGGTAAATTTAGTAATACCATGCCTAAAGTGGAATTAATCAGAAAGAGTTTCATTATGCAAACTCAACTCAATGGGGGGGTGAACATAGCACACTACAATGCAAGACATGTATTCATTGATTTAGATAATGAGCTTGACTATAATACAGTATGGACACAGCAAAGAATGACTATTAAGGGCAAACTGATGAGACTCCAAGCTTGGACCCCTAACTTTCGACCGGAAGAAGAGACTCCTATAGTACCTATCTGGGTTCTACTGCCAGGTCTACCATGGCATTGTTTCAAGAAGGAATTCATAACACCTCTGTTAGCCTCGATAGGCAAAGTCCTATACTTGGATTCTGCTTCTATTAAAAGGACTAGAGCTAGTATGGCCAAGGTAAAAGTCCAAGTAGACTTAACCAAAGCTAGACCTAGACATGTCTGGATAGGACTGGATGAGGAGGATCTTACCATAGGGAGATGGCAGCCTATTGAATACGAGAATATTCCTCCCTACTGTGAGTACTGCAGACATCAAGGCCACATGGTAGAGGAGTGTAACTTCAAAATAAGAGATGAGGAACTCAAAAGAAGAAAGGAATTGGAAATTGAAAAAAAACAAAAAGGAAGAACAGATGCAACAGGGAAAGGAAAACAAACAGACCAATATGGAGGAACATGAAGAGAAGCAAAGCCAAAACAACAAGGAAAAGAACAACTACAAACAACCAGAACAACAACAGGAACAAGAATGGCATGTCCAAAAGAGGAGAAATAACAAACAGCAGGAAGACAAAATGCAGAAAACAATCTGGAGACCTACTTCACCACAAAACAGGTTGACAAAGGAGCAACAACAACACAGTCAGCAGCAAATAGGTATAGCTAATATCCCTAAATATAATTCCTTTACTAACTTGAATATGCAGGAAAGGCAAAATGCTGAAAAGGAGGACCTTAATCACAATAGGGGAACACCACCACAAGAAGCACAACAAAGAAAAATACCAGAGCAAAACAAAACTAAGGATAGACAGGAGGATACTAAGAACAACAGCAATGAAGTTGAAGGAGGGTTGGATGAGGGAAGTCAGGAGAAACATACTAACCTGAAGGAAGGGGCTTCCAAAGGGGGGAATTTGACTCATGTTCTGCATGAAGGGGTTGATACTGACCATAGTCCAGACTACAGAACCCCTGCTACCCGTAACTCAGACAATGAAGCCACTACTACCAATAAACCTCCACAACATAAGGCCAAGAAGACACCAACTCAACAACAGGACCAGGCAGACAGACATGAACAAACAGGTAAGGGTAATAACAGCAGCAAACAGTCAACTAAACAGAATTCAGTGGGAAAGCAACAAAAGGGGGCTATGGCAAAGGATATGGGCTCCAAAGCAAGTACTAGTGGCCAGGAAATCACACCTAGAAGTAAAAATAAGCCTAGCAAAAAGAAAAGAGATGCAGCTAAGAAGAAACAGAACCACCAGCAAGAGGAAAAACAACAAGAGGAGCAGGAGAACAATGAAGAGAATTGTAAGAGATTCATCATGATAGATAATCAGCAAGGCATGGATATCACTCCATTACAGGCCCAATATGTGAATCCAACTAAGGACCCTCCAGATACAGGACAGGGTACTTGTCAAACCAATTCAATTCCTAATTTTGACGAGTATGCTGTGGACAACTCAGAAGATGAAATGGATGAAGACAACCAATCAGTTAAGGAGCCAGATGATGAGGATGATACTAGTGAAATGCTGATCAGGGCATTCAGTCCTAGATATGATCATAATACTGAAGAGGAGATCCAACAGGTGACTAACAAGTAAGGCTTATCTCCAAGAGGGTTTCAACATGAGAAAATCCACTTCAACAATCAAGACATCAACACAGTCACTGCAGGC
The DNA here is from genome assembly GCA_037074985.1 of Solanum bulbocastanum. Taxonomy (NCBI): domain Eukaryota; kingdom Viridiplantae; phylum Streptophyta; class Magnoliopsida; order Solanales; family Solanaceae; genus Solanum; species Solanum bulbocastanum. The sequence continues at coordinate 30,475,017 of CM073597.1, read as the reverse complement.
AGACCAAATACTAGACTGTTTACCTCTAAATTTTCTAAATCTTCTCAATGATTAATACAATTATTTGGAATGTGAGAGGGATTAACACTCAGGGGGTTCTTGAAAGAATCAAGATACTTGGGAAGCTTCATCAACCATCTATTATTGCTATTTTGGAACCTTTCTCTGATAAGAATCAGGTCCAAAACTTCAAAGTTCAATTGGCCATGGATCAGGCTACCAGCAACTGTAATGGCAAAATTTGGGTCTTTTGGAATAAGGATGTTGACTGTGCAGTAATTGAAGAGGATGAACAGCAGATTACTTGTACCATTAGGCACAATGAAATACAGGAACAGTTCAGTATCACCTTTGTGTATGCAAAATGTAAAGATTTCCTTAGAAGGCCTCTATGGGATAGAATGATACATCAAGCTAGTGGGAACAACAGGCCCTGGTGCTCAGTGGGAGATTACAATGTAATTACCACTATTGATGAAAAACTTGGTGGTATCCCCTACAACATGAAGAAAAGCCTGGACTTCATTACTACCATAGAGGCTTGTAGACTCATTGATTTAGGCTTCAGTGGGCAAAAATTCACTTGGTTTAATAAAAGGGGCATTGGTCACAGGATTTGGAAAAGGCTTGACAGAACTCTTGTTAATGATACTTGGTTAGAAAAGATGCCTCAGACCACCATCACACACTTACCTTCTGTGGGATCAGATCACTGCCCCTTACTGATGGAAATGAATACAGCAGAGAATGACCACATCAGGTACTTTAAATTTCTTAATTTTTGGACTGATCATTCTAATTTTCTTGACATTGTTAAGGCTTGCTGGGAAAGAAATACAGAGGGCAACAGCATGTGGAAATTCCACCAGAAACTAAAGAGACTTTCCAACACTCTTAGCTCCTGGTCGAAGGTGGAATTTGGGGATGTATTCAGCAAGGTAAAGGAATATGAACAGAAAGTGCAAGTTGCAGAAGAAAAGCTCATTCAGGACCAATCTGATACTAACAGAACTGCCCTGCATGAAATTAATGCTGAGTATATCAGGTTCCTGAAGCTTGAAGATTCTATATTGAAACAGAAAACACAACTACATTGGTTCAAGGAAGGGGATGCTAATACAAAATACTTCCACTCACTTATAAGAGGGAGGAGAAGAAGGCTTTTTATTCACAAACTCATGAATGAAGAAGGGGAATGGATAAAAGGAGACAGTTCTATTGCTAAAGCGGCCTGTGACTACTTCCAGAATATTTTTACAGGAGAAAATAAAACCATCGATGAAAGAGCTATGGACTGTATTCACAGAACTGTCAAGCAGACTCAGAATGAAACACTAACTGCTATGCCTTCCTTGGAGGAATTGAAAGAAGTGGTCTTTGCCATGAATCCACATTCAGCAGCTGGTCCGGATGGAATGAATGGGAACTTTTTCCAGAAGTGTTGGCATATAATCAAGCAAGATCTCCTGGATGTCATCCAAGCTTTCTTTTGTGGGCAAATGATTCCTAAATACTTTTCTCATTCTTGCATTGTTCTCTTGCCTAAAGTGAGCAATCCCATTAAACTGAAGGAGTTCAGACCTATCAGTTTGAGTAACTTCATCAGCAAGATTATTTCTAAACTTTTAAGTACTAGATTAGGTCCCATCTTAACTGACTTGATATCCCCCAACCAATCAGGATTTGTGAAAGGCAGAAGTATTTCTGAAAACATCATGCTGGCCCAAGAAATGATTCATCAAATCAAAAAACCTAACATTGGGAGCAATGTAATTATCAAACTTGATATGGCCAAAGCATATGACAGGGTTCAATGGTCATATACCTGCCTGGTACTGAGAAAGTTGGGGTTTTGTGAGGGCTTCATTGACATGGTTTGGAGAATTATGGCTAATAACTGGTATTCTATTATTATCAATGGTAAGAGGTATGGTTTCTTCAAATCTAATAGAGGACTCAAACAAGGAGACCCCCTCTCCCCTGCCATATTTATTTTAGGGGCAGAGGTATTATCCAGATCTCTTAACAGACTCCACAACCACCCTGATTATCATGGATTCTTCATGGAAAAAAGAGGCCCACAGGTGAATCATTTGAGCTTTGCAGATGATATTATAATTTTCACTTCTGGGAGACAGAAAACTTTACAGCTGGTTATGCAAACATTGACTGATTATGAGGAAACATCAGGCCAGTTGGTAAACAAAGACAAAAGTCATTTCATGATCCATTCCAATACTTTCAGCAGTACTAGAAATAGAATAAAAAAGGCTACAGGTTACAGGCAGAAAGAAGGAATTATTACCTATCTGGGATGCCCTTTATTTGTTGGCAGGCCCAGGATTATATACTTTTCTGACCTTATTAACAAGGTCCTCACCAGAACCACAGGCTGGCAGACTAAGATTCTCAGTTATGGAGGTAAAGCTATCTTAATTAAGCATGTATTACAATCCCTCCCCATTCATTTATTATTTGCAGTTACCCCTCCTGTTACAGTTCTCAAACAGATACAGGGCATTATAGCCAATTTCTTCTGGGGATGGAGAAATGATAAGAAGAAATATCACTGGTCGTCATGGAAAAATCTTAGCTTTCCAGTTGAAGAAGGAGGCATAGGGGTAAGAAATCTTATAGATGTTTGCAGGGCCTTTCAATACAAGCATTGGTGGGTGTTTAGAGCCAAACAATCCCTCTGGGGGGAATTCCTTAAAGCTAAATATTGCCAGAGGTCTAATCCTGTCAGTAAGAAGTGGGATACAGGAGAATCCCTCACTTGGAAACATCTTATGCACAACAAACTGAAAGTGGAAGAGAACATCCAGTGGAAACTGAACAATGGTAACTACTCCTTTTGGTGGGATAATTGGCTGGGAGTTGGACCTCTAGCTGGTTTCTCTAGAAGAAGCAACAGGCTCAACAACAAGAAGGTTGCAGACTTTTGGTTGAATGGACAATGGAACCACAGCATGCTGACCCAACAAGCACCTAGCTGCCAGATTCCTAACATCCTAGCAACTGAAATTCCTACCCAGCAAGACACACCTAATCAAGCTATATGGAAATTAACTAAGGATGGGAAGTTCAATTGCTCCTCAGCTTGGAATGCCATCAGAGACAAGAGGGAAAAAACTAAGTTCAATTCATTAATTTGGCATAGGAGTATACCTTTTAAATCTTCCTTTCTCTTATGGAGAGCATTGAGAGGCAAATTACCTACGAATGATAAACTAACCATTTTTGGCAATGAGCCAGTTAAGTGTTTTTGTTGTAACAGGCCAGGTATGGATAGCATATCTCACATCTTCAACAAAAGACAGTTTGCAGCATATGTGTGGAGCAGCTTTGCAGTAACTGCTGGAATTATCACAGATCATACATCTCTGCCCAGATTAATCAGTCAATGGTGGTCAGCTAAGTACAACAATGATGCTCACAAGCTGTTATTGCAGGCAACACCAATAATCATCTGCTGGAATCTATGGAAAAATAGATGTGGTAGCAAATATGGGGGCAAACAATCTAACATGGGAAGGGTCAAATATGCAATATACAAGGACAGCTACAAAATCATGAGTACAACTTTTCCACACATTCAATGGCCTTCAAATTGGAAGGAATTAATCTTAATGGGGGAAAGATGCATTCATGATACAAGGGTGACAATAGTCAGGTGGCAGAAACCTCCAGACCTGTGGGTAAAACTCAACACTGACGGCAGTGCTCTGAGCAATCTAGGCAAAATAGGAGCTGGAGGCATGCTGAGGGATCACAAAGGAAGAATGATGCTAGCATTTGCAACACCTTTGGGGGAGGGAACTAACAATCAAGCTGAAATAGAAGCAGCCATTTTTGGCCTGTCTTGGTCACTGGAAATAGGCTGCAAGAACATCATCCTGGAGGTAGACTCACAACTGTTAGTCAACTGGATATTGAACAAGAATCAACACCCTTGGAACATTGATACGCAGCTAAGGAAACTACAGAGGCTAATTGATCAGACAGAACAGTTCAAATGTAAGCATATCTACAGGGAGGCTAACTATGTTGCTGACTCGTTATCAAAACATAGTCATAAAATTCCTAGCTCCCAAATATACTTCACCAGCCAACAATTACCAAGAGAAACAAAGGCGTATCACCAATTAGACAAGCAAGAGGTGGCAAGCTTTCGAAGAAGGAAACTGAAGAGAATTAAGGAACCACCTTGAGAAGTCACTACTAAGAAGACCTACGAAGGAAGTTAATCCCTTCAGGCCTTCTTGTGGTGACCTCTCTGTCATATTTAGAGTCTCTCCCTTGTTTAGGATAGATTTATTTCCTGAGATGTAAGGGGAGAGTCTCCCTCATTTATGATTTCCTAGAATCTCTGTATCGAGAGGAGTCCTCTCAAATAGGTACTTAGGTGAAAGGTTCCTTTTGTTAATGGAGAAAGATTTGGAGAACCTACTAGTTCAACCTAGTAGGCTACCAAGTATTTCCCCACCTTACATGAGGAGGTAAGGTTTATGTCCCCCTCTGTTTGTATTTGAATTTTATTTATGCTAAGGCCTGGGGGTGTTGCTAAGCCCCTGACCCGTCCAAGGGTCGGTTAAATAAAAAAAAAAAAAAAAAAAAAAAAAAAAAAAAAAAAAAAACCTTAACACCTAAAATTTAATTCCTAAACTATAAACCCTGAATCCTAAACGTAAACCCAAATAATAAGCCCAGAACCCTTAACACCAAACCCTAAACCTTAAATCCTAATCCATAAATTCTAAACCCGAATCCCTAACCCTAAACCCAAAACCCTCATTCTAAAATTATAAACCCTAAACCCTAAATAATAAAATCTAAACTCCAAACCCTTAACCTTATACCCTAAACCCTAAACCCTAAATGCTAAATACTACACCTTAAACCCTAAACACAAAATTTGAATTCCTAAACCCTAAACCCTAAACCATAAGCCAAAACCCTAAATGTTCAACCCTAATACTAAACCCTATTTGTGTGGTCTCAGGTTGTATGGGAGACGGGTTAGTGATAGAGTCAAATTTCCATTCTTCATCAGCTAAAATATCATTCCACTTAAGAAGTCTAGGGATGAAAGTGGTACTATGTTCTTGGTTGGCTTCCATAAGCATAGTGACACCTTTAATACTAGAGGTTATAGCCTTTGGGGCTATAGTGGTTTTCATTAGCTTGTAATATACCGGATATATTACAGCTATTTCTTTGGTATCTATTTTACTATTCATATTCTTAGTCTTAACATTAATAGTTAAAGTATCTATAATGCTAGGATCATGAATATCTACAGAAAAATTAGGATAACAGTTAAAGTAAACTGGTCTATAAGCAAGATTACTTTCTAAGACTCCTAACAGGGAATCATCAAAATTAAGAAGTCTATCATCTCTAAGAAGCAGACAAAGAGGAATATTCAACCTTTACGGAAAAGAGGTTTAACAGCAACTTGTACAAGTCCAATATGAAGAAATTTAAATTCCTTCCTATATCTATCTATATCAGCAGATAATAACAACTTGATAGTTTCAATAGAATTATTAATAGCTATAGTAGATTCAAAAGTTTTAATATTGTATCTTTTAAACATCAAAAAATTACCTAATTGGTATATCTTTTCAAAAGGTTCTTTAGGGATAGACCAATTTTGTAAATCATTTTCTGTTTTAGAAATAGATATATTAACAGAATTTAAGATATGCTGTCTAATATCCATAGAGAGAGAATGCCTTTGACTATGCTAATGATACGATAAGAAGTAACTAAGCATTCTAGTAAAGATATCAACTAGTCATATAACATGAGATTTCAAACTCTTATAATGTAATTGTGGATTCATGCCCGGATTTTACATTAAGGATTATGGATTTTACAAGAGATTTTCAAGTAAAGTACCTTGTAGTCTACGCGCCTGTCCTTTCGGCTTAACGACCGCCTGTCGAATTCGCAACTACTTCAAAATATTCTCAACACCTTTCCTTAATCACCATACATAAACTCCATTTTTACAGTTAAAGAATTGAAAATTCATAATGTATATACCCTAAACCCTAAATCCATAATCTAAATCAAAAAGTGTAAACCCTTATACATAAATTGTAAACTGTAAACCCTCAACCCTAAACCCTAAACCCTAAACCCTAAACCCTAACCCTACACCTTAAACCCTTACCCTAAACCCTGAGAAATATATCCTAAACCCTAAACACTAAATGCTAAAACCTAAACTAAACCCCTAACCCCTAAACCCAAAAGAGAAAAACCTAAACCATAAACCAAAAACCCTAAATCCTAAACCCTTGATGCTAAACCATAAACCATAAACCCTAATCCCTAAACCCAAAATCCTAAAAACTAAACCCGCAACCCTAAATACTAAACCATAAACCCTAAACCCTAAAACCTAAACTCTAAACCCTAATCTCTAACCCTAAAACCTAAACCTAGAACCCTAAGACTTAACCCTATACCCTAAACCCTAAACCCAAAACCATAAACATTAAATCTTAAACCCTAAGCCTTAACTCCTAAAATCTAAGCCCTAAAGCTTAACCGTAAACCCTAAATCATAAACCCAAAACACTAAACCCCAAACCCTAAACCTTAAACACTAGATCATAAACCCTAAACTCTAATCTAAACCCAAAACCCTAATTCTAAAATTATAAACCCTAAACCCTAATCCATAAAACCTGAACCCAAAATGCGAAAACCTAAACCCTAAACCTAAAATCCTAAACCCTAACCCTAAGCCCTAAACCCTTAGCCCTAAATCCAAGCAAATAAAACCTAAACCCTAAACTCTAAACCCTAAATGCTAAACCTTAAACCTAATCCCTAAACTCTAAACCCTAATCCTAAATCCTAAATCCTCATCCCTAAACCATAAACGTAATTCCTAAACACTAAACCATAAACCCTATCCCTAAAATCTAAACCTTAAACCCAAAATCATAAACAATAAACCCTAAACCCTACACCCTAAACTCTAAATCCTAAACCCTAACCCTAAACCCTAAATCCTAAATCATAAGCCAAAAATCCTAAACCCTAAATCCTAAATGCTAAACCCTAAACCCCATACCCTAAATCCTTTACCCAAAACCTTAATCCTAACGCTAAAACCCTAAACCCTAAACTATAAACCCTAAACCTTAAACCCAAGTTCTTAATCCATAAACCCTAAACACAAAAGACTAAGCCACAAACCTTAAACCCTAAACCCTGAATGCTAAACCCTAAACTAAAGTCCTAAATCCTAAACCCAAAGCAGAAAAACCTAAACCATAAATCGTAAACCCTAAACCCAAAACCCAAAACCAAAAACCCTAATCGCTAAACCTAAAATCCAAAAGCCTCAACCCTATACCCCAAAATCTAAACCCTAAACACTAACCCTACACCCTAAATCCTAAACCCTAAATCCTAAACACTAAACCACAAACCTTAAACCCTAAACCCTAAACCCTCAAGCTTAACTCTAAACCCTAAACCCTAACCCTAAGCCCTAAACCCTAAACCATAAGCCCTAACCCTATACCCTAAATCCTAAACCCAAAATCCTAAACATTAAACCCTAAAAGCTAAACCCTAAAACTAAATTCCTAAACTCTAAGCCCAAAACCCTGACCGTAAACCCTAAATCATAAACCCAAAACCATAAACCCAAAACCCTTAACCTTAAACCCTAAACCCTAAACCCTAAATGCTAAATCCTAAACCCTATACCCTAATCCCAAAATCCAAATTCCTAAACCCTAAACCCTAAACCCTAAACCTAAACCCAAAATTCAAATTCCTAAACCCTAAACCCTAAACCTAAATCCTAAATGTTCCACCCTAATACGAAACCCTAAGTTCAAAACCCTAAATCCTCATCCCTAAACAATAAAACTAATTCCTAAACTCTAATACATAAACACTATCCCTAAACCCTTAACCTTAAACCCAAAATCTTAAACCCTAAAGCCTAAACCCTAAACCCTAAACACTAAATCCTAAACACTAGACCCTAAACCCTAAGCAATAAATCCTGAACTCTAAACACTAAATGATAAATACTACACCCTAAACCCTAAACCCTATACCCTAAACCTAAACCCAAAACCCAAAACCCTAAACCATAAACCTAATTCCTAAACTCGAAACAGTAAAGCCTAACCCTAAAACCTAAACCGTACACCTAAAATTATAAACCCTAAACCCTAAACTCTAAACCCTAAACCCTAAACCCTAAACTCAACACATTAAACTTTAACCCTACACCCTAAACCCAAAGCGCTAAGCCCTAACCCTATACCCTAAACCTTAAACCCAAAACCTTAAACATTAAACCGTAAACCTTAATTCCTAAACTCTAAGCCCTGAAGCCTAACCCTAAACCCTAAATCATAAATCCAAAACACTAAACCCCAAACCCTAAACCTTAAAAACTAAATAATAAACCCCAAACTCTAATCCCTAACCCTAAACCATAAACCTTAATCCAAAAACCCTAATTATAAAATTATAAACCCTAATTCATAAAACCTAAACACTAAATGCTAAATCCTAAACCCTAAAACCTAAACCTAAAATCCTAAACGTTAACGCTAAGCCCTAAACTCTTAACCCTACATCTAAGAAAATATATCCTAAACTCTAAACCCAAAATTCTAAACCCTAAACCTAATCCCTAAACTCTAAACCCTAATCCTAAACCCTAAATCCTCATCCCTAAACCATACACGCAAGTCCTAAACTCTAAACCATAAACCCTATCCCTAAAATCTAAACCTTAAACCCAAAATCATAAACCCTCAACCCTAAACCCTAAACTCCAAACCCTACACCCTATAATCTAAATCCTAAACCCTAACCCTAAACACTAGACCCTAAACCATAAGCCATAAATCCTAAACCCTAAACCCTAAATACTAAAGCCTAAACCCTATACCCTAAACCCTTTACCCAAAACCTAAATCGTAAACCTAAAACCCTAAACCTTAAACCCTAAACTATAAACCCTAAACCCTAACCCTTAAACCCAAATTTATAATCCCTAAACCCTAAACACAAAAGACTAAGCCACAAACCCTAAACCCTAAACTAAAGTCCTAAACCCTAAACCCAAAACAAAAAAACCTAAACCATAAATCGTAAACCCTAAATACTAAACCCTAAATCCAAAATCCAAAACCAAAAACTCTAATCCCTAAACCCAAAATCCTAAAGCCTCAACCCTAAACCCTAAAATGTAAACCATAAACCCTAACCCTAAACCCTATACCCTAAACCCTAAACCCTAAATCCAAAACACTAAACCCTAAACCCTAAATCCTAATGCTTAAAATCTAAACCCTAAACCCTAACCCTAAACCCTAAAACCTAAACCATTAGCCCTAACCCTTTACCCTTAACCCTAAACCCAAAACCCTAAACATCAAACCCTAAAGGCTAAACCCTAAAACTTAATTCCTAAATTCTAAGTCGTAAACCCTAACCGTAAACCCTAAACCATAAACCCAAAACCATAAACCCAAAACCCAAAACCCCAAACCCTAAACCCTAAACCCTAAACCCTAAACCATAAACTCTAAACCCTAATCCATAGCCCTAAATCCTAAACACTAAAACCAAAACACAAATTCTTAAATTATAAACCCTAAACCCTAAATAATAAAACCTAAATCCTAAACCTTTAACCCTGACCAAAAATAATAGGAAATAAATGCTAAACCCAATACCCTAAATGGTAAACCCTAAACCTAAACCCTAAAACCTAAATCCTAAATCCAAACCTTAATACTAAATCCTAAACTCGAAACCCTAAATCCTCAACCCTAAACTATAAACCTAATCCCTAAACTCTAAACAATAAAGCCTAACCCTAAAACCTAAACCATACAACCAAAATTATAAACCCTAAACCCTAAACTCAACACCCTAAACCCTAACTCTAAATCGAAAACCAAAAACCCTAAGCCATAAACCCTAAACCTAAACCCTAAACCCTAAACCCTACACCTTAAACCCTATAATCAAAACCCAAAACCCTAAACCCTGAACCCAAAACCCTATACCAAAAACCTAAAACCTAAACCCAAAATCCTAATCAATAATCCATATACCTAATTCCTAAACTCTAACCCTAAACCCAAACCCTAAACCCTAAAACTTCAACCCAAAATCATAAACCCTCAACCCTAAACACTAAACCATAAACCCATAATCATAATCCGTAAACCCTAAACATAAAATCCTAAGCCACATACCCTAAACCTTAAACCCTAAACTAAAGCCCTAAACCCTATACCCAAAACAGAAAAACTCAAGCCATAAATCGCAAACCCTAAATAATAAACCCCTAACCCAAAACCCTAAACCATAAACCCTAATCCCTAAATCCAAAATCCTAAACACCAAACCCTAAACACTAAACTCCAAACCCTAAACCCTCAACCCTAAACACTTTAATCTAAATCCTAAACCCTAACCCTAAAACCTAAACCATAAATCCTAAACACTAAACTATAAACCCTAAGCCCTAACTCTTAACCCTATACCCTAACCTTAAAACCTAAACCCTAAACCCTAAGCCCTAACCCTTACCCCAAATCTAAATCCAAAACCCTATACATTACACCCCAAACCATAAACACTAAACCCTAAACCTTAATCCTAAACTCTAAGCCCTGAACCCTAACCGTAAATCCTAAATCATAAATCCAAAACCTTAAACCCTAATCCCTAAACCATAAACTCTAAATCCTAATCCCTAACGTTAAACATTAAACCCTAAATCCAAAACCCTAATTCTAAAATTATAAACCCTATACCATAAATCATAAAACCTAAACCTTCTACCCTAAACCCTATACGCTAAACCCTAAACCCTAAATGCTAAATCATAAAGCCTAAACCCTAAATCCTAACTCAATACCCTAAATCCTTAACCATAAATCCTAACTCAATACCCTAAATCCTTAACCATAAATCCTAAGAAATAAGCCCTAAACCCTAAACCTTAAACCCTAAATGCTAAACCCTAAACTAAAGCCCTAAACCCTAAACCCAAAATAGAAAAACCTAAATCATAAACTGTAAACCCTAAATACAAAACCCTAAACCTTAAACCCTTAACCCTAAAACCTAAACCATAAACCCTAATCGCTCAACCCAAAATCCTAAACACTAAACCCTATACCCTAAATCCTAAATCCTAAACCCTAAACCCTAAATCCTAAACACTAAACCCTAAAACCAAAACCCTAAAACCTAAACCCTAAACCCTAAACTCTGAATCCTAAACTCAAATCCTAAATTTTAAACCCTAAACCCTAAGCCCTAACCTATACCCTAAACCCTAAACCTTAAAACCTAAACTTTAATTCCTAAACTCTAATCCCTAAATCCTAATCGTAAGCCCAAATCATAAGCCCAGAACCCTTAACACCAAACCCTAAACCTTAAATCCTAAACCATAAAATCTAAACCCGAATCCCTAAACCTAAACCTTAAACCCTAAACATAAAACCCTCATTCTAAAATTATAAACCCTAAACCCTAAATAATAAAATCTAAACTCAAAAGCCTTCACCTTATACCCTAAACCCTAAACCCTAAATGCTAAATCCTAAACCCTAAACCCTAAACACAAAATCTAAATTCCTAAACCCTAAACCCCAAACCATAAGCCTAAATGTTCAACCCTAATACTAAACCCTAAATCCTCATCCCTAAACCATAAGCCTAATTCCTAAACTCTAATACATAAACCCCATACCTAAACCCTAAACATTAAACCCAAAATCATAAATCCTTAATTCTAAACCCTAAACCCAAAACCCTAAACCCTAAACACTAAATCCTAAATCCTAGACCCTAAACCCTAAGCCATAAATCCTAAACCCTAAACCATAAACCTAATTCCTAAACTCTAAACTATAAAGCCTAACCCTAAAACCTAAACCATACACCTAAAATTATAAACCCTAACCACTAAACCCTAAACCCTAAACTCAACACCCTAAACCCAAAACCCAAAACCCTAAGCCCTAAACCTATACCCTAAACCCTAAATCTAAAACCGTAAACCGTAAACCATAAACCCTAAAACTTAATTCCCAAACTCTAAACCCTGAAGCCTAATCGTAAACCCTAAATCATAAACACAAAGAACTAAACCCCAAACCCTAAATCTTAAACACTAAATCATAAACCTTAAACTCTAATCCTTAACCCTAAACATTAAACCCTAAACCAAAACCCCTAATTCTAAAATCACAAACCCTAAACCCTAATTCATAAAACCTAATCCCTAAATGCTAAATCCTAAACCCTAAACCCTAAACCTAAAATCCTAAACCCTAACCCTAAGCCCTAAACCCTTAGCCCTAAATCCAAGCAAATAAAACCTAAACCCTAAACTCTAAACCCTAAATGCTAAACCTTAAACCTAATCCCTAAACTCTAAACCCTAATCCTAAACCCTAACCTAATCCCTAAACCATAAACATAATTCCTAAACTCTAAACAATAAACCCTATCCCTAAAATCTAAACCTTAAACCCAAAATCATAAACCCTAAATACTAAACCTTAAACCCTAAACCCTACACCCTAAATCCTAAATCTTAATCCCAAACCCTAAACCCTAGACCATAAGCCATAAATCCTAAACTCTAAACCCTAAACGCTAAACACTAAACCTAAACCCTAAACCCTATACCCTAAACCATTTTCCCAAAACCTAAATCCTAAACCTAAAACCCTAAACCCTAAACCCTAAACTATAAACCCTAAACCCTAAACCTTAAATCCAAATTAATAATACCTAAACCCTAAACATAAAAGACTAAACCACAAACCCTAAACCCTAAATGCTAAATGTTAAACCCTAAACTAAAGTCCTAAGCCCTAAACCCAAAACAGAAAAACCTAAACCATAAACCATAAACCCTAATTACTAAACCCTAAACCCAAAACCAAAAACCAAAAACCCTAATCCCTAATCCCAAAATCCTAAAGGCTCAACCCTAATCCCCACAATCAAAACCCTACACATTAACCCTAAACCCTAAATCCTAAACACTAAACCATAAACCCTAAACCCTAAAACCTAAACCTTAAAGCTTAAATTCTAAACCCTAAACCCTAATCATATACCATAAACCCTAAACCATAAGCCCTACCCCAATACCCTAAACCTTAAACATTAAACCTTAAAGGCTAAACCCTAAAACTTAATTCCTAAACTCTAAGCCTTAAACCCTAATCGTAAACCCTAAATCATAATTCCAAAACCATAAACCCCAAACCATAAACCCTAAACCCTAAACCATAAACTCTAAACCCTACTCCGTAACCCCAAATCATAAACCCTAAACCCAAAACACAAATTATTAAATTATTAACCGTAAACCCTAAATAATAATCCCTAAACACTAAATCCTAATCATAAATCGTAATCCCTAACCCCAAAATCCTAAATACTAAACCCTAAACCTTAAACCCTAAACCCTTAACCCTAAACCTTAATCTCTAAACCCTAACCCTAAAAACTAAACCCTAAACCCTAAGCCCAAAATCCTAATATCTAAAGCCTAAAACCTAAATCCTCACCCTAAACCTTAAACCCTTAACCCTAAACACTAAGAAATAAACCCTAAACCTTATACCCTAAATCGTAAACCCTAAATGCAAAATCCTAAACCCTAAACCCTAAACCCAAAATCCTAATTCCTAAACCCTAAACCCTAAACCCTAAAAACTAACCTAAAACCCTAAATCCTAAACGCTAAACACCAAACTAAAGACCTAAACCCTAAACCCAAAACAAAAAAACCTAAACCATAAATCGTAAACCCTAAACCCAAAACCTAAAACCAAAAACCCTAATCCCTAAACCTAAAATCCAAAAGCCTCAACCCTAAACCCCAAATTCTAAACCCTAAACCCTAAATCCTAAACACTAAACCACAAACCCTAAACCCTAGACCCTAAACCCTAAACCCTTAAGCTTAACTCTAAACCCTAAACCCTAACCCTAAGCCCTAAACCCTAAACCATAAGCCCTAACCCGATACCCTAAACCCTAAACCCAAAATCCTAAACATTAAACGAAAGCATTACAAAGTCTGAAAGGCTATAAGAAATATTTTGTTTAAAATTTTTGATGCCTTGGAATGAAAATTGTGTTTCTTTAAATAGGAAAAGTAAGAATAATTGAAGCCAAGTAGCTTCCCTCTGATTGGCTGTATCAAGAATCTTCTTTATCTTTATCGGGCATCTTCTTTTTGAAAAGTGATTCCCTCTTTAATAAAGTTATCGGCCACTTCTTTTTCTTTTAAAAGCAATGACTACTTTTGTAAAGCTGTCGGCCATCTCTGGAACACGCCAAAGTCTTTTGCAGTTGTGGGATTCCATTGAATGATTAATCAAGGGATATTCCAACTCTTTGAGTTTCATCCCTTACTTTTCTAAATAATTCTGACTATTTGAGTCTCTATTCAGAAGGTCAGTAATTCCGGATTTTAATATCCTTTACTGGATTATTCATTTAATTGAATCAATCATAAAAGGGGTCTAGATAAGATAGTGCTAAAGCTTTTGGCTTTAACATATCTCCATTATCATCACTCTGAGAAGAGACTTCTTCTATCAGCTATAAAGCTGTCTCGTCATTGGATTTATCATCCTTTTGATCTGATAAAGCTTTCTGCAGCCTTTTCTTTAATTCATCTTTTGATGAAGATATTTTACCACTTGTAAAGGCTAAGGAATGACATGAAGTAGCTTCTTTGGGAGCTGGTGACCAGCCTTTGATGAAAATCTCTTTTGATAAATATTTAACCCGATCAAATACCTCTTTAGAGAAAGTCCAGCTAATAATAAAGGAAATCCTTTTTTGAACAATATATTTACATAATTTAATGTGTTCTGGCAAAGTGGAGATATCTTGTTCCTTTTGGAACTGATCAAATTTATCTAAAAATAACTTTGGTAAAACTTTCTGGTTTCCTCCAAAAAAGTTCCACCATTCGTAAAACCATCTGGGGATTATAGATTTAGAAAATTCTAGGCTGTATTTCACAAACCAAGTATGAGTAGTTAGTCTTAAATATAAGAAATTAAAACAAGCATTTTTATAATCAAACCAATTATACGTTTGGGGTCTATGCTCCCTAGACAAATTAATGGGGGTATAAAGATGATCTACCAGCCATTTAAATGGAGATAGAACTCTTTTAATAGTAAATTTTGAATCGGCTATGCTATCCGGATCTGAATCATGGCTGAGTTTGTGCTCCACTTCAATGGAACAAGTATCAACAAGAATGAATTCATAATATTTTCTTATTTTAAATGGATTTTCTGTATCCACATAATTCCTGTTGGTGTAGCAAGGTTTAAGCAGATGCTTAACCTCATAGCTTTCAAATTCCTTGTCTAAGGCGAGAATAGGATTAACCTGCAAAGTAACAACATTAAAGACTTCTCGATCTTTGGTTTTATTATGAGCTGTAGGAATAGGAGCAACAGCTTCTCAAAAACTTTCAGGAGTCTTCATTGTATAAGAATCTTTTGTCTGGGTGGAGGAAAATCTAGGTTTTCCTGATGGAGAAAATGAGCAAGGTTCAGATTCTTTAGAGAATGGTTTCTTAAGAATTAGAGGGTTAGATGATGATGAGCTAGGTGGTAGCTGTGGAAAAGGACTTATGACATGAGAAGGATTAATGGGGGGTAAGCTAGCAAAAGCTGAAAACTTATTCGGGCTATTCAGTGATGGCCTGATTGCGAAAGGAGAAGCTGAAGGCTTCTTGTCTGTTTCCTTTCCCTTTTCCTGAAAAGGGCCCTTTATCCCGAATCCTGGCCTTATGACTGGCCTCATGCTTTACCCTGCAAAAATTCACGGGTTAGAAAATCTGGGAGAGAATTTTCTTCTCCTTTGATAAATTCAACTTGAAAATCAAAACTAGACAATAAGGCTTGCCATCTAGCAAATATCTTTTTGGAAACAAGATTTTTAACATCCTTTTGTAGAATTTCTTTTGCAGACTTGCAATCTACTTTAAGCAAAAATTCCTTATTGATTAAATCATCTTGAAATTTAGTAATGCAAAGGACAATGGCTAAAACTTCCTTTTCAACAGTACTATAATTCTTCTGGGCGGAGTTCCACACTCCGGAAGTGAATCTAACTAATTGCTCTGGACTATCAAGGGTATTTTTCTGTTTAAGAATTCCACCGTAACCGATATCCGAAGCATCAATTTCAAGAATCATAAAAGAATCTGGATTAGGAATGCCAAGGCAAGGTAAACTCTTAACCATTTCTTTGATTTTGATAATCGATGTGGTCTGTTTCTTCCCCCATGGAACAAGTACATTTTTAAGTCTGTCATATAAAGGTTTACAAACCTGCCTCACCTTAGGGATGAAGTCCGCAACATAGTTAAGACTACCCAAAAATCTCTATAACTTTGTTTTATCAATAATAATGTCTGGAAATTTATCAGAAAACTCTATGGCTCTGCAAATGGGTTTATAAGTACCTTGATATAATCATGACCAAGAAATCTAATTTTTGTCTGAAAAAGTTTAATCTTTTTAGCGCTAACTACCAAACCATTATGTTTAACTATTTTAAAGAATATATTTAAATGTTTGAAGTGAGAATCAATGTCCTCAGAAAATATTAACACATCATCAATATACACAATAGAAATATGACTAATATGATTAAAGATGGAATTCATAATGTGTTGAAATTCTGAAGGGGCATTCTTAAGCCCAAAAGGCATAACGTTCCATTCATATTGTCCAAAAGGGACATTGAAGCAGGTTTATATTTATCCTTTTCAGAAATCTGTATTTGCCAAAATCCTGACTTCATGTCAAATTTACTATAAATATTTGCTTTAAAAGTTCTCTTCAAAAGATCCCTTTTGTTAGGAATCGGATATCTAATCCATTTTAAAACAGAGTTTAAAGGTTTATAATTAATAACAAGTTGAGGAGAGCCTTTCTCCTTTTCTACAGCGTTGTTGACATAAAATGCTGAACTACTCCACGAAGATTTAGAGGGCCTGATTATGTTATTTTCTAAAAGAGTGTTAATCTCCTTTTTACAAATTTCCATTAAATCATGATTCATCTGAATGGGCCTAGCTTTCGTAGAAATGGCCTTTTCATTGAATCCATCAATATATGGGAGATCAACAGTATGGGCTTTTCTAGCCTAAAATGCATTTGGAAATTCAGAGCAAATTTCTTTTTCAAAAGTATGTTGTAAATTGGCAATCTTAGTTATCATTCTCGGGGTTTTTAAAATTTGCTCAATTTTCTTAATTCCTATGTCTTCTTTGAGAAAACAAATCTGATTAGAGATTAGATTAATTCTTAAAGCAGTTTGTTTATGTTAAAATTTACTTTCTTCGTGAGAAAGAGTTTTAATAAAAGGAAATGAAATTTCTTTTCCTAAAATTTTTGTTTTAATAGCATCAAAATCAGAAATATAAGGTTTTATTTGAGTGATAAATGGTATTCCCAAAATGATTTCTTCATTAATATTTTTAGTAATGACAAAATCATTTTTAAGATATATATCATTATTGCAAATATGAGCATCAAATAACTTATAATCAATAATTATACGTTCACCTGTGGCGCTGTATAATTTAGTAGTCCTTTTGGTAAGGTACTTAGTAGGAATTAATCCTTCAATAATGCAATTACGATCTGCACCACTATCTAACAAAGCAATCTTATTAAGAGTCAAATGATCATTAACAACAAGTTTAATCATAATATGAGAACTCTGAGGTCTAATTTTTGTAATAGCATGGATACCTGCCTCGCTATCCGCATCTTCTTCATGTTCTTCATTATCTGAAACGACAGCCTTAGAAGATCCTTCATCATTTTTAACTTCTTTGAGAAGTTTTTTGGTGAGAGCTTCAATTTCTATCTTATGAAGTCTAGACTTAATTCCTTTCATTTCTTCTTTAAGGGAATTGACTTCTCTTTGAAGTTCTTCAACCGAAGGTTCTTCCTTCTTAGAATCAAATCTATCCATGATTTGTTTCATGCTGAAGGAGTTACTTTAGGCTTTTCTTCCTTTAGCCTAGTAACTAATTTCTACAATTCAAGGAGGTATTTTCTCCTGGCTTCTTCATCTTGAATATGCTCAATTGTAGAAAAGAGAGTTTTAACAGTTTTCTCAGAGATAACACTGATAGTTTTACTATCACAAAGGCAAAATGCACCATTGCAATTACACTCTGACTCACTTTCTTCGGATTCTGAATTATGAGCGACATTAAGAAACTCTTCATCACTTTCTTCTTCTGAAGAGGAATATTCTAAGTCAGAAGCTTCTTCTTCTTCAATGATTGAGAAGAGTTTTTGATTGATTTCATCATCAACCTCAAGAAGATTAACCTTCTTTTTCTTCTTCTTATTTCTAGGACACTTATTAGATCAGTGACCCTTTTTGCCATATGTCCAGCATGTGTCTTCAGAAGAGGATTCTTTAACAGCATGCTTCTTTCCCATTTTCTTAGATTTCTCATGGGGTTCCTTTCTTTCCTAGAATATTTTTTATATTTCCTCTTAGTTCTTTCTCTTTTTCCTGCTTTCCTAGCAGAAGGTGGTTTTAGAAATGGGAATCCAAAATCTTGGCAAAAGCTTCCAAGTTCTGCATATGAAGTCTTTTGATCATTTTTAAGCTGATCTTTTAGCTTAAGATCAGTGAATAGTTCCATTGCAACCACATTAATAAGACTGATGAGATCTGCGTATTCCAGTTGGGAATACGGGATTTTTCCTTCACATCGATCTCTAATCTAGGATCTAACTTTTTCAGCGAAATAAGTAGGCAATCCGCTGATAAATCATTCTTTCCAATAATTATTATTGCAATCAGATCTTATCATGACCTTATTTAAAAATATGCCTTTGTACCATCTGAAATCTGTCAATTTCTTGCAATATACATTATTCAGGATTTCCAAACTTCTGTCTTGGAAAAGACGTGGTTCTCCCACGAAATGTTTCGCCATGCTATAAAGAAAAGTAGCAGTAGCATCTTCACAGACAGTTTCTAAAGGGACACTAATTCCTTCTTCAGTCTTTATAACGACCTTAGTAGTTATAGCACCAAGTATTTCAGCCCTATTTTGATCTGTGAGGTAATTGTCCCACCAATTTGTCAAGGTTCTTGTAAAACCTGCAATGATCATGTTAGCATCTTCCTTATCACCAGCACCTTTCATTTTGTATGTTGTGATGTTCATCCCCATTTCCTGAAGTTAGGCATATATTTGACCTTCTGCCATTCCATCGATATTCCATTCAGTCAGACTAGTTCCATCTGCCGCTGAGGATGGGTGAAGGACATCCTCCTCAAACTGTACGTCTGGGAAAGAAGGTCTGGGATAATAATTTCTTTTATTTGGATGTCTTTCCAACAAGGTTCTAAGCTTATTCCCTTGGGTAATATTAAGCTTAGACAATTGCTTATTAATCCTGTCTAGCAGTTCATTAGAGTGGCTAAACTCTTTAGAAAGTTTAGGGAAGTTTTCCTTGGAGAACTCAAGAATCTTAAAAATAGGAGTCTCAATTTGAGGACTAGATTTTGAAGGACTGGGTTTATCCCCTATTTGACTAAGTCCTTTGAAATTATTTCCTTTATCTTCTTCTATTTGTCTAGAGATAACATAGAGAATCTGGTTGGTATAATTGTTTTGTTCCAAAACCATATTAAGGTCTCCAGCTATTAACAAGCCTGTCTCCTTTTCTATGGGTTTCTTAAAAGGAGCTGCTTTAAGGATTTCCTTTCTATACGGAATGCTAAATCCTTCGAGTGGAGGAGTAACACTTTCAACCACCTGATCTTTGGTGTACCATTTGTTAATAAGGACTTGAAGTGATGACTGCCAAAACTCTAATTCTAAAATTATAAACCCTAAACCCTAATTCATAAAACCTAAACCCTAAATGCTAAAACCTAAACCCTAAACCTAAAATACTAAACCCTAACCCTAAGCCCTAAACCCTTAACCCTAAATCCAAACAAATAAACCCTAAACCCTAAATGCTAAACCTTAAACCTAATCCCTAAACTCTAAACCCTAATCCTAAATCCTAAATCCTCATCCCTAAACCATAAACATAATTCCTAAAATCTAAACCTTAAACCCAAAATCATAAACCCTAACTGCTAAACCCTAAACCCTACACCCTAAACTCTAAATCCTAAACCCTAACCCTAAACCCTAGACCTAAAACCATAAGCCATAAATCCTAAACCCTAAACCCTAAATGCTAAACCCTAAACCCTCTACCTTAAATCCTTTACCCAAAACCTTAATCCTTAAGCTAAAACCCTAAACCCTAAACTATAAATGCTAAACCCTAAACCCCTAAACCTTAAACCCAAATTCATAATCCCTAAACCCTAAACACAAAAGACTAAGCCATAAACCCTAAACCCTAAACCCTAAATGCTAAACCCTAAATTAAAGTCCTAAACCTTAAACCCAAAACAGAAAAACCTAAACCATGAATCGTAAACCCTAAACCAAAAACCCTAATCCCTAAACTTAAAATTCAAAAGCCTCAACCCTAAACCCTAAAATCTAAACCCAAAACCCCAACTCTAAACCCTAAATCCTAAATCCTAAACACTAAACCTCAAAACCAAAACCCTAATCACTAAACCCTCAAGTTTAACTCTAATCCCTAAACCCTAACCCTAAGCCCTAAACCCTAAACCATAAGCCCTAACCCTATACCCTAAACCCTAAACCCAAAATCCTAAACATTAAACCCTAGAGGCTAAACCCTAAAACATAACTCCTAAACTCTAAGCCCTAAACCCTAATCATAAACCCTACATCATAAACCCAAAACCATAAACCCAAAACCCCAAACCCTAAACCCTAAACCCTAAACCATAAACTCTACACCTTAATCCCTAAGCCTAAATCGTAAACACTAAACCCAAAACACAAATTATTCAATTATAAACCCTAAACCCTAAATAATAAAACCTAAACCCTAAACCCTAAACCCTGACCAAAAACCCTAAGAAATAAATGCTAAACCCAATACCCTAAATGCTAAACCCTAAACCTAAACACTAAAACCTAAATCCTAAATTCTAAACCTTAATCCTAAACTCAAAACTCAAAACCCTAAATCCTCATCCTTAAACCATAAACCTAATTTCTAAACTCTAAACAGTAAAGCCTAACCCTAATACCTAAACCATACACCTAAAATTATGAACCCTAAACCCTCAGCACTAAACCCTAAACCCTAAACTCAACACCTTAAACCCTAACCCTAAACACTAAACCTAAATCCCTAAGCCATAAACCCTAAACCCTAAATCCTAAATGCTAAACCCAAAACCCTAAACCCTAAACCCTTAAACCTAAACCCTAAATCCATAATGTAAATCAAAAAGTGTAAACCCTTATACATAAATTGTAAACTCTAAACCCTCAACCCTAAATCCTAAACCCTAACCCTAAACCTTAAACCCTAACCCTAAATCCTAAGAAATATATCCTAAATCCTAAACCCAAAATGCTAAACCCTAAACTAAAGCCATAAACCCTAAATCGTAAACAGAAAAACCTAAACCACAAACTGTAAACCCTAAATACTAAACCCTAAATCTTAAACCCTTAAACCTGAACCCTAAACCATAAACCCTAATCCCTAAACCCAAAATCCTAAACACTAAACCCTAAACACTAAACTCTATACCCTGAACCCTAAACCTTAAATCCTAAACACTAAACCCTAAAACCAAAACTCTAAAACCTAAAACCAAAACCCTAAGCCCTAAACTCTGAACCCTAAACTGTTACCCTAAATTCTAAACCCTAAACCCTAAGCCCTAACCATATACCCTAAAGCCTAAACCCAAAACCCTAAACCTTAAACCCTAAACATTAATTCCAAAACTCTAAACCCTGAACCCTAATCGTCAACCCAAATCATAACCCCAAAACCCTAAACACCAAATCCTAAACCTTAAACCCTAAACCATAAACTATAAACCCAAATCCCAAACCCCAAACTTTAAACCCTAAACCCAAAACCCTCATTCTAAAATTATAAACCCTAAACCCTAAATTATAAAATCTAAACCCAAAACCCTTAACTTTATACCCTAAACCCTAAACCCTAAATGTTAAATCCTAAACCATAAACCCTAAACCCAAAATCCAAGTTCCTAAACCCTAAACCCAAAATCCGAATTCCTAAACCCAAAACCCTAAACCCTAACCCTAAACCCTAAATGTTCCACCCTAATACTAAACCCTAAACTCAAAACTTTAAATGCTTATTCCTAAACAATAAACCTAATTCCTAAACTCTAATACATAAACACTATCCCTAAACCCTAAACCTTAAACCCAAAATGATAAACCCTAAATGCTAAACCCTAAACCCTAAACCCTAAATCCTAAACCCTAGACCCTAAACCCTAAGCCATAAATGCTAAACCCTAAACACTAAATTCTAAACCTTAAACCCTATACCCTATAACCTAAACCCTAAATCCTATACCCTAAACCTAAACCCAAAACCCAAAACCCTAAACCCTAAAACCTAAACAATAAATCAAATTCCTAAACTCGAAACAATAAAGCCTAACCCTAAAACCTAAACCATACACCTAAAATTATAAACCCTAAACCCTAAACTCTACACCCTAAACCCTAACCCTAAACCCTAAACCCAAAACCCTAAGCACTAACCCTATACCCTAAACCCTAAACCCAAATCCCTAAACATTAAACCCTAAACACTAAACCGTAAACCTTAATTCCTAAACTATAAGCCCTGAAGCCTAACCGTAAACCCTAAAGCATAAACCCAAAACACTAAACCCCAAACGCTAAATCTTAAAAACTAAATAATAAACCCCAAACTCTAATCCCTAACCTTAAAACCCTAATTCTAAAATTATAAACCCTAAACCCTAATTTATAGAAGCTAAACCCTAAATGCTAAATCCAAAACCCTAAACCCTAAACCTAAAATCCTAAACCTTAACCCTAGGCCCTAAGCCCTTAACCCTAAATCTAAGCAAATATACCCTACCTAAATTCTAAACCCTAAACCTAATCCCTAAACTTTAAACCCTAATCCTAAACACTAAATCCTCATCCCTAAACCAAAAACGCAAGTCCTAAACTCTAAACCATAAACACTATCACTGAAATCTAAACCATAAACCCAAAATCATAAACCCTAAACCCTAAACCCTAAACCTTACACCCTAAACTCTAAATCCTAAACACTAACCCTAAACACTAGACCCGAAACTATAAGCCATAAATCCTAAATGCTAAACCCTAAACCTAAACCCTAAACCCTAAACCCTAAACCCTTTACCCAAAACCTAAAACCCTAAACCTTACACCCTAAACTATAAACCCTAAACCCTAACCCTTAAACCCAAATTCATAATCCCTAAACCCTAAACCCTAAATGCTAAACCCTAAGCTAAAGTCCTAAACCCTAAACCAAAAACAGAAAAACCTAAACCATAAACCGTAAACCCTGAATACTAAACCGTAAACCCAAAACCAAAAACCCTAATCCCCAAACCCAAAATCCTAAAGCCTTAATCCTAAACCCCAAAATCTAAACCATAAACCCTAACCCTAAATTCTAAACACTAAACCTTAAATCCTAAAAACTAAACCATAAACCCTATACCCTAATGCTTAAACTCTAAACCCTCAACCCTAACCCTAAACTTAAACCCTAAGCCCTAACCCAATACCCTAAACACTAAACCCAAAACCCTAAACATTAAACCCTAAAGGCTAAACCTTAAAGCTTAATTCCTAAACTACGAGCCCTAAACCCTAAGCGTCAACCCTAAATCATAAACCCAAAACCATAAATCCAAAACCCAAAACCCCAAACCCTAAATCCTAAACCCTAAACCATAAACTCTAAACCCTAATCCCTAACCCTAAATCGTAAATACTAAACCCAAATCACAAATTCTTAAATTATAAACCCTAAACCCTAAATAATAAAACTTAAATCCTAAACCTTAAACCTTGACCAAAAACCCTAAGAAATAAATGCTAAACCCAATACCCTAAATGCTAAACCCTAAACCTAAACACTAAAACCTAAATCCTAAACTCTAAACCTTAACCCTAAACCCTTAACTCGAAACCCTAAATCCTCATCCCTAAACCATACACCCAAAATTATAAACCCTAAACCCTATCCCTAAACCCAAAACCCAAAACTCTAAGCCATAAACCCTAAACCCCAAATCCTAAATACTAAACCTAAACCCAAAACCTTAAACCCTACACCCTAAACCCTACACCTTAAACCCTATACCCAAAACCCAAAACCCAAAACCCAAAACCCTAAACCCCGAACCCAAAACCCTATACCCAAAACCTAAAACCTAAACCCAAAATCCTAATCAATAATCCATATACCTAATTCATAAACTCTAACCCTAAACCCTAAAACTTAAACCCAAAATCATAAACCCTCAACCTTAAACCCTAAACCGTAAACCCATAATCATAATCCCTAAAACCTAAACACAAAATCCTAAGCCACATACCCTAAACTATAAACCCTAAACTAAAGCCCTAAACCCTATACCCAAAACAGAAAAACCTAAGCCATAAATTGTAAACCCTAAATACTAAACCCAAAACCCAAAACCCTAAACCATAAAACCTAATCCCTAAATCCAAAATCCTAAACACCAAACCCTAAACACTAAACCCCAAACCCTAAACCCTCAATCCTAAACACTTTAATCTAAATCCTAAACCCTAACCCTAAAACCTAAACCCTAAATCCTAAACACTAAACTGTAACCCCTAAACCCTAACTCTAAACCCTAAAACCTTACCCTAAAACCTAAACCCTAAACCCTAAACATTACACCCTAAACCCTAAACTATAAGCCTTGAACTCTAACCGTAAACCCTAAATCATATATCCAAAACCTTAAACCCTAAACCCTAAACCTTAAACCCTAACCACTAAACCCTAAACCCAAAACCCTAATTCTAAAATTATAAACCCTATACCATAACTCATAAAACCTAAACCCTAAACCCTTAACCCTATATGCTAAACCCTAAACCCTAAATGCCAAATCCTAAACCCTAAAACCTAAAGCCAAAATCCTAATTCCTAAACCCTAAACCCTTAAGCCTAACCCAAAACCCTAAACCCTTAACCATAAATCCTAAGAAATAAACACTAAACCCTAAACCTTAAATCCTAAATGCTAAACCCTAAACTAAAGCCCTAAACCCTAAACCCAAAACAGATAAACCTATATCATAAACTGTAAACCCTAAATACGAAACCTTAAACCTTAAACCCTTCACCCTAAACTCTAAACCATAAACCCTAATCCCTAAACCCAAAATCCTAAACACTAAACACTAAACCCTATACCCTAAACCCTAAACCCTAAATCCTAAACACTAAACCCTAAAACCAAACCCTAAACCCTAAACCCTAAACTCTGAACCCTGAACTCTGAACCCTAAATTCAAACCCTAAATTCTAAACCCTAAACCCTAACTTATACCCTAAACCCTAAGCCCAAAATGCTAAACCTTCAAACCTAAGCTTTAATTCCTAAACTCTAAACCCTGAATCCTAATCGTAAACCCAAATCATAAGCCCAGAACACTTAACACCAAACCCTAAACCTTAAATCTCAAACCATAAATTCTAAACCCGAATCCCTAACCCTAAACCTTAAACTCTAAACACAAAACCCTCATTCAAAAATTATAAACCCTAAACCCTAAATAATAAAATATAAACCCAAAACCCTTAACCTTATACCCTAAACCCTAAATGTTCAACCCTAATACTAAACCCTAAACTTGAAGCCCAAAATCCTCATCCCTAAACCATAAACCTAATTCCTAAATTCTAATACATAAACCCCATACCTAAATCCTAAACCTTCAACCCAAAATCATAAATGCTAAATGCTAAACCCGAAACCCAAAACCCTAAATCCAAAACACTAAATCCCAAACCCTAGACCCCAAACCCTAAGCAATAAATCCTAAACCCTAAACCGTAAATGCTTAACCCTAAATTTAAACCCTAAACCTTATACCCTAAACGTAAACCCAAAACACAAAACCCTAAACCATAAACCTTATTCCTAAACTCTAAACGATAAAGCGTAACCCTAAAACCTAAACCATACACCTAAAATTATAAACCCTAAACCTTAAACCCTAAAATCAACACCCTAAACCCTAACCCTAAACTCGAAACCCAAAATCCTAAGCCCTAACCCTATACCCTAAACCCTAAACCCAAAACCCTAAATAGTAAACCCAAAACCCTAAATGCTAAAACTGTATTCCTAAACTCTAAGCCCTGAAGCCTAACCGTAAGCCCTAAATCATAAACCAAAAGCACTAAATCCCAAAACCTAAACATTCTATATCAGCAGATAATAACAACTTGATAGTTTCAAGAGAATTATTAATAGCTATAGTAGATTCACTAGTTTTAATATTGTATCTTTTAAACATAAAAAAAGTACCTAACTGGTAAATCTTTTCAAAAGGTTCTTTAGGGATAGACCAATTTTGTAAATCATTTTCTGTTTTAGAAATAGATATATTAACAGAATTTAAGATATGTTGTCCATTATCCATAGAGAGAGAATGCCTTTGACTATGCTAATGATACGATAAGAAGTAACTAAGCATTCTAGTAAAGATATCAACTAGTCATACAACATGAGATTTCAAACTCTTATAATGTAATTGTGGATTCATGCCCAGATTTTACATTAAGGATTATAGATTTTACAAGAGATTTTCAAGTAAAGTACCTTGCAGTCTACGCGCTTGTCCTTTCGGCTTAACGATCGCCTGTCGAATTCTCAACTACTTGAAATATTCTCAACACCTTTCCTTAATCACCATACATAAACTCCATTTTTACAGTTAAAGAATTGAAAATTCATAATGTATAAACCCTAAACCCTAAATCCATAATCTAAATCAAAAAGTGTAAACCCTTATACATAAATTGTATACTCTAAACCCTCAACCCTAAACCCTAAACACTAACCCTACACCTTAAACCCTAACCCTAAACCAAGAGAAATATATCCTAAACCCTAAACCCTAAATGCTAAAACCTAAACTAAAGCCATAACCCCTAAACCAAAAAGAGAAAAACCTAAACCATAAATTGAAAACCCTAAATCCTAAACCCTTGATGCTAAACCATAAACCCTAATCCCTAAACCCAAAATCCTAAAACTAAACCCTAAACCCTAAACCCAAACACTAAACCCCAAACCCTAGACCTTAAATCTAGATCATAAACCCTGAACTCTATTCTAAACCCAAAACCGTAATTCTAAAATTATAAACCCTAAACCCTAATTCATAAAACCTAAACTCTAAAGGCTAAAACCTAAACCCTAAACCTATAATCCTAAACCCTAACCCTAAGACCTAAACCCTTAGCCCTAAATCCAAGAAAATAAAACCTAAACCCTAAACTCTAAACCTTAAATGCTAAAGCTTAAACCTAATCCCTAAAATCTAAACCCTAATCCCAAACCCTAAATCCTCATCCCTAAACCATAAACGTAATTCCTAAACTCTAAACCATAAACCCTATCCCTAAAATCTAAACCTTAAACCCAAAATCATAAACCTTGAATGCTAAACCCTAAACCCTAAACCCTAAACTCTAAATCCTAAACCCTAACCCTAAACCCTAGACCCTAAACCATAAGCCATAAATCATAAAACCTAAACCCTAAACCTAAACCCTAAACCCTATACCCTAAATCCTTTACCCAAAACTTTAATCCTAAAGCTAAAACCCTAAACCCTAAACTATAAACCCTAAACACTAAACCCTAAACATTAAACCCAAATTCATAATCCCTAAACCCTAAACACAAAAGACTAAGCCACAAACCCTAAACCCTAAACCCTGAATGCTAAACCCTAAACTAAAGTCCTAAACCCTAAACCCAAAATAGAAAACCTAAACCATAAATCGTAGACCCTAACCCCAAAACCCAAAACGAAAAACCCTAATCGCTAAACATAAAATCCAAAAGCCTTAACCCTATACCCCAAAATCTAAACCCTAAACACTAACCCTACACCCTAAATTCTAAGCCCTAAATCCTAAACACTAAACCACAAACCCTAAACCCTAAACCCTCAAGCATAACTCTAAACCCTACACCCTAACCCTAGGCCCTAAACCCTAAACCGTAAGCCCTAACCCTCTACCCTAAACCCTAAACCCAAAATCCTAAACATTAAACCCTAAAGGCTAAACCCTAAAACATAATTCCTAAACTCTAAGCCCTAAACCCTAACCGTAAACCCTAAATCATAAACCCAAAACCCAAAACCCCAAACCCTAAACCCTAAACCATAAACTCTAAACCTTAATCCCTATGCCTAAATAGTAAACCCTAAACCCAAAACACAAATTCTTCAGTTATAAAACCTAAACTCTAAATAATAAAACCTAAACCCTAAACCTTGACCAAAAACACTAAGAAATAAATGCTAAACCCAATACACTAAATGCTAAACCCTAAACCTAAACACTAAAACCTTAATTCTAAACTCTAAACCTTAATCCTAAACCCTAAACTTGAAACCCTGAATCCTCATCCTTAAACCATAAACCTAATTTCTAAACTCTAAAAAATAAAGCCTAACCTAAAAACTTAAACTATATACCCAAAATTATAAACCCTAAACCCTAAACTCAACACCCTAAACCCTAGACCTAAACCCTAAATCTGAAACCCTAAGCCACAAGCCCTAAACCCTAAATTCTAAATGCAAAACCCAAACCCTAAACCCTAAACCCTAAACCCTAAATCCATAATATAAATCAAAAAGTGTAAACCCTTATACATAAATTATAAACTCTAAACCCTCAACCCTAAACCCTAAACCCTACCCTACACCTTAAACCCTAACCCTAAACCCTAAGAAATATAACCTAAACCCTAAACCCTAAATGATAAACCATAAAGTAAAGCCATAAACCCTAAACCAAAATCAGAAAAACCTAAACCATAAACTGTAAACCTAAAATACTAAACCCTAAACCTTAAACCCTTAAACCAAAACCCTAAACAATAAACCCTAATCCCTAAACCCAAAATCCTAAACACTAAACCTTAATCCCTAAACCCAAAATCCTAAAAACTAAACCCTAAACCCTAAACCCGCAACCCTAAACCCTAAACCCAAACCCTAAACCCAAAACCCTAAACCCTAAATCCTAAATACTAAATCATAAACCCTAAAACCTAAACCCTAAAACCTAAAACCTAAACTCTAAACTTTAATCTCTAACCCTAAAACTTAGAACCCTAAACCTTAACACTATACCCTAAACCCAAAACCCAAAACCCTAAACATTAAACCTTAAACCCTAAACCTTAACTCCTAAACTCTAAGCCCTGAAGCCTAACCATAAACCCTAAATCATAAACCCAAAACACTAAACCCCGAACCCTAAACCTTAAACACTAGATCATAAACCCTAAACTCTAATATAAACCCAAATCCCTAATTCTAAAATTATAAACCCTAAACCCTAATTCATAAAACCTAAATCCTAAATTCTAAAACCTAAAATCCTAAACCCTAATCCTAAGCCCTAAACCCTTAGCCCAAAATCCAAGCAAATAAAACCTAAACCCTAAACTCTAAACATTAAATGCTAAAGCTTAAACCTAATCCCTAAACTCTAAATCCTAATCCCAAACCCTAAATCCTCATCTCTAAACCATAAAAGTAATTCCTAAACTCTAAACCATAAAACCTATCCCTAAAATCTAAACCTTAAACCCAAAAGCATAAACCATAAATGCTAAACCCTAAACCCTAAACCCTAAACCCTACACCCTAAACTCTAAATCCTAAATCCTAACCCTAAACCCTAGACCCTAAACCAAAGGCCATAAATCATAAACCCTAAATCCAAAATGCTAAACACTAAACTTAAACCCTAAACCCTATACCATAAATCCTTTACCCAAAACCTTAATCCTAAGGCTAAAATCGTAAACCCTAAACACTAAACCCTAAACATTAAACCCAAATTCATAATCCCTAAACCCTAAACACAAATGACTAAGCCACAAACCCTAAACCCTAAACCCTGAATGCTAAACCCTAAACTAAAGTCCTAAACCCTTAACCCAAAACGAAAAAACCCAAACCATAAATCGTAGATCCTAAACCCAAAACAAAAAACCCTAATAGCTAAACATAAAATCCAAAAGCCTCAACCCTATACCCCAAAATCTAAACCCTAAACACTAACCCTACACCCTAAATCCTAAACCCTAAATCCTAAACACAAAACCACAAACCCTAAACCTTAAACCCTAAACCCTAACCGTAAGCCCTAAACCCTAAACTATAAGCCCTAACCCTATACCCTAAACCCTAAACCCAAAATCCTAAACATTAAACCCTAAAGGCTAAACCCTAAAACATAATTCCTAAACTCTAAGCCCTAAACCCTAACCGTAAACCCTAAATCATAAACCCAAAACCATAAACCCAAAACCCAAAACCTCAAACCCTAAACCCTAAACCCTAAACTCTAAACCTTAATCCCTAAGCCTAAATAGTAAACCCTAAACCCAAAACACAAATTCTTCAATTATAAAACCTAAACTCTAAATAATAAAACCTAAACCCTAAACCCTGACCAAAAACACTACGAAATAAATGCTAAACCCAATACCTTAAATGCAAAACCCTAAACCTAAACACTAAAACCTCAATTCTAAACTCTAAACTTTAATCCTAATCCCTAAACTTGAAACCCTAAATCCTCATCCTTAAACCATAAACCTAATTTCCAAACTCTAAACAATAAAGCCTAACCCAAAAACCTAAACTATATACCCAAAATTATAAACCCTAAACTCAACACCCTAAATCCTAACCCTAAACCCTAAACCCAAAACCCTAACCTATAAACCCTAAACCCTAAATACTAAATGCTAAACCATAAACCATAAACCCTAAACCCTAAACCCTAAACCCTAAATCCATAATCTAATTCAAAAAGTGTAAACCCTTATACATAAATTATAAACTCTAAACCCTAAACCCTAAACCCTAAACCCTAACTCTACACCTTAAACCCTAATCCTAAACCCTAAGAAATATAACCTAAACCCTAAACCCTAAATGATAAACCCTAAACTAAAGCCATAAATCCTAAACCAAAAACAGAAAAACCTAAACCATAAACTGTAAACCCTAAATACTAAACCCTAAACCTTAAACCCTTAAACCAAAACCCTAAACAATAAACCCTAATCCCTAAACCCAAAATCCTAAACACTAAACCCTAAACACTAAACTCTATGCCCTGCACCCTAAACCCTAAATCCTAAACACTAAACCCTAAAACTAAAACTCTAAAACCTAAAACCTAAACCCTAAATCCTAAAGTCTGAACCCTAAACTCTTACCATAAATTCTAAACCCTAAACCCTAAGCCATAACCTTATAACCTAAAGCCTAAACCCAAAACCCTAAACCTTAAACCCTAAACTTTAAGTCATAAACTCTAATCCCTGAAGCCTAATCGTAAACCCTAAATCAAAAACTCAAAACACTAAACCCCAAACCCTAAACCATAAACACTAAATCATAAACCCTAAACTCTAATCTCTAAGCCTAAACCTAACCCAAAACTCTATTTCTAAAATTATAAACCCTAAACCCTAATTCATAAAACCTAAACCCTAAATTCTAAAACCTAAACACTAAACCTAAAATCCTAAACCCTAACCCTAAGCCCTAAACCCTTAACCCTAAATGCTAAAACCTAAACCCTATCCTTAAAATCTAAACCTTAAACCCAAAATCATAAACCCAAAATGCTAAACCCTAAACCCTAAACCCTAAACACTAAGGCCTACATCCTAAACTCTAAATCCTAAAGCCTAACCCTAAACCCTAGACCTTAAACCATAAGCCATAAATCCTAAACCCTAAACACTAAAAGCTAAACCCTAAACCCTATACCCTAAATACATTACCCAAAACCTTAATCCAAAAGCTAAAACCCTAAACCCAAATACATAATCCCTAAACCCTAAACACAAAAGACTAAGCCACAAACCCTAAACCCTAAACCCTGAATGTAAAACCCTAAAATAAAGTCCTAAACCCTAAACCCCAAATAGAAAAATCTAAACTATAAATCGTAAACCCTAAACCAAAAACCCTAATCCCTAAACCTAAATTACAAAAGCCTCAACCCTAAACCCCAAAATGTAAACCCAAAACCCTAAATCCTAAACACTAAACCACAAACCCTAACCCCTAAACAGTAAACCCTCAAGCTTAACTCTAAACCCTAAACCCTAACCCTAAGCCCTAAACCCTAAACCATAAGCCCTAACCCTATACCCTAAACCCTAAACCCAAAATCAAAACATTAAACCCTAAAGGCTAAACCCTAAAACTTAATTCCTAAACTCTAAGCCCTTAACCCTAACCGTAAACCCAAAATCATAAATCCTAAACTATAAACCCAAACCCTAAACCCTAAACCCTAAACCATAAACTCTAAACCTTAATCCCTAAGCCTAAATCGTAAACCCTAAACCAAAACACAAATTCATCAATTATAAGCCCTAAACCCTAAATAATAAAACCTAAACCCTAAACCCCAAACCCCAAACCCTGGCCAAAAACTCTAAAAAATAAATGCTAAACACAATAGACTAAATGCTAAACCTTAAACCTAAATACTAAATCATAACCCCTAAATTCTAATCTCTAACCCTAAACCCTAAACCCAAAACCCTATTTCTAAAATTATAAACCCTAAACCCTAATTCATAAAACCTAAACCCTAAATTCTAAAACAACAACCCTAAACCTAAAATCCTAAACCCTAACCCTAAGCCCTAAACCCTTAACCCAAAAT
Source organism: Solanum bulbocastanum (assembly GCA_037074985.1). NCBI lineage: Eukaryota > Viridiplantae > Streptophyta > Magnoliopsida > Solanales > Solanaceae > Solanum > Solanum bulbocastanum. Next base: position 30,441,997 of record CM073597.1, on the reverse strand, counting down.
GCTAAAACCTAAACCCTATCCCTAAAATCAAAACCTTAAACCCAAAATCATAAACCCAAAATGCTAAACCCTAAACCCTAAGCCCTAAACCCTAAACTCTAAATCCTAAAGCCTAACCCTAAACCCTAGACCCTAAACCATAAGCCAAAAATCCTAAACCCTAAACCCTAAATGCTAAACCCTAAACCTAAACCCTAAACCCTATACCCTAAATCCTTTACCCAAAACCTTAATCCTAAAGATAAAACCCTAAACCCAAATACATAATCCCTAAACCCTAAACACAAAAGACTAAGCCACAAACCCTAAACCCTAAACACAAAAGACTAAGCCACAAACCCTAAACCCTAATTCCTGAATGCTAAACCCTAAACTAAAGTCCTAAACCCTAAACCCCAAATATAAAAATCTAAACCATAAATCGTAAACCCTAAACCAAAAACCCTAATCCCTAAACCTAAAATACAAAAGCCTTAACCCTAAACCCCAAAATGTAAAACCAAAACCCTAACCCTAAACCCTAAATCCTAAACACTAAACCACAAACCCTAAACCCTAAACAGTAAACCCTCAAGCTTAACTCTAAACCCTAAACCCTAACCCTATACCCTAAACCCTAAACCAAAAATCCTAAACATTAAACCCTAAAGGCTAAACCCTAAAACTTAATTCCTAAACTCTAAGCCCTAAACCCTAATCGTAAACCCTAAATCATAAATCGAAAACTATAAACCCAAAACCCCAAACCCTAAACCCTAAACCCTAAACCATAAACTCTAAACGTTAATCCCTAAGCCTAAATCGTAAACCCTAAACCAAAACACAAATTCTTCAATTATAAGCCCTAAACCCTATATAATAAAACCTAAATGCTAAACCCAAAACCCCAAACCCTAGCTAAAAACTCTAAAAAAAAATGCTAAACCCAATAGACTAAATGCTAAACCCCAAACCTAAATACTAAAACCTAAATCCTAAACTCTAAACCTTAATTCTAAACCCTAAATCCTCCTCCTTAAACCCTAAACCTAATTTCTAAACTCTAAACAGTAAAGCCTAACCCTAAAACCTAAACCATACACCCAAAATTATGAACCCTAAACCTTAAACTCTAAACCCTAAACCCTAAACACAACACCCTAAACCATAACCCTAAATCCTAAACCCAAAACCATAAGCCATAAACCCTAAACCCTAAATCCTAAATGCTAAACCTAAACCCTAAACCCTAAACCCTTAACCCTAAACCCTAAATACATAATCTAAATCAAAAGTGTAAACCCTTATACATAAATTGTAAACTCTAAACCCTCAACCCTAAACCCTAAACCCTAAACCCTAACCCTACACCTTAAACCCTAACCCTAAACCCTAAGAAATATATCCTAAACCCTAAACCCTAAATGCTAAACCCTAAACTAAAGCCATAAACCCTAAACCAAAAATAGAAAAATCTAAACCACAAACTGTAAACCCTAAATACTAAACCCTAAACCTTAAACCCTTAAACCTAAACCATAAACCCTAATCCCTAAACCCAAAATCCTAAACACTAAACCCTAAACACTGAACTCTATACCCTAAACCCTAAACCATAAACCCAAAATCCTAAACACTAAACCCTAAAACCAAAACTCCAAAACCTAAAACCTAAACCCTAAGCCCTAAACTCGGAACCCTAAACTCTTACCCTAAATTCTAAACCCTAAACCCTAAGCCCTAACCCTATACCCTAAAGCCTAAGCCCAAAAACCTAAACCTTAAACCCTAAACTTTAATTCCTAAACTATAAACCCTGAACCCTAATTGTAAACCCAAATCATAACCCCAAAACCCTAAACACCAAGTCCTATACCTTCAACCCTAAACCATAAAATCTAAACCCAAATCCCTAACCTCGAACCTTAAACCCTAAACCCAAAACCCTTATTCTAAAATTATAAACCCTAAACCCTAAATAATAAAATCTAAACCCAAAACCCTTAATCTTATACCCTAAACCCTAAACCCTACATGCTAAATCTTAAACCCTAAACCCTAAACCCTAAACCCAAAATCCAAATTCCTAAACCCTAAACCCAAAATCCAAATTCCTAAACCCTAAACCCAAAACCCTAAATCTTCCACCCTAATACTAAACCCTAAACTCAAAACCCTAAATCCTCATCCCTAAACCATAAACCTAATTCCTAAACTCTAATACATAAATATTATCCCTAAACCCTAAACCTTAAATCCAAAATCTTAAACCCTAAACCCTAAACCCTAAACCCTAAACACTAAATCCTAAACCCTAGACCCTAAACCCTAAGCCATAAATCCTAAACCCTAAACACTAAATGCTAAACCCTAAACCCTAAACCCTATACCCTAAACCCTATACCCTATACCCTAAACCTAAACCCTAATGCTTAAACTCTAAACCCTAAACCCTAAACCCTAAACCCTAAACCATAAGCCCTAAACCTATAGCCTACACCTTAAACCAAAAACCATAGACATTAAACCCTAAAGGCTAAACCCTAAAACTTAATTCCTAAACTATGAGCCCTAAACCCTAACCGTAAACCCTAAATCATAAACCAAAAACCATAAACCCAAAACCCTAAACCATAAACTTTAAACCCTAATCCCTAACCCTAAATCGTAAACACTAAACCCAAAACAGAAATTCTTAAATTATAAACCCTAAACCGTAAATAATAAAACCTAAATCCTAAACCTTAAACCCTGACCAAAAACTCTAAGAAATAAATAGTAAACCCAATACCCTAAATGCCAAACCCTAAACCTAAACACTAAAACCTAAATCCTAAACTCCAAACCTTAATCCTAAACCCTAAACTCAAAACCCTAATCCTCATCACTAAACCATAAACCATACACCCAAAATTATAAACCCTAAACCCTAAACTCAAAACCCTAAACTCAAAACCCTAAACCCAAACCCTAAACCCAAAACCCAAAACTCTAAGCCATAAACCCTAAACCATAAATCCTAAATGTTAAATCCAAACCCTAAACCTTTAACCCTAAACCCTACACCTTAAACCCTATACCCAAAACCCAAAGCCCAAAACCCTAAACCTTGAACCCAAAACCCTATACCCAAAATCTAAAACCTAAACCCAAAATCCTAATCAATAATCCACATACCTAATTCATAAACTTTAACCCTCAACCATAAAACTTCAACCCAAAATCATAAACCCTCGGCCCTAAACCCTAAACCATACACCCATAATCATAATCCCTAAACCCTAAACACAAAATCCTAAGCCACATACCCTATACCTTAAACCCTAAATGCTAAACCCTAAACTAAAGCCCTAAACCCTATACCCAAAACAGAAAAACATAAGTCATAAATCGTAAACCCTAAATACCAAACCCTAAGCCCTAAACCATAAAACCTAATCCCTAAATCCAAAATCCTAAACACCAAACCCTAAACACTAAACCCTAAACCCTAAACCCTCAACCCTAAACACTTTAATCTAAATTCTAAACCCGAACCCTAAAACCTAAACCCTAAATCCTAAACACTAAACCCTAAACCCTAAACCCTAACTCTAAACCCTAAACCCTAACCTTAAAACCTAAACCCTAAAACCTAAGCCCTAACCCTTACCCCAAATACTAAATCCAAAACCCTAAACATTAAACCCCAAACCCTAAACCTTAATTCCTAAACTCTAAGCCCTGAACCCTAATTGTAAACCCTAAATCATAAATCCAAAACCATAAACCCTAAACCCTAAACCATAAACTCTAAACCCTAATCCCTAACCCTAAACGTTAAACCCAAACCATTAACCCTAAACCCAAAACCCAAAACCCTATACAATAAATCATAAAACCTAAACCCTATATGCTAAACCCTAAACCCAAAATGCTAAATCCTAAACCCAATATCCTAATTCCTAAACACTAAATCCTTAAGCCTAACCCAAAACCCTAAACCCTTAACCATAAATCCTAAGTAATAAACCCTAAACCCTAAACCTTAAACCCTAAATGCTAAACCCTAAACTAAAGCCCTAAGCCCTAAACCTAAAACAAAAAAACCTAAATCATAAACTGTAAACCCTAAATACAGAACCCTAAACCTTAAACCTTTAACACTAAACTTTAAACCATAAACCCTAATCCCTAAACCCAAAATCCTAAACACTAAACCCTAAACACTAAACCATATACCCTAAACCCTAAACCCTAAATCCTAAATTCTAAACACTAAATCCTAAAACCTAAACCCTAAACCCTAAACCCTAAACTATGAACCCTAAACTCAAACCTTAAATTCTAAACCCTAAACCCTAAGCCCTAACCTATACCCCAAATCCTAAACCCAAAACCCTAAACCTTAAAACCAAATCTTTAATTCCTAAACTCTAAACCCTGAATCCTAATCGTAAACCCAAATCATAAGCCCAGAACCCTTAACACCAAACCCTAAACCTTAAATCCTAATCGATAAATTCTAAACCCAAATCCCTAACCCTAAACCCAAAATCCTCATTCTAAAATTATAAACCCTAAACCCTAAATAATAAAATCTAAACCCAAAACCCTTAACCTTATACCCTAAACCCTAAACCCTAAATGCTAAATACTACACCCTATACCCTAAACACAAAATTTGAATTCCTAAACCCTAAACCCTAAATGCTAAATACTACACCCTATACCCTAAACACAAAATTTGAATTCCTAAACCCTAAACCCTAAACCATAAGCCTAAACCCTAAATGTTCAACCCTAACACTAAACCCTAAACTCGAAGCCCTAAATCCTCATCCCTAAACCATAAACCTAATTCCTAAACTCTAATACATAAACCCCATACCTAAACCCTAAACCTTAAACCCAAAATCATAAATCCTAAATGCTAAACCCAAAACTCGAAGCCCTACACCCTAAACACTAAATCCTAAACCCTAGACCCTAAACCCTAAGCCATAAATCCTAAACCCTAAACCCTAAATGCTAAACCCTAAATTTAAACCCTAAACCCTAAACCCTAAACCTTATACCCTAAACCTACACCCGAAACCCAAAACCCTAAACCCTAAACCATAAACCATAAACCTAATTCCTAAACTCTAAACGATAAAGCGTAACCCTAAAACCTAAACCATACACCTTAAATTATAAACCCTAAACCCTAAACACTAAACCCCAAACCCTAAACTCAACACCTTAAACCCTAACCCTAAACCCTAAACCCAAAACCCAAAACCCTAAGCCCTAACCCTATACCCTAAACCCAAAACCCTAAATAGTAAACCCTAAACCGTAAAACTTAATTCCAAAAATCTAAGCCCTGAAGCCTAACCGTAAACCCTAAATCATAAACCCAAAGCACTAAACCCCAAACACTAAACCTTAAACACTAAATCATAAACCCTAAACTCTAAATCCTAACCCTAAACCTTAAACCCTAAACCCAAACCCTTAATTCTAAAATTATAAACCCTAAACCCAAACCCCTAATTCTAAAATTATAAACCCTAAACCCTAATTCATAAAACCTAAACCCTAAATGCTAAATCCTAAACCTTAAACCCTAAACCTAAATTCCTAAACCCTAACCCTAAGCCCTAAACCCTTAGCCCTAAATCAAAGCAAATATACCCTAAACCCTAAACTCTAAGCCCTAAATGCTAAACCTGAAGAAGCCTGGCTAAAAGAACTGGATCTTAAAAACATAAGGTTAATAGATCCATCAGGAAATTGAATCACCCTATCTATCTGAGTGGTCTCAGGTTGTACGGAGACGGGTTAGTAATAGAGTCAAATTTCCATTCTTCATCAGCTAAAATATCATTCCACTTAAGAAGTGTAGGGATGAAAGTGGTACTATGTTCTTGGTTGGCTTCCATAAGCATAGTGACACCTTTTATACTAGAGGTTATAGCCTTTGGGGCTATAGTGGTTTTCATTAGCTTGTAATATACCCGATATATTACAGCTATTTCTCTGGTATCTATTTTACTATTCATATTCTTAGTCTTAACATTAAGAGTTAAAGTATCTATAATGTTAGGATCATGAATATCTACAGAAAAATTAGGATAACAGTTAAAGTAAACTGGTCTATAAGCAAGATTACTTTCTAAGACTCCTAACAAGGAATCATCAAAATTAAGAAGTCTATCATCTCTAAGAAGCAGACAAAGAGGAGTATTCAACCCTTTATGGAAAAGAGGTTTAACAGCAACTTGTACAAGTCCAATATAAAGAAATTTAAAATCCTTCCTATATCTATCTATATCAGCAGATAATAACAACTTGATAGTTTCAAGAGAATTATTAATAGCTATAGTAGATTCAAAAGTTTTAATATTGTATCTTTTAAACATCAAAAAATTACCTAACTGGTAAATCTTTTCAAAAGGTTCTTTAGGGATAGACCAATTTTGTAAATCATTTTCTGTTTTAGAAATAGATATATTAATAGAATTTAAGATATGCTGTCTATTATCCATAGAGAGAGAATGCCTTTGTGGATTCTAGTAAAGATATCAACTAGTCATACAACATGAGATTTCAAACTCTTATAATGTAATTGTGGATTCATGCCTGGATTTTACATTAAGGATTATAGATTTTACAGGAGATTTTCAAGTAAAGTACCTTGCAGTTTACGCGCCTGTCCTTTCGGCTTAACGACCGCCTGTGGAATTCGCAACTACTTGAAATATTCTCAACACCTTTCCTTAATCACCATACATAAACTCCATTTTTACAGTTAAAGAATTGAAAATTCATAATGTATAAACCCTAAACCCTAAATCCATAATCTAAATCAAAAAGTGTAAACCCTTATACATAAATTGTAAACTCTAAACCCTCAACCCTAAACCCTAAATCCTAACCCTACACCTTAAACCCTTACCCTAAACCCTGAGAAATATATCCTAAACCCTAAACCCTAAATGCTAAAACCTAAAGTAAAGCCCTAATCCCTAAACCAAAAAGAGAAAAACCTAAACCATAAACCGAAAACCCTAAATCCTAAACCCTTGATGCTAAACCCTAAACCATAAACCCGAATCCCTAAACCTAAAATCCTAAAAACTAAACCCGCAACCCTAAACCCTAAACCCAAAACCCTAAACCCTAAATCCTAAATACTAAACCATAAACCCTAAACCCTAAAACCTAAACCCTAAACCCTAAAACCTAAACTCTAAACCCTAATCTCTAACACTAAAAGCTAAACCCAGAACCCTAAGACTTAACCCTATACCCTAAACCCTAAACCCAAAACCCTAAACATTAAACCTTAAACCCTAAGCCTTAACTCCTAAAATCTAAGCCCGAAGCCTAACCGTAAAACCTAAATCATAAACCTAAAACACTAAACCCCAAACCCTAAACCTTAAACACTAGATCATAAACCCTAAACTCTAATTTAAACCCAAAACCCTAATTCTAAAATTATAAACCCTAAACCCTAATTCATAAAACCTAAGCCCAAAATGCTAAAACCTAAACCCTAAACCTAAAATCCTAAACCCTAACCCTAAGCCCTAAATCCAAGCAAATAAAACCTAAACCCTAAACTCTAAACCCTAAATGCTAAACCTTAAACCTAATCCCTAAACTCTAAACCCTAATCCCAAACCCTAAATCCTCATCCCTAAACCATAAAAGTAATTCCTAAACACTAAACCATAAACCCTATCCCTAAAATCTAAACCTTAAACCCAAAACCATAAACCATAAATGCTAAACCCTAAACCCTAAACCCTAAATCCTACACCCTACACCCTAAACTCTAAATCCTAAACCCTAGACCCTTAACCATAAGCCAAAAATCCTAAACGCCTAAATCCTAAATGCTAAACCCTAAACCTAAATCCTAAACCCTATACCCTAAATCCTTTACCCAAAACCTTAATCCTAAAGCTAAAACCCTAAACCCTAAACTATAAACCCTAAACCTTAAACCCAAGTTCTTAATCCCTAAACCCTAAACACAAAAGACTAAGCCACAAACCCTAAACCCTAAACCCTAAATGCGGAACCCTAAACTAAAGTCCTAAATGCTAAACCCAAAACAGAAAAACCTAAACTACAAATCGTAAACCCTAAACCCAAAACCAAAAACCCTAATCGCTAAACATAAAATCCAAAAGCCTCAACCCTATACCCAAAAATCTAAACCCTAAACACTAACCCTACACCCTAAATCCTAAACCCTAAATCCTAAACACTAAACCACAAACCCTAAACCCAAAACCCTCAAGCATAACTCTAAACCCAAAACCCTAACCCTAAGCCCTAAACCCTAGACCATAAGCTCTAACCCTATACCCTAAACCCTAAACCCAAAATCCTAAACATTAAACCCTAAAGGCTAAACCCTAAAACTTAATTCCTAAAATCTAAGCCCTAAACCCTAACCGTAAACCCTAAATCATAAACCCAAAACCATAAACCCAAAACCCAAAACCCCAAACCCTAAACCATGAACTTTAAACCTTAATCCCTAAGCCTAAATAGTAAACCCTAAACCCAAAACACAAATTATTCAATTATAAAACCTAAACTCTAAATAATAAAACCTAAACCCTAAACCCTAAACCCTGACCAAAAACTCTAAGAAATAAATGCTAAACCCAATACCCTAAATGCTAAACCCTAAACCTAAACACTAAAACCTAAATCCTAAACTCTAAACCTTAATCCTAAACCCTAAACTTGAAAACCTAAATCCTTATCCTTAAACCATAAACCTAATTTCTAAACTCTAAACAATAAAGCCTAACCCAAAAACCTAAAATATATACCCAAAATTATAAACCCTAAACCCTAAACACTAAACTCAACACCCTAAACCCTAACCCTAAACCCTAAACCCAAAACCCTAAGCCATAAACACTAAACCCTAATTCCTAAATGCTAAACCTAAACCCTAAACCCTAAACCCTAAACCCTCAACGCTAAACCCTAAATCCACAATCTAAATCAAAAAGTGTAAACCCTTATACATAAATTATAAACTCTAAACCCTCAACCCTAAAACCTAAACCCTAAACCCTAACCCTACACCTTAAACCCTAGCCCTAAACCCTAAGAAATATATCCTAAACCCTAAACCCTAAATGATAAACCCTAAACTAAAGCCATAAACCCTAAACCAAAAAACAGAAAAACCTAAATCATAAACTGTAAACCCTAAATAATAAACCTTAAACCTTAAACCCTTAAACCAAAACCCAAAACAATAAACCCTAATCCCTAAACCCAAAATCCTACACACTAAACTCTATACCCTGAACCCTAAACCCTAAAACCTAAATCCTAAACACTAAACCCTAAAACCAAAACTCTAAAACCTAAAACCTAAACCTTAAACCCTAAAGTCTGAACCATAAACTCTTACCCTAAATTCTAAACCCTTAACCCTAAGCCCTAACCCTATAACCTAAAGCCTAAATCCAAAACCATAAACCTTAAATCCTAAACTTTAATTCCTAAACTCTAAACCCTGAATCCTAATCGTAAACCTAAATCATAAACCCAAAACCCTAAACACCAAACCCTAAACCTTAAACCCTAAATCATAAACTCTAAACCTGAATCCCTAACCCCAAACCTTAAACCCTAAACCCAAAACCGTCACTCTAAAATTATAAACCCTAAACCCTAAATAAAAAAATCAAAACCCAAAACCCTTAACACTATACCCTAAACCCTAAATAAAAAAATCAAACCCCAAAACCCTTAACACTATACCCTAAACCCTAAACCCTAAACCCTAAATGCTAAATCCTAAACCCTAAACCCTAAACCCAAAATCCAAATTCCTAAACCCTAAACCCTAAACCTAAACCCAAAATTCAAATTCCTAAACCCTAAACCCTAAACCCTAAACCTAAATCCTAAATGTTCCACCCTAATACTAAACCCTAAATTCAAAACCCTAAATACTCATTCCTAAATCATAAACCTAATTCCTAAACTATAATACATAAACACTATCCCTAAATCCGAAACCTTAAACCCTAAATGCTAAACCCTAAACCCTAAACCCTAAACACTAAATCCTAAACACTAGACCTTAAACCCTAAGCAATAAATCCTGAACCCTAAACACTAAATGCTAAATACTAAACCCTAAACCCTATATCCTAAACCTAAACCCAAAACCCAAAACCCTAAACCTAAACCCAAAACCCAAAACCCTAAACTCAACACCTAAAACCCTAACCCTAAACCATAAACCCAAAACCCTAAGCCCTAACCCTAGACCCTAAACCCTAAACCCAAAACCCTAAACATTAAACCCTAAACCCTAAATCGTATACCTTAATTCCTAAACTCTAAGCCCTGAAGCCTAACTGTAAACTGTAAATCATAAACCCAAAACACTAAACCCCAAACCCTAAACCTTAAAAACTAAATAATAAACCCTAAACTCTAATCCCTAACCCTAAACTCTAATCACTAACCCTAAACCATTACCCTAATCCCAAAACCCTAATTCTAAAATTATAAACCCTAAACCCTAATTCATAAAACCTAAACACTAAATGCTAAATCCTAAACCCTAAACCCTAAACCTAAAATCCTAAACATTAACGCTAAGCCCTAAACCCTTAACCCTAAATCTAAGCAAATATACCCTAAACCCTAAACTCTAAACCCTAAATGCTAAACCCTAAACCTAATCCCTAAACTCTAAACCCTAATCCTAAACCCTAAACCTAATCCCTAAACTCTAAACCCTAATCCTAAACCCTAAATCCTTATCCCTAAACCATAAACGCAAGTCCTAAACCATAAACCATAAACCCTATCCCTAAAATATAAACCTTAAACCCAAAATCATAAACCCTAAATGCTAAACCCTAAACCCTAAACCCTCAACCCTAAACTCTAAACCCTACACCCTAAAATCTAAATCCTAAACCCTAACCCTAAACACTAGACCCTAAACCATAAGCCATAAATCCTAAACCCTAAACCCTAAATGCTAAACTTTAAACCTAAATCCTAAACCCTATACCCTAAACCCTTTACCCAAAACCTAAATCCTAAACCTAAAACCCTAAACCCTAAACCCTAAACCCTAAACTATAAACCCTAAACCCTAAACCTTAAATCCAAATAAATAATCCCTAAACCCTAAACATAAAAGACTAAGCCACAAACCCTAAACCCTAAACTAAAGTCCAAAGCCCTAAACCCAAAACAGAAAAACCTAAACCATAATCCATAAACCCTAATTATTAAACCTTAAACCCAAAACCAAAAACCAAAAACCCTAATCCCTAAACCCAAAATCCTAAAGCCTCAACCCTAAACACCACAATCTAAACCCTAAACCCTAAACCCTAAAACCTAAACCTTAAAGATTAAATTCGAAACCCTAAACCCTAATCATAAACCCTAAACCCTAAACCATAAGCCCTAACCCAATACCCTAAACCTTAAACATTAAACCCTAAAGGCTAAACACTAAAACTTAATTCCAAAACTCTAAGCCTTAAACCCTAATCGTAAACCCTAAATCATAAATCCAAAACCAAAAACCCAAACCCCAAAACCCTAAATCATAAACCCTAAACCCTAAACCATAAACTCTAAACCCTACTCCATAACCCTAAATCGTAAACCCTAAACCTAAAACACAAATTCTTAAATTATAAACCCTAAACCCTAAATAATAATCCCTAAACACTAAATCCTAATCATAAATCGTAATCCCTAACCCCAAAATCCTAAATACTAAACCCTAAACCTTAAACACTAAACCCTTAACCCTAAACCCTAAACTCTAAACCATAACCCTAAACCCTAAACCCTAAACCCTAAACCCAAAATCCTAATATCTAAAGCCTAAAACCTAAACCCTCACCCTAAACCTTAAACCCTTAACCCTAAACCCTAAGAAATAAACCCTGAACCCTAAACCCTAAACCATAAACCATAAACCCTAAATGCTAAAAACTAACCCAAAACCCTAAACCCAAAATCCTAATTCCTGAACCCTAAACCCTAAACCATAAAAAAAACCCAAAACTCTAAACCCTAAACCCTAAATCCTAAATGCTAAGCCCTAAACTAAAGTCCTAAACCCTAAACCCAAAACAAAAAAACCTAAACCATAAATCGTAAACCCTAAACCCAAAACCTAAAACCAAAAACCCTAATCCCTAATCCCTAAACCTAAAATCCAAAAGTCTCAATCCTAAACCCAAAATTCTAAACCCTAAACCCTAACCCTAAACCCTAAATCCTAAACACTAAACCATAAACCCTAAACCCTAAACCCTTAAGCTTAACTCTAAACCCTAAACCCTAACCCTAAGCCCTAAACCCTAAACCATAAGCCCTAACCCGATACCCTAAACCCTAAACCCAAAATCCTAAACATTAAACCCTAAAGGCTAAATCCTAAAACTTAATTAGCCTAACATTGCAATTGTATAACAATCTAGAATTATAGTTAACATGCTAAATTTACCTAACATGGCTTTGATACCATTCAGAACGATCGTAGCACTTAATAGTAATAATACTATAACTTTAGAGTAAATACAGAAAGAAGTACGAGAACTCACAATTTTATTCAAGCAATAGAAGTAAAGCACACCAAGCAAACATCAAACGAAAACATTACAAAGTCTGAAAGGCTATAAGAAATATTTTTTTAAAAATTTATGATGCCTTGGAATGAAAATTGTGTTCCTTTAAATAGGAAAAGTAAGAATAATTGAAGCCATGTATCTTTCCTCTGATTGGCTGTATCAACAATCTTCTTTATCTTTGTCGGGCATCTTCTTTTTGAAAAGTGATTCCCTCTTTAATAAAGTTGTCGGCCACTTCTTTTTCTTTTAAAAGCAATGACTACTTTTGTAAAGCTGTCGGCCATCTCCACAACACGCCAAAGTCTTTTGCTGTTGTGGGATTCCATTGAATAATTAATCAAGGGATATTCCAACTCTTTGAGTTTCATCCTTTGCCTTTCTAAATAATTCTGACTCTTTGAGTCTCTATTCAGAAGGTCAGTAATTCTGGATTTTAATATCCTTTACTGGATTATTCATTTAATTAAATTAATCATTAAAGGGGTCTAGATAAGATAGTGCTAAAGCTTTTGGCTTCAACATATATCCATTATCATCACTCTGAGAAGAGGCTTCTTCTATCAGCTGTAAACTTGTCTCGTCATTGGATTTATCATCCTCTAGATCTGATAAAGCTTTCTGGAGCCTTTTCTTTAATTCATCTTTTGATGAAGATCTTTTACCACTTGTAGAGGCTGAGGAAGGACGTGAAGTAGCTTCTTTGGGAGCTGGTGACCAGCCTTCAATGAAAATCTCTTTTGATAAATATTTAACCTGATCAAATACCTGTATAGAGAAAGTCCAGCTAATAATAAAGGAAATCCTTTTCTGAACAAAATATTTACACAATTTAATGTGTTCTGGCAAAGTGGAGATATCTTGTTCCTTTTGGAACTGATCAAATTTATCTAAAAATAACTTTGGTAAAACTTTCTGGTTTCCTCCAAAACAGTTCCACCATTCGTAAAACCATCTGGGGATTATAGATTTAGAAAATTCTGGGCTGTATTTCACAAACCAAGTATGAGTGGTTGGTCTTAAATATAAGAAATTAAAACAAGCATTTTTATAATCAAACCAATTATACGTTTGGGGTCTATGCTCCCTAGAAAAATTAATGGGGGTATAAAGATGATCTACCGGCCATTCAAACGGAGATAGAACTCTTTTAATAGTAAATTTTGAATAGGCTATGCTATCTGGATCTGAATCATGGCTGAGTTTGTGCTCCACTTCAATGGAACCAGTATCAACAAGAATGAATTCATAATATTTTCTTGTTTTAAATGGATTTTCTGTATCCACATAATTCCTGTTGGTGTAGCAAGGTTTAAGCAGATGCTTAACCTCATAGCTTTCAAATTCCTTGTCTAAGGCGAGAATAGGATTAACCTGCAAAGTAACAACATTAAAGACTTCTCGATCTTTGGTTTTATTATGATCTGTAGGAATAGGAGCAACAGCTTCTCGAAAACTTTCAGGAGTCTTCATTGTATAAGAATCTTTTGTCTGGGTGGAGGAAATCTAGGTTTTCCTGATGGAGAAAATGAGCAAGGTTTGGATTCTTTAGATAATGGTTTCTTAAGAATAAGAGGGTTAGATGATGATGAGCTCGGTGGTAGCTGTGGAAAGGGACTTATGACATGAGAAGGATTAATGGGGGGTAAGCTAGCAAGAGCTGAAAACTTATTCGGGCTATTCAGTAATGGCCTGATTGCGAAAGGAGAAGTTGAAGGCTTCTTGTCTGTTTCCTTTCCCTTTTCTTGAAAAGGGCCCTTTATCCCGAATCCTGGCCATATGACTTGCCTCATGCTTTACCCTGCAAAAATTCACGGGTTAGAAAATCTGGGAGAGAATTTTCTTCTCCTTTGATAAATTCAACTTGAAAATCAAAACTAGACAATAAGGCTTGCCATCTAGCAAATATCTTTTTGGAAACAAGATTTTTAACATCCTTTTGTAGAATTTCTTTTGCAGACATGCAATCTACTTTAAGAAAAAAATTCCTTATTGATTAAATCATCTTGAAATTGAGTAATGCAAAGGACAATGGCTAAAACTTCCTTTTTAACAGTACTATAATTCTTCTGGGCGGAGTTCCACACTCCGAAACTGAATCTAACTAATTGCTCGGGACTATCAAGGGTTTTTTTTTGTTTAAGAATTCCACCGTAACCGATATCCGAAGCATCAATTTCAACAATCATAAAAGAATCTGGATTAGGAATGCCAACGCAAGGTAAACTCTTAACCATTTCTTTGATTTTGATAACCGAAGTGGTCTGTTTCTTCCCCCATGGAACAGGTAAATTTTTAAGTCTGTCATATAAAGGTTTACAAACCTGCCTCACCTTAGGGATGAAGTCCACAACATAGTTAAGACTACCCAAAAATCTCTGTAACTGAGTTTTATCAATAATAACGTCTGGAAATTTATCAGAAAACTCTATGGCTCTGCAAATGGGTTTATAAGTACCTTGATATAAATCTTGACCAAGAAATCTAATTTTTGTCTGAAAAAGTTTAATCTTCTTAGCGCTAACTACCAAACCATTATGTTTAACTATTTTAAAGAATATATTTAAATGTTTGAAGTGAGAATCAATGTCATCAGAAAACATTAAGATATCATCAATATACACAATAGAAATATGACTAATATGATTAAAGATGAAATTCATAATATTTTGAAATTCTGAAGGGGCATCATTCTTAAACCCAAAAGGCATAACGTTCCATTCATATTGTCCAAAAGGGACATTGAAAGTAGTTTTATATTTATCCTTTTCAGAAATCTGTATTTGCCAAAATCCTGACTTCATGTCAAATTTACTATAAATATTTGCTTTAAAAGTTCTCTTCAAAAGATCCCTTTTGTTAGGAATCAGATATCTAATCCATTTTAAAACAGAGTTTAAAGGTTTATAATTAATAACAAGTCGAGGAGAGCCTCTCTCTTTTTCTGCAGCGTTGTTGACATAAAATGCTGAACAACTCCATGGAGATTTAGTGGGCCAGATTATGTTATTTTCTAAAAGAGTGTTAATCTCCTTTTTACAAATTTCCATTAAATCATGATTCATCTGAATGGGCCTAGCTTTCGTAGAAATGACGTTTTCATTGAATCCATCAATATATGGGAGATCAACAGTATGGGCTTTTCTAGCCCAAAATGCATTTGGAAATTCAGAGCAAATTTCTTTTTCAAAAGTATGTTGTAAATTGGCAATCTTAGTTATCATTCTCGGAGTTTTTAAAATTTACTCAATTTTCTTAATTCGTATGTCTTCTTTGAGAAAACAAATCTGATTAGAGATTAGATTAATTCTTAAAGCGGTTTGTTTATGTAAAAGTTTACTTTCTTCCTGAGAAAGAGTTTTAATAAAAGGAAATGAAATTTCTTTTCCTAAAATTTTTGTTTTAATAGCATCAAAATCAGAAATATAAGGTTTTATTTGAGTGATAAATGGTATTCCCAAAATGATTTCTTCATTAATATTTTTAGTAATAACAAAATCATTTTTTAAGTTATATACCATTATTGCAAATATGAGCATCAAATAACTTATAATCAATAAATATACATTCACCTGTGGCGCTGTATAATTTAGTAGTCCCTTTGGTAAGGTACTTAGTAGGAATTAATCCTTCAATAATGCAATTACGATCTGCACCACTATCTAACAAAGCAATCTTGTTAAGAGTCAAATGATGATTAACAACAAGTTTAATCATAATATGAGAACTCTGAGGTCTAATATTTGTAATAGCATGGATACCTGCCTCGCTATCCGCATCTTCTTCATGTTCTTCATTATCTGAAGCGACAGCCTTAGAAGATCCTTCATCATTTTTAACTTCTTCAAGAAGATTTTCGGTGAGAGCTTCAATTTCTATCTTATGAAGTCTAGACTTAATTCCTTTCATTTCTTCTTTAAGGGAATTGACTTCTCTTCGAAGTTCTTCAACCGAAGGTTCTTCCTTCTTAGAATAAAATCTATCCATGATTTGTTTCATGCTGAACGGAGTTACTTTAGGCTTTTCTTCCTTTAGCCTAGTAACTAATTTCTGCAATTCAAGGAGGTATTTTCTCCTGGCTTCCTCATCTTGAATATGCTCAATTGTAGAAAAGAGAGTTTTAACAGTTTTCTCAGAGATAACACTGATAGTTTTACTATCACAAAGGTAAAATGCACCATTGCAATTACACTCTAACTCATTTTCTTCGGATTCTGAATTATGAGTGACATTAAGAAACTATTCATCACTTTCTTCTTCTGAGGAGGAATCTTCTGAGTCAGAAGCTTCTTCTTCTTCAATGATTGAGAAGAGTTTTTGCTTGATTTCATCATCAACCTCAAGAAGATTAACCTTCTTTTTCTTCTTCTTATTTCTAGGACACTTATTAGATCAGTGACCCTTTTTGCCACATGTCCAACATGTGTCTTCAGAAGAGGATTCTTTAACAGCATGCTTGTTTCCCCTTTTCTTGGATTTCTCACGGGGTTCTCTTCCTTTCCTAGAAGATTTTTTATCTTTCCTCGTAGTTCTTTCTCTTTTTCCTGCTTTCCTAGCAGAAGGCTGTTTTAGCAATGGGAATCCAAAATCTTGGCAAAATCTTCCAAGTTCTACATATGAAGTCTTTTGATCCTTTTTAAGTTGATCTTTTAGCTTAAGATCAGTGAATAGTTCCACTGCAACCACATTAATAAGACTGATGAGATCTCTGTATGCTAGTTTGGAATACGAGATTTTTCCTTCACATCGATCTCTAATCTTTGATCTAACTTTTTCAACGAAATGAGTTGGCAATCCGCTGATAAATCGTTCTTTCCAATAATCATTATTGCAATCAGATCTTATCATGACCTTATTTAAAAACATGTCTTTGTACCATCTATAATCTGTCAATTTCTTGCAATATACATTATTCAGGATTTCCAAACTTCTGTCTTGGAAAAGACGTGGTTCTCCCACGAAATTTTTTGCTATGCTATAAAGCAAAGTAGCAGTAACATCTTCATAGAAAGTTTCTGAAGGGGCAATAATTCCTTCTTCAGTCTTTATAACGACCTTAGTGGTTATAGCACCAAGTATTTCAGCCCTATTTTGATCTGTGAGGTAATTGTCCCACCAATTTCTCAAGGTTTCTATAAAACCTGCAATGATCATATTAGCCGCTTCCTTATCACCAGCACCTTTCATTTTGTATGCTGTGATGTTCATCCCCATTTCCTGAAGTTTGGCATATATTTGACCTTCTGCCTTTCCATCGATATTCCATTCAGTCAGACTAGTTCCATCTGCCACTGAGGATGGGTGAAGGACATCCTCCTCAAATTGTACATCTGGGAAAGAAGGTCTGGGATAATAATTTCTTTTATTTGGATGTCTTTCCTACAAGGTTCTAAGCTTATTCCCTTGGGTAATATTAAGCTTAGACAATTGCTCATTAATCCTGTCTAGCAGTTCATTGGAGTGGCTAAACTCTTTAGAAAGTTTAGGGAAGTTTTCCTTGGAGAACTCAGGAATCTTAAAAATAGGAGTCTCAATTTGAGGACTAGATTTTGAAGGACTGGGTTTATCCCCTAATTGAATAATTCCTTTGAAATTATTTCCTTTATCTTTTTCTATCTGTCTAGAGATAACATAGAGAATCTGGTTAGTATAATTGTTTTGTTCCAAAACCTTACTAAGGTCTCCAGCTGTTAACAAGCCTGTCTCCTTTTCTATGGGTTTCTTAAAAGGAGCTGCTTTAAGGATTTCCTTTCTATAAGGAATGCTAAGTCCTTCGAGTGGAGGAGTAACACTTTCAACCACCTGATCTTTGGTGTACCATTTGTTAATAAGGACTTTAAGTGATGACTGCTTATCATCAATTTGTCCGGAGGATTCAAACCATTTGAAAAACTCAATTTCTGTCTTAAATCTTTTCATGTCTTTGAACCACTTATCTCTAAAAGAGGATCGTTGTTCCACATTATAGGTAGCTTTATGCCAATCTACGTTTTGTTTATGTTCTGGGGACTTCCACCAAGCGTGCAATTTTCTTTTATTGGGTACAAAATTTTCCTCATTGGCTGTAAGCACTCCAATAGAATCTTTTCTTTGATGAACAGGTTTCATATCACTGCCAGTGGGGCTTCCCAAAGTTTCTTCATAATAAACCTTAGGAATAGTCTGGGAGAAATCTACACCATGATGTTTTCTATGGTCAGGCTGACTAATACTATCTTAATCTTCCTCCTGGGTTTGAAAAGAAGAAGGTCTTCCGAAGAAATTCTTCTATTTGAAGAAGCTTGGCTAAATGAGCTGGATCGTAGAAACTTAAGGATAATAGATCTATCAGGAAACTGAATCACTCGGTCTAACTGAGAAGTGTCAGTTTGGAGAGGTAAAGGGTTAGTAATGGAATCAAATTTCCAATCTTCATCAGCTAAAATATCATTCCACTTAAGAAGTCTAGGGACAAAAGTAGTACTACGCTCTTGATTAGCTTTCATAAGAATAGTTACTCCTTTAACACTAGAAGCTATAGCCTTTGGGGCTATAGTGGTCTTCATTAGCATATAATATACCCGATATATTACAGCTATTTCTCTAGTATCAATTTTACTATTCATGTTTTTAGTTTTGACATTAAGTGTCAATGTATCAATAATACTAGGATCATGAATATCAACAGGAAAATTAGGATAACAATTAAAGTAAACTGGTCCATAAGCAAGATTACTTTCTAAAACTCCTAACAGAGAATCGTCAAAATTAAGTAGTCTATCATCTCTAAGAAGCAGATAAAAAGGTATGTTCAAACCTTTACGAAAAAGAAGTTTAACAGCAACTTGTACAAGTCCAATATGAAGAAATTTAAATTCCTTCCTATATCTATCTTTATCAGCAGATAATAACAACTTGATAGTTTCAAGAGAATTATTAATAGCTATAGTAGATTCACAAGTTTTAATATTATATCTTTTAAACATAGAAAAATTACCTAACTAGTAAATCTTTTCAAAAGGTTCTTTAGGGATAGATCAATTTTGTAAATCATTTTCTGTTTTGGAAATAGATATATTAACAGAATTTAAGATATGTTGTCAATTATCCATTGAGAGAGAATGCCTTTGACTATACTAATGATACGATAAAAAGTAACTAAGCATCTTAGTAAAGACATCAACTTTTTATACAACACGATATTTCAAACTCTTATAAGATAACTATGGATTCTTGCTCGGATTTTACATTAAGGATTTTGGATTTTACAAGAGATCTTCAAGTAAAGTACCTTGCAGTCTACACGCCTGTCCTTTCGGCTTAACGACTGCCCGTCAGCATTGCAACTACTTGAAAATTACTCAACACCTTTCGTTAATCACCATACATAAACTCCATTTTTATCTTTAAAGAATTGAAAAATCATATTGTATAACAAGGAGATAACTTTGCTAAATTGCTAAGTAACTAATTAAAGATTTATCAGCATAGTCTAGGAAAAAGTGATTAGCCTAACATTGTAATCGTATAACAATCTAGAATTACAGTTAACATGCTAAATTTACCTGACAAGGCTCTGATACAATTCAAAACGATCGTAGCATTTAACAGTAATAATGCTATAACTTTAGAGTAAATACAGAAAGAAGTACGAGAACTCACAACTTTATACAAGCAACGGAAGCAAAGCACACCAAGCAAACATCAAACGAAAACATTACAAAGTCTGAAAGGCTATAGGAAATATTTTGTTTAAAATTTCTGATGCCTTGGAATGAAAATTGTGTTCCTTTAAATAGGCAAAGTAAGAATAATTGAAGCCAAGTATCTTCCCTCTGATTGGCTGTATCAAGAATCTTCTTTATCTTTGTCCGACATCTTCATTTTGAAAAGTGATTCCCTCTTTAATAAAGTTGTCGGCCACTTCTTTTTCTTTTAAATGCAATGACTACTTTTGTAAAGCTGTCGGCCATCTCTGCACACGCTAAAGTCTTTTGCTGTTGTGGGATTCCATTGAATGATTAATAAAGGGATATTCCAACTCTTTGAGTTTCATCCCTTACCTTTCTAAATAATTCTGACTCTTTGAGTCTCTATTCAGAAGGTCAGTAATTCCGAATTTTAATATCCTCTACTAGATTATTCATTTAATTGAATCAATCATAAAAGGGGTCTAGATAAGATAGTGCTAAAGCTTTTGGCTTTAACATATCTCTATTATCATCACTCTGAGAAGAGGCTTCTTCTATCAGCTGTAAAGCTGTCTCGTCATTGGATTTATCATCCTCTAGATTTGATAAAGATTTCTGGAGCCTTTTCTTTAATTCATCTTTTGATGAAGATCTTTTACCACTTGTAGAGGCTGAGGAAGGATGTGATGTAGTTTCTTTGGGAGCTGGTGACCAGCCTTTGATGAAAATCTCTTTTGATAAATATTTAACCCGATCAAATACCTGTATGGAGAAAGTCTAGCTAATAATAAAGGAAATCCTTTTCTGAACAAAATATTTACACAATTTAATGTGTTCTGGAAAAGTGGAGATGTCTTGTTCCTTTTAGAACTGATCAAATTTATCTAAAAATAACTTTGGTAAAACTTTCTGGTTTCCTCCAAAACAGTTCCACCATTTGTAAAACCATCTGGGGATTATAGATTTAGAAAATTCTGGGCTGTATTTCACAAACCAAGTATGAGTGGTTGGTCTTAAATATAAGAAATTAAACCAAGCATTTTTATAATCAAACCAATTATACGTTTGGGGTCTATGTTCCCTAGAAAAATTAATGGGGGTATGAAAATGATCTACCAGCTATTCAAAAGAAGATAGAACTCTTTTAATAGTAAATTTTGAATAGGCTATACTATCCGAATCTGAATCATGGCTGAGTTTATGCTCCACTTCAATGGAACCAGTATCAACAAGAATGAATTCATAATATTTTCTTGTTTTAAATGGATTTTCTGTATCCACATAATTCCTATTGGTGTAGCAAGGTTTAAGCAGACGCTTAACTTCACAGCTTTCAAATTCCATGTTTAAGGCGAGAATATGATTAACCATGCAAAGTAACAACATTAAAGACTTCTCGATCTTTGGTTTTATTATGAGCTTGAGGAATAGGAGCAATAGCTTCTCAAAAACTTTCAGGAGTCTTCATTGTATAAGAAACTTTTTGCTGGGTGGAGGAAAATCTAGGTTTTCCTGATGGAGAAAATGAGCAAGGTTCGGATTCTTTAGAGAATGGTTTCTTAAGAATCAGAGGGTTAGATAATGATGAGCTAGGTGGTAGCTGTGGAAAAGGACTTATGACATGAGAAGGATTAATGGGGGATAAGCTAGCAAGACCTGAAAGCTTATTTGGGCTATTCAGTGATGGCCTGATTGCGAAAGGAGAAGCTGAAAGCTTCCTGTCTGTTTCCTTTCCCTTTTCCTAAAAAGGGACCTTTATCCCGAATCCTAGCCTTATGACTGGCCTCATGCTTTACCCCGCAAAATTCAACGAGTTAGAAAATCTGGGAGAGAATTTTCTTCTCCTTTGATAAATTCAACTTGAAAATCAAAACTAGACAATAAGGCTTGCCATCTAGCAAATATCTGTTTGGAAACAAGATTTTTAACATCCATTTATAGAATTTCTTTTGTAGACTTACAATACACTTTAAGAAAAAATTCCTTATTGATTAAATCGTCTTGAAATTTAGTAATGCAAAGGATAATGGGTAAAACTTCCTTTTTAATAGTACTATAATTCTTCTGGATGGAGTTCCACACTCCGGAAGTAAATCTAACTAATTGCTCTGGACTATCAAGGGTTTTTTTCTGTTTAAGAATTCCACCGTAACCGATATCCGAAGCATCAATTTCAACAATCATAAAAGAATCTGGATTAGGAATGCCAAGGCAAGGTAAACTCTTAACCATTTCTTTGATTTTGATAACCGAAGTGGTCTGTTCCTTCCCCCATGGAACATGTACTTTTTTAAGTCTATCATATAAAGGTTTACAAACCTGCCTCACCTTAGGGATGAAGTCCGCAACATAGTTAAGACTACCCAAAAATCTCTGTAACTGAGTTTTATCAATAATAACGTCTAGAAATTTATCAGAAAACTCTATGGCTCTGCAAATGGGTTTATAAGTACCTTGATATAAATCATGATCAAGAAATCTAATTTTTGTCTGAAAAAGTTTAATATTTTTAGCGCTAACTACCAAACCATTATGTTTAACTATTTTAAAGAATATATTTAAATGTTTGAAGTGAGAATCAATGTCCTCAGAAAATATTAACACATCATCAATATACACAATAGAAATATGACTAATATGATTAAAGATGGAATTCATAATGTTTTGAAATTCTGAAGGGGCATTCTTAAGCCCAAAAGGAATAATGTTCCATTCATATTATCCAAAAGGGACATTGAAGGCAGTTTTATATTTATCCTTTTCAGAAATCTGTATTTGCCAAAATCCTGACTTCATGTCAAATTTACTATAAATATTTGTTTTAAAAGTTCTCTTCAAAAGATCCCTTTTGTTAGGAATCGGATATCTAATCCATTTTAAAATAGTGTTTAAAGGTTTATAATTAATAACAAGTCGAGGAGAGCCTCTCTCCTTTTCTGCAGTGTTGTTGACATAAAATGCTGAACAACTCCACGGAGATTTAGAGGGCTTGATTATGTTATTTTCAAAAAGAGTGTTAATCTCCTTTTTACAAATTTCCATTAAATCATGATTCATCTGAATGGGCCTAGATTTCGTAGAAATGGCCTTTTCATTAAATCCATCAGTATAAGGGATATCAACAGTATGGGCTTTTCTAGCCCAAAATGCATTGGGAAATTTAGAGCAAATTTCTTTTTCAAAAGTATGTCTCTAAATTTCTTTTTCAAAAGTAGGTTGTAAATTGGCAATCTTAGTTATCATTCTCGGGGTTTTTAAAATTTGCTCAATTTTCTTAATTCGTATGCCTTCTTTGAGAAAACAAATCTAATTACAGATTAGATTAATTCTAAAAGCAGTTTGTTTATGTAAAAATTTACTTTCTTCCTGGGAAAGAGTTTTAATAAAAGGAAATGAAATTTCTTTTCCTAAAATTTTTGTTTTAATAGAATCAAAATCCAAAATATAAAGTTTTATTTGAGTGATAAATGGTATTACCAAAATGATTTCTTCATTAATAGTTTTAGTAATGACAAAATCATTTTTAAGACATACCATTATTACAAATATGAGCATCAAATAACTTATAATCAATAATTATACGTTCACCTGTGGCGCTGTATAATTTAGTAGTCCCTTTGGTAAGATTCTTAGTTGAAATTAATCCTTCAATAATGCAATTACGATCTGCACCACTATCTAACAAAGCAATCTTGTTAAGAGTCAAATGATCATTAACAACAAGTTTAAACATAATATGAGAACTCTGAGGTCTAATTTTTGTAATAGCATGGATACCTGCCTTGCTATCCGCATCTTCTTCATGTTCTTCATTATCTGAAGCGACAACCTTAGAAGATCCTTTATCATTTTTAACTTCTTTGAGAACTTTTTC
This sequence comes from Solanum bulbocastanum, assembly GCA_037074985.1. NCBI lineage: Eukaryota > Viridiplantae > Streptophyta > Magnoliopsida > Solanales > Solanaceae > Solanum > Solanum bulbocastanum. The sequence goes on along the minus strand of CM073597.1, from coordinate 30,417,848 downwards.
GGTGAGAGCTTCAATTTCTTTTTTATGAAGTCTAGACTTAATTCCTTTCATTTCTTCTTTAAGGGAATTGACTTCTCTTCTAAGTTCTTCAACCGAAGGTTATTCCTTCTTAGAATCAAATTTATCCATGATTTGTTTCATCCTGAACGGAGTTACTTTAGGCTTTTCTTCCTTTTACCTAGTAACTAATTTCTGCAATTCAAGGAGGTATTTTCTCCTGGCTTCCTCATCTTGAATATGCTCAATTGTAGAAAATAGAGTTTAAGCAGTTTTCTCAAAGATAACACTGATAGTTTTACAATCACAAAGGCAAAATGCACCATTGCAATTACACTCTGACACACTTTCTTCGGATTCTGAATTATGAGCAACATTAAGAAACTCTTCATCACTTTCTTCTTCGGAGGAGGAGTATTTTGAGTCAGAAGCTTCTTCTTCTTCAATGATTGAGAAGATTTTTTCTTGATTTCATCATCAACCTCAAGAAGACTAACCTTCTTTTTCTTCTTCTTATTTCTGGGACACATATTAGATCGGTGACCCTTTTTGCCACATGTCCAGCATGTGTCTTCAGAAGAGGATTCTTTAACAGCATGCTTCTTTACCCTTTTCTTGGATTTCTCACGGGGTTCTCTTCCTTTCCTAGAAGATTTTTTATATTTCCCCATAGTTCTTTCTCTTTTTCCTGCTTTCCTAGCAGAAGGCGATTTTAGCAATGGGAATCCAAAATCTTGGCAAAAGCTTCCAAGTTCTGCGTATGAAGTCTTTTGATCCTTTTTAAGCTGATCTTTTAGCTTAAGATTAGTGCATAGTTCTATTGCAACCACATTAATAAGACTGATGAGATCTCCGTATGCCAGTTGGGAATATGGGATTTTTCCTTCACATCGATCTCTAATCTTGGATCTAACTTTCTCAGCAAAATGATAGGCAATACGCTGATAAATCGTTCTTTCCAATAATCATTATTGCAATTAGATCTTATCATGACCTTATTTAAAAACATGTCTTTGTACCATTTGAAATCTGTCAATTTCTTGCAATACAAATTATTCAGGATTTCCAAACTTCTGTCTTGGAAAAGATGTGGTTCTCCCACGAAATGTTTTCCTATGCTATAAAGCAAAGTAGCATTAGCATCTTCATAGACAGTTTCTGAAGGGACACTAATTCCTTCTTCAGTCTTTATAACGGCCTTAGTGGTTATAGCACCAAGTATTTCAGCCCTATTTTGATCTGTGAGGTAATTGTCCCACCAATTTCTCAAAGTTCCTGTAAATCCTGCAATGATCATGTTAGCCGCTTCCTTATCACCAACACCTTTCATTTTGGATGTTGTAATGTTCATCCCCATTTCCTGGAGTTTGGCATATATCTGACCTTCTGCCATTCCATCGATATTCTATTCAGTCAGATTAGTTCCATCTGCCACTTTAGATGGGTCAAGGACATCCTCCTCAAACTGTACGTCTGGGAAAGAAGGTCTGGGATAATAATTTCTTTTATTTGGATGTCTTTCCAAAAAGGTTCTAAGCTTATTCCCTTGGGTAATATTAAGCTTAGACAATTGCTCATTAATCCTGTCTAGCAGTTCATTGGAGTGACTAAACTCTTTAGAAAGTTTAGGGAAGTTTTCCTTGGAGAACTCAGGAATCTTAAAAATAGGAGTCTCAATTTGAGGACTAGATTTTGAAGGACTGGGTTTATCCTTTATTTGACTAATTCCTTTGAAATTATTTCCTTTATCTTCTTCTATCTGTCTAGAGATAACATAGAGAATCTGGTTGGCATAATTGTTTTGTTCCAAAACCTTATTAAGGTCTCCAGCTATTAACAAACCTGTCTCCTTTGCTATGGGTTTCTTAAAAGGAGCTGCTTTAAGGATTTCCTTTCTATACGGAATGCTAAGTCCTTCGAGTGGAGGAGTAACACTTTCAACCACCTGATCTTTGGTGTACCATTTGTTAATAAGGACTTGAAGCGATGACTGTTTATCATTAATTTGTCTGGAGCATTCAAACCATTTGAAAAACTAAATTTCTGTCTTAAAGATTTTCATGTATTTGAACCACTTATCTCTAAAAGAGGTTCGTTGTTCCACATTATATGTAGCTTTATTCCAATCTACCTTTTTTTTATGTTCTGGACTCTTTCACCAAGCGTGCAATTTTCTTTTATTGGGTACAAAATCTTCCTCATCTGATGTAAGCACTCCAATGAAATCTTTTCTTTGATGAACAGGTTTCATATCACTGGCAGTGGGGCTTCCCAAAGATTCTTCATAATAAACCTTAGGAATAGTCTGGGAGAAATCTACATAATGAAGTTTTCTATGGTCAGGCTGACTAATACTATCTTCATCTTCCTCCCGGGTTTGAAAAGAAGAAGGTCTTGCCGAAGACATTCTTCTACTTGAAGAAGCTTGCTAAATGACCTAGATCGTAGAAACTTAAGGTTAATAGATCCATCAGGAAAGTGAATCACTCGGTCTAACTGAGATGTCTCAGGTTGCACAGGTAAAGGGTTAGTAATGGAATCAAATTTCCAATCTTCATCAGCTAAAATATCATTCCACTTAAGAAGTCTAGGGACAAAAGTAGTACTATGCTCTTGATTAGCTTCCATAAGCATAGTTACTCCTTTAACACTAGAAGCTATAGCCTTTGGGGCTATAGTGGTCTTAGTTAGCTTATAATATACCCGATATATTACAACTATTTCTCTAGCATCAATTTTACTATTCATGTTTTTAGTTTTGACATTAAGTGTGAACGTATCAATAATATTAGGATCATGAATATCAACAGTAAAATTAGGATAACAATTAAAGTAAACTGGTCCATAAGCAAGATTACTTTCTAAAACACCTAACAGTGAATCGTCAAAATTAAGTAGTCTATCATCTATAAGAATCAGACAAAGAGGTATGTTCAAACCTTTACGGAAAAGAGGTTTAACAGCAACTTGTACAAGTCCAATATGAAGAAATTTAAATTCCTTCCTATATCTATCTATATCAGTAGATAATAACAACTTGATAGTTTTAAGAGAATTATTAAAAGCTATAGTAGATTCACAAGTTTTAATATTATATCTTTTAAACATAGAAAAATTACCTAACTGGTAAATCTTTTCAAAAGGTTCTTTAGGAATAGACCAATTTTGTAAATCATTTTCTATTTTGGAAATAGATATATTCACAAAAATTAAGATATGTTGTCTATTATCCATTGAGAGAGAATGCCTTTGACTATACTAATGATACCATAAAAGCAACTAAGTATCTTAGTAAAGATATCAATTAGTTATACAACACTATATTTCAAACTCTTATAAGATAACTATGGATTCATGCTTGGATTTTACATTAAGGATTATGAATTTTACAAGAGATCTTCAAGTAAAGTACCTTGTAGTCTACACGCCTGTCCTTTCGGCTTAACGACTGCCCGTCGGCATCGCAACTACTTGAAAATTACTCAACACCTTTCCTTAATCACCATACATAAACTCCATTTTTATCTTTAAAGAATTGAAAAATCATATTGTATAACAAGGAGATAACTTTGCTAAATTGCTAAGTAACTAATTAAAGATTTATCAGCATAGTCTAGGCAAAAGTGATTAGCCTAACATTGCAATCGTATAACAATCTAGAATTACAGTTAACATGCTAAATTTACCTAACATGGCTCTGATACAATTCAAAATGATTGTAGCATTTAACAGTAATAATACTATAACTTTAGAGTAAATACAGAAAGAAGTACGAGAACTCACAATTTTATTCAAGCAACGGAAGCAAAGCACACCAAGCAAACATCAAACGAAAACATTACAAAGTCTGAAAGGCTATAAGAAATATTTTGTTTAAAATTTCTGATGCCTTGGAATGAAAATTGTGTTCCTTTAAATAGGCAAAGTAAGAAAAATTGAAGCCAAGTATCTTCCCTCTGATTGGCTGTATCAAGAATCTTCTTTATCTTTGTCCGACATCTTCATTTTGAAAAGTGATTCCCTCTTTAATAAAGTTGTCGGCCACTTCTTTTTCTTTTAAATGTAATGACTACTTTTGTAAAGCTGTCGGCCATCTCCGCAACACGCCAAAGTCTTTTGCTGTTGTGGGATTCTATTGAATGATTAATAAAGGGATATTCCAACTCTTTGAGTTTCATCCCTTACCTTTCTAAATAATTCTGACTCTTTGAGTCTCTATTCAGAAGGTCAGTAATTCTGGATTCTAATATCCTCTGCTGGATTATTCATTTAATTGAATCAATCATAAAAGGGGTCTAGATAAGATAGTGCTAAAGCTTTTGGCTTTAACATATCTCCATTATCATCACTCTGAGAAGAGGCTTCTTCTATCAGCTGTAAAGTTGTCTCGTCATTGGATTTATCATCCTCTAGATCTGATAAAGCTTTCTGGAGCCTTTTCTTTAATTCATCTTTTGATGAAGATCTTTTACCACTTGTAGAGGCTGAGGAAGGACGTAAAGTAGCTTCTTTGGGAGCTGGTGACCAGCCTTTGATGAAAATCTCTTTCGATAAATATTTAACCCGATCAAATACCTGTATAGAGAAAGTCTAGCTAATAATAAAGGAAATCCTTTTCTGAACAAAATATTTACACAATTTAATATGTTCTGGAAAAGTGGAGATATCTTGTTCCTTTTGGAACAGATCAAATATATCTAAAAATAACTTTGGTAAAACTTTCTGGTTTCCTCCAAAACAGTTCCACCATTGGTAAAACCATCTAGGGATGATAGATTTAGAAAATTCTGGGCTGTATTTCACAAACCAAGTATGAGTGGTTGGTCTTAAATATAAGAAATTAAACCAAGCATTTTTATAATCAAACCAATTATACGTTTGGGGTCTATGCTCCCTAGACAAATTAATGGGGGTATGAAGATAATCTACCAGCCATTCAAACGGAGATAGAACTCTTTTAATAGTAAATTTTTAATAGGCTATGCTATCTGGATCTGAATCATGGCTGAGTTTATGCTCCACTTCAATGGAACCAGTATCAACAAGAATGAATTCATAATATTTTCTTGTTTTAGATGGATTTTTTGTATCCACATAATTTCTATTGGTGTAGCAAGGTTTAAGCAGATGCTTAACCTCATAGCTTTCAAATTCCTTGTCTAAGGCGAGAATAGGATTAACCTGCAAAGTAACAACATTAAAGACTTCTCGATCTTTGGTTTTATTATGAGCTATAGGAATAGGAGCAACAGCTTCTCGAAATCTTTCAGGAGTCTTCATTGTATAAGAATCTTTTGTCTGGGTGGAGGAAAATCTACGTTTTCCTGATGGAGAAAATGAGCAAGGTTCGGATTCTTTAGAGAATGGTTTCTTAAGAATTAGAGGGTTAGATGATGATGAGCTAGGTGGTAGCTGTAGAAGGATTAATTGGGGGTAAGCTAGTAAGATATGAAAACTTATTCGGGCTATTCAGTGATGGCCTGATTACGAAAGGAGAAGCTGAAGGCTTCTTGTCTGTTTCCTTTCCCTTTTCCTGAAAAGGGCCCTTTCTCCCAAATCCTGGCCTTACGACTGGCCTCATTGTTTACCCTGCAAAAAATCACGGGTTAGAAAATCTGGGAGAGAATTTTCTTCTCCTTTGATAAATTCAACTTGAAAATCAAAACTAGACAATAAGGCTTGCCATCTAGCAAATATCTGTTTGGAAACTAGATTTTTAACATCCTTTTGTAGAATTTCTTTTGTAGACTTACAATCTACTTTAAGAAAAAATTCCTTATTGATTAAATCATCTTGAAATTTAGTAATGCAAAGTACAATGGCTAAAGCTTCCTTTTTAATAGTACTATAATTCTTCTGGGAGGAGTTCCACACTTCGGAAGTAAATCTACCTAATTGCTCTGGACTATCAGGGGTTTTTTTATGTTTAAGAATTCCATCGTAATCGAAATCCGAAGCATCAGTTTCAACAATCATAAAAGAATCTGGATTAGGAATGCCAAGGCAAGGTAAACTCTTAACCATTTCTTTGATTTTGATAACCGAAGTGGTCTGTTCCTTCCCCCATGGAACAGGTACTTTTTTAAGTCTATCATATAAAGGTTTTCAAACCTACCTCACCTTAGGATTAAGTCCGTAACATAGTTAAGACTACCCAAAAATCTCTGTAACTGAGTTTTATCAATAATAACGTCTGGAAAGTTATCAGAAAACTCTATGGCTCTGCAACTGGGTTTATAAGTATCTTGATATAAATCATGACCAAGAAATCTAATTTTTGTCTGAAAAAGTTTAATCTTTTTAGCGCTAACTACCAAACCATTATATTTAACTGTTTCAAAGAATATATTTAAATGTTTGAAGTGAGAATCATTGTCCTCAGAAAATATTAAGACATCATCAATATACACAATAGAAATATGACTAATATGATTAAAGATGGAATTCATAATGTTTTGAAATTCTGAAGGGGCATTCTTAAGCCCAAAAGGCATAACGTTCCATTCATATTGTCCAAAAGGGACATTGAAAGCAATTTTATATTTATCCTTTTCAGAAATCTATATTAGCCAAAATCCTCACTTCATGTCAAATTTACTATAAATATTTTCTTTAAAAGTTCTCTTCAAAAGATCCCTTTTGTTAAGAATCGGATATCTAATCCATTTTAAAACACAGTTTAAAGTTTATAATTAATAACAGGTCGAGGAGAGCCTCTCTTCTTTTCTGCAGCATTGTTGACATAAAATGCTGAACAACTCCATGGAGATTTAGAGGGCCTGATTATGTTATTTTCTAAAAGAGTGTTAATCTCCTTTTTACAAATTTCCATTAAATCATAATTCATCTGAATGGGCCTAGCTTTCGTAGAAATGGCCTTTTCATTGAATCCATCAATATATAGGAGATCAACAGTATGGTCTTTTCTAGCCCAAAATGCATTTGGAAATTCAAAGAAAATTTCTTTTTCAAAAGTATGTTGTAAATTTGCAATCTTAGTTATCATTCTCGGGGTTTTTAAAATTTGCTCAATTTTCTTAATTTGTATGTCTTCTTTGAGAAAACAAATCTAATTACAGATTAGATTAATTCTAAAAGCAGTTTGTTTATGTAAAAATTTACTTTCTTCCTGAGAAAGAGTTTTAATAAAAGGAAATGAAATTTCTTTTCCTAAAATTTTTATTTTAATAAAATAAAAATCAGAAATATAAGGTTTTATTTGAGTGATAAATGGTATTCCCAAAATGATTTCTTCATTAATGTTTTTAGTAATGACAAAATCATTTTTAAGACATATACCATTATTGCAAATCTGAGCATCAAATAACTTATAATCAATAATTATACATTCACCTGTGGCGCTGTATAATTTAGTAGTCCCTTTGGTAGGACACTTAGTACAAAATAATCCTTCAATAATGCAATTACGATCTGCACCACTATCTAACAAAGCAATCTTCTTAAGAGTCAAATGATGATTAACAACAAGTTTATTCATAATATGAGAACTCTGAGGTCTAATATTTGTAATAGCATGGATACCTGCCGCGCTATCCGCATCTTCTTCATGTTCTTCATTATCTAAAGTGACAGCCTTAGAAGATCTTTCATCATTTTTAACTTCTTCGAGAAGTTTTTCAGTGAGAGCTTCAATTTCTATCTTATGAAGTCCAGACTTAATTCCTTTCATTTCTTCTTTAAGGGATTGACTTCTCTTCGAAGTTCTTCAACCGAAGGTTCTTCCTTCTTAGAATCAAATCTATCCATGATTTGTTTCATGCTGAACGGAGTTACTTTAGGCTTTTCTTCCTTTTTCCTAGTAACTAATTTCTACAATTCAAGGAGGTATTTTCTCCTGGCTTCCTCATCTTGAATATGCTCAATTGTAGAAAATAGTGTTTCAGCAGTTTTCTTAGAGATAACACTGATAGTTTTACTATCACAAAGGCAAAATGCACCATTGTAATTACACTCTGACTCACTTTCTTCGGATTCTGATTTATGAGCGACATTAAGAAACTCTTCATCACTTTCTTCTTCTGAAGAGGAATATTCTGAGTCAGAAGCTTCTTCTTCTTCAATGATTGAGAAGATTTTTTTCTTGATTTCATCATCAACCTCAAGAAGATTAACCTTTTTTTTCTTCTTCTTATTTCTGGGACACTTATTAGATCGGTGACCCTTTTTGCCATATGTCCAGCATGTGTCTTCGAAAAAGGATTCTTTAGCAGCATGCTTCTTTCCCCTTTTCTTGGATTTCTCACGGGGTTCCCTTCCTTTCCTAGAAGGTTTTTTATATTTCCCTCTAGTTCTTTCTCTTTTTCCTGCTTTCCTAGCAAAAGGCGGTTTTAGCAATGGGAATCCAAAATCTTGGCAAAAGCTTCCAAGTTCTGCATATGAAGTCTTTTGATCCTTTTTAAGCTGATCTTTTAGCTTAAGATCAGTGCATTGTTCCACTGCAACCACATTAATAAGACTGATGAGATCTCCGTATGCCAGCTGGGAATACGGGATTTTTCCTTCACATCGATCTCTAATCTTGGATCTAACTTTTTCAGCGAAATGAGTAGGCAATACGCTGATAAATCGTTCTTTCCAATAATTATTATTGCGATCAGATCTTATCTTGACCTTATTTAAAAACATGTATTTGTACCATCTGAAATCTGTCAATTTTGTGTAATACAAATTATTCAGTATTTCCAAAGTTCTGTCTTGGAAAAGACGTGGTTCTCCCACGAAATGTTTTGTTATGCTATAAAGCTAAGTAGCAGTAGCATCTTCATAGACAGTTTTTGAAGGGACACTAATTCCTTCTTCAGTCTTTATAACGGCCTTAGTGGTTATAACACCAAGTATTTCAGCCCTATTTTGATCTGTGAGGTAATTGTCCCACCAATTTCTCAAGGTTCCTGTAAAACCTGCAATGATCATGTTAGTCGCTTCCTTATCACCAGCACCTTTCATTTTGTATGTTGTGATGTTCATCCCCATTTCCTGGAGTTTGGCATATATTTGACCTTCTGCTATTCGATCGATGTTCCATTCAGTCAGACTAGTTCCATTTGCCGTTGAGGATGGGTGAAGGACATCCTCCTCAAATTGTACGTCTGGGAAAGAAGGTCTGGGATAATAATTTCTTTTACTTGGATGTCTTTCCAACAAGGTTCTAAGCTTATTCCCTTGGGTAATATTAATCTTAGACAATTGCTCATTAATCCTGTCTAGCAGTTCATTGGAGTGGCTAAACTCTTTAGAAAGTTTAGGGAAGTTTTCCTTGGAGAACTCAGGAATCTTAAAAATAGGAGTCTCAATTTGAGGACTAGATTTTGAAGGACTGGGTTTATCCCCTATTTGACTAATTACTTTGAAATTATTTCCTTTATCTTCTTCTATCTGTCTAGAGATAACATAGAGAATCTGGTTGGTATAATTGTTTTGTTCCAAAACCTTATTAAGGTCTCCAGCTGTTAACAAGCCTGTCTCCTTTGCTATGGGTTTCTTAAAAGGAGCTGCTTTAAGGATTTCCGTTCTATACGGAATGCTAAGTCCTTCGAGCGGAGGAGTAACACTTTCAACAACCTGATCTTTGGTGTACCATTTGTTAATAAGGACTTGAAGCGATGACTGCTTATCATCAATTTGTCCGGAGGATTCAAACCATTTGAAAAACTCAATTTTTGTCTTAAATCTTTTCATGTATTTGAACCACTTATCTCTAAAAGAGGTTCGTTGTTCCACATTATAGGTAGCTTTATACTAAATCTACCTTTTGTTTATGTTCTGGAGACTTCCACCAAGCATGCAATTTTCTTTTATTGGGTACAAAATCTTCCTCATCGGATGTAAGAACTCCAACAGAATCTTTTCTTTGATGAATAGGTTTCATATCACTGGCAGTGGGGCTTCCCAAAGTTTCTTTATAATAAACCTTAGGAACAGTCTGGGAGAAATCTACACCATGAAGTTTTCTATGGTCAGGCTGACTAATACTATCTTTATCTTCCTCCCGGGTTTGAAAAGAAGAAGGTCTTGTCGAAGACATTCTTCTACTTGAAGAAGCTTGGCTAAATGAGCTGGATCGTAGAAACTTAAGGTTAATAGATCCATCAGGAAACTGAATCACTCGGTCTAACTGAGAAGTCTCAGGTTGGAGAGGTAAAGGGTTAGTAATGGAATCAAATTTCCAATCTTCATCAGCTAAAATATCATTCCACTTAAGAAGTCTAGGGACAAAAGTAGTACTATGCTCTTGATTAGCTTCCATAAGCATAGTTACTCCTTTAACACTAGAAGCTATAGCCTTTGGGGTTATAGTGGTCTTCATTAGCTTATAATATACCCGATATATTACAGCTATTTCTCTAGTATCAATTTTACTATTCATGTTTTTAGTTTTGACATTAATTGTCAACGTATCAATAATATTAGGATCATGAATATCAACAGTAAAATTAGGATAACAATTAAAGTAAACTGGTCCATAAGCAAGATTACTTTCTAAAACTCCTAATAGAGAATCGTCAAAATTAAGTAGTCTATCATCTCTATGAAGCAGACAAAGAGTTATGTTCGAAAAGAGGTTTAACAGCAACTTGTACAAGTCCAATATGAAGAAATTTAAATTCCTTCCTATATCTATCTATATCAGCAGATAATAACAACTTGATAGTTTCAAGAGAATTATTAATAGCTATAGTAGATTCACAAGTTTTAATATTATATCTTTTAAACATAGAAAAATTACCTAACTGGTATATGTTTTCAAAAGTTTCTTTAGGAATAGACCAATTTTGTAAATCATTTTCTGTTTTGGAATAGATATATTGATAGAATTTAACATATGTTGTCTATTATCCATTGAGAGAGAATGCCTTTGACTATACTAATGATACGATAAAAAGTAACTTAGCATCTTAGTAAAGATATCAACTAGTTATACAACACGATATTTCAAACTCTTATAAGATAACTATGGATTCATGCTCAGATTTTACATTAAGGATTTTGGATTTTACAAGAGATCTTCAAGTAAAGTACCTTGCAGTCTACATGCCTATCCTTTCGGCTTAACGACTGCCCGTCGGCATTGGAATTACTTGAAAATTACTCAACACCTTTCCTTAATCACCATACATAAACTCCATTTTTATCTTTAAAGAATTGAAAAATCATATTGTATAACAAGGAGATAACTTTGCTAAATTGCTAAGTAACTAATTAAAGTTTCATCAGCATAGTCTAGGCAAAAGTGATTAGCCTAACATTGCAATCGTATAACAATCTAGAATTACAGTTAACATGTTAAATTTACCTAACATGGCTCTGATACCATTCATCATTATTGGCTTTTTGTGCTGGAAGTTCAAGGTCCAACATTCTCTTCCTTGACGTGCCGTCATTCAATGATGATGGCTTGCATTAGTTTAAAATGATTTGACCGGAAAGGCAGTGACCTCTTGGTTGCACAGTCTTATTAGCACCAGAACAAAAGGGATCTTGAAACATTTCTTTACTTGGTGTATATGGTTCAATGCTCGTGAGATTTACTAAGCACCTAAAGGTTTCCTCAGAAATGTCAGACCTAAACAGAGACACAAAAGTATTTGCCTTTTATGCTTGCAAGTGTATATGATCTTCTACTAGTTCTTTCTTTTTCATCTCATCCATTAATTCCCTTTGTCTTCCATATAAGCGATGCAACTCATTGACCTGATATTTAAATGTTGCATTGTGTTTGAGTATTGTCTGTCTCAATATTTCTTTCTGATAAACTACATCCTGGCTCTCGTCTACCATAAACGGAGGAAATGCAAGATGTAAACCTCTACTACTGTTGCAGGCGATATCACTGTGGGGTATTGACTGTGAATTACCCGTAAGGCTGACAACATTATCTCTTGGGTAGTAATATCCTGGACGATAATTAGTGCACTGCATTTTCACCTCCTCCCGAAGACCCAAGTTTTAAAATGCAACCGCTTGGGGAAAAAAACAAATCCCAGCAAGAGAAATCCACCAACATTATCATCAAAGGTCAGAAATTCAACAAATTAGCAAAGACCCAAGTTTTTAAAATGCAACCGCTCAGGAAAAAAACAAACCCCAGCAAGAGAAATCCACCAAGATTATCATCAAAGTGCACAGTTTCAAGAAACTACTAAACACCCAAGTCTTAAAAACCCCAAACCCTAAACCTTAAACACTAAATCATAAACCCTAAACTCTAATCCCTAACCCTAAACCTTAAATCCTAAAAAAAATCCCTAATTCTAAAATTATAAACGCTAAACCATAACTCTAAACCCGAATCCCTAACCCCAAACCTTAAACGCTAAACCCAAAACCCTCATTCTAAAATTATAAACCCTAAACCCTAAGTAATAAAATCTAAACCCAAAACCCATAACCTTATACCCTAAACCCTAAATGCTAAATCCTAAACCCAAAATCCAAATTCCAAAACCCTAAACCCTAAATGTTCCACCCTAATACTAAATCCTAAATTCAAAACCATAAATCCTCATCCCTAAACCATAAACCTAATTCCTAAACTCTAATACATAAACACTATCCCTAAACCCTAAACCTTAAACCCAAAATCTTAAACCCTAAAGGCTAAACCCTAAACACTAAATCCTACACCCTAAACCCTAAACCCTAAGCCATAAATCCTAAACCCTAACCACTAAATGCTAAACCCTAACCTCTAAACCCTAAATCCTATACCCTAAACCTAAACCCAAAGCCCTAAACCATAAACCTAATTCCTAAACTCGAAATAATAAAGCCTAACCCTAAAACCTAAACCATACACCTAAAATTATAAACCCTAAACCCTAAACACTAAACCCTAAACCCTAAACTCAACACCCTAAACCCTAAACCCAAAACCCTAAGCCCTAACTGTATACCCTAAACCCTAAACCCAAAACCCTAAACATTAAACCATAAACCCTAAACCGTAAACCTTAATTCCTAAACTCTAAGCCCTGAAGCCTAACCGTAAACCCTAAATCATAAACCAAAAACACTAAACCCTAAACTTTAAAAACTAAATAATAAACCCTAAAATCTAATCCCTAACCCTAAACCATAAGCCCTAAACCCAAAACCCTAGGTCTAAAATTATAAACCCAAAACCCTAATTCATCAAAACCAAAACCCTAAATGCTAAATCCTAAACCCAAAACCCTAAACCTAAAATCCGAAACCTTAACCCAAAGCCCAAAACCCTTAACCTTAAATCTAAGTAAATATAACCTAAACCCTCAACTCTAAACCCTAAATGCTAAACCCTAAACCTAATCCCTAAACTCTAAACCCTAATCCAAAACCCTAAATCCTCATCCCTAAACCATAAACGCAAGTCCTAAACTATAAACCATAAACCCTATCCCTAAAATCTAAACCTTAAACCCAAAATCATAAACCTAAATGCTAAACTCTAAACCCTAAACCCGAAACCCTACACCCTAAACTCTAAATCATAAACCCTAACCCTAAACACTAGACCCTAAACCATACACCATAAATCCTAAACCCTAAACCCTAAATGCTAAACCCTAAACCTAAACCCTAAACCCTATACCCTAAACCCTTTACCCAAAACCTAAATCCTCAACCTAAAACCCTAAACCTTAAATCCTAAACTATAAACCCTAAACCCTAAACCCTAACCCTTAAACCCAAATACGTAATCTCTAAACCCTAAACACAAAAGACTAAGCCATAAATCCTAAACCCTAAACCCTAAATGCTGAACCCTAAACTAAAGTCCTAAACCCAAAACCCTAAACCATAAACCCTAATCCCTAAATCCAAAATCCTAAACACCAAATCCTAAACACTAAACCCCAAACCCTAAACCCTCAACCCTAAACACTTTAATTTAAATCCTAAACCCTAACCCTAAAACCTAAACCATAAATCCTAAATACTAAACTGTAACCCTAAACCCTAACTCTTAACCCTAAAACCTAAACCCTAAACTCTAAGCCCTAACCCTTACCCCAAATCCTAAATCCAAAACCCTAAACATTACACCCCAAACCCGAAATCCTAAACCCTAAACCTTAATTCCTAAACTCTAAGCCCTGAACCCTAACCGTAAATCCTAAATCATAAAACCAAAACCTTAAACCCTAAACCCTAAACCATAAATTCTAAACCCTAATCCCTAACCCTAAACATTAAACCCTAAACCCAAAACCCTAACTCTAAAATTATAAACCCTATATCATAAATCATAAAACCTAAACCCTAAACCCTTAACCTTATATGCTAAATCCTAAACCCTAAATGCTAAATCCTAAACGCTAAACCCAAAATCCTAATTCCTAATTCCTAAACCCTTAACCATAAATCCTAAGAAATAAACCCTAAACCTTAAACCCTAAATGCTAAACCCCAAACTAAAGCCCTAAACCCTAAACCCAAAACAAAAAAACCTAAATCATAAACTGAAAACCCTAAATACAAAACCCTAAACCTTAAACCCTTAACCCTAAATCCTAAACCATAAACCCTAATCCCTAAACCCAAAATCCTAAACACTAAACCCTATATCCTAAACCCTAAATTCGAAACACTAAACCCTAAAACCAAAACCCTAAAACCTAAACCCTAAACCCTAAACTCTGAACCCTAAACTCAAACCCTAAATTCTAAACCCTAAACCCTAAGCCCAAACTTATACCCTAAACCCTAAACCTTAAAACCTAAACTTTAATCCCTAAACTCTGAACCATGAACCCTAATCGTAAACCCAAATCATAAGCCCAGAACCCTTAAAACCAAACCCTAAACCTTAAATCCTAAACCATAAATTCTAAACCCGAATCCCTAACCCTAAACCCAAAACCCTCACTCTAAAATTAAAAACCCTAAACCCTAAACCCTAAATGCTAAATCCTAAACCCTAAACCCTAAACACAAAATCTAAATTCCTAAACCCTAAACCCTATACCATAAGCCTAAACCCTAAATGTTCAACCCTAATACTAAACCCTAAACTTGAAACCCTAAATCCTCATCCCTAAACCATAAACCTAATTCCTAAACTCTAATACATAAACCCCATACCTAAACGCTAAACATTAAACCCAAAATCATAAATCCTAAATGCTAAACCCTAAACCCGAAACCCTAAACCCTAAACACTAAATCCTAAACCCTAGACCCTAAACCCTAAGCCATAAATCCTAAATCCTAAACCCTAAATGTTGAACCCTATATTTAAACCCTAAACCCCAAACCCTAAACCTTATACCCTAAACCTAAACCCAAAACCCAAAACCCTAAACCCTAAACCCTAAGCCCTAAACCATAAACCTAATTCCTAAACTACAAACAATAAAGCCTAACCCTAAAACCTAAACAATACACCTAAAATTATAAACCTTAAACCCTAAACACTAAACTGAACACCCTAAATCTTAACCCTAAACACTAAACCCAAAACCCTATGCCCAAACCCTATACCCTAAACCCTAAACCCAAAACCCTAAACAGTAAACTCTAAAACCTAAACCCTAAAACTTAATTCCTAAACTCTAAGCCCTGAAGCCTAACCGTAAACCCTAAATCATACACCCAAAGCACTAAAACCCAAACCCTAAACCTTAAACACTAAATCATAAACCCTAAACTCTAATCCCTAACCATAAACTTTAAACCTTAAACCAAAACCCCTAATTCTAAAATTATAAACCCTAAACCCTAATTCGTAAAACCTAAACCCTAAATGCTAAATCCTAAACCCTAAACCCTAAACCTAAATTCCTAAACCCTAACCATAAGCCGTAAACCCCTAACCCTAAATCAAAGAAAATATACCCTAAACCCTAAACTCTAAGCCCTAAATGCTAAGCCTTAAACCTAATCCCTAAACTCTAAACCCTAATCCTAAACCCTAAATCCTCATCCCTAAACCATAAACATAATTCCTAAACTCTAAACAATAAACCCTATCCCTAAAATCTAAACCTTAAACCCAAAATCATAAACCCTAAATGCTAAACTCTAAACCCTAATTCCTAATCCCAAACCCTAAACCCTAGAGCCTAAACCATAAGCCATAAATCCTAAACCCTAAACCATAAATGCTAAGCACTAAACCTAAACCCTAAACCCTATACCCTAAACCCTTTACCCAAAACCTAATTCCTAAACCTAAAACCCTAAACCCTAAACCCTAAACTATAAACCCTAAACCCTAAACCTTAAATCGAAATTAATAATCCCTAAACCCTAAACATAAAAGACTAAGCCACAAACTCTAAACCCTAAACCCTAAACCCTAAATGCTAAACCCTAAACTAAAGTCCTAAGCCCTAAACCCAAAACAGAAAAACCTAAACCATAAACCGTATACCCAAAATACTAAACCCTAATCCCAAAACAAAAAACCCTAATCCCTAAACCCAAAATCCTACAGCCTCAACACTAAACCCCACAATCTAAACCCTTCACCCTAACCCTAAACCCTAAACCCTAAACCCTAAATCCTAAACACTAAACCCTAAAACCTAAACCCTAAAGCTTAAATTCTAAACCCTAAACCTTAATCGTAAATCCTAAACCCTAAACCATAGGCCCAAACCCTGTACCCTAAACCCTAAAACCAAAACCCTAAACATTAAACCCTAAAGGTTGAACCCTAAAACTTAATTCCTAAACTCTAAGCCCTAAACACTAATCGTAAACCCTAAATCATAAACCCAAAACCCTAAACCCTAAACCCTAAACCATAAACCATAAACTCTAAACCCTACTCCCTAACCCAAAATCATAAACCCTAAACCCAAAACACAAATTATAAAATTATAAAACGTAAACCCTAAATAATAAAACCTAAACTGTCAACCCTAAACCCTAACTAAAAACCCTAATAATTAAATGCTAAACCCAATACCCTAAATGCTAAACCCTAAACCTAAATCCTAAACTCTAAATCTTAATCCTAAACCCTAAACTCGAACCCTAAATCCTCATCCCTAAACCATAAACCTAATTCCTAAACTCTGAACAAGAAAGCCTAACCCTAAAACCTAAACCATACACACAAAATTATAAACCCTAAACCCTAAACCCCCAAAAACCCAAACCCTAAACTTAAAACCCTAAAACCTAAACCCAAAATCCTATACCCAAAATCTAAAACCTAAACCCAAAATCCTAATCAGTAATCCATATACCAAATTCCTAAACCCGAACTCTAAACCCTAAAATATCAACCCAAAACCATAAACCCTAAACCCTAAACCATAAACCCATAATCATAATCCCTAAACCCTAAACCCTAAACTCTAAACCCAAAATCCTAAACCACATACCCTAAACCCTAAACCCAAAATGCTAAACCCCAAACTAAAGCCTTAAACCCTATACTGAAAACAGAAAAACCTAAGCCATAAACCGTAAACCCGAAATACTAAACCCTAAACCATAAACCCTAATCCCTAAATCTAAAATCCTAAATAATCAACCCTAAACACTAAACCCCAAACCCT
This sequence comes from Solanum bulbocastanum, assembly GCA_037074985.1. Taxonomy (NCBI): domain Eukaryota; kingdom Viridiplantae; phylum Streptophyta; class Magnoliopsida; order Solanales; family Solanaceae; genus Solanum; species Solanum bulbocastanum. The sequence goes on along the minus strand of CM073597.1, from coordinate 30,400,338 downwards.
AAACACTATAATATAAACCCTAAACTCTAACCCTAAACCCTAAACCCTAAATCCTAAACTCTAAACTATAAGCCCTAAACCCTAAAACCTAAACCCTAAATCTAAACCCTAAACCCTAATTCCTAAATTCTAAGCCTTGAACCCTAACCGTAAACCCTAAATCATAAATCCAAAACACTAAACCATAAACTCTAAACCCTAATCCCTAAAGACTAAACCCTAAACCCAAAACCCTAATTCTAAAATTATAAACCCTATACCATAAATCACAAAACCTAAACCCTAAACCCTTAACCTTATATGCTAAACCCTAAACCCTAAATGCTAAACCCTAAACCCTAAACCCTAACCCAAAATCCTAAACCATTAAACCTAAATCCTAAGAAATAAACCCTAAACCCTAAACCGTAAATCCTAAATGCTAAACCCTAAACTAAAGCCCTACACCGTAAACCCAAAACAGAAAAACCTAAACCATAAATTGTAAACCCTAAATACTAAACCCTAAACCTTAAACCCTTAACCCTAACCCCTAAATCATAAGCCCTAATCCCTAAACCCAAAATCCTAAACACTAAACCCTATACCCTAAACCCTAAACCCTAAATCCTTAACACTAAACCCTAAAACCAAACCCTAAGCCCTAGCCCTATATCCTAAAGCCTAAACCAAAAACCCTAAACTTTAAACCCTAAACCTTAATTCCTAAACTCTAAACCCTAAACCCTAATTGTAAACCCTAAATCATAAACCCAAAACCCTAAAACACCATATTGTAAATCTTAAATCCTAAAACATAAACTCTAAACCCGAATCCCAAACCCTAAACATAAAACCCTCATTCTAAAATTATAAATCCTAAACCCTAAATAATAAAATCTACACACAAAACCCTCAACCTTATATCCTAAACCCTAAACCATAAATGGTAATTCCTAAACCCTAAACCTTAAACCCAAAATCCTAATTCCTAAACCCTAAACCCAAAACCCTAACCCTAAACCCTATATGTTCCACCCTAATACTTAACCCTAAACTCGAAACCCTAAATCCTAATCCCTAAACCATAAACCTAATTCCTAAACTCTAATACATAAACCCTAAATACTAAACACTAAACCCTAAACACTAAATCCTAAAACCTTGACCCTAAACCCTAAGCCAAAAATCCTAAACCCTAAACCCTTAATGCTAAACCCTATACCCTAAACCTAAACCCAAAACCTAAAACCCTAAACCCTAAACCATACACCATAAATCTAATTCCTAAAATCTAAACAATAAAGCCTAACCCTAAAACCTATACCATACACCTAAAATTATAAACCCTAAACCTTAAACACTAAACCCTACACCCTAAACTCAACACCCTAAACCTTAACCCTAAACCCTAACCCCAAAACCTTAAGCCATAAACCCTAAACCCTAAACCCTAAATCCTTAACCCTAATCCTAAACCCTAAACCCAAAACCCTACATCTTAAACCCTATACCCTAAACTTAAACCCTAAACCCAAAACCCTAAACCTAGAACCCAAAACCCTATACCCAAAACCTAAAACCTAAACCCAAAGTCCCAATCAATAATCCATATACCTAATTTCTAAACTGTAACCCTAAACCTGAACCCTAAACCCTAAAACTTCAACCTAAAATCATAAACCCTAAACCCTAAGCACTAAACCATAAACCCATAATCATAATCCCTAAACCCTAAACCCTAAACCCTAGCCCAAAATCCTAAGCCACATACCTTAAACCCTAAACCCTAAATGCTAAACCCTAAACTAAAGACCTAAACCCTCAACCCAAAACAGAAAAACCTAATCTATAAATCGTAAACCCTTAACCCAAAACCCAAAACCCAAAACTATAAATCGTAATCCCTAAACCCAAAATCCTAAACACTAAACCCTAAGCACTAAACCCTAAACCCTAAACCCTCAACCCTAAATAATAAAATCTAAACCCTAACCCTAAACCCTAAATACTAAACACTAAACTATAAACCCTAAGCCCTAAATCCTAAATGCTAAATCCTAAACTCTAAACCCTAAACCCTAACACTAAAACCAAAACCCTAAACCCTAAGGCCTAACCCTATACCCTAAATCCTAAATCCAAAACCCTAAACATTAAACCCTAAACCCTAAGCCCTAAACCTTAATTCCTAAACTCTAAGCCCTGAACCCTAACCGTAAACCCTAAATCATAAACCCAAAACCCTAAACCCTAAACCATAAACCCTAAACCCTAATCCCTAACCCTAAACCTTAAACCCTAAACCCAAAACCCCAATTCTAAAATTATAAACCCTAAACCCTAAATCATAAAACCTAAACCCTAAACCCTTAACCCTATATGCTAAACCCTAAACCCTAAATGTTAAATCCTAAACCCTAAACTCTAAATCCAAAATCCTAATTCCTAAACCCTAAACACTACCCCAAAACCCTAAACACTTAACCCTAAACCCTAAAAAATAAACCCTAAACCCTAAACCTTAAACCTTAAATGCAAAACCCTAAATTAAAGTCGTAAACCGTAAACCCAAAACAAAAAAACCTAAACCATAAACTGTAAACCCTAAATACTAAACCCTAAACCTTAAACCCTTAAACCTAAACCCTAAACCATAAACCCTAATCCCTAAACCCAAAATCCTAAACACTAAACCCTAAACACTAAACCCTAAGCCCTAAACCCTAAATCCTAAACACTAAACCCTAAAACCAAAACCCCAAAACCTAAACCCTAAACCCTAAACCTCATATTCATAAATGTGGGTGGCTGGCATGACAAAAAGTACACCCTAGATTTGACATAGTGAATAGGACCCATAAAGATCCTAAAACAAGTCACTTGACAAAAGTATGATGTGATGAAATACAATTTAAGAGATATAATTAATGTAACACTCAAATTATAAGATGACAAAAAGATACCAACAGTGTATATAGGAGACATGCAGAATACAACTACATCTTATATCAACCTTTCTAACATCATAGGAGTGGTTCTGACGTACCTCACACACCACCTAAAAATATAAAATGAAAAGTCAATAAAGGAGCAAAAACATCAATGGCTTCATCGTTAGACAGTGAGGACGCACTAGTCCAAGTGATCAAGATGAGCAATACTGATACTAACCACATTCGGTAGGAGGAGAATCAGACCCTATATTACAAAACAATATAGGCACAAGTATCTGTTAGTACATTAAATGTACTAAGTATGGAGAAAAAATTAATATATATGCACGATAACTTGATTAGTTTAAACATGATATGCAAGACCAGGCAAAATGTGGTAAGAGCCTTTAAAGGGAAATCATAAATCATACACGAGGTCAATACATACTTAAAACCATTGTGTAATCTTTAATAAAACCTTTGAAGAAACCATAGTTAATTTTTGGGACATTTAATGTTAACCGACAATAAGGCCATATGAGCTATAACATGGAATATGGCAGACCCTCACACGTAAAAGGGGAATATACTTGCCAAGGTGTAGACTGTCATATTCATTATCTCCCTCATTCTTAGAAACTGAGGGATAATATCTTATCTTATGAACTATTTTACCCCAACCAAAGAAACCATTGGAACCGGCTAGACATAAGCCCTCATGCTGCTTCCCACACTTAGCACATGTAGGCAATGAAGATCCACTACCATTTCCTCCTTGAGGCCTAGGTTTAGATACCTTATTTTATGAACTTAGGAGGATCATTGGAGGAACCTTGATCGGAAAACCTTTGTCGGATCTTGGAACGACCATGTCCATCGGACCTTGAGTATAAAAAGATACCATCACCGGTTTTGGCCCTCTTTGCCTCGCTAGATCTTTTCTTAAGTTTCTCATCTTCAATTTGTTGAGCTTGAACTATGGGACGAGAAATGTCCATATCATTGATAAGCATGGTGGTACGTCATTCCTTAATCACCATTTTTGATACAGCTAAAACGAACATACTCATTCTTACCCAATTGTCAACAATTATATTAAGATCATACCTAGAAAATTATGTGAACTTCAAAGCATTTTGCTTCACATTCATGTTTCCTTGATAAAGGTTGATGAATTCAAGTACCTTTAGCTCTCTCATCTCAAGGGGAAAAACCTATCAAGGAAAGAAACTTTAAACTTTCCCCAATCGAGCGAACCCACATCAATTTCCCTCCCTTCTTTCCATTGGTTGAATAGAATTTGAGCAACACCCTTCAGTTGGTAGGTGACCAACTCCGCGTGTTTAAACCACTTAACTCTCATGATCATCAGCACCTTGTATACTTCATGAATGAACTCTTGAGGATCTTCCTCAACCTTAGAACCATGAAATTTCGAAGAAGTCATTTTAGTAAAGTCTCTCATTTTATTTTGTCGTCGTACCCACATTTAGTTTCATGGAGACAACAACTTCCCTATTGGCTTAAGCAGTTATGGTTTGAGCCAATAGTTGAAAAGCAGCCCTAAACTCCACATTAGTCACTTGCTCGGCCAAAGGGTCGACCGAAATTTGAGGGGATTAAGGAGGAGCTTCTTGTTCCACATTCTCTCCCTCATTCCTTTTAGCATATACCCTTCGAGTGGCCATATCTTGTAGACCATCAAATAATGATTTGAAGAGAAAAACATTATAGAGTTAAGCTTTATCGGACAACCTAGAGTAATGAAAGAAGTAGAGTTTCCTAAACATGTTGTAGCCTCTCATTCATAAATGTGGTGTGCTTAACACTCATGAACAAGATTCTACTAGACGTGGCTTATGAGACTTCGTAGGACCTTTCTAAACCTTCTGTTGTAAATACCAAGTTTGTCACACCCTAAGATAGACACTAGGTGTAACATGACACATAGGAAATTGAGAGGCCCTACACAAGACACTTAGAATACATAAATAAGATATAGAAAATAAAAAGATTCTAAAAGAAAATTTCAAAATTTAAGAGTTTTTTAAAATGAAGTGAATGTCTAACAATATCTCGAAGCAGTCTAGTATGAATAAATGAAATCTCAATCCTCAGAACATGAACACTCATCAATCTTCAAAATTCTATTAAGAGATCCCTAGCCACAAAAATGTGAATATAGAGCTTAGGTGTCACGACCCAGGGGTATAGCCTAGATGTAACATGGCATATAGGACCCCGAGAGACCCCATACAAGCCACTTAGCATTTTTAACATAAGAAATAAAACAAAATTGGTAAAGAAAACATTTCCAGACCAAAAGTTTTATAAAAGTAAAGCAGAAGTCTAAAACACTTGTCCAATTGGCCATCTAGTACAATAGAATGAAATTGGGCCTAGCCCATACATCACATCGAAAACTAGAAATACGAAAGAAAACTAAGAACAATGAAAATCCATCCTCAAAGGATGAGAACCCACCAAAGCTTGGGAAACTCGTAATCAACCACTAGCCACGAAATTGAGAAACCTGACCGTCGGACCTTACATTTGGGGAAACATAGGGAATAGTATCAGTAAGTACAAAAAAATTTACCAAGTATGACAATTATGCATATAACATTTAAATCATGCTACAAAAAGGGAATTTCATGACATTTAATTGACCAGGCTAAAACATGATATAAAAAGGTTCGAAATCATAAGTCACACAACTTGGTCAATGCAGGCTAACATGATTAAAACCTTTGAACACATATGAGATACTTTTTGAAGTAACCTTAGTTCATTCTTATTTTGGGAAGTATCCTTAATGGATATTGAGACAATGTGAGCTATAACATGATCCTCCGGTGTCTCCCATACTTAAAAGGGTTGTCCTACTTGCCAAGGTAAGGAACGTAAACTTCTAGCATAAGTGGATCCACTAGCTAATGTCTATCTAGACATTCATCCTATGGGGTCATATAGGTAAGGGATAAGGAGATTGTTTCTACCTACCCAGCCTCTACGAACGAGAGAGCTTCCATCTCAATGTCCTCTAAGTTCTAACCATAAATTCCATGGAATAGTCATTTCTTACTTGTTCTTATTATCCATGGAAGAGAACGTCATCTTGCTAATCCAAACTAATTCATAAATAAACCATGGAAAGTTATCATTCAATAACCAATCCAAGCTAGGTTTCATTAGGATAGCTCTTTATCTTTGACTCAATTAGGTGAGAAGACCTTTCAACCTTAGAAGCCTTATAATGTGAGAAAACCTTTCATATCATGCTTTCATGTGTAGATGAGAAAATAATTTCAACAACACAACAACAACATCATCATTGATACTTTACTTTCAAGGCATCCTTAAAACATTTGCATTGATTTCATAAGAACATGCAAAATTTCATAATTTACCTTTCAAGGTTCAAAACCCACTTTCAATCATCAAAATTTAGAAAACATGGGTTAGATATGGATTGCATCATAAATTCATGTAATTCTATCACTACATGCTTTATTTCATAAAACACTTCCTTCATAATCAAAATCCCACATTAGATGATCATAAATTGAAAAACATTGGGATTATATGGGTTCATAGGGGAATCATCATAAAAATCACAGTGTTTCATTAATTTATGCAAAAGAAATGATAATTCAATTATTTAGATCAATAATAAAGAGAACACACGGAAATTGAAGAAAACCCTAACTCGATTGGGGATTTCTAATTTTGAAAATAGGAGAGTTTGGGAACTCCATGAATTGAAGGAATCCATGGATGAAAACTATCATACCTCAAAAACAATAACTTATCTTCAATAGAGGAATGTTCGCTTGACTTGAAACCCTAGGTTGAATCCTTCTTCTTTCAGCTCTCTAGAGAGAGAAATATTTTGGAGAGGAAACTTGTTCTTCTTTTTTGGTGAATTTTAAGAGAATGAAGTGAATGAACAAATTTGGAGGTTGGAATCACTTATATAGGGGGCTTAGTGAAGGGTAAAGAGACGTAGTATTGGGAGACTAATTAGGAGAAGAACCAACAGCCCCTAAAATTAGAAGCCATCCACGACCCACAAACCCTGACAGATGGACCATGATGGTCTTATCGATAGCTTGTCCTGTCGGTCCATCGTCCTTTATGAGAAGCTGGATTTTGGGGTCCTGACCTACAGACACTGGACCACAGTCTGTGGACTAACCAATGGTCCATTGGTCAGGCCGTGGTTCTAGGCCTCTGGGATTTAGTTGTTGTGGACAAGTATGGACCACAACTACCTGTGGTCTAATCAATGGGTCGTAGGTGCCCTTCGTCGGATGACACTTGCAACTTTTGAAAAATTATTGTCTTGCCCTTCTCGAATTCGGGGTTTTACAGCATCTCGCCCTTGGGATCATTAGTCCTTGAATAAAATTTAAACTAGTACGAAAAAAGTAGGAGAGAAACTAGAAACCAAACTATCAATGCAACTTCATATAATGTATATAATCAAGGAGAAAATATCGACTCTAAGCTCAGACGTAATTAAAATATCACAAGAGGGGTGGAACTAAATCTATCAGCCTATAATGCATGCAATACAAATATCTGGGGAGGAAACATAAACTCCAAACCAACATTCGAGGAGGAAACATCTATTCCAAGCTAAAACATTCTCAAATCCTCATATCATGTAGTCTATATGCAATTCATACTCAAATGCACATAAACATGTAGAAATAAAATCAAATTGACTCATTTTCTCAAAACTTAAACTTTTTCATGAACATGCATAATAGGGAAATCATGGTAACATTGAAGACACATGACTCCAAAACAAAGAACAAACCATGAGGAACTCATTACCTCAAGCTAAATTAGGAGTAGAAGGAAAGAGATGAGGGTATCGGGTCATTTTATCGGCCTTAGCCTCCCAAGTAGCACCATCAACTAACTAGTTCTTCAACAACACTTTGACGAAAGCAACTTTTTTATTCCTCAACTTCTTGAATTACAAGTCTAAAATCTCAACCGGTACTTATTCATAAGAAAGATTCTCCTTAACTCCCAAACCTTAAAGAACTATATATGTCGGATCACCAACACATTTCTTCAACATAAAGACATGGAAAACCTGATGCACCGATGAAAACTCATTAGGTAAATCAAGTTCATAAGCAACCTTACCAACACATCTCAAAATTCTGATTTGGACATACATAACGAGGACTAACCTTCCCTTTCTTACCAAACCTCATTACACCCTTCATGGTTGAAATTTTCAATTAAACCTTGTCATGAACATCAAACTCATGATCTCTTCTTCTTCCTTCGACATATGACTTATGCCGACTTTGTGTAGTTTTCAACCTTCCTCTAATAAGTTGAACTTTCTTCCAACTTTGAGCAGTTTTCAACCAACACGGGACCTATTTGGGAAACTTCACCCACCTCAAACCAACCTATAAGAGATATAGACCTCTTACCATACAATCCCTTAAATGGAGCCATATCAATACTTGAGTAATACCTATTGTTATAGGAAAACTCAATTAATGACAAACGGTTATCCCAATTACCCTTAAAATCAATCACACAAGCTCTCAATATGCCCTCCAAAGTATAGTAAGAGGTCGTACTAAGCTAAACATAAGTACCAAGACCCTTTTGGAAAGACTTCCAAAATTGAGAAGTGAATTGGGTACAACAATAGGAAATAATGGACAAAGCCATTGCATGCAAATTTACCATTTCTCTCAATTACAACTAATTAGCATCATCCTCAGCCGAATAGGAAAATTTGATGGGAATAAAATTAGCAGATTTAGTCATTTGATCTACTATAACCCAAATCGAGTCATTTTGTCACCAGGTGCGAGGTAAACCAACAATAAAGTCTATATTCAAATCTTCCCACTTCCATGTAGGAATATGATAACTCTCAACTTTACTTCATTCAATTATAAGTGTAGGCGATCACCATTAAGTATAAACCCAACAAAATGTTGGGGTAGATCCCACAGAGAGTAATATTGTAGAGAATTCAATTATGAAGTGAAAGGTATGTTCTAATCAGTTGTAGGGATAGAAATTATCGAAACAATTAAATTAAATCGAAGGGATTGACAACAAGTATAAAATGAGAGGATTGGATTTATCAACGAACAACTACAAAAACAAGGGATTGATCAAGTAGAGAGGGATCCTTGGAGATGTGATCGATTAATTGCCAACTATTAAAACTCAGGCAAGTTCTCTTGACCCTAGACAAGCATAACAATTATAAACAGCCCAAAGGCCTCAATTAATCTACTTTCTCGAGCTAGATTGGTATGACCGAATTAAAACTAACTCTCTCAAGTTGAATCCACAACAACTCACACACTACATTTATCAATGGATAACTTTAATTCTAAAACCACTTTCACAAGAAATCATAGAATACTAAACTAGAAGTGTATTTGCAACTACAATTCATGACTTAAAACTTAGTTATCATATGAATCATGGGTACTCGCCTCTAGTCCAACATCATGTGCCATAGGTTTTCACCTATTGTCATTCTATAGGGATCATGGATACTCGCCTCTTGTCCAAATCATATCTTAATAATGTGGGGAGTCGTCTCTTCTTCAACTTTGAGGATTAATGGTAATCACCTCTTTATTCTATTCTAGGGAATATGAGTAATCAGCTCATATCTTTCTCATTTAGAGGTCATGGGTAACCGCCTCTTGCCTCATCAATTCTTAGTCTTTAGCATTAGATTCATTTTAGGTGAGCAATCCTTTCAACCTAGAATCACTCAATGTAAGAGCCCTTGCATATTCGTAACATAATCATTTCATGTGGGAACTATCTTTTCCACAACAATGACATCAATAATCAACAATTGACAACATAAGCTTTACTCTCAAAGTACTATGTCTCAGAGTCATTTTATATGTTTCACTCTCAAGCAATTCACTATCATAATCATATCATAAGCTTCGATCTCAAAGTAATTCTAATCATGATTCATCATACAAGCTTCAATACTAATGTACCTCATAAATTCAAGATAGAATACATCTAAACCTACAAATTCTCCTTTCATGGCATAAAAACCATTTACATCAATTTCATCATTTTAGACATGGGATAGGCATGGGTACATGTAAATTCACCCTAAAAACATGTATTCCTATCAATGCAATCATAAGCAATCATAAACCACTCAATTGGATCAACATCCATCAATACCTACAACATTGGAAGAAAACCCTAACTCAAATTGGCGAATATCATCTTTTCAATTGGGGAATCTTAGGGACTCCATGGATGAAAAGCCATCAAACCTTGATTACAAAGCCCTCAAATTTTTTCGGAATGGAGACTTGACTTTGATCCTAGCTCCAACTCTTTCTTCTTCAAGTTCTTGACAGAAAAATATTTGAAAGGAAGAATTTGGGATTTCTTTTGGGTTTTTAGAAATAATGACTTTAAAGGGTGAGGTTTGGGTAAAATGAAATAATATTAATCTATTTAAAACTATAAAATACCCTTAAGCCCCTATCATACAGGGGACAACCTCCTTGCTACGAGAGGCTCCACGAACCATGTGTCCCTCTGTGGTCATGGACCAGCGGCTTGGCAACCACCCCTTGACCCCTAAATATATAACTCATCGCCACGAGCACTCCCACAGGCAGTGGTAGCCTTCACGAGCCGTCAAATGGCTTGCGGGAGTGTCTCTTGTTTTGGGAAACCTTTGCTCGTTATTGCCTACCCGTCCACGAGTGCCACCACAACCCATGGTCCACACCACGAGACATTATTATGGGTATAGGAGGTGAGCAAAGGTTTATTGGCTACTAAAAGTCACCATGGACAATACCACCACTCGTGATGCCCTTCATTGCCTGTTTGGGTCCTTGTGAAGGTTCCCAAGCTTAGTTCTTAGATCTTGACCTCTCATTTTACCCCTAACTTAGACTACTAGATTTTCGAGGTGTTACATTATCTCCCCCTTGGGAGCATTCGTCCTTGAATGGAAATTCTAGACACCTTTTGGGAAGAAAAGACTCAATACTAGCAGCCCATCAAGCAGGTAACTCATCTAAACATACTTAATTCATCATAATGAAGTAGGAACTACATCTAGTAACCTGATATGCATGATTTTTCTTTAATTCCTCATATTCAAGGAAGAACTACTTTCTCCAAGTTAAAAGCATGCTCAACATAATCTCATGGAGCCCATATGCAATTCATTCTCAAAAAGCATAGATAAAGCATGTTCATCAATTAAACTCATGAAGTCCATAGGCAACTCATACTCAATGCACAACAACATGCGAAAAGTCAATCATGTAAACTCAATTTTTCTTTCAAAACACAAATTTTCATGAACATGCATAACATAAGGAGCAAACCATGAGGAACTCATTACCTCAAGCTAGAGTAGGAGTAGAAGGAAAGAGGTGAGGATATCGGGACATCAATATCGGCCTCAGCCTCCCAAGTAGCACTGTCAACTAAATGATTCCTCCACAATACTTATATGAAAACAACTTCCTTTTTTCTCAACTTCTTAACTTGTTAGTCTAGGATTTCAACCGGTAACTCTTCATAAGAGAGACTTTCTTCAACCACCAAACCTTCTAGGGGAACTATGTATGTCAGATCTCCAACAAACTTGTAAAGCATAGAGACAAGGAAAACCGGATGCACTATTGCAAAATCATTGGGCAAATCAAGCTCATAAGCAACCTTACCAACAAGTCTCAAAATTTGGTACGGGCCTACGTATCGGGACTAAGCTTCTTTTTCATCCCAAATCTCATCACACCTTTCATGGGTGAGATTTTCACGTAGACCTAATCACTAACATCAAGCTCAAGGTCTTTTCTTCTCACATTGGCATAGGTGTTTTGTTGACTTTGGGCTTTTCTCAACCTCTCTCTAATAAGTCGTACTTTCTCCATAGCCTCATGAACTAAATTGGGTCATATCAAGGAAATTTCACCCACCACAAACCAACCTATAAGAGATATACATCTCTTACAATAAAGAGCTTCAACGGGAGCTATACCAATACTAAAATGGTAGCTATTATTTTAAGCAAACTCAATCAATGACAAGTGATCATCCGAATTTCCCTTGAAATTGATAACACATGCTCTCAATATATCTCCTAAAGTTTAGATAGTTAGCTCCGCTTGCCCATCGTTATGTGGGTGAAAAGCCATGCTAAGGTTCACCTTAGTGCCAAGACCCTTTTGGAATGACTTCCAAAATTGAGTAACTCTATCGGAGATAATGGACAAGGAGACTCCATGAAAGCTTACCATTTCATTCAAATAAAACTTAACATAATCTTCCACCGCATAAGAAACTTTGACGTGAACGAAATTGGCCGATTTTGTCAATTTGTATATTATAACCCAAATCGAATCATATTGTCACGGAGTACGTTGAAACACTACAATAAAGTCCATATTCAATTCTTCCAACTTCCAAGTAGGAATGCTAATGTCTTAGGATAAACCTCCTGGTTTTGATGCTCAACTTTAACTTATTGGTAATTTAGAAACTTAGTCACAAATCCCGCAATATCCTTCTTTATCCCATTCCACCAATAGGCCTTCCGCAAGTCACGGTAATCTAGGTGGCCCTTGGGAGAATGGAATGCCCATAACTATGGGCTTATGTCAAGATCTATTCCCTTAAGGTATCAACATTTGGAACACATAAATAACCTTAATATCTAAATAAAATATCTCCCCCTTGGGAAAAAGCCTTAATGGACTTCTTGAGCACTGCTTCTTTCAATTTACTAAAGACAGAACTATACATTGCTTAGCTTACACATCACTCACAAAAGAAGATTCAAAACCATTAAGAACCATAGCACCACCCTTGGTTGAATCCACTAACTGAACACACAAATAGGCCAATCTATGTACATCTCATACCAATTCTTTTTTATCTTCTTCTATATAGGAAACACTACCCATTTACATTCGGCTAAGAGCATCCACTACTACATTCGCCTTACTGGGGAGATAGAGAACACTCATAGCATAATATTTTGATAACTCTAGCCATCTTCTTTGGTGAACATTCAGATTTTTTTACTAAACACATATTGTAAGCTATTGTGGTCAGTGAACACATCTACCTGAACACCATACAAATAGTTCCTCCATATCTTTAAAAAAAAAACCACCACCGCTAATTTAAGATCTTGGGTCGGATAATTCTTCTCATGTACTTTAGTTTCGTTGAAGCATAGGCAATAACTTTACCATTCTGCATAAGTACACAACTAAACCCAATTCTTGAAGCATCACAATGTACCACAAAATCGCCGTCCCTTCCGGTAATGTCAAAATCGATGCGGCGGTAAGACTACCTTTCAACTCTTTGAAACTCTTCTCATATGATTCAGACCATATGAGACACAGCCATCAACGAAGAGGCAATGAAAGAAAATTCCTCAGCTAGCCTTTGGTAATATTCGGCTAAACCCATGAAACTTCTAATATCCCATGGTTATAGAGGTCTGGACCAACTCTTGACTGCATTCATCCTCTTAAGATCTATCTCAATACCTTTACTTGAAACAATATGACCAAGGAAAGCTACAAATCATAGCCAAAACTCACACTTGCTAAACTTTGCAAAGAGTTATTGTTCTTTAAGGATTTGCAACACAATCCTCAAATTATTAAAGTGGTCGCCCTCACTCCTTCAATAGATCAAAATATCATTAATGAACACAATTACAAACATATCAAGGTATTTTCTAAACAACCTATTAATCAAATCCATGAATGCCGCCAGAGCATTATACAAGCCAAATGACATCGCCGAAAATTCATACTAACCATATGGGTTCTTAAAGCCATTTTAAGAATATCATCATCTTTCACCCTGAATTGGTGATAACCCAACCGAAGGTCAATCTTAGAGAAGTAACTCATACATTGAACATGGTCAAGAAAATCATCTATCCTTGGAAGAGGATACTTATTCTTAATGGTCACCTTATTAGATTTGCGATAGTCAATAAACATTCGGAGTGAACAATGAATCTTCATAACAAACAAAACACGAGCACCCCATAGAGAGAGATACTCGGTCGAATGAAACCCTTATCCAACAAATCTTTCAATTGTTCTTTCAACTACTTAAGTTCTATAAAGTGTTATAGAAATAGGTTGCGTATCTAGGAGAAGGTCAATACCAAAGTCTATTTCCCTTCGTGAGGAATACCAAGTAAACCTGATTAGATATTTCAAGCATACCTCATCAAATTCTAGGTTTAAATGATTGTTAATTAGTATAAAACTTAACGAAGAGTTGGGCTCAAACCCACAGGGAGCGGTACGTGTTTAAAATTTAATTAAGAAGTATAAACTTGTTCTCAACGATTAAAGGAATAAAAGTTATCAGAATATATAATTAAATCTAAAAGGGTGACAACTAATGTCATATGGGGGGTTTGGTTTTGCAATATACAATAAAACAACAATGAAAACAAGGGAAAATAACAATATGGAGAGGATTTATTGGGATATGATCGCTTATAGTCTAATTATGCTATATATGTAATTGAAATCTAACAATGATATGCTGAAACACGGTGGGTAGGCTGGACTTTAAGTGCAATAGTTTTCTCTCGAACAACTATTATGGATCACGTGATTTCTTTCGAACATCAACAAATTTAAGAAGATAACCGGCCCACAACCTTAATACGTCAACTCTCTATCGCTAAATTGGTAGGATTGGATTTAAGATTCACTTTCTCGAGTTGAACTCATATTAAACCAATACCCACAAACCATTAATCAAATGCTTTGGTCCCAAAACCTCTTTCTCAAGCAAGCTAAGAACTCAAAATTAAAATTGCATTTGCAACTACAATTCATAAATTAAAACTCAGCAAATTATTAAAACCACATTAAAACAATAATTTCATCATCAAACAACAATACCCATATAATACTTAGACAAATAGACAAATGATCACACCCCTAGAATTGGGGTTTTAGCTACACATCATAAAAATAGAGAAACAATTACCATTATCTGGGCAAGAGTCTTCATGCCTTTACAATGATTTCTAAGAATTAAATTCAAAGACCCACTTTCAAAATCCTCAAAAATTATTCAATTCTAACTGAAAGATCCATAGAAAGCTCTAAGTCTAGAATGGGAACTGTAATATCTGGGAGAGAACTCCTCAGCATTACATTTAAAATCTAATTTGTAGTTGCCAAAAATTTGGGTGAAAAAGCCATTACGCGAGGTAAGTCGAGCTCGCTGAGTGGTTCGATGATCCACCAGTTTCTCTCTTCCATCGCCACATTCTCAAGTCTTGTAACTTTGGCCGATCCATATTTTCATCGCGGAACCGATCGGTGATTCACCGACTGTCCATTTCTATCGCCAACTTGGTCTTTTTCTTTTCTTTATTATTTTTCATTCCTTTTTCTCTTTTCTTCACCTTTTTTTTATGGAGGGTTCCATCTTTTTCAAATCAATCACACAATGGGGGCTTTTTCACACTTCTTGACTTCCCTTCTCTTTTTTATGGGTGAATGGTTAAAGAGAGGTCATAATTGCTTAAGTTTCTTCCAAGAAAAGGGGTAAGGCTGAAAATGTTCCAGACAAAGTTTACACACTCACAAGGTTGGCCACAAAAGAGATATACTGTCAAGTTAGTTCACTATTCAAATTCTTGCCTATGATTTTTTCAAGTGTTTGCATCACTCAACCAAACAGAACAACGGGACAAATTCTAGGTGTCAACACACACAATATTTAAAGTAATCTCATCACACAAGGCATTGGTACCAGTATCAAACAAGACTTCGCACTTTCTAGACTACGTACAATGCTCATCACAAGAGACTCATTCGACAATCGGCTAGTCATAACGAGATGCTAAAAGTCAACATATTGTCTATGTAATTTCGTTTGCCTCACCATAGCCGCACATTCATTTTGTTCAATTATGATCACTATTTAAGTCATCGGTATTGACCACAACCGATGCTCAAATTTGCACAAGAACAACCACAATCACACACAAAAGAGGTGGCTTTAAATTACGTTCAAAAGCATTTTCAACCAAAGAAATGTGCCACAAGCTAAAAAATTCCACAACACAATCCAACAATCAAGATGTATAAGTCAAAGACCAACATTCACAAAAAAATAATCAACACAAAACCAATCACAAGACAAGAGGTAGGTATGGAAATACCTCACCCCAACTAATAAAATAAGTAGTTGTCCTCAAATACAACTAATACAAAAAAAATAGTCAATAAAATCTAAGAGAGGGAGGTAAAAGTCATTCAGCCATGCTAAGCCTGGGTAAAGTCTGCATCTTAATCACTCCATCTGTCGGGGCATCAATGCCCGGGGTTTCAGCAATCTTGGCTCTACTGGAGCCCACCATTGACACATCTCTTAGAGAGTCCTGCACATCTGAATCAACCATGGCCTCCTCTAAATCAGTCAGGCGCTCAAAAAAAGCCTCCTCACGCCTACTAAGTTTCTCCTCATCAGTCTCAACCTCAGAAATATAAATAACAACGTCAGTCCTAATCTCATCTCTGCTAGTAGTTGGAGGCACCTCATGACAGGCTGAATATCTTCACTCTGATCATTGGAGATCTCCATCGTCCCAAAAATCAGAGACATATCAGTGGACTTCAGCTGATGCACATCTTTGCTCAACTCAGTAATTGTAGTTTTTAAGGTTGTCACCTTATGAGTAGCTCTCTTGCCTCTCTCACACATCTTTAACCTTGTTGTGAAGGCATCAATAGAAGCCCTTAGAGGTGTCAATGTAGCACCGAGAGCTCTCTCAATCATCCTGGAAACAACGACCTCTTGTCGGGCGGCACACAAATCAATAGTCTGGGCTAAGTGTCCTATCTTGTAAAGCATGGACTGGGTGATCGCAGGCCTGGAAACAGAAGTACCAACAGCAGATATAGGGAGATGAGAAATAGTAGGAGTATTCAAACTCTCTGAAGGAGGAGGTACAAATCTACGTGAGGGCCCACTGGAATGACTAGGCATGATTGCTTCTGTATGTAGCGTAGCAACATCGACCTCCAGGGCTATGTCAACTGAAGCTTTAGTCTTTCTTTCAACTTCATCCCTCTAGTACTCGACTTGAATACATCGAATGTCAGTAGAGAAGGTGAGTGTGACCCCCACATCTATCTTCTCATCACTAGGAACACTGGCCCATCTGTACAACTCGGTAATAAACACCGAAAAGAAGGAGATCTTTGCCGCTGCTTGGCCCTTATGGCCATCTCCTGCTCAATGATTACACCTAAATCAAAGATGTTCCCTGCAATAATAGATCCAACACAGGCCGCCTTTTGGTGGCGGAGGATAGACTCGTTCTGGGACGGCATGATCGTATTACGCTGCCACATTGAGATCCTTCTTCTCTATTGACACTCCAGCTCTAATCCACCTAGGGATACTATTAAAAAGAAGAGTAGGCAGACAACCTTTTAAGCTTCCAACGGTTGTATCTTAATAATACTCTAGCAGTAATCCATGATATTATAAGTACACCCCAAAACATCATTTATGTCCTCACTGTTACATTTCACCCTTTTTCCCTGCACAATCACATAATCATCTGGTTTGAAGGCATTGGCCTTCCTCTACCCTTATGGCACTAAATCTCTATAGGGTGAGTAGAACTCCTTGGCCCAATTAGGAATGAAGAGGCCTCGAGGTTTAGAGAAAATTTTGAATTTGTCATATTTGAGGGTGCACCAAATCCTAAACACTAAACCTAAATGCTAAACCCTAAACTAAAACTTTAAACCCTTAACCCAAAACACAAAACCCTAAATCATAAAGCGTAAACCCTACATATTAAATCCTAAACCTTAACCCTAAACCCTAACCCATAAACACTAAACTCTAAACCCTAAACCTTAACCCTAAACCCTAAACCCTAAGCCCTAAACCTTAAACCCAAAAGCCTAAACCTTAAACCCAAAACCCTAAACCTTAAACCCTAAACCCGAAACCCTAAACTCTACACCCAAAACTTTAATTCCTAAACTCTAAACCCTAAATCCTAACCGTAAACCCTAAATCATAAACCCAAACCCTAAACCCCAAAGACTAAACCCAAAACACTAAGCCAAAAACTTTAAACCCTAATCCCTAACTCTAAACCTTAAAACCTAAACCCAAAACTCAAATTCTTAAATAAAAAACCCTAAACCCTAAATCATAAAGCCTAAACCCTAAACCCTTAACCCTATACCCTAAACCTAAATCCTAAATGCTAAATCCTAAACCCTAAACCCTAAACCCAAAATCCAAATATCTAATGCCTAAACCCTAATCCCTAACCCTAAACCTTAAAACCTAAACCCAAAACCCTAATTCTTAAATCACAAACCCTAAACCCTAAATAATAAAACCTAAACCCCAAACCCTTAACCCTATACCCTAAACCTAAATCCAAAATGCTAAATCCAAAACCCTAAACCCTAAACCCAAAATCCTAATATCTAAAGCCTAAAGCCTAAACCCAAACCCTAAACCCTAAAACTTCAACCCAAAATCATAAACCCAAACCATAAACCCTAAAACTTCAACCCAAAATCATAAACCCTAAACCCTAAACCCTAAAGCTTAAACCCAAAATCATAATCCCTAAACACTAAACCCTTAACACCAAATCATCTACCCTAAACTCTAAACCGTAAACCCTAAATCCATAAACTAAATCAACAAGTGTAAACCCTAATACATAAATTATAAACTCTAAACCTTAAACAAAATACACTAAACCTAAACCCAAAACCCACCCTAAACCCTAAACTACAATCCCTAAATCCTAATCAATAAACAGTAAACCTAATTCTTAAACTCTAACCCTAACTCTGACCCTAAACCCTAAAAATTCAACTCAAAAGTATTAACCATAAACCCTAAACCTTAAACCCAAAATCATAATCCCTAAACACTAAACCCTAAGCCACAAACCCTAAACCCTAAATCCTAAATGCTAAACCCTAAACTAAAACCCTAATCCAAAACACAAAACCCTAAACCATAAACCGTAAACCCTACATACTAATCCCTAAACCCGAAACCATAAACAGTAAACTCCAATTCCTAAACACAAAATCCTAAACACTAAACCTTAAACCCTAACCCATAAACCCAAAACTCTAACCCCTAAACCCTAACCTTAAACCCTAAACCCTAAGCCCTAAACCTATACCCTAAACCCTAAATCCAAAACCCTAAACCTTAAACCCTAAACCCTAAACCCTAAACCCTAAACATTAATCCCTAAACTCTAAACATTGAACCCTAACCGTAAACCCTAAATCATAAACCCAAAACCCTAAACCAATCCCTAATCCCTAAAACCTAAGCCAAAAATTCAAAACCCTAATCCCTAACCCTAAACCTTAAAACCTAAATCCAAAATCCTAATTCTTAAACCATAAACCCTAAACCTGAAATCATAAACCCTAAACCCTAACCAAAAACCCTAATCCCTGAGCCCAAAATCCTAAATACTAAATGTTAAACCCTTAACCCTAAACCCTAAACCTTAAACTCTAAACCCTAACCCTAAACCCTAAACCCTAACCCTATACCATTAACCCTAAACAAAAAACCTTAAACATTAAACCCTAAAGCCCAAACCCTAAATCCTAAACCCTAAACCATAAACCTTAATTCCTAAACTCTAAACCCTATCGCACCTTCATTTCTCAAATTTTTTCTCTCTCTAGCGTCTCTTTCTAAAAAATTCTCTCAATAGACAGCCTACAACGGCTACAGCTCCCAGCTTGACACGCACTGCCGGAATGGCGCGTGAGCCACCGGCAGAGCTCCCCCGGCCACCGGACAAAGACCAAACGGAGCGCCGGGATGAGACGAACAAAACCAACCCTACCACTCTCTCTAATTCATCCTACAGCTCCACGAATTCGCGAAATACAGATGCGATCAGCCCAGCGATTTCGGTTCAAGAGCTAGAAGGAACACGGAAAATCATTTCCCCAGGAGAGATTGTGTCGATTCCTGGAAAAGGGTTTACAGATAAGGATTCAACTAGTATTGATGCACAACATATCAAAATTTCAGTCGATTCTACCGTCCCAATTGATAGCAATCGAGAGGCGGCTATCGCGAGAATCGAGAGTGAATCGCCGGAAATGCGCCATCTATTTCGAGTATCTTTGGACAAATTTCATGAAGTTTCAGCTACTGGGGATTATTCCCCTGATGTTGGGGCTCAACCCACAGAAATTTCAAGCAAAATGGACGGTGGAATCGTCGGCGGGGACAACTCCGGCGAAACTCAAACTCAGGCTACCGGAGTCTAAGGGAAAAATAGCAACGTCAGTTTGCCTAGTTCAGTTGATGCTCATATCTCAGCTACGTCTAGCCATGGGAATGGAAGTAACATGAATAACAATCAATCAAATCATGTAGCTAATCTCGGAATGAACGTGAACAAGGAAACAAGGCGAGATGATCAAGGAACTGATCGAAACGAGCCCATTCCAGTTCCAAAAACAGGATACAATAACCAACTAAGTGGTGTCCATCCAGCAGAGACAGCAACTATGAATGAGGAAGAAATGTTAAGGCAAAGGGAAAGAAATGAACAATGTGCCATAAACCAAAATGCTAACATAAGGACCCCAAAAAACTCTTCGAAAGAGATTCAATCTTCGAATTTTTCATTTGGAATTAAGGATAATCTGGTGAGCATAAATTCAATTCCTGTCTCAGGTATGATGCAGGACACAAATGAGAGCAAGGACGGAAGGAAATCTGGGCAAGAGCAGCAACAGATTGAGCAAATAAGACAAGGTTCCCAAGCCAAGGACAAGGGTGTGCAGACAGGTCAGTTCACTCACCAAAATGCTATGCTAACTGATACTACTAACACTAATGCTCATTTACACAAAGTGGTAAATGAGCAGATCAGTATCCTCTCTGAAGTGTCCAAACAGGTCAACCAGCAGGGTCACAAAGACATTGCTGGAAATAATGAAAGGATCACAGGTACTAACCAGCAGGGAGAAACTAGTAGAATGCAGCAAGGCAATAATAGAGCTCTCATGGAATACCGGAACAACTTTCCTAAGATCTCCAACAACTATGCGAGGTATGATTCTAACACTCTGAGAAATCAAAAAGGGGAGAACCAGGTGAACAACAATATACCTCAGAACAATGGGAAACAACCTTACAACCAGCAGCAGAGTCAGGCCCAGAAACAAGAAAAAATCCATGAACCTGCTCCTTTCACTATTGTTCAATCGTTTGCTGCTCGTCTTAGATATAATCAATCGAAGAATGAAATACCTATAGTGCTGGATAGTCCTTTACACACTACCAGACAAGGACTGCCTGCTGTGCTTTTAGACGAGAATGATTATAATGTTAAATTGGCTGAGAGTTGTAAGCACACATTAGTTGGCAAGTTCACTAACACCATGCCTAAGATGGAGATTATTAGGAAAAGTTTCACCTTTCAAACTCAGCTCACTGGAGGAGTGAAAATAACTCACTTCAATGCTAGACATGTGTATATTGATCTGGATAATGAGTTCGACTACGTCACGGTTTGGACTAAACAAAGGATGAGTATAGAAGGCCAATTGATGAGAATTCAAACCTGGACTCCTGACTTTACACCTGAAGAAGAGACCCCTGTAGTTCCTATATGGGTAGCTTTACCTAAACTCCCTTGGCACTGCTACAACAAGGTCCTGTTGACGACAATCCTGAGCTCCATTGGCAAAGTTTTATACCTTGACTCACCTTCATCCTAGAAGACCAGAGGCAGCATGGCCAGGGTAAGGATTCAGGTTGATCTCACCAAGGAAAGGCCTCCCCATATTTGGATGGGATTTAAGAACTCTGACCCTAACAAAGGAAGATGGCAAAGGATCCAATATGAAGGAATCCCTGACTACTGCTTGTACTGTAAGCATCAAGGGCATATGGATACTGTGTGTACTATCAAGAGAAGAGATGAAGATTTCAGGAAAAGAAAGGAAAGGGAGGCAGAGAAAAAGAATAAGGACAAATCTGAACAGGAGAAAGAAGCCAATAACACCATTCATATTCAAGACAGTGACAAGAATGAGACCAGCTGTAGTCTACAAGAACAACAACAAGTGTCCCCAAGGAGTCACCACAAGTCTGCTGAAAATCAAAGACATGCACAAGGAAAGAATCAGCCTACAGGTCAACAACAAGAATCAACCCCACAGTTATACAATCAGCAGGAACAAGAAATGGGTATACAGGAAGAATATTGGCAGGTTCAAAAGAGGAAGCAGAACAGGAACCAGGAGCAAGCCAATCCCAAGACCATGTGGAGACCTGTGTCACCACAACACAAAAACACTAAAGAAAGCCAGCAACTGGAGCCATCACACACAGGTATACCATCCACAATCCATACTCATAACATCTATACTAACCTAGAAATGCAGGAACCAAAGGACAGGAACAATGCTGAAGATGGCAACAGTAACTGGACAGCAGGCCAAGGAAATCTTTCTATACAAGGGTCAAATAATGGCTCACCCATACTAAATTCTCACAATAAAACAATTCTGCAAAATGAACAGGCTGCAGCCACCAAAAACAACATAATCACAGGTATTGACTCTATACTCCCATCCCTCAAACCCCTTGACATGGTTAGTATTAATGTTGATGAGGAAGCTGCTGGAGGTATGGATGGGAGGGCACAGGAGGTACACATTAACCTGCAGGAAGGGGTATCCAAAGGGGGGAGGGAATTGACTCATGTTCTGCATGAGGATGTGAATAGAGACCTTAGGAGTGACTTTAGAGCCCCTGCTACCCCTTGTTCAGACCATGATAATGCTGGATTACAGGAAGTTCAGAAGGAGAATGATCAGAGTACTGCAACAGGTAAACAGAACAACAAGACTAATAATAAATCAGGTGGGAGGTTGAGCAAAAAGAAGAGAGATGCTATAAAAAAGAGACAACAAAAAGAGCAAGAACAAGGGCCAACTGATGAAGGTCAACAGGAAAAGGCTGTCAATATGGTCAAGAAAGGCAGGCCTATGCAGGATGATTATGGGGTAGTGAACTCAGAAGATGAGGTAGATCCAGACAATCAATCCATTGATGAGCTTGATGCAGAGGAAGAGGAAGTCAGTAATCATCTTATTAGAGCCTTTGGATCCACCTTTCATGATGAATGCCCAGCAGAGATTCAGGAAGTGACAGATCAACAAGGATTATCCCCAAGAGGCAGGAAACAAAGCAAACAGATCAGACAGCAAGCTATCAACAGCACCTCTGCTACTTCTAGCAGACCCCTCACTAGGTCCAAATCTAAAGGTTTTTAATGATTAAAACCATTTGTTGGAATGCTAGGAGTATTAATACCCATAGTTCTCTGGAAAGACTGCAAATTCTCAAGAAGATGCACCAATTGTCTATGATTGCCATCCTTGAACCTTTTGCAGACACCTCTCATCTCAATAATGTCAGAATTCAGCTTCAAATGGACCATGCTGTAAGTAATCCTAATGGGAAGATATGGCTATTATGGTCTAATGATATCTCTGGTAATATCCATGAGAATGGTGAGCAACACATAACAGGTGAATTCAAGCACTTTGAACTAAACAAGTGTTTCATGGTTTCCTTTATCTATGCTAAGTGTAAGGAACACATGAGGAGACCTTTATGGGACAGATTACTGCACTTTGCTAATAGAGATATTCCCTGGTGTACCATTGGAGACTTTAATGTTATTACGAATACTGAAGAGAAGACTGGGGGAATACCTTATAACATGAATAAAAGCATTGAGTTTATTAGTGTGATTGAGGCATGTGGTCTGATTGATCTTGGTTACACTG
Source organism: Solanum bulbocastanum (assembly GCA_037074985.1). Lineage (NCBI taxonomy): Eukaryota > Viridiplantae > Streptophyta > Magnoliopsida > Solanales > Solanaceae > Solanum > Solanum bulbocastanum. The sequence continues at coordinate 30,376,508 of CM073597.1, read as the reverse complement.
GTGTTCCTTTCACTTGGTGTAATCAGAGGGCTACTCAGGCTAGAGTTTGGAAGAGGCTAGATAGAGCTATGGTCAATGATAAATGGCTAGAGGTCATGCCCCAGACTACTATTGAACATCTCTCTTCTATTGGTTCTGATCACACTCCTCTGCTACTGGAAATGATAAGGAAGAATGACAGACATATCAAGTATTTCAAATTTTTACACTGCTGGGTGGACAATGATAGCTTCATGGAGACTGTCCAAAACTGCTGGGATAAGGAGGTCACAGGCAATCCTATGTGGCAGTTACATCAGAAAATGAAAAGGCTAACTTCCACCCTTAGTAGCTGGTCCAAGAGAGAGTATGGGGACATCTATGCTAAAGTAAAAGAATTTGAAGAGACTATCATGAAAGCTGAAGAGGAATTGCTGACTAACAACACTGATGCTCTCAGACAACAGCTACATACTATCAATGCCAAATACATTAGATACTTGAAGCTGGAAGAATCTATTCTCAAACAGAAGACTCAACTTCAATGGTTTAAGGAAGGAGATGCTAACACCAAATACTTTCATGCATTGATGAGGGGAAGAAGAAGAAGACTCTTAATACACAAAATATGTACAGACAATGACACATGGATACAAGGGGATGACCAGATTGCTCATGCAGCTTGTGACTACTTTGAGGAGATGTTTACTGGTCAGAATTGCAGAATTGATGATAGAATTCTTCAATACTTACCTTCTTTGGTTACTCAGGAACAGAATGAAAAACTCCAGACAGTGCCTACTATGGAGGAACTAAGGCAGGTGGTGTTTGCTATGAATCCTAACTCAGCTCCGGGTCCAGATGGTATTGGGGGCAAGTTCTATCAAGTCTGCTGGAACATCATCAAAGATAATCTGCTAGCAGCTGTTCAGTCCTTCTTTTGTGGGAATAGTATGCCCAAGTATATGTCTCATGCTTGCCTGGTTCTTATTCCTAAAATTGAACAGCCTAACAGATTCAAGGACCTTAGGCCTATCAGTCTTAGTAACTTCTCTAACAAAATTATTTCCAAGATTTTGAGCTTGAGACTGGCAGATGTCATTCCCCTGCTCATTTCAGATAACCAATCTGGTTTTGTAAGAGGAAGAAACATTACTGAAAACATCATGCTTGCACAAGAAATCATCCATGGCATCAAGAAACCCAAACTTGGGGACAATGTTGTGATCAAACTGGACATGACTAAGGCCTATGACAGAGTATCTTGGTCCTTCATTTGTTTGGTCTTAAGAAGGTTTGGTTTTGGGGAAATGTTCATTGACATGATCTGGAGAATTATGAGCAACAATTGGTACTCAGTTATTATCAATGGCCACAGACATGGATTCTTTCACTCTACTAGAGGGCTTAAACAAGGTGATCCTTTATCTCCGGCCCTATTTATTTTAGGTTCGGAGGTGCTATCAAGAATGCTCAATCTTACCCACCAAGATCCCTTATATAGAGGTTTTAATATGGATCACAGAGGCCCACAGATTAACCATTTGAGTTTTGCTGATGATGTGATTATATTTACTTCTACTGATAGATATTCTATGAGTCTTATCATGAGCATCCTGGAGGATTATGAGCATAATTCGGACAAAGAATCATTTACTATTCTCAACTGGTTGATAAAGTCTCCAAAAAGATATGTGGGTGGCAGGCAAGAATCCTCAGTTTTGGAGGCAGAATCACTCTGATAAAACATGCCTTGTTGTCCATGCCTATACACATTATGGCTGCAGTTGCACCCCCTAGTACTACTATCAAACACATAGAGTCTATCATTGCTGAATTCTTCTGGGGGAGAGATCAGGACAGGAGAAAGTACCACTGGGCATCTCTTGATACTATGTGCCTGCCTTATGAAGAAGGAGGTGTGGGGATCAGAAGGCTAACTGACATATGCACAGCTCTTCAGTATAAACAATGGTGGAATTTCAGGGCCAAATCCTCCCTATGGACCCAATTCCTTAAGTCCAAATATTGTCAGAGAGCCAATCCTGTTGCAAAGAAAATTGATACAGGCCAATCACTTGTGTGGAGATATATGATGAAGAACAAGGGCATCCTGGAGGGCCATATCACCTGGAAAATTAACTCTGGAAGTAGCTCCTTTTGGTGGGATGACTGGCTAGGAAGGGGTGCACTGGCCAATCATACCAGGAATATCTCCAGCCTCAACAATGCCACCATTGCTCACTTTCTGAACAATGGAAAATGGAATGAAAGGAAGCTGAGACAGCAAGTTCCTCCACTGCTTATCCCTCTTATTCTAAGCACTAGTTTCCAATATCAGCAAGGAGTGAGAGACACAGCAGTATGGAAGCCTGCAGAAGTTGGAAAATTCTCCTGTACTTCAGCTTTGGATATCTGCAGACACAGGCAGAATACTGGAGTTATCAGCAACCAGATCTGGCATAAGCAGATACCTTTCAAGATGTCCTTCCTTGTTTGGAGGGCCTTGAGATATAAACTACCTACTAACGAAACTTTAGCAAATTTTGGGGTGGAGCCTGTGAGGTGTTTCTGTTGTATCAAACAGGGCTGGGATGATATTGATCATATATTCAATGAAGGACCCCTTGCAACACATATCTGGACTTACTTCTCAAGCACTATGGGGGCTAACTCTCAGCAGATCTCCTTGTGTAACAGACTGTTAAACTGGTGGGAGATACAAGGAGGCAATGAAGCCCACAAGACACTTGTCCGAACAGTTCCTATAGTGGTCTGCTGGAACTTATGGAAGAATAGATGTTCAGCCAAATATGGGACCAAGAAATCGAGCAGCAGCAGAGTCAAGTACATGATCTTCAAGGACATCCTCTACATTCTCAGCTCCAAATTCCCTTACATCCAGTGGCCTGTCAAATGGTCAGAAGTGGTCGATATGGCAGAAAAATGTAAGCATGAGGTTAGAGTCACTTCGGTTGTTTGGAAAACACCCCACACCAATAGATATAAGTTGAACACTGATGGTAGTGCCTTGCATAATCCCGGGAAGATTGGTGGGGGTGGCATTCTGAGAAATGAACATGGAGAGATGATATATGCCTTTGCTATACCCCTCGGTGAAGGGACCAATAATCAGGTAGAAGTACAAGCTGCCAGATACGGTCTTCAATGGTGCATTCAACATGGGTACAGGAACATTATCTTGGAAGTGGATTCAGAACTTTTAACAAGATGGATCTTACAAAATTCCACTCCCCCTTGGAAGATACAAAGACTGGTAGAGGAGCTTCAAATTCTTGTCAACCAATGCGAATCATTCAGCTGTGTTCATATCTACAGGGAGGCTAACAATACTGCTGATCTTCTGTCCAAGCATAGTCACAGCCATGATATCATGCAACATTATTACACATACACTCAATTACCTAATATAGCAAGAGGCAGCTATATTCTGGAGAAAATGGGACTTCAAAGCTTTAGAAGGAAGAAACTTAAAAGGATTAAGAAACCCCCTTGAATTGTTCTCAGCTAGGTCTTCCTTGTTGTCATCTATACTTAGGCCTAGATAGGTATAGTTTGACTAGGTTCTTTTTCTATTCTTTCCTTGTAAGGGGAGAGTCTCCCTCATTTATGATTTCCTAGTTTCTTTGTATCGAGAGGAGTCCTCTCCTTAGGTGCTTAGCTCTAGGTTTCTTCTTTGTTTAGTATGGGAAAGAGTTGACTAGCCGTTGTTGGTTGGTCGACTACGAAACCACCTAGGATCGGAGGTAAGGTTTATGCCCCCCTCCTTGTAATTTTTCTGTTTTCTTTTATGCTAAGGCCTGGGGGTGTTGCTAAGCCCCTGACCCCCCCAAGGGTCATTCAAATAAAAAAAAAAAAAAAAAAAAAAAACTCTAAACCCTGAAACCCAAAATCATAATCCCTAAACACTAAACCCTAAAACCTAAGACACAAACCCAAAACCCTAAACCTAAGTGCTAGACCCTAAACTAAAACCCTAAACCCTAAACCCAAAACACAAAACCCTAAACCCCAAATCATAAACCCTACATGTCAAACCCTAAACCATAAATAGTAAACTCTAATCCCTAAACCCAATATCCTAAACACTAAACCCCAAACACTAAACCCTAAAACCTAACCAATAAACCCAAAACTCTAAACCCTGAGCCTTAACCCTAAACCCTAAACCCTAAGCCCTAAACCTATATCCCAAACCCTAAAACTAAAACCCTAAACCTAAAACCCTCAACATTAAACCCTCAACCTGAAACCCTAAACTCTAAACCATGAACTTTAATTCCTAAATTGTAAACCCTGAACCCTAACCGTAAATCCTAAATAGTAAACCCAAAACCCTAAATCCTAAACCCTAAGCCAAAAACTCTAAACCCTAATCCCTAACCTAAACCTTAAAACCTAAACCCAAAACCCTAATTCTTAAATCAAAAACCCTAAACCCTAAATCATAAAGCCTAAAGCCTAAACCCTTAACCCTATACCCTAAACCTAAATCCTAAACCCTAAACCCTTAACCCAAAATCCAAATTTCTAAAGCCTAAACCCTAATCCCTAACCCTAAACCCTAAACCTTAAACCCAAAATCATAAACCATAAACCCTAATCCCTAAGCCCAAAATCCAAAACCCTAAACCCTAAACCCTAAACCCTAACCCTAAACCCAAACCCTATACCCTAAACTCTAAACCCTAACCCTATATCCTTAACCCTAAACCCTAAATCCTTAACCTTAAACCCTAAATCCTAAACCCTAAACCCTTAATCTTAATTCCTAAACTTTAAACCTTGAAACCAAACTGTAAACCCTAAATTGTAAACCCAAAACCCTAAACCACAAACCCTAAACTCTAAACCCTAAGCCATAAACTCTAAACCTTAATCTGTAACCCTAAACCTTAAACCCTAAACCCCAAATCGTAATTCTTAAATTACAAACCCTAAACCCTAAATCATAAAACCTAAAGCCTAAACCCTAAACCACAAACCCTAACTACTAAATCCTAAACCCTAAACCCTAAATCCAAAATCATAATTCCTTAAACCTAAACCCTAAATCCTAACCCTTAACCCTAAACCCTAAATCCATAATGTAAATAAAAAAGTGTAAACCCTAATACATAAATTGTAAACTCAAAACCCTCAAACGTAATCCCTAAATCCAAAACTCTAAACCATAAACCCTAAACCTTAACTTTAAACCCTAACCTTAAACCCTAAGAAGTATACCCTAAACCCTAAACCCTAAAAGCTAAACCATAAACCTAAGCCCTATAACCTAAAGCTTAAACTATAAACCTATATCCTAAAGCCTAAACTCAAAACCCTAAATCTTAATTCCTAAATTATAAACCTAATTCCTCAACTCTAAACCATAAACCCTAACCCTAAAACCTAAACCTTAAACCCAAAATTATAAACCCTAAACCCTAACCGTAAATACTAAACCCTAAATCCTAAGCCATAAACCCTAAATCCTGAACCCTAAATGCTAAATGCTAAACCTAAACCCTAAACCCTAAACAAAATAAACTAAACCTAAACCCAAAACCCAAAACCCTACACCCTAAACCCTAAACTATAAACCCTAAATCCTAATCAATAAATCGTAAACCTAATTCTTAAACTCTAACAATAAACTCAAACCCTAAACCCTAAAACTTCAACACAAAATTATAAACTCGAACCCTAAACCCTAAACCTTAAACCAAAAATCATAATCCCAAAACACTAAACCCTAAACCCTAAGCCACAAACCCTAAACCCTAAACCTAAATGCTAAACCCTAAAACTTCAACCCAAAACACAAAACCCTAAACCCTAAATCGTAAACCCTAAATACTAAACCCTAAACCCTAAACCCTAAATCCTAACCCTATATCCTTAACCCTAAACCCAAAACCCTAAACATTAAACCCTAAACCCTAAACCTTAAACCCTAAATCCTAAACCTTAAACCCTAAACCCTCAATCTTAATTCCTAAACTTCAAACCTTGAAACCTAACCGTAAATCCTAAATTGTAAACCCAAAACCCTAAACCCCAAACCCCAAACACTAAACCCTAAGCCATAAACTATAAACCTTAATCCCTAACCCTAAACCCAAAACCCAAAACCGTAATTCTTAAATTATAAACCCTAAACCCTAAATCATAAAACCTAAAGCCTAAACCCTAAACCCAAAATCGTAATTCCTTAACCCTAAACCCTAAATCCTAACCCTAAACCCTAAACCCTAAACCCTTAACCCTAAACCCTAAATCCATAATCTAAATCAAAAAGTGTAAACCCTAATACATAAATTGTAAACTCTAAACCCTCAAACCTAATCCCTAAACCCAAAACTCTAAACCCTAAACCCTTAACCCTAACTTTAAACCCTAACCCTAAACCATAAGAAATATACCCTAAACCCTAAACCCTAAAGGCTAAACCCTAAACCTAAGCCCTATAACCTAGAGTTTAAACTCTAAACCCATATACTAAAGCCTAAAATCGAAACCCTAAATTTTAATTCCTAAATTATAAACCTAATTCCTCAACTCTAAACCATAAACCCTAACCCTAAGCCCTAAACCTTAAACCCAAAATTACAAACCCTAAACTCTAAACCCTAAACCCTAATTGTAAATCCTAAACCTTAAATCCTAAGCCATAAACCCTAAATCCTGAACCCTAAATGCTAAATGCTAAACCTAAACCCTAAACCCTAAACAAAATAAACTAAACCTAAACCCAAAATCAAAAACCCTAGGCCCTAAACCCTAAACTATAAACCCTAAATAATAATCAATAAATCAAAAACCTAATTCTTAAACTCTAACTCTAAACACAAACCGTATACCCTAAAACTTCAGCACAAAATTATAAACCCGAACCCTAAACCCTAAACCTTAAACCAAAAATCATAATCCCTAAACACTAAACCTTAAACTAAAAATCATAATCCCTAAAAACTAAACCCTAAACCCTAAGCCACAAACCCTAAACCTAAATGCTAAACCCTAAACTAAAACCCTAAACCCTAAATCATAAACCATAAATACTAAACCCTAAACACTAAATCATAAGCAGTAAACCCTAATAGCTAAACCAAAAATCCTAAACACTAAACCCTAAACCCTAACCCATAAACCCTAAACTCTAACCCCTAAACCCTAAACCCAAAACCCTAAACCCTAATCAGTCAGATTAGCACCTATTCTGCCTAGTCTTATTTCCCCTAATCAGTCAGGTTTTGTTAAGGGTAGAAGCATATTTGAGAATATTATGCTTGCTCAAGAAATTATCCATCAGATCAGGAAACCTAACATTGGAAGTAATGTTGTGATCAAGCTTGATATGGCTAAAGCTTACGACAGGGTATCCTGGTCCTATATCTGTATTATCCTCAGAAAGATGGGATTTGAGGAAATTGTCATTGATATGTTCTGGAGGATCATGGCTAACAACTAGTACTCTATTATTATTAATGGCAAGAGACATGGCTTCTTTCACTCCACTAGAGGCCTTAAACAAGGAGACCCCCTATCCCCAGCCCTATTTATTTTAGGTGCTGAGATGCTGTCAAGATCACTGAACAACCTGCACCAGAACCCCCTCTACCATGGCTTCTATATGGAAAGGAAGGGACCTCAAATCAACCACCTTAGCTTTGCTGATGATATTATAATCTTCACCTCTGGAAGGAAGCAGTCTCTTAAGCTAATTATGGATACTTTGACTACTTATGAAAATGTTTCTGGTCAGCTAATCAACAAGGCCAAGAGTCACTTTATGCTCCACTCTAATGCCTTCAGAACCACCTCTGATAGAATTAAGAAGAATACAGGCTTTCACAAGAAAGAAGCTCCCATCACATACCTTGGATGCCCTATTGCTGCTGGAAGGTATAGGAACATCTATTTCTCAGAACTCATAAATAAGGTTGTCAACAGAGTCACTGGTTGGAACTCTAAAATGTTGAGTTATGGGGGTAAGGCAACCATGATCAAACATGTTCTTCAATCCCTCCCTATTCACATCCTATCTACAATCTCCCCTCCTTCTACCATTCTTAAGCAAATCCAAAGCATTTTGGCTGATTTTTTCTTGGGATGGAGAACTGATAAGAAAAAATATCACTGGTCCTCATGGAGAAATCTCAGTTTCCCATATGATGAGGGAGGAATTGGTGTTAGACTTATGACTGATGTATGCCAAGCTTTTCAGTTCAAACAATGGTGGACTTTCAGATCAAAACAAACTTTATGGGGGGATTTCCTTAAGGCAAAGTATTGCCAAAGATCTAACCCTATAAGCAATAAATGGGATACAGGTGAATCTCAAGCTTGGAGGATCATGATGAAGAACAGAACTAAGGTGGAGAGACATATACAGTGGAAAATTAGGAGTGGCTCTTGCTCCTTTTGGTGGGATAACTGGCTAGGTGTAGGCCCTCTAGCCCAATACACATCTGATAATAATAGGTTTAACAATGCTAAGGTCTCTGATTTTATTGAAGCTGGACAGTGGAACATTGACAAGGTCATCCATGCAGCCCCCCATAACCATGTACACAATATTCTCTCATCCCATCTCCAGCTTCAGCAGAACCAGCCGGATCAGGCTGTGTGGAGTCTCAACACCAGCGGCATGTTCTCTATTACCTCAGCTTGGAACAACATTAGAGAAAAAAGAGAAAAAACCAAAATTAATTCCTACACCTGGCAGAAACAGGTTCCCTTCAAATGTTCCTTCTTATTGTGGAGAGCAATTAGAGGCAAGCTTCCTACTAATGAACAGCTGTTGAGATTTGGAACTGGAACTGCTGTCTGTTACTGCTGTCATTCTCCAGGTATGGACACTGTTGAGCATATTTTCAACTCTGGAAACTTTGCTAAACAGGTCTGGAAATACTTTGCCACTTCCTTAGGAATTCCAACTGATTACTTGCCTCTTAGAAACACGATTATGAGATTGTGGTGTTACCCTCACAACAATGAAGCACATCAGTTGATCCTTCAAGTGATACCAATTTTTATTTGTTGGAACTTGTGGAAGAACAGGTGTGCTGTAAAGTATGGGGGAAAACAGTCCAATATGGCAAGAGTTAAACACTTAGTGATCCTTGACAGCTTCAAGTTGCTACATATTAAGTTCCCCTACATTCACTGGCCTTTGGGATGGAATAAGATATGTACACTCTTAGAAAGTTGTACTTATGATATCCATGTGACTGCAATTCAGTGGCTAAAATCTCCAGACAGCTAGGTCAAAATCAACACAGATGGGAGTGCTTTAAACAATCCCGGAAGAATAGGAGCAGGAGGAATTCTCAGGAACCAAAATGGAGAGTTCATTCTTGCTTTCTCAGTTCCCTTAGGCCAGGGAACCAATAACCAAGCTGAAATAGAGGCAGCTAACTTTGGCCTAGCCTGGTGTATGCAACTAAATTATAGAAATGTAATCCTTGAAGTCGACTCTCAATTACTTGCAGACTGGTTTCACAGCAAAGCAGCAGTCCCTTGGACCATCTCAACTCAACTGCAGAAGCTCCACCAGCAGGCCAGGCACTTCACTCACTTTAAATGTGTACATACTTTCAGAGAAGCCAACTTTGTAACGGACTCACTTTCCAAGCAAAGCCATCAGATCTCAAATCCCCAGGTGTATTTCAACATCCACCAGCTTCCCAAACTAATAGCAGCCTACTTCCACCAAGACTTTGCAGGCATGGCAAGCTTCAGAAGAAGAAAATTGAAAAGAATAAAGGAACCACCTTAAAGGAGTCAGAACAAAGAGGACCTATGAAGATGCTGGAACTCCTTCAGGCCCTCTTTTATGATGACTCTTATGTCATTTGGCTTCCTAGAAGACTCCCCTGTTTAGGATAGATTTTCTTTCCTTTTGTAAAGGGAGAGTCTCCCTCATTTATGCTTTCCTAGGATTCTTTGTATCGAGAGGAGTCCTCTCACATAGATGCTTAGATGATAGGACCTTTCTTTCTTTTGGAGTAGAGTTGGAGAACCAACTAGCTTTGACTAGGAGGCTACCAACCCTTACTCCACCTCTGGGAGGTAAGGTTTATGCCCCCCTCCATGTACTTCTTTTCTTTATATATGCTAAGGCCTGGGGGTGTTGCTAAGCCCCTGACCCCCTCAAGGGTCGTTCAAATAAAAAAAAAAAAAAAAAAAACCCTAAACCCTAAACCCTAAACCTAAAACCTTAAACCCAAAACTCTAAATGCTAAACTTTAATTCCTAAACTCTAAACCTTGAACCCTAATTGTAAACCCTAAATCATAAACCCAAAACTCTAAACCCTGACCCAACAACTCTAAACCCTAAACCTTAAGACCTTAACCCAAAATCCTAATTCTTAAATCATAAACCCCAAACCCTAAGCATAAACCCTAATCCCTAAGCCCAAAATCCTAAATAGTAAACCCTAAACCCTAAACCCTAAACTCTAAACCCTAACCCTAAACCCTAAACCCTAAACCCTAAACCCTAATCCTATACCATTAACCCTAAGACCAAAACCCTAAACATTAACCCTAAACCCCAAACCCTAAACACTAAACCTTAAACCCTAAATCCTAAACCATAATCCTTAATTCCAAAACTCTAAACCTTGAACCCTAACCACAAACCCTAAACCCTAAACACTAACCCTAAACCCTAAACCTTAAATCCAAAATCATAATCCCTAAACACTAAACCCTAAACCCTAACCGATAAACCCTAAAACCCAAACCCTAAGCCACAAACCCTAAATCCTAATTCTAAATGCTAAATCCTAAACTAAAACCCTAAACCCTAAACCCAAAACATAAAACCCTAAACCCTAAATCGTAAACCCTACATACTAAACCTTAAACCCTAAACCACAAACAGTAAACCCTAATCCCTAAATCCAAAATCATAAACACTAATCCCTAAACACAAAACACTAAACCCTAACCCATAAACCCTAAACTCTAAACCCTAAGCCTTAACCCTAAATCCTAAACCCTAAACCCTAAACCTATACCCTAAACCCTAAATCTAAAGCTCTAAACCCTAAACCCAAAACCCTAAACCTTAAACTCTAAACCCTAAACCCTCAACTCTAAACCTTTACCTTTAATTCCTAAATTGTAAACCTTGAACCCTAACCGTAAACCCTATACCATAAACCCAAAACCCTATACCCTAAAACCTAAGCCAAAAACTCTAAACCCTAATCCCAAACCCTAAACCTTAAAACTTAAACCCAAAACCCTAATTCTTAAATCATAAATCCTAAACCCTAAATCATAAAGCCTAAACCCTAAATCCTTAACCCTATACCCTAAACCTAAATCCTAAATACAAAATCCTAAACCGTAAACCTTAACCACAAAATCCTAATATCTAAAGCCTAAACCCTAATACCTAACCCTGAACCCTAAAACCTAAAACCAAATCCCTAATTCTTAAATCATAAAACCTAAACCCTAAATCATAAAGCCTACACCCTAAACCTAAATCCTAAACCCTAAACCCAAAATACTAATATCTAAAGCCTAAAGCCTAAACCCTAAACCTAAACCTTAAAATCTTAACCCTAAACCCTAAGAAATAAGGCCTAAAACATAAACCTTAAACCCTAAACACTTAATGCTAAACCCTAAACCTAAATCCTAAACTCTAAACCCTAATCACTAACCATGAACCTTTAAACCTAAACCCAAATCCCAAATTCTTAAATCATAAACCCTAAACTCTAAATCATAAAGCCTAAACCCTAAACCCTTAACCCTATACCCTAAACCTAAATCCTAAATGCTAAATCTTAAACCCTAAATCATAAATGCTAAACCTTAAACCCTTAACCCTAAACCCTAAGAAATAAGGCCTAAACCCTAAGCCTTAAACCCTAAACTGTAAATGTTAAACCCTTAACATAAATTCTAAACTCTAAACCCTAATACTAAACCCTAAACTCAGAACCCTAAATCCTCATCCCCAAACCATAAACCTAATTCCTATACTCTAAACCATAAACCCTAACCCTAAACCCTAAACTTTAAACCCTAAACCCAAAACCCTAAACCCTAAGCCCTAAACAAAACAAACTAACCCCAAACCTCAAACCCAAAACCCTAAACCCTAAATCCTAATAAATAAATCATAAACCTAATTCTTAAACTCTAACCCTAATGCCGAACCCTAAACCCTAAAACTTCAACCCAAAATTATAGACCTGAACCCTAAACCCTAAACAATAAACCAAAAATCATAATCCCTAAACACTAAACCCTAAACCTTAAGCCACAAAACCTAAACCGTAAACCCTACATACTAAACCCTAAACACTAAATCAGAAGCAGTAAACCCTAATCGCTAAACCCAAAATCCTAAACACTAAACCTTAAACCCTAACCCCTAAACCCTAACCCTAAACCTTAAACCCTAACCCTAAACCCTAAACCCTAAACCTGCACCATAAACCTTAAACTCAAAACCCTAAACCCTAAACCCAAAACCCTAAACTCTAAGCCCTAAACTTTAAATCCTAAACTCTAAACCTTGAACCCTAATCATAAGCCCTAAATCATAAACCCAAAACCCTAAACCCTAAGCCAAAAACTCTAAACCATAATCCCTAAACCTAAACATTAAAACCTCAAACCAAAATCCTAATTCTTAAATCATAAACCCTAAACCCTAAATCACAAATCCCAAACCCTAATCATAAACCCAAATTCCTAAGCCCAAAATCCTAAATACTAAACCTTAAAACCTAAACCACTAGCCCTAAACCCTAAACTCTAAACTCTAACCCTAAACCCTAAACCCTAAACACTAACCCTATACCATTAACCCTAAGCCCAAAACCCTAAACCTTAAACCCTAAATCCTAAACCTTAAACCCTAAACCTTAATTCCAAAACTCTAAACCCTGAACCCTAACCATAAACACTAAACCCAAAATCCTAACCCTAAACCCTAAACCTTAAACCCAAAATCATAATCCCTAAACACTAAACCCTAAACCCAAAGCCACAAACTCTAAACCCTAAACCCTAAACCCTAAACCTAAATGCTAAACCCTAAACCATAAAGCCAAAACACAAAATCCTAAACCCTAAATCGTAAACCCTACATACTAAACCTTAAACCCCAAACCATAAACAGTAAACCCTAATCCTTAAATCCAAGATCCTAAATACTAAACCCTAAACCCTAAATCATAAACCAAAAACCTTAACCCTAAACCCTAAATCCTAAGCCCTAAACCTATACCCTAAACCTATACCCTAAACCCTAAACTTGAAAGTCTAAACCGTAAACCCAAAACTCTAAACCGTAAACCCCAAGCAATAAACCCTAAACTCTAAACCCTAAACTTTAATTCCTAAATAGTAAACCTTGAACCCTAACCTAAACCCTCAACCGTAAACCCAAAACCCTAAATCCTAAACCCTAAGCCAAAAACTATAAACCCTAATCCCAAACCTTAAACCTTAAAACCTAAACCCAAAACCCTAATTCTTAAATCATAAACCCTAAACCCTAAATCATAAGGCCTAAATCCTAAACCCTTAACCCTACACCCTAAACCTAAATCCTAAATGCTAAATCTTAAACCCTAAACTCTAATCTCAAAATCCTAATATCTAAAGCTTAAACCCTAATCCCTAATTCTTAAATCATATACCCTAAACCCTAAATCATAAAGACAAAACTCTAAACCCTAAACCCTATACCCTAAAGCTAAATCCTAAATCCTAAACCCTAAATACAAAATCCTAATATCTAAAGCCTAAATACTAAACCTTAAACCCGTAACCCTAAACCCTAAGAAGTAAGGCCTAAACCCTAAACTCTAAATGCTAATCCCTAAACCTAAATCTTAAACTCTAAACCCAAATCCTAAACCCAAAACTCGAAACCCTAAATTCTCATCCCTAAATCATAAACCTAATTCCTAAACTCTAAACCATAAACCCTAACCCTAAACCCTAATTCTTAAACCCAAAATCATAAACCCAAAAACCTAACCATAAGCCCTAATCCCTAAGCCCAAAATCCTAAACACTAAACCCTAAACCCTAACCCTAAACCCTAATTCTTAAACCCAAAAACCTAACCATAAGCCCTAATCCCTAAGCCCAAAATCCTAAACACTAAACCCTAAACCCTAAACCCTAAACCCTAAACTCTAAACCATAACCCTAAACCCTAAACCCTAAAACCTAAAACCTAACATTATACCTTAAACCCTAAACCCTAACCCTAACCCTATACCCTTAACCCTAAACATTAAATACTAAACCCTATACCCTAAACCCTAAATCCTAAACCCTAAACCCTAAACCTTAATTCCTACACCCTAAACCCTGAAACCTAACTGTAAACCCTAAATCATAAACCCTAAGCCATAAACTCTAAACCATAATTCCTAACCCTAAACCGTAAACCCTAATTCTTAAATTATAAACCTTAAGCCCTAAATCATAAAACCTAAAGCCTAAACCCTAAACAATAAACCCTAAATACTAAAAGCTAAACCCTAAACCCTAAACCCAAAATCCTAATTCCTAAACCATAAACCCTAATCCCTAACCCAAAATCCTAAACCCTTAACCCTAAATGCTAAACATTAAACCCTACATCCATAATCTAAATCAAAAAGTGTAAACCCTAATACATAAATTGTAAACTCTAAACCCTCAACCCTAAATCCTAAAACCAAAACTCTAAACCCTAAAACCTAACCCTAAACCTTAAACCCTAAACCTAAACCCAAAGAAATATACCCTACACTCTAAACCCTAAATAATAAACCCTAATTTGAAACCCTATAACCTAAACCCTAAACTCTAAACCTTATCGTAAAGCCTAAACTCGAAACCCAAAATCCTAATTCCAAAACTATAAACCTAATTCGTAAACTCTAAACTATGAACCACAACCCTAAACCCTAAATCCTAAATACAAAATCATAATCCCTAAAGACTAAACCCTAAAACCAAAGCCACAAACCCTAAAACATAAACATAAATGCTAAACCCTAAACTAAAACCCTAAACCCTAAACCCAAAATACAAAACCCTAAACCCTAAATCGTAAACCCTACATACAAAACCCTAAACCCTAAACCATAAACAGTTAACCCTAATCCCTAAACCCAAAATCCTAAAAACAATACCCTAAACACTAAAACCTAAACCCTAACCCATAAACCCTAAATTCTAAACCCTAAACCTTAACCCTAAACCCTAAACCCTAAGCCCAAAATCTATACCCTAAACCCTAAACCTAAAACCCTAAACCCTAAACCCAAACCCCTAAGCCTAAACCCTAAACCCTAAGCCAAAAACACTAAACCCTAATCCCTAATCCTAAAACTTAAAACTTAACCCACAAACCCTAATTCTTAAATCATAAACCATAAACCCTAAACCATAAAGCCTAAACCCTAAACCCTATACCCTATACCCTAAACCTAAATCCTAAACTCTAAACCCTAATCCTACACCCTAAACTCGAAACCCTAAATCCTCATCCCTAGACCATAAACCTAATTCCAAAACTCTAAACCATAAAACCTAACCCTAAGCCCTAATCCCTAAACACTAAACACTAAACCCTAACCCATAAACCCTTAACCTTAAACCCTAAACCTTAACCCTAAACCCTAAACCCTAAGCCCAAAACCTATACCCTAAACCCTAAACCCAAAACACTAAACCCAAAATCCTAAACCTTAAAACCTAAACCCTAAACCCTAAGCCAAAAACTCTACACCCTAATCCCTAACCCTAAACCTTAAAACCTAACCCCAAAACCCTAATTCTTAAATCATAAACCATAAACTCTAAATCATAAAGCCAAGACCCTAAACCCTTAACCCTATAACCTAAACCTAAATACTAAACTCTAAACCCTAATCCTACACTCTAAACTCGGAACCCTCAATCCTCATCCCTACACCATAAACCTAATTCCTAAACTCTAAACCATAAACCCTAACCCTAAACCCTAAACCTTAAACCCAAAATCATAAACCCTAAACCCTTATCCCTAAACCCTAAACCCTAAACCCTAAACAAAATAAACTAAACCTAAACCCCAAACTATAAACCCTAAATCCTAATCAATAAATTGCAAACCTAATAATCCAACTCTAACCATAAATTTGAACCCTAAACCCTAAAACTTCAACCCAAAATTATAAACCCGAACCCTAAACCCTAAACCTTAAACCAAAAATCATAATTCCTAAACACTAAACCCTAAACACTAAGCCAAAAACCCTAAACCCTAAACCTAAACCTAAACCGTAAACCCTACATACTAAACACTAAACACTAAATCAAAAATAGTAAACCCTAATCTCTAAACCCAAAATCCTAAACATTAAACCCTATACCCTAAATTATAAACCCTAAACACTAATCACAAACCCAAATCCCTAAGCCCAAAATCCTAAATACTAAACCCTAAACTCTAAACCCTAACCCTAAACCCTAAATCCTAAACCCTAAGCCCTAACCCTATACCATTAACCCTTAGCCTAATACCCTAAACCCCAAACCCTAAACCCTAAACCTTAAAACCTAAATCCAAAACCCAAAACCCTAAACCTTAATTCCAAAACTCTAAACCCTGAACCCTAACCATAAATCCTAAATCCTAAACCCTAACCCTAAACCCTAAACATTAAACCCAAAATCATAATCCCTAAACACTACACCCTAAACCCTAAGCCATAAACCCTAAACCCTAAATCCTAAGCCACAAACCCTAAACCCTAACCTTAAATGCTAAACCCTAAACTAAAACCCTAAACCCTAAACCCAAAACACAAATTCCTAAACCCTAAACAGTAAACCCTACTTACTAAACCTTAAACCCTACACCATATCTAGTAAACCGTAATCCCTAAATCCAAAATCCTAAACACTAAACCCTAAACCCTAACCAATAAACTCTAAACTGTAAACCCTAAACCTTAACCCTAAACCCTAAATCCTAAGCCCTAAACCTATACCATAAACCCTGAACATAAAACCCTAAACCCAAAACCCAAAATCCTAAGTTTAAACCCTAAACCCCAAACCCTAAACTCTAAACCCTAAATTGTAATTCCTAAACTGTAAGCCTTGAACCCTAACCGTAAACCCTAAAACCATTACCCAAAACCCTATACCCTAAACCCTAAGCAAAAAACTCTAAACCCTAATCCCAAACCCTAAACCTTAAAACCTAAACCCAGAACCCAAATTTTTAAATCATAAACGCTAAACACTAAATCATAAAGCCTAAACCCTAAACCTTTAACCCTATACCCTAAACCTAAATCTTAAATGCTAAATCCTAAGCCTTAAACCCTAACCCCAAAATCCTAATATCTAAAGCCTAAACCCTAATCCCTAACCCTGAACCTTAAAGCCTAAACCCAAATCCCTAATTCTTATATCATAACCCCTAAACCCTAAATTATAATGCCTAAACCCTAAACCCTTAACCCTATACCCAAAACCTAAATCCTAAATGCTATATCCTAAACCCTAAACCCTAAACCAAAAATCCTAATATCTAAAGCCTAAACCCTAAACCTTAAACCCTTAACCCTAAACCCTAAGAAATAAGGCCTAAACCCTAAACCTTAAACCCTAAAGTCCTAATGCAAAACCCTAAACCTAAATCCTAAACTCTAAACCCTAATCTAAAATCCTAAACTGGCAACCCTAAATCGTCATCCCTAAACCATAAACCTAATTCCTTAACTCTAATCCATAAACTTTAAACCCAAAATCATAAACCCTAAAACTTAACCATAAACCCTAATCCCTAAGCCCAAAATCCTAAACACTAAACTCTAAACCTTTAACCTAAACCCTAAAATCTAAATCCTAACCCTAAACCCTAAACCTTAACACTTTACCCTAAACTCTAAACCCTAACCCTATACCCTTAACCCTAAACATTAAACACTAAACCCTAAACCCTAAATACTAAACCCTAAATCCTAAACCATAAACCTTAATTCCTAAACACTAAACCCTGAAACCAAATCGTAAACCACAATCCCTAAATGCTATCGCTTTTCATTTTCTCAATTTTTTTCTCTCTCTAAAAAAGCAGCGCTCTAAAATTTGCTCTCAAAGATAAAAAGAACAGCCGCGTCGGAATGGCCACAGAGCCGCCGGATGTACAGCTCAGGCCGCCGGACCAGGACCAGTCGACGCGGGACTCCAGCGCCTACAAACCCCAGTTGGACGCTTCACCTGAATCATCAGCTAATCCCTCAAAAATGCGACGCACAGAGGCGATCAATGTCGCGATTTCGGAGAGGGAGTTAGACTGGGCTCGGAAAATCATTTCCCTAGAACAATTGGGAATGATTCGTGTTAATTCAGTTGATAAGCATGAATCTATGTACAAAGATCTATCTGCAAGCCAAAAATCAAATGATTCCATCATTCAAATTGAGAGATCTAAGAAGTTGAAGTCTCGCGAAATCGCCCAGGAATCGCCGTCCGTGCGCCTTCAAATTCGAGCATCTTCCGATGGGAGAAATGATGTTTCCGCTACTGGGGAATCATCCCCAGGCCAAGGAGACCCTCATGCCAAAAATATGAATGATTTTGACGGCGAAAACTCCGGCGACATAAGAACTGCTACAGTCACCGGAGCTCCGGTCAACAGTGCAGATGAAAGACTGCACCAGACGGCCCCCTGCGATGAAAATAAGCATTCTAAGGTACTAGGATCCAAAATACAACAACAATACACTGATGTTTGCTATTCCCTCAATCTGCAGGATCAAGTCGCAATTACGAATGATGAACAGCACATGGGGGTGGCAATAGAGTCCGTTAATGGCACAAAGGCATTGAATCTTGTGGTCAATCAGAATATGGAATACACTCCAAATTGCAAAAGTGAATCAAAGATACAAGAGCAGGACCAGCTGATCACCAGAGGATCAAATGAAGCAAATTCACAAAGAAAACATCAAGGGGATCAGGGCACAACACAGTGGCATACTCAGGTATTACAACACACAAATAATATGTTTTATACAGGAGATTCGACTGAGAAACAACAAGACAAAACGGAGAAGGCAATCTGGAAGGTGAAGGAAAAAACTAACACCAATGAAACAACTATCAACTCTAACAAAGAGAAAGGAGGGAACCGACCTCACACTAACAGCATGGAAAAAACAGGTAAGTCTGTTAATTTTGCCTCAGAGAATAATGCTCATAATCCTTTGATACTTAACAATCAAAATGAGCAAGAGAAAGGTCATCTTAGCATGCAGGCTGCTGTGAACGAGATTGGTGATCTGACTGCAAAGGCTGGTTCTAAGGGGATTAATGTGGATAATCATGCTCCCCCTCCTATCAAGATCTCGTCCAACTTTGATCTTCACCGACCTAGCCAGCAAAGAACTAATCCAAAGAGTCCCAAACAGAACCAAAATATGCCTTCTGGGAACAATGCTTCTACTAAAAACATTACGCTTCAAATCCCTGACCCAGCCCCACCCACTGTAACTCAAACCTTAGCCAATAGACTTAAAGCTAACCAAATAAAAAATAATACCCCTATGGACATTTTTCCCCTGATCATATCCACTAGGCAAGGATACCCTTCCATCACATTTCATGAGGATGATTTTATGCAGAAGATGTCTGGTCGATGCAAGTTCACTTTAGTGGGGAAATTCAACAATGCTATGCCCAAAATGGAAATCATAAGGAAGAGTTTCATCGCGCAAACACAGCTTTCTGGAGGGGTTAAAATTGCACACTTCAACTCAAGGCACATCTATATTGATTTGGATAATGAAGCTGATCACATTGCTGTATGGACAAAACAAAAAATGTACATTGCTGGCCAACCAATGAAGCTACAGGTATGGACTCCTACATTTAAACCTGCTGAGGAAACTCCTATTGTTCCCATCTGGGTTACATTGCCTGAGCTGCCCTGGCATTGCTATTATTTGGACATCCTTACCCCCTTGCTGTCCCCTATTAGTAAAGCTCTGTATCTCGACTCTGCTACTATGCAAAAAACTAGGGGTAGTGTGGCAAAAGTGAGAGTTCAAATTGATATTACTAAAAACAGACCTCAGCATGTCTGGTTGGGATTTTCAGAGAAGGATCTATCTATAGGTAAGTGGCAAATTATAGAATTTGAAGATGTCCCTCTTTACTGCCTTTACTGCAAACACCAAGGTCATTCTCTTGGAGAATGTCCTATGAAAGAAAGGGATGAGGAAATAAAAAGAAGAAAGGAAATGGAGGCCAACAAGAAAGGACAAGGAAAACAGATGGATCAAAATTCAAAAGAGATTCAACAAAATGACAAAGGCACTGACAAATCACAGTCAAATAGGCAAGCTAAGCTGCAGAAACCAACTGAAGAAAGTACATCATACAAGGAGGAACAATGGCAAACTCAAACTAGAAGGAAAAACAGAAACAACCAACAAAATCAAGAGCAAGGGATGAGCCAAAATACCCAGGTACAGGTACAGCAAGTGCAGGTACAGAAGGAAAAAATATCTCAGAACCATAAGCCCCCTCTGGAAACAGGTATGAACTCTGGAACTCCTGTGATTGATGTTGAAGAATCTGGTGATCAGATTCTTACACCCCCATCCCCTGTAACTGCTGATGATGATGCTCATCAGTATCCTGTGAACCCTTCCCCTGTTATCCCCCCTTATTCTATTGCTGAGGAAGCTGTTGGAGGGAGGATGGAAAGACAGGAGAAAACCACTAACTTGCAGGAAGGGGAACCAGAGGGGAGGGAACACAGAAATGAATATCAAACTCCTTCTACTGGAAGAAAGATGCAGCAACACTAAAAAAAGGATCATCAGATCTCTCAAGAGGGAACTCATCAGGGTCAATCTAATAGAGTGGAGAATGATCAACCTAAAGGCTCTATGGCAAAGGATATGGGAAACAAAGCAAGCTCCAGTAAACAAGCTGATACACCAAAGAGTAAGAATAAACCTAGCAAAAAAAAGAGAGATGCTATTAAGAAAAAACAGGCAAAACACCAGCAACAGGACCAGACTCAGGTTGATGGCCAGCAAGATGGAAAAAACCTCTGCAAGCAGTTCATAATGGTGGACCAAGTCATGGATATTATTCCCCTGAAAGCTCAATATAACACCCCTACTCCTACTCCAGGAAAACCTCCTGATCTGAGAACTGTTAGAGATGAGTATGAGGTGGAAGTTTCAGAAGATGAAATAGAGAAGGAACAACCCCCTGACCCTATCCAAGATGATGATGATGAAACCAGTGATCTCTTGATCAAAGCATTCAGTCCCAGCAATGAAACTGAAATGGAAAAGGAACTTCAGCAGATTACCAACAATCAAGGATTATCCCCCAGAGGTTTGCATCTGGAAAAACTACCACTCAGGAAAACTCCAACCCATATTCCTGTGACTGCAGGAAGACCAAACACTAGACTCTTCACCTCCAAATCTTCTCAATGATTAGTACAATCATATGGAATGTTAGGGGTATCAATACCCAAGGGGTTATTGAAACACTCAGAAATCTCAAAATCATTCATCAAGTGTCTATGATTGCTGTTCGTGAACCTTTCTCAGATTCTGCTCAACTCAACACCTTTAAAAGTATGCTTGCCATGGATAATGCAGTTAGTAATATTAATGGAAAGAATTGGTTATTCTGGATTAATGATATTAATTGTACTGTTCTTGAAGCTGATGAACAACAAATTACTTGTGAAATCAAACATATTGAGGCTCATATGACTTATTTAAAGACCTTTGTTTATGCCAAATGCAAAGAGTATCTCAGGAAACCTCTCTAGGATAGACTTCTGTACATTGCTGACAATAAAGACTCCATCCCCTGGTGTACTGTTGGAGATTTTAATGTTATTACTGATATAGCTGAAAAGATGGGAGGTTGTCCTTACAACATGAAGAAAAGCCTTGATTTCATTGGTGTGATTGAGGCTTGTGGGCTCCTGGATTTGGGATTTAATGGTCCTAAATTTACTTGGTCTAATCAAAGAGGCATCCATTTCAGAATTTGGAAAAGGCTGGACAGAGCTATGGTTAATGATAAATGGTTACAAGACATGCCTCACACTAACATTACTCACCTTCCTTCTGTGGGATCTGATCACTGTCCAATACTTATGGAAGTCAATGCCAGATCTGAAGACCATATCAAATATTTCAAATTCTTAAATTGCTGGGCTGAGCAACCCTCCTTCACAGAGACTGTTGCCAGGTGCTGGGACAGACCTGCAGAAGGGAATCCTATGTGGATATTCCACCAGAAACTGAAGAGGCTTTCCTCTACCCTCAGTGTCTGGTCGAAACAGCAGTTTGGGGATATTTATGCTAAGGTCAAGGAATTTGAAGAGAAGGCCAGGACTCTAGAAGAAAAACTTATTCATAACAACACAGAGGAACAGAGGGCTGAACTTCATGGTGTCAATGCTAAGTACATCAAATTTATGAAACTTGAAGATTCTATCCTTAAACAAAAATCCCAACTACATTGGTTCAAGGAAGGAGATGCAAACTCGAAGTACTTTCATGCCTTGATCAGGGGCAGAAGGAGGAGGCTATTTATTCACAAAATTCTCAAGGATGATGATGAATGGATACAAGGTGATGAGAACATTGCACAGGCTGCCTGTGAGTACTTTCAAGACATCTTCACAGGAGAGGAGAAGCTGATTGATGAAACCTACATGAAGTACATCCCAAGAATAGTTAATAAAGATCAGAATGACAGACTGAAGGCACTGCCTTCTATGGATGAACTTAAGGAGGCAGTTTACTCTATAAACCCCAATTCTGCTGCTGGACCAGATGGAATGAATGGATATTTCTTCCAGAAGTGTTGGGATATTATCAAGAAAGACTTGCTGGCAGTTATTCATGCTTTCTTCAATGGCCAGATGATCCCTAAGTATATCTCCCATGCTTGCCTTGTTCTTCTCCCTAAAGTGCAACATCCCAACAAGCTGTCTGAGTTCAAACCTATCAGCCTGAGCAATTTCACCAACAAGATCATTTCTAAAATTCTTAGCCTCAAATTGACTCCTATTCTTCCAAACTTGATCTCTCCTAATCAATCAGGATTTATGAAGGGAAGACGTATCACCGAAAACATTATGCTGGCTCAAGAAATTATACACCAGATCAAGAGACCTGCCATTGGAAGTAATGTTGTGATTAAGCTTGATATGGCAAAGGCATATGACAGAGTTTCTTGGTCCTATACTTGTTTAATTCTCAGGAAGATGGGGTTTGATGAAAATGTGATTGATATGATTTGGAGAATTATGGCAAACAATTGGTATTCTATTATCATTAATGGCAAAAGACATGGATTTTTTCACTCCACCAGAGGCCTGAAACAGGGGGATCCTCTGTCCCCAGCCCGATTTATTTTAGGTGTTGAGATGCTATCAAGATCCTTGAACCAGCTGCATCAGAACCCCCAGTATCATGGATTCTATATGGAGGAAAGGGGTCCTCAAATAAATCATCTCAGCTTTGCGGATGACATTATCATATTTACCTCTGGGAGGAGACAATCCCTTAAACTCATCATGCACACTTTGGCCACTTATGAAAGGACCTCTGGCCAGCTAATCAACAAAACCAAAAGTCACTTCTTCCTGCACTCTAATGCTTTCAGAACTACTTGTGACAGAATCAGGAAATACACTGGTTTCCAGCAGAAAGAAACTCCTATATCTTACCTTGGATGCCCCTTATTCTTTGGGAGATCTAAGAATATCTTCTTCTCGGATATTATCAATAAGGTGGTGAACAAAATCACAGGTTGGCAGTCTAAAATGTTAAGCTATGGAGGGAAGGCTACTTTAGTCAAGTATGTGTTACAATCGCTTCCAATACACATTCTCTCAGCAATTACACCTCCCTCTACAATTATTATGCAAATCCAACAGATTATGGCTAACTTCTTCTGGGGATGGAGGAATGACAAGAGGAAATATCACTGGTCATCTTGGAAAAACTTAAGCTTTCCATGTGAAGAAGGGGGTATTGGAGTTAAACTCATGAAAGATGTGTGTCAAGCCTTCCAATTCAAACAATGGTGGGTATTTAGAACTAAACAGACCTTATGGGGTGAATTCCTAAAAGCAAAATATTGCCAAAGGTCTAACCCTATAAGTAAGAAATGGGATACTGGTGATTCTCAAGCCTGGAGGTTGATGATGAGGAACAAGCAGACAGTGGAGAAACATATACTGTGGAAAATCAGAAGTGGCTCTAGCTCATTCTGGTGGGATAACTGGTTGGGAGTGGGTCCTCTGGCTCAATTCAGCAATAATAGCAACAGATTTAACAATGACAAAGTGTCTGATTTTATTGAAGGTGGACAATGGAACATCAGAAAAGTGAGCCAATTAGCTCCTCAGGAGCAGGTTCATAAGATACTTTCCTTCCAGATACAGCTTCAGCAAGGACAACAGGATCAGGCAATGTGGATTCTCAACTCTAATGGCATATTTTCTATCTCCTCTGCTTGGAATATTATCAGAGAAACAAGGGAGAAAACTAAATTCAACACCTACACTTGGCATAAAAGTATTCCTTTTAAATGTTCTTTCCTTCTTTGGAGAACAATTAGAGGCAAGCTTCCCAGTAATGAAAAGTTGGCCATCTTTGGGGTTGAACCAAACAGATGTTACTGCTGTTATGCTCCAGGCTTTGACACTATTGAACATACCTTCAACTCAGGATCCTTTGCCAAGAATATATGGAGGTACTTTGCTGTTTCACTGGGCATCCAAACTGACCCTTTGCCACTCAGAAATACTATCATGAGGTGGTGGAATACCAATCACAACAATGAGGCACACAAACTTATTCTTCAATCCACTCCTATCTTCATCTGCTGGAATCTTTGGAAGAATAGGTGTTCAAAAAAATATGGAGGTAAACAATCTAGTATTGCAAGAGTCAAACACCTAGTAATGTTAGATACCTTCAAGCTGCTGCAAACAACATTCCACTACATCAACTGGCCTCTGGAATGGTGGAGACTATGCAAGCTCATTGAGAAGTGCACTCATGAGACCAAGGTTACTATGGTGCAATGGACCAAACCTCCTGATAAATTGGTTAAAGTAAACACTGATGGGAGTGCTTTATGCAATCCAGGCAGAATTGGAGCTGGTGGTATCATCAGAAACCCAAATGGCGAGCTGCTTCTTGCATTTTCAACTCCTCTGGGAGATGGAACTAATAACCAAGCTGAGGTCGAGGCAGCCATTTTGGGTCTATCTTGGTGTGCAAATCTGAGATACAAGAATGTGATATTAGAAGTTGATTCACAAGTGCTGGTGGACTGGTTTAAGAACAACACAACAGCCCCCTAGAATCTGTCTGGCCAAATGCAGAAGTTGCAGCACACAGTCACTAAACTCAATCACGTCAAATGCATTCATACCCTTAGAGAGGCCAATTATGTAGCTGATTCACTGGCCAAGCACAGCCACCAAATCACCAAATCGCAGGTATTCTTTAACGCACAGCAACTCCCCAAACTAGCAGCAGCATTATTCAAACAAGACCTGGTAGGTATGGCCAGCTTCAGAAGAAGAAAAACCAAGAGAATTAAAGAGCCACCTTGAATATTCATTGGTAAGAATACCTAGGAAGGAACAGAATTCCTTCAGGTATGATTTTGATGATCCTCCTGTCATCCTTTAGAGTATCTCCCTAGGTTAGGATAGATTTTCTTTCCTGATTTGTAAAGGGAGAGTCTCCCTCATTTATGCTTTCCTAGAATCTATGTATCGAGAGGAGTCCTCTCATATAAGTGCTTAGACAATAGGTTCTTTTCCTTTTTGGAGAAAGTGTTGGAGAACCAACTAGCTTGACTAGTAGGCTACCAATTCTGACTCCACCAGTATTGGAGGTAAGGTTTATGTCCCCCTCTGTGTATTTGATTTTCTTTATATATGCTAAGGCCTGGGGGTGTTGCTAAGCCCCTGACCCCTCCAAGGGTCGTTAAATAAAAAAAAAAAAAAATCCCTAAATGCTAAGCCCTAATTCTTAAATTATAAACCCTAAACCCTAAATCATAAAACCTAAAGCCTAAACCCTAAACCATAAACCCTATATGCTAAATCCTAAACCCTAAACCCTAGACCCAAAATCCAAATTCCTAAACCCTAAACCCAAAACACTAACCCTAAATCCTAAACCCTTAACCCTAAACCCTAAACCCTAAACCCTAAATCCATAATCTAAATCAAAAGGTGCAAACCCTAATATATAAATTGTAAACTCTAAACCCTAACCCTAAACCTTAAAACCTTAACCCTAAACCCTAAGACATAAGCCCTAAACCATAAACCCTAAACCCAAAATCCTAATATCTAAAGCTTAAAGCCTAAACCATAACCCTAAACTTTAAAACCTTAACCCTAAACCCTCAACCCTAAACCCTAAATGCTAAATCCTAAACCTAAATCCAAAACTCTAAACCCTAATCCTAAACCTTAAACTTAGAACCCTAAATCCTCATCCCTAAACCATAAACCTAATTCCTAAACTTTAAACCATAAACCCTAACCCTAAACCCTAAACCTTAAACCCAAAATCATAAAGCCTAAACCCTAAATCATAAAGCCTAAACCCTAAACCCTTAACCCTATACCCTAAACCTAGATCCTAAATGCTAAATCCTAAGCCTTAAACCCTAACCCCAAAATCCTAATATCTAAAGCCTAAACACTAATCCCTAACCCTGAACCTTAAAACCTAAACCCAAATCCCTAATTCTTAAATCATAACCCCTAAACCCTAAATCATAGCGCCTACACCCTAAACCCTTAACCTTATACCCAAAACCTAAATCCAAAATGCTAAATCCTAAACCCAAAATCCTAATATCTAAAGCCTAAACCCTAAACCTAAAGCCCTTAACCCTAAACCCTAAGAAATAAGGCCTAAACCCTAAACTCTTAATGCTTAACCCTGAACCTAAATCCTAAACTATAAACCCTAATATAAAATCCTAAACTCGGAACCCTAAATTGATGACCCTAAACCATAAACATAATTCCTAAACTCAAATCCATAAACCCTAACCCTAAACCCTAAATCTTAAACCCAAAATCATAAACCCTAAAACCTCATCATAAACCCTAATCCCAAAGCCCAAAATCCTAAACACTAAACTCTAAACCCTTAACCCTAAACCCTAAAATCTAAACCCTAACCCTAAACCCTAAACCCTAAACCCTAAACCCTAACCCTATACCCTTAACCCTAAACCCTAAACCCAAAACCCTAAACATTAAACACTAAACCCTAAACCCTAAACCCTAAATAATAAACCCTAAACACTAAACCTTAATTCCTAAACTCTAAACCGTGAAACCAAACCATAAACCCTAAACTATAAACCACAAACCCTAAATGCTAAACCCTAAGCCATAAACTCTAAACCTTAATACCTAACCCTAAACCTTCACCCTAAATCCTAAGCCCTAATTCTTAAATTATAAACCCTAAACCCTAAATCATAAAACCTAAAGCCTAAGCCCTAAACCATAAACCCTATATGCTAAATCCTAAACCCTAAACCCTACACCCAAAATCCTAATTCCTAAACCCTAAACCTTAAACACTAACCCTAAACCCTTAACCCTAAACTCTAAACCCTAAACCCTAAATCCATAATCTAAATCGAAAGGTGTAAACCCTAATACATAAACTGTAAACTCTAAACCCTAACCCTAAACCTTAAAACTTTAACCCTAAACCCTAAGACATAAGCCCTAAACCATAAACCCTAAACCCAAAATCCTAATATCTAAAGCCTAAAGTGTAAACCCTAACCCTAAACCTTAAAACTTTAACCCTAAAACCTAAACACTAAATACTAAATGCTAAACCATAAACCTAAATCCAAAACTCTAAACCCTAAACTCAGAACCCTAAATCCTCATCCCTAAACCATAAACCTAATTCCTAAACTTTAAACCATAAACCCTAACCCTAAACACTAGCCATAAACCCAACTTCCTAAGCCTAAAATCCTAAACACTAAACTCTAAACCCTAAACTCTTAACCCTAAACCCAAAACACTAAACCCTAATCCTAAACCCTAAACCCTAACCCTATACCCTAACTTTAAACTCTAACCCCATACCCTTAACCCTAAATCTAGAACCCTAAACATTAAACCCTAAACTTTAAACCCTAAAACTAAACACTTAACCCTAAATACTAAACCCTAAACCCTAAACCTTAATTCCTAAACTCTAAACCCTGAAACCTAACAGTTAACCATAAATCATCAAACCTAAACATTAAACCGCAAACCTTAAATTCTAAACCCTAAGCCATAAACTCAAAACCTTAATCCCTGACCCTAAACCTGAAATCCTAAACCCAATAACCTAATCTTAAATTATAAATCCTAAGCCCTAAATCATAAAACCTAAGGCCCAAACCCTAAACCATAAACCCTAAACGATAAATCCTAAACCCTAAACCCTAAACCCAAAATCGTAATTTCAAAACTCTAAACACTAACCTTAAACCCTAAACCCTTAACCCTAAACCCTAAACCATAAGCCCTAACTCCATAATCTAAATCAAAAAGTGTAAACCCTAATACATAAATTGTAAACTCTAGACCCTCAACCCTAAACCCTAAACCCAAAACACTAAACCCTAAACCCTAACCCTAGATCTTAAACCCTAACCCTAAATCTTAAACCCTAAAAGCCTAAGAAATATATCCTAAACCCTAAACCCTAAATGCTAAACCCTAAACCTAAACCTTTTAACCTAAACCCTAAACTATAAACCCTTATCCTAAAGACAAAACTCGAAACCCTAACTCCTAATTCCTAAACTATAAACCTAATTCCAAAACTCTTAACCATAACTTTAAACGCAAAATTATAAACCCAAAATCCTAAACCCTTAATTGTAAACCCTAAACCCTAACCCTAAACCCTAAACCCTAAACCCTAAGCCATAAACCCTGAACCCTGAACCCAACCTATAAACCCTAAACACTAAACCCTAAAGAAAATACACTAAACCTAAACCCAAAAAACAACCTATAAACCCTAAACACTAAACCCTAAACCTTAACCCTAAACACTAAATCCTAAGCCCAAAACCTATACCCTAAACCCTAAACCTGAAACACTAAACCGTAAACCCAAAACCCTAAACCTTAAACCCTAAACCCTAAACTCTAAACTTTAGTTCCTAAATTGTAAACCCTAAATAATACACCCAAAACCCTAAGCCAAAAATTCTAAACCCTAATCCCTAACCCTAAACATTAAAACCTAAATCAAAAACCCTAATTCTTAAATCATACACCCTAAACCCTAAATCATAAAACCAAAACCCTAAACCCTTAACCCTCTGCCCTAAACCTAAATTCTAAATGCTAAATCCTAAATCCTAAACCCTAAACCAAAAATACCAATGTCTAAAGCCTAAACCCTAATCCCTAACCCTAAACCTTAAAACCTAAACCCAAATCACTAATTCTTAAATCATAAACCCTAAACCCTAAATCATAAAGCCTAAACCATAGGCCCTTAACCCTATACCCTAAACCTAAATCCTAAATGCTAAATCCTAAACCCTAAACCCTAAACCCAAAATCCTAATATCTAAAGCCTAAACCCTAAACCTTAACCCAAAACCATAAAAGCTTAACCCTAAATCATAAGAAATAAGCCATAACCCTAAACCCTAAACCCTAAACCCTAAATGCTAAACCCTAAACCTAAATCCAAAATTCCAAACCCTAATCCTAAAGCCTAAACTCGGAACCCTAAATCCTCATCCCTAAACTATAAACCTAATTCCTAAACTCTAACCCATAAACCCTAACCCTAAACCCTAAACCTTAAACCCAAAATCATAAACCTTAAACCCTAACCATAAACCCTAATCCGTAAACCCAAAATCCTAAACACTAAACTCTAAACCCTAAACCCTAAACTCTAAAACCTAACCCAAAACCCTAAACCCTAAACCTTAAACCGTAAACCCCAAACTCTAAATATTAAACCCTAAACCCTAAACCTTAATTCCTAAACTCTAAATCCTTAAACCTAACCTTAAAACCTAAATCATAAACCTTAAACCTTAAACCACAAAACTTAAATTCTAAATCCTAAGACATAAACTCTAAAGCTTAATCTTTTACCCTAAACCTTAAACCCTAAACCCTAAACCCTCATTCTTAAATTATAAACCCTAAACCCTAAATTATAAAACCTAAAGCCTAAACCCAAAACCATTAACCCTAAATGCAAAATCATAAACCCTAACCCCTAAACCCTTAACCCTAAATCCTAAACCCAAACCCTAAATAAATAATCAAAATCAAAAAGTGTAAACCCTAATACATATATTGTAAACTCTAAACCCTCAACCCAAAACCCTAAACCCAAAACTCTAAACCCTAAACCTAAACCTAAACCTGAAACCCTAACCCTAAACCCTAAACCCTAAACCCTAAATGCTAAACCCTAATCCTAAACCGTATAACCTAAAACCTAAACTCTAAACCCTTATCCTAAAGCCTAAACTCAAAACCCTAAATCCTAATTCCTAAACAATAAAGCTTAACCCTAAACACTAAACCTTAAACCCAAAATAATAATCCCTAAACACTAAACCGAAAATACCAATGTCTAAAGCCTAAACCCTAATCCCTAACTCTAAACCTTAAAACCTTAACCCAAATCACTAATTCTTAAATCATAAACCCTAAACCCTAAATCATAAAGCCTAAACCATAGGCCCTTAACCCTATACCCTAAACCTAAATCCTAAATGCTAAATCCTAAACCCTAAACCCTAAACCCAAAATCCTAATATCTAAAGCCTAAAGACTAAACCTTAACCCGAAACCATAAAAGCTTAACCCTAAACCCTAAGAAATAAGCCATAACCCTAAACCCTAAGAAATAAGCCATAACCTTAAACCCTAAACCCTAAACTCTAAACCTAAATCCTAAATTCCAAAACCTAATCCTAAAGCCTAAACTCGAAACCCTAAATCCTCATCCCTAAACCATAAACCTAATTCCTAAACTCTAAACCATAAACCCTAACCCTAAACCCTAAACCTTAAACCTAAAATCTTAAACCTTATACCCTAACCATAAACCCTAATCAGTAAGCCCAAAATCCTAAACTCTAAACTCTAAACCCTAAACCCTAAACTCTAAAACCTAACCTAAAACCCTAAACCCTAAAACTTAAACTGTCAACCCCAAACTCTAAATACTAAACCCTAAACCCTAAACCTTAATTCCTAAACTCTAAATCCTTAAACCTAACTGTCAACCCTAAATCATAAACCTTAAACCTTAAACCACAAAACCTAAATGCTAAATCCTAAGCCATAAACTCTAAAGCTTTATCCCTAACCCTAAACCTTAAACCCTAAACCCTAAACCCTCATTCTTAAATTATAAACCCTAAACCCTAAATTATAAAACCTAAAGCCTAAACTCAAAACCATTAACCCTAAATGCTAAATCATAAACCCTAACCCCTAAACCCTTAACCCTAAATCATAAACCCAAACCCTAAATAAATAATCGAAATCAAAAAGTGTAAACCCTAATACATATATTGTAAACTCTAAACCCTCAACCCAAAACCCTAAACCCAAAACTCTAAACCCTAAACCTAAACCTAAACCTAAACCTTAAACCCTAACCCTAAACCCTAAACCGTAAATGCTAAACCCTAATCCTAAACTGTATAACCTAAAACCTAAACTCTAAACCCTTATCCTAAAGCCTAAACTTAAAACCCTAAATCCTAACTCCTAAACAATAAAGCCTAACCCTAAACACTAAACCTTAAACCCAAAATAATAATCCCTACACACTAAACCGTAAAACCTAAGCCACAAACCCTAAACCCTAAAACTAAATGCTAAACCCTAAACTAAAACCCTAAACTGTGAACCCTACTTACTAAACCCTAAACCCTAAACCATAAACAGTAAACCCTAATCCCTAAGCCCAAAATCCTAAACACTAAACCTTCAACCCTAACCCATAAACCCAAAACCCTAAACCCTAAACCCTAAACATATACCCTAAACCCTAAACCTAAAACCCTAAACCCTAAACCCAAAACCCAAAACCATAAACCTTAAACCTTAAATCCTAAACCCTAAACTTTAATTCCTAAACTGTAAACCCTGAACCATAACCGTAAACCCTAGATCATAAACATAAAACCCTATACCCTAAACCCTAATCCTTAAGCCCAAAATCCTCAACACTAAACTTTATATCCTAAACACTAAACCCTTGACCCTAAACCCTAAACTCTAGATCCTAACCCTAAACCTTTTACCCTAAACCCTAACCCTATACCCTAAACCCTAAACCCTAATGCTATACCCTTAACCCTAAACCCAAAACCCTAAACATTAAACCCTACACCCTAAACCCTAAACCCTAAACCCAAAATCCTAATCAATAATCCGTATACCTAATTACTAAACTCTAACACTAAACCTAATCCCTAATTCCTAAAACTTCAACCTAAAATCATTAACCCTAAAGCCTAAACCCTATACCATAAACCGACAATTATAATCCCTAAACCCTAAACCCTAAACCCAAAAGCCTAAACCACATACCCTAAACCCTAAACCCTAAATGCTAAACCCTAAACTAAAGCCCTAACCCCTAAACCCAAAAGAAAAAAACCTAAACCATAAACCGTAAACCCTAAACACTAAACCCTAAATCCTAAACCCTTGATGCTAAACCCAAAACCATAAACCCTAATCCCTATACCCAAAATCCTAAAAATTAAACCCCAAACCCTAAATCCACAACCCACAACCCTAAACACTAAAATCCAAACCTTAAACCCTAACCCTAAACCATAAACACTAAATACTAAACACTAAACCATAAACCCTAAACCCTAACCCTAAACCCTAAAACCTAAACTCTAAACCCTAATCTTTAACCTTAAACCCAAAATCCTAAGCACTAACCCTATACCCTAAACCCGAAACCCAAAACCCTAAACCTTAATTACTAAACTCTAAGTCTTGAAGCCTAACCGTAAACCCTAAATCTTAAACTCAAAACACTAAACCCCAAACCCTAAACCTTAAACACTAAATCACAAACCGTAAATTGTAATCCCTAACCCAAAACAAAAAACCCTAATTCTAAAATTATAAACCCTAAACCCTAATTCATAAAACCTAAACCCTAAACCTAAAATCCTAAACCCTAACCCTAAGCCCTAAAACATTAACCCAAAATCCAAGAAATAAACCCTAAACCCTAAACCCTAAACACTAAACCTTAAAACCAAATTCATAATCCTTAAACCCTAAACACAAAAGACTAAGCTACAAACCCTAAACCCTAAACCCTAAATGCTAAACCCTAAACTAAAGTCCTAAACCCAAAACATAAAACAGAAAAACTTAAATCGCAAATCGTAAACCCTCAATACTAAACCCTAAATCCAAAACCCAAAACCAAAAACCGTAATCCCTAAACCCAAAATCCAAAAGCCTCAACCCCAAATCCTAAAATCTAAACCCTAAACAGTAAACCCTAAACCCTAAATCCTAAACACTAAACCACAAACCCTAAACCCTCAAGCTTAAACTCTAAACCCTAAACCCTAAACCTAAACCTAAACCCTAAACACAAGCCCTAACCCTATACCCTAAACCCTAAACCAAAAACCCTAAACATTAAACCCTAAAGGCTAAGCCCTAAAACTTAATTCCTAAACTCTATGCCCTAAACCCTAACAGTAAACCCAAAATCATAAACCCAAAATATTAAATCCTAAACCCTCATTCTTAAATTATAAACCCTAAACCCTAAATTATAAAACCTAAAGTCAAAACCCAAACCCATAAACCTTAAATGTTAAATCATAAACCCTAAATCCTAAACCCAAAATCCTAATTCCTAAACCCTAAATCGTAAACCTTAACCCTAACCACTAAACCCCAAACCCTAAACCCTAAACCCTAAATCCATAATCTAAATCAAAAAGTGTAAACCCTAATACATAAATTGTAAACTCTAAACCCTCAACCCAAAACCATAACCCTAAACTTTAAACCCTAAACCTAAACCCTAAGTAATATACCCTAAACCCTAAATCCTAAATGGTAAACCCTAAACCTAAACCCTATAACCTAAACCCTAAACACTAAACCCTTATCCTAAAGCCTAAACTCAAAACCCTAAATCATAAACTATAAACCTAAATCCTAAACTGTAAATGATAAACCCCAACCCTAAACCCAAAAACTTAAGTCCTAAATCCTAAACCCTAAACTCTAAACCCTAAACCCTAAACCCTAAACCCTAAGCCATAAACCCTAAACCCTGAACCCTAAATGCTAAATGCTAAACCTAAACGCTAAACCGTAAACAAAATACACTACACGTAAACCCAAAACCCTAATACATAAACCCTAAATTATAAACCCTAAATCCAAATCAATAAACCGTAAACCTAATTCTTAAACAATAACCCTAAATCCGAACCGTAAAACCTAAAACTTCAAACCCAAATAATAAACCCTAAACCCTAAACCTTAACCCTAAATCCTAAACCTTAAACCCAAAATCATAATCCCTAAATACTAAACCCTAATCCCTAAGCCACAAACCCTAAACCCTAAACCTAAATACTAAACATTAAACTAAAACCTTAAACCCTAAACCGAAAACACAAAACCCTAAACCATAAAGCGTAAACCCTACATATTAATCCCTAAATCCAAAATAATAAACAGTAAACCATAATCCCTCAACCAAAAATCCTAAACACTAAACCCAAAACACTAAACCCTAAACCCAAACCCATAAACCCTGAACTCTAAACCCTAAACCCTAACCCTATACCATAAATCCTAAGCCCTAAACCTATACCCTAAACCCTAAACCCAAAACCCTAAAATCTAAACCCAAAACCCTAAAACTTAAACCCTAAACCCAAAACTTTAAACTCTAAACCCTTAACTTTAATTCCTAAAGTCTAAACACTAAACCCTAACTACAAACCCTAAACCATTAACCTAAAACCGTAAACCCCAAACCCTAAGCCAAAAACGGTAAACCCTACTCCCTCACCCTAAACGTTAAAACCTAAACCCAAAACACTAATTCTTAAATCATAAACCCTAAACCCTAAATCTTAAAACCAAAACCTTAAACCCATAACCCTATACCCTAAACATGAATCCTACATGCTAAATCATAAACTCTATATCATAAACCCAAAATCTTAATATCTAAAGCCTAAACCCTAAACCCTAACCCTAAATCTTAAACCCTTAACGCAAAACCCTAAGAAATAAAGCCTAAACCCTAAACCCTAAACCCTAACCCTAAATGCTAAACCCCAAACCTAAACCCTAAACCCTAAACCTAAACTTTAAACCCTAATCCTAAACTCAAAACCCTAAATCCTCATCCCTAAACTATAAACCTAATTCCTAAACTCTAAACCATAAACCCTAACCCCAAACCATAAACCTTAAGCCCAAAATCATAAATAATAAACCCTAATTCCTAAGCCCAAAATCCTAAAAACTAAACCCTAAACCCAAAATCCTAAAACCTTAACCCTAAACCCTAAACTCTAAAGCCTAAACCCTAACACTAAACCCTAAACCCTAAACCCTAACCCTATACCCCTAACCCTAAACCCAAAACACTAAACATTAAACCCTAAATCCTAAACCATAAACCTTGAACCTTAAACCCTAAATCCTAGACCCTAAACCATAAACCTTAATTCCTAAACTCTAAGCCCTGAAACCTAACCGTAAACCCTAAATTAGAAACCCCAAACCCTAAACCACAAACCCTAAATGCTAAACCCTAAGCCATAAACTCTAAACCTAAATCCTAAATGCTAAATCCTAAACCATAAACCCTAAACCCAAAATCCTAATTCTCAAACCCTAAACCCTAACCATAATCAAAATCAAAAAGTGTAAACCCTAATACATAAATTATAAACTCTAAACCCTGAACCCTAAACCCTAAACCCAAAACTGTAAACCCTAAACCTTAAACCCTAAACAATTAACTCTAAGGCCTAACCCTAAACCTTAAACCCTAACACTAAACCTTAAGAAATCTACCCTAAACCCTAAACCCTAAATGCTAAACCCTAAACCTAAACCATATAACATAAACCCTAAACCTAAACCCTATAACCTAAACCCTAAACTCTAAACCCTTATCCTAAAGCCTAAACTCAGAACACTAAATCATAAACTATAAACGTAATTCCTAAACTATAAACGATAAACCCTAGCACTAAACCCTAAAACTTAAGTCCCAAATCCTAAACACTAAACCCTAACCCCTAACCCTAAACCCTAAACCCTAATCCCTAAGCCATAAACCCTAAACCCTAAATCCT
This sequence comes from Solanum bulbocastanum, assembly GCA_037074985.1. Lineage (NCBI taxonomy): Eukaryota > Viridiplantae > Streptophyta > Magnoliopsida > Solanales > Solanaceae > Solanum > Solanum bulbocastanum. The sequence continues at coordinate 30,340,041 of CM073597.1, read as the reverse complement.
AAATGCTAAATGCTAAACCTAAACCCTAAACCATAAATCCTACATGCTAAATGCTAAACCTAAACCCTAAACCATAAATAAAATACACTAAACGTAAACCCAAAACCCAAAACCTTAATCCATAAACCCTAAATTATAAATCCTAAATCCTAATCAATAAACCGTAAACCTAATTCTTAAACAATAACCCTAAACCCAAACCCTAAAACCTAAAACTTCAACCCCAAATAATAAACCCTGAACTCTAAACCTTAACCCTAAACCCTAAATCTTCAACACAAAATCATAATCCCTAAACACTAAACCCTAAACCTTAAGCCACAAACCCTAAACCCTAAACCTAAACGCTAAACACTAAATATAAACCCTAAACCCTAAACCCAAAACACAAAACGCTAAACCATAAAGCGTAAACCCTACATACTAATCCCAAAATCCTAAACAATAAAGAGTAAACCTTAATCCCTCAACCAAAAATCCTAAACACTAAACCCTAAACCCAAACCCATAAACCCTGAACTCTAAACCCTAAACCCTAACCCTAAACCCTAAGCCCTAAACCCTAAACCCAAAACCCTAAACTCAAAACCCAAAACCCTAAACCTTAAACCCTAAACCCAAAACCCTAAACTCTAAACCCTTAACTTTAATTCCTAAAATCTAAACCTTGAACCCTAATCGTAAACCTTAAATCATAAACCCAAAACCCTAAACCTCAAACCCTAATCCAAAAACTCTAAACCATACTCCCTCACCCTAAACCTTAAACCCAAAATCCTAATATATCCCTAACCGTAAACCTTAAAACGTAAACCCTAAACCCTAAATCATAAAACCTAAACCTTAAACCCTTAACCCTATACCCTAAACATAATTCCTAAATGCCAAATCTTAAACCCAAAATCCTAAACCCAAAATCTTAATATCTAAAGCCTAAAACCTAAACCCTAACCCTAAACCTTAAACCCATAACGCAAAACCCTAAGAAAAAAGGCCTAAATGCTAAACCCTAAACCCTAACCCCAAATGCTAAACCCTAAACCTAAACCTAAACCCTAAACCCTAAACCTAAACTTTAAACCCTAATCCTAAACCCTAAACTCAGAACCCTAAATCCTCATCCCTAAACTATAAACCTAATTTCTAAACTCTGAACCATAAACCCTAACCCAAAATCATAAATCATAAACCCTAATCCATAAGCCCAAAATCCTAAACACTAAACACTAAACCCAAAACCCTAAACTCCAAAGCCTAAATCCTAACCCTAGACTCTAAACCCTAAACCCTAACCCAATACCCCTAACCCTAAACCCTAAACCCTAAAAATTAAACCCTAAACCCTAAGCCATAAATCCTGAACCTTAAACCCTAAATCCAAGACTCTAAACCCTAAACCTTAATTCCTAAACTCTAAGCGCTGAAACCTAATCGTAAACCCTAAATTAGAAACCCCAAACCCTAAACCACAAACCCTAAATGCTAAACCCTAAGCCATAAACTCTAAACCTAAATCCTAAACCCTAAACCCTAAACCCAAAATCCTAATTCCTAAACCCTAAACCCTAAACCCTAAACACTAAGCACTAAATCCATAATCAAAATCAAAAAGTGTTAACCCTAACACATAAATTATAAACTCTCAACCCTAAATCCTAAACCCTAAACCCAAAACTCTAAACCCTAAACCATAACCCTAAACCCTAAGAAATATACCCTTAACCCTAAACCCTAAATGCTAAACCCTAAACCTAAACCATATAACATAAACCCTAAACTCTAAACCCTTATCCAAAAGCCTAAACTCGACAACCTAAATCCTAATTCCTAAACTATAAACCTAATTCCTAAACCTTAAACCATAAACCCTAACCCTAAACCCTAAACCTTAAACCCAAATTTATAAACCCTAAATCCTAAACCCTAAACCCTAAACTCTAAACCCCAAACCTTAAATCCTAAACCCTAAACTATAAACCCTAAACCTTAAACCCAAAATGCAAAATGCTAATCCTAAACCCTAAACCCTAAACAAAATACACTAAACCTAAACCCAAAACCCAAACCCACATTAAATCCTAAACCCAAAACTATAATCCCTAAATCCTAATCAATAAACTGTAAACCTAATTCTTAAACTCTAACCCTAAACCCTAAAACTTCAACCAAAATTTATAAACCCTAAACCCTAAACATTCAATCCAAAATCATAATCCTTAAACACTAAACCCTAAACCCTAAGTGCTAAACCCTAATCAAAAACCCTAAACCCAAAACACAAAACCCTAAACCAAAAACTGTAAACCCTATATACTAAACCCTAAACCCTAACCATAAATAGTAAACCAAATCCTTAAACCTAAAATCCTAAACACTAAACCCTAAACCCTAACCCATAAACCCTAAACTCTAACCCCTAAACCTTAACCCTAAACCCAAAAACCCTAAGCCCTAAACCAATACCCAAAACCCTTAACCTTAAACTGTAAACCCTAAAGTCTAAACACTAAACTTTAATTCCTAAACTCTGAACCTTGAACACTAACCGCAAACCCTAAATGCTAAACCTTAAATCCAAAATCATAATCCCTAAACACTAAACCATAAACCCTAAGCCACAAATCCTAAACACTAAACCCAAAACTAAAACACTAAACCTTAAACCCAAAATACAAAACCCTAAACCACAAACGTAAACCCTACAAACTAAACCCTAAACCTTAAACCATAGTCAATAAACCCTAATCCCTAAACCAAAAATCCTAAACACTAAACCCTAAACCCTAACCCATAAACTCTAAACACTAACCCTTAAACCCTAACCCTAACCCTAAACCCAAAGCCCTAAACCTATATCCTAAATCTTAAACCCAAAATCCTAAGCCCTAAACACAAAACCCTAAACCTTAAACCCAAAACCATAAACTCTAAACCCTAAACTATAATTCCTAAACTCAAAACCTTGAACCCTAACCGTAAACCCTAAACTTTAACTCCTCAACAATAAACCTTGAACCCTAACCGTAAACCTTAAATCATAAACCCACAACCCTAAACCCGAAGCCAAAAACTCTAAATCCTAATACCTAACCCTAAACCATAAAACCTAAACCCAAAATCCTAATTCTTAAATCATAAACCCAAAACCCTAAATCATAAACCCAAAATGCTAACCATAAACCCTAATCCCTCTGACCAAAATCATAAATACTAAACCCTAAACCCTAAATTCTAAACACTAACCCTAAACCCTAAACCCTAACCATATACCATTAATCCAAAACCAAAAACCCTAAATATTAAATCCTAAACCATAAACCCTATACCCTAAACCTTAAACCACAAATCCTAAACTCTAAACCCTAAATCTTAATTCATAAACTCGATACCCTGAACCCTAACCATAAACCCTAGACCCTAAACCCTAATCCTAAACCCTAAACCTTAAACCCAAAATCATAATCCCTAAACACTAAAGCCTAAACCCTAAGACACAAACCCTAAACCCTAAACCTAAATGCTAACCCCTAAACTAAAACCCTAAGCCCTTTACCCAAAACACAAAACCCCAAACCCTAAATCATAAACCCTACATACTAAACCCTAAACCCTAAACCATAAACAGTAAACCATAATTCGTAAACCCAAAATCCTAAATCCTAAATACTAAACCCTAAACACTAAACCCTAAACCCTAAACTCTAAACCCTAAACCTTAACCCTAAACCCTAAACCCTAAGCCCTAAACCTATACCCTAAACACTAAACCTAAAACCCTAAACCCAAAACCCAAAACCCTAAACCCTAAACCCTAAACTCTAAACCCTAAACTTTAATTTCTAAACTATAAAACCTGAACCCTATTCGTAAACAATAAATAGTAAACCCAAAACCCAAAGCAAAAAACTCTAAACCCTAATCCTTAACTCTAAACCTTAAAACCTAATCCCAAAACCCTAATTCTTAAGTCAAACCCTAAACCCTAAATCATAAAGCCTAAACCCTAAACCTTTTACCCTATACCCTAAACCTAAATCCTAAATGCTAATTCCTAAACCCTAAACCCTAAACCCAAAATCCTAATATCTAAAATCTAAACCCTAAACCTTAAACCCTTAATCATAAACCCAAAACCCTAAACGCTAAACCCTAAGCCATAAACTCTAAACCTTAATCCCTAACCCTAAACCTTAAACCCTAAACCCAAACCCCTAATTCCTAAATTATAAACCCTAAACCCAGATCATAAAACCAAAACCCTAAACCATAAGCCATAAATAGTAAACACTAATCACTCAACCCGAAATCCTAAACACTAAACCCTAAACACCAAACCATCTACCCTAAACTCTAAACCCCAAACCTAACCCTAAACCCTAAATCCTAAATCTTAAATCCATAATCTAAATCAAAAAGTGTAAACCCTAATACATAAATTGTAAACCCTCAACCCTCAACCCTAAACCCTAAACCCAAAACTCTAAACCCTAAACCCTAACCCTAAACCTTAAACCATAACCCTAAACCCTACATCCTAAATGCTAAACCCTATAACCTAAACCCAAAACCTTAAACCCAAAATTATAAACCCTAAATCCTAAACCCTAAACTCTAAACCCTAAACCTAACCGTAAACCATAATCCATAAACCCTAAACCTTGAACCCTAAATGATAAATGCTAAACGTAAACCCTAAACACTGAACAAAATAAACTAAACCTAAACCCAAAACCCTAAACCCAAAATAATAAACCATAACCCTAAACCCTAACCCAAACCCTATACCACTAGCCCTAAGCCTAAAACCCTAAACATTAAACCTTAAACGCCAAACTCTAAAACCTAAAGCTTAAACCTAAACCTAAACCTTAATTCCAAAACTCTAAACCAAGAACCCTAACCATCAACCCTAAACCCTAAACCTTAAACCCAAAATCATAATCCCTATACACTAAACCCTAAACCCGAATCTACAAACCCTAAATCCTAAACCCTAAGCCACAGACCCTAAACACTACACCTACATGCTAAACCCTAAACTAAAACCATAAACCCTAAACCGTAAACCCTACAGACTAAAGCCTAAGCCCTAACGCATAAACAGTAAACCCTAATCCCTAAATCCAAAATCCTAAACACTAAACCCTAAATACTAAACCCTAAACCCTAACCCATAAACCCTAAACTCTAAACCCTAAACCCTAAGCCTTAAACCCTAAACCTATACCCTAAACCCTAAACCTATGACCCTAAACCCTAAAACCAAAACCATAATATTAAACCCTAAACCCAAACCCATAAACCCTAAACTCTAAGCCATAAACCTCAACCCTAAACCTTAAACCCTAACCCCTAAACCTATGCCCTAAAACCTAAACCCTAAACCCAAAACACTAAACCTTAAACACTAAACCCTAAACCCTAAACTTTAATTCCTAAACTGTAAACCCTGAACCCTAACCGTAAACTCTAAATCATAAACCCACAAACCTATACCCTAAATACTAAGCCAAAATCTCTAAACCCTAATCCCTAACCCTAAGCCTTAAAACCTAAACCCAAAACCCTACTTCTTAAATCATAAACCCTAAACCCCAATTCATAAAGCCTAAATCCTAAGCCCTTAACCTTATACCCTAAACCTAAATCCTAAATGCTAAATCCTAAATCCTAAACTCTAAACCCTAGCCCTAAACCCTAAACCCTAACCATATACCATTAACCTTAAACCAAAAACCCTAAATATTAAACCCTAAACCCTAAACATTAAACCCCAAATATAAACTCTAAACCCTAAATATTAATTCCTAAAATCTATACCCTGAACCCTAACCATAAACCCTAAATCCAAAACCCTAATCCTAAACCCTAAACCTTAAACCCAAAATCATAATCCCTAAACACTAAAGCCTAAACCCTAAGACACAAACCCTAAACCCTAAACCTAAATGCTAACCCCTAAACTAAAACCCTTAACCCTAAACCAAAAATACAAAACCCTATACCCTAAATCGTAAACCCTACATACTAAACCCTAAACCATAAACCATAAACAGTAAACCATAATCCCTAAAACCAAAATCCTAAACACTAAACCCCTAAACCAAAAACCGTAAACTCTAAACCATAAACCTTAGCCCTAAACCCTAAACCCTAAGCCCTAAACCTTAACCTTAAACCCTAAACCCTAAACCCTAAGCCCTAAACCTATACCCTAAACCCTATACCTAAAACCCTCAACCCAAAACCCAAAACCCTAAACCTTAAACCCTAAACCCTAAACCCTAAACTCTAAACCCTAAAATTTAATTTCTAAACTGTAAATGCTGAACCCTATTCATAAACCCTAAATAGTAAACCCAAAACCCAAAGCCAAAAACTCTAAACCCTAATCCTTAACTCTAAACCTTAAAACCTAATCCCAAAACCCTAATTCTTAAGTCAAACCCTAAACCCTAAATCATAAAGCCTAAACCCTAAACCTTTTACCCTATACCCTAAACCTAAATCCTAAATGCTAATTCCTAAACCCTAAACCCTAAACCCAAAATCCTAATACCTAAAATCTAAACCCTAAACCTTAAACCCTTAATCATAAACCCAAAACCCTAAACGCTAAACCCTAAGCCATAAACTCTAAACCTTAATCCCTAACCCTAAACCTTAAACCCTAAACCCAAACCCCTAATTCCTAAATTATAAACCCTAAACCCTAGATCATAAAACGAAAACCCTAAACCGTAAATCCTAAATCCTAAATCCATAATGTAAATCAAAAAGTGTAAACCCTAATACATAAATTGTAAACTCTAAGCCCTCAACCCTAAACCCTAAACCCAAAACTATAAACCCTAAACCCTAACCCTAAACATTAAACCCTAACCCTAAACCCTACACCCTAAATGCTAAACCCAATAACCTAAACCCTAAACCTTAAACCCGAAATTATAAACCCTAAATCCTAAACCCTAAACTCTAAACTCTAAATCCTAACCGTAAACACTAATCCATAAACCCTATACCATAAACCCTAAACACTGAACAAAAGAAACTAAACCTAAACCCAAAACCCAAAACCCTAAACCCTAAATAATAAACCATAACCCTAAACCCTAAACCCAAACCCTATACCATTAGCCTGAAGCCTAAAATCCTAAACATTAAACCTTAAACGCCAAACTCTAAAACCTAAAGCTTAAACCCTAAACCTAAACCTTAATTCCAAAACTCTAAACCGAGAACCCTAACCATAAACCCTAAACCCTAACCCTAAACCCTAAACCCTAAACCTTAAACCCAAAATCATAATCCCTAAACACTAAACCCTAAACCCAAAGCTACAAACACTAAATCCTAAACCCTAAGCCACAGACCCTAAACCCTAAACCTACATGCTAAACCCTAAACTAAAACCATAAACCCTAAATCGTAAACCCTACAAACTAAACCCTAAGCCCTAACGCATAAACAGTAAACCCTAATCCCTAAATCCAAAATCCTAAACACTAAACCCTAAACCCTAACCCATAAACCCTAAACTCTAAACCCTAAACCCTAAGCCTTAAACCCTAAACCTATACCCTAAACCCTAAAACCTATGACCCTAAACCCTAAAACCAAAACCATAATATTAAACCCTAAGCCCAAACCCATAAACCCTAAACTCTAAGCCATAAACCTCAACCCTAAACCTTAAACCCTAACCCCTAAACCTATGCCCTAAAACCTAAACCCTAAACCCAAAACACTAAACCTTAAACACTAAACCCTAAAACCTAAACTCTAAATCCTAAACTTTAATTCCTAAACTGTAAACCCTGAACCCTAACCGTAAACCCTAAATAATAAACCCACAACTCTATACCCTAAATACTAAGACAAAATCTCTAAACCCTAATCCCTAACCCTAAACCTTAAAACCTAAACCCAAAACCCTAATTCTTAAATCATAAACCCTAAACCCAAATTCATAAAGCCTAAACTCTAAGCCCTTAACCTTATACCCTAAACCTAAATCCTAAATGCTAAATCCTAAACACTAAACTCTCAACCCTAACCCTAAACCCTAAACCCTAAACCCTAACCATATACCATTAACCTTAAACCAAAAACCCTAAATATTAAACCCTAAACCCTAAACCTTAAACCCCAAATCCTAAACTCTAAACCCTAAATCTTAATTCCTAAACTCTATACCCTGAACCCTAACCATAAACCCTAAACCCTAAACCCTAATCCTAAACCCTAAACCTTAAACCCAAAATCATAATCCCTAAACTCTAAACCCTAAACCCGAAGACACAAATTCTAAACCCTAAATCTAAATGCTAACCCCTAAACAAAAACCCTAAACCCTAAACCCAAAATACAAAACTCTAAACCCTAAATCGTAAACCCTACATACTAAACCCTAAACCATAACCCCTAAATACTAAACCATAATCCCTAAACCCAAAATCCTAAACACTAAACCTTAAACCCTAAACCATAAACCCTAAACTCTAAACCCTAAACCTTAGCCCTAAACCCTAAACCCTAAACCCTAAGCCCTAAATCTTAACCTTAAACCCTAAACCTTAAACCCTAAGCCCTAAATCTTAACCTTAAACCCTAAACCATAAACCCATAAACCCAAAACCCAAAACCCTAAACCCTAAACCCTAAACCTTAAACCCTAAAGTCTAAACCCTAAACTTTAATTTCTAAACTGTAAATCCTGAACCCTATTCATAAACCCTAAATAGTAAACCCAAAACCCAAAGCCAAAAACTCTAAACCCTAATCCTTAACTCTAAACCTTAAAACCTAATACCTAAACCCTAATTCTTAAGTCAAACCCTAAACCCTAAATCATAAAGCCTAAACCCTAAACGTTTTACCCTACACCCTAAACCTAAATCCTAAATGCTAATTCCTAAACCCTAAACCCTAAACCCAAAATCCTAATATCTAAAACCTAAACCCTAAACCCTAACCCTAAACCTTAAACCGTTAATCATAAACACAAAACCCTATACCCAAAACACTAAATGCTATACCCTAAGCCATAAACTCTGAACCTTAATCCCTAACCCTAAACCCACAACCCTAATTCATAAATTATAAAACCTCAACCCTAGATCACAAAACCAAAACCCTAAACCCTCAACCATTAACAGTAAACCCTAATCCCTCAACCCGAAATCCTAAACACTAAACCCTAAACACCAAACCATCTACCCTAAACTCTAAACCCCAAACCTAACCCTAAATCCTAAATCCATAATCTAAATCAAAAAGTGTAAACCCTAATACATAAATTGTAACTCTAAGCCCTCAACCCTAAACCCTAAACCCAAAACTCTAAACCCTAAACCCTAACCCTAAACCATAAACCCTAACCCTAAACCCTACACCCTAAATGCTAAACCCTATAACCTAAACCCTTAACCTTAAACACAAAATTATAAAACCTAAATCCTAAACCCTAAACTCTAAACCCTAAATCCTAACCGTAAACCCTAATCCATAAACCCTATACCATAAACCCTAAACATTAAACCCTATATGATAAATGCTAAACCTAAACCCTAAACACTGAAGAAAATAAACTAAACCTAAGCCCAAAACCCTAAACCCTAAATAATAAACCATAACCCTAAACCCTAAACCCAAACCCTATACCATTAGCCCTAAGCCTAAAACCCTAAACATTAAACCTTAAACGCCAAACTCTAAAACCTAAAAATTAAACCCTAAACCTAAACCCTAAAACCTAAACCTTAATTCCAAAACTCTAAACCAAGAACCCTAACCATAAACCCTAAAGCCTAACCCTAAACCCTAAACCTTAAACCCAAAATCATAATCCCTAAACACTAAACCTTAAACCCGAAGCTATAAACCCTAAATCCTAAACCCTAAGCCACAGACCCTAAATCCTAAACCTACATGCAAAACCCTAAACTAAAACCATAAACCCTAAACCCAAAACCCTAAACCGTAAACCCTACAGACTAAACCTTAAGCCCCAAAGCATAAACAATAAACCCTAATCCCTAAATCCAAAATCCTAAACACTAAACCCTAAATACTAAACCCTAAACACTAACCTATAAACCCTAAACTCTAAACCTTAAACCCTAAGCCTTAAACCCTAAACCTATACCCTAAACCCTAAACCTATGACCCTAAACCCTAAAACCAAAACCATAAACCTCAACCCTAAACCTTAAACCCTAACCCCTAAACCTATGCCCTAAAACCTAAACCCTAAACCCAAAACACTAAACCTTAAACACTAAACCCTAAACCCTAAACTCTAAACCCTAATCATTAATTCCTAAATTGTAAACTCTGAACCCTAACCGTAAACCCTAAATCATAAACCCACAACCCTATACCCTAAATACTAAGCCAAAATCTCTAAACCCTAAACCTTAAAACCTAAACCCAAACCCCTAATTCTTAAATCATAAACCCTAAACCCCAATTCATAAATCCTAAACTCTAAGCCCTTAACCTTATACCATAAACCTAAATCCTAAATGCTAAATCCTAAACCCTAAACTCTAAACCCTAACCCTAAACCCTAAACCCTAACCATATACCATTAACCTTAAACCAAAAACCCTAAATATTAAACCCTAAACCCTAAACCTTAAACCCTAAATCCTAAACTCTAAACCCTAAATCTTAATTCCTAAACTCTATACTCGGAACCCTAACCATAAACCCTAAACCCTAAACCCTAATCCTAAACCCTAAACCTTAAACCCAAAATCATAATCCCTAAACTCTAAACCGTAAACCCTAAGACACAAACCCTAAACCCTAAACCTAAATGCTAACCCCTAAACTAAAACCCTAAACCCTAAACCCAAAACACAAAACCCTAAACCCTAAATCGTAAACCCTACATACTAAACCCTAAACCCTAAACCATAAACAGTAAACCATAATCCCTAAACCAAAAATCCTAAACACTAAACCCTAAACCCTAAACTCTAAACCCTAAACCTTAGCCCTAAACCCTAAACCCTAAACCCTAAACCTATACCCTAAACCCTATACCTAAAACCCTAAATCCAAAACCCAAAACCCTAAACCTTAAACCGTAAACCCTAAATCCTAAACTATAAACCCTAAACTTTAATTTCAAAACTATAAATCCTGAACCCTATTCATAAATGCTAAATAGTATACCCAAAACCCAAAGCCAAAAACCCTAAACCCTAATCCTTAACTCTAAACCTTAAAACCTAATCCCAAAACCCTATTTCTTAAGTCAAACCCTAAACCCTAAATCATAAAGCCTAAACCCTAAACCTTTTACCCTATACCCTAAACCTAAATCCTAAATGCTAATTCTTAAACCCTAAACCCTAAACCCAAAATCCTAATATCTAAAACCTAAACCCTAAACCTTAAACCCTTAATCATAAACCTAAAAGCTAAACCCTAAGCCATAAACTCTAAACCTTAATCCCTAACCCTAAACCTTAAACCCTAAACCCAAAACCCTAATTCCTAAATTATAAACCCTAAACCCTAGATCACAAAACCAAAACCCTAAACCATAAGCCATAAACAGTAAACATTAATCCCTCAACCCGAAATCCTAAACACTAAACCCTAAACACCAAACCATCTACCCTAAACTCTAAATCCTAAACCTAACCCTAAACCCTAAATCCTAAATCCTAAATCCATAATCTAAATCAAAAAGTGTAAACCCTAATACCTAAATTGTAAACTCTAAGCCCTCAATAAACCCAAAACTCTAAACCCTAAACCCTAACCCTAAACCTTAAACCCTTAATCATAAACCCAAAATACTAAATGCTAAACCCTAAGCCATAAACTCTAAACCTTAATCCTTAACACTAAACCTTAAACCCTAAACCCACAACCCTAATTCATAAATTATAAACCCTAAACACTAGATCATAAAACCAAAACCCTAAACCCTCAACCATTAACAGTAAACCCTAATCCCTCAACCCGAAATCCTAAACACTAAACCCTAAACACCAAAACCATCTACCCTAAACTCTAAACCCCAAACCTAACCCTAAACCCGAAATCCTAAATCCTAAATCCATAATCTAAATCAAAAAGTGTAAACCCTAATACATAAATTGTAAACTCTAAGCCCTAAACCCTAAACCCAAAACTCTAAACCCTAAACCCTAATCCTAAACCTTAAAACCTAACCCTAAACCCTACACCCTAAATGCTAAACCCTATAACCTAAACCCTAAACCCTAAACTCGAAATTATAAACCCTAATTCCTAAACCCTAAACTCTAAAACCTAAATCCTAACCGTAAAACCTAATCCATAAACCCTATACCATAAATCCTACACCTTAAACCCTAAATGATAAATGCTAAACCTAAACCCTAAACACTGAACAAAATAAACTAAACCTAAACCCAAAACCCTAAACCCTAAATAATAAACCATAACCCCAAACCCTAAACCCAAACCCTATACCATTAGCCTTAAGCCTAAAACCCTAAATATTAAACCTTAAACGCCAAACTCTAAAACCTAAAGCCTAAACCCTAAACCTAAACCCTAAAACCAAAACCATAATTCCAAAACTCTAAACCAAGAATCCTAACCATAAACCCTAAACCCTAAACCTTAAAGCAAAATCATAATCCCTAAACACTTAACCCTAAACCCGAAGCTACAAACCCTAAATCCTAAACCCTAAGCCACAGACCCTAAACCATAAACCTACATGCTAAACCCTAAACTAAAACCATAAACCCTAAACCCAAAACCCAAAACCCTAAATCGTAAACCCTACAAAGTAAACCCTAAGCCCTAAAGCATAAACAGTAAACCCTAATCCCTAAATCCAAAATCCTAAACACTAAACCCTAAATACTAAACCCTAAACCCTAACCCATAAACCCTAAACTCTAAACCCTAAACCTCTACCCTAAACCCTAAGCCTTAAACCCTAAACCTATATCCTAAACCCTAAACCTAAGACCCTAAACCGTAAAACCAAAACCATAAATATTAAAGCCTAAACCCAAACCCATAAACCTTAAACTCTAAGCCATAAACCTCAACCCTAAACCTTAAACCCTAAAACCTAAACCCTAAACCCAAAACACTAATCCTTAAACACTAAACCCTAAACCCTAAACTCTAAACCCTAAACTTTAATTCCTAAACTGTAAACCCTGAACCCTAACCGTAAACTCTAAATCATAAACCCACAACCCTATACCCTAAATACTAAGCCAAAATCTCTAAACCCTAATCCCTAACCCTAAACATTAAAACCTAAACCCAAAACCCTAATTCTTAAATCATAAACCCTAAACCCTAAGCCCTTAACCTTATACCGTACAAAAACAACTACAAAAACAAGGGAGTGATCAAGTAGAGAGGGATCCTTGGAGATGTGATCGATTAATTGCCAACTATCAAAACTCAGGCAAGTTCTCTTGACCCTCGACAAGCATAACAATTATAAACAGCCCAAAAACCTTAATTAATCTACTCTCTCGAGCTAGATTAGTATGACCGAATTAAAACTAACTCTCTCAAGTTGAATCCACAACAACTCACACACTACATTTATCAATGGATAACTTTAATTCTAAAACCACTTTCACAAGAAATCATAGAATACTAAACTAGAAGTGTATTTGCAACTACAATTCATGACTTAAAACTTAGTTATCATACGAATCATGGGTACTCGCCTCTAGTCCAACATCATGTGCCAAGGTTTTCACGTATTGTCATTCTATAGGGATCATGGATACTCGCCTCTTGTCCAAATCATATCTTAATAATGTGGGGAGTCGTCTCTTCTTCAACTTTGAGGATTAATGGTAATCACCTCTTTATTCTATTCTAGGGAATATGAGTAATCAGCTCATATCTTTCTCATTTAGAGGTCATGGGTAACCGCCTCTTGCCTCATCAATTCTTAGTCTTTAGCATTAGATTCATTTTAGGTGAGCAATCCTTTCAACCTAGAATCACTCAATGTAAGAGCCCTTGCATATTCGTAACATAATCATTTCATGTGGGAACTATCTTTTCCATAACAATGACATCAATAATCAACAATTGACAACATAAGCTTTACTCTCAAAGTACTATGTCTCATAGTCATTTTATATGTTTCACTCTCAAGCAATTCACTATCATAATCATATCATAAGCTTCGATCTCAAAGTAATTCTAATCATGATTCATCATACAAGCTTCAATACTAATGTACCTCATAAATCCAAGATAGAATACATCTAAACCTACAAATTCTCCTTTCATGGCATAAAAACCATTTACATCAATTTCATCGTTTTAGACATGGGATAGGCATGGGTACATGTAAATTCACCCTAAAAACATGTATTCCTATCAATGCAATCATAAACAATCATAATCCACTCAATTGGATCAACATCCATCAATACCCACAACTTTGGAAGAAAACCCTAACTCAAATTGGCGAATATCATCTTTTCAATTGGGGAATCTTAGGGACTCCATGGATGAAAAGCCATCAAACCTTGATTACAAAGCCCTCAAATTTTTTCAGAATGGAGACTTGACCTTGATCCTAGCTCCAACTCTTTCTTCTTCAAGTTCTTGACAGAGAAATATTTGAAAGGAAGAATTTGGGATTTCTTTTGGGTTTTTAGAAATAATGACTTTAAAGGGTGAGGTTTGGGTAAAATGAAATAATATTAATCTATTTAAAACTATAAAATACCCTTAAGCCCCTATCATACAGGGGACAACCTCCTTGCTACGAGAGGCTCCACGAACCATGTGTCCCTCTGTGGTCATGGACCAGCAGCTTGGCAACCACCCCTTGACCTCTAAATATATAACTCATCGCCACGAGCACTCCCACAGGCAGTGGTAGCCTTTACGAGCCGTCAAATGGCTTGCGGGAGTGTCTCTTGTTTTGGGAAACCTTTGCTCGTTATTGCCTACCCGTCCACGAGTGCCACCACAACCCATGGTCCACACCACGAGACATTATTATGGGTATAGGAGGTGAGCAAAGGTTTATTGGCTACTAAAATTCACCATGGACAATACCACCGTTCGTGGTGCCCTTCACTGCCTGTTTGGGTCCTTGTGAAGGTTCCCAAGCTTAGTTCTTAGATCTTGACCTCTCATTTTACCCCTAACTTAGACTACTAGATTTTCGAGGTGTTACATTATCTCCCCCTTGGGAGCATTCGTCCTTGAATGGAAATTCTAGACACCTTTTGGGAAGAAAAGACTCAATACTAGCAGCCCATCAAGCAGGTAACTCATCTAAATGCACACAACCAAGGAGGAAATGTCAACTCCAAGTTAAACATACTTAATGCATCATAATGAAGTAGGAACTACATCTAGTAACCTGATATGCATGATTTTTCTTTAATTCCTCATATTCAAGGAAGAACTACTTTCTCCAAATTAAAAACATGCTCAACATAATCTCATGGAGTCCGTATGCAATTCGTTCTCAAAAAGCATAGATAAAGCATGTTCATCAATTAAACTCATGAAGTCCATAGGCAACTCATACTCAATGCACAACAACATGGAAAAGTCAATCATGTAAGCTCAATTTTTCTTTCAAAACACAAGTTTTCATGAACATGCATAACATAAGGAGCAAACCATGAGGAACTCATTACCTCAAGCTAGAGTAGGAGTAGAAGGTAAGAGGTGAGGATATCGGGACATCAATATCGGCCTCAACCTCCCAAGTAGCACCATCAACTAAATGATTCCTCCACAATACTTATACGAAAACAACTTCCTTTTTTCTCAACTTCTTAACTTGTTAGGCTAGGATCTCAATCGATAACTCTTCATAAGAGAGACTTTCTTCAACCACCAAACCTTCTAGCGGAACTATGTATGTCAGATCTCCAACAAACTTGTGAAGCATAGAGACATGGAAAACCGGATGCACTATTGCAAAATCATTAGGCAAATCAAGCTCATAAGCAACCTTACCAACACGTCTCAAAATTTGGTACGGGCCTACTATCGGGACTAAGCTTCTTTTTCATCCCAAATCTCATCACACCCTTCATGGGTGAGATTTTCATGTAGACCCAATCACTAACATCAAACTCAAGGTCTTTTCTCCTCATATTGGTATAGATATTTTGTTGACTTTGGGCTATTCTCAACCTCTCTCTAATAACCATAGCCTCATGAACTAAATCGGGTCATATCAAGGCAAATTCACCCACCACAAACCAACCTATAAGAGATATACATCTCTTACAGTAGAGAGCTTCAACGGGAGCTATACCAATACTAGAATGGTAGCTATTATTTTAAGCAAACTCAATCAATGACAAGTGATCATCCCAATTTCCCTTGAAATTGATAACACATGCTTTCAATATATCTTCTAAAGTTTAGATAGTTCGCTCCGCTTGCCTATTGGTATATGGGTGAAAAGCCATGCTAAGGTTCACCTTAGTGCCAAGACCCTTTTGGAATGACTTCCAAAATTGAGTAACTTTATCGGAGATAATGGACAAGGAGACTCCATGAAAGCTTACCATTTCATTCAAATAAAACTTAGCATAATCTTCCACCGCATAAGAAACTTTAACGTGAACGAAATGGGCCGATTTTGTCAATCTGTATATTATAACCCAAATCGAATCATATTGTCACAGAGTACATTGAAACACTACAATAAAGTCCATATTCAATTCTTCCAACTTCCAAGTAGGAATGCTAATGTCTTAGGATAAACCTCCTGGTTTTGATGCTCAACTTTAACTTATTGGTAATTTAAAAATTTAATCACAAATCCCGCAATATCCTTCTTTATCCCATTCCACCAATAGGCCTTCCGCAAGTCACGGTACATCTAGATGGCCCCCAAGAGAATGGAATGCCGAGAACTATAGGCTTATGTCAAGATCTATTCCCTTAAGTCATCAACATTTGGAACACATAAACAACCTTAATATCTAAGTAAATTATCTCCCCCTTGGGAAAAAGCCTTAATGGACTTCTTGAGCACTGCTTCTTTCAATTCTAATAAAGTCAGAACTAGACATTGCTTAGCTTACACATCACTCACAAAAGAAGATTCAGAACCATTAAGAACCATAGCACCACCCTTGGTTGAATCCACTAACTGAACACACAAATAGGTCAATCTATGTACATCTCATACCAATTCTTTTTTATCTTCTTCTATATGGGAAACACTACCATTTACAATCGGCTAAGAGCATCCACTACTACATTCGCCTTACCGGGGAGATAGAGAACACTCATAGCATAATATTTTGATAACTCAAGTCATCTTCTTTGGTGAAGATTCAGATTTTTTTATTAAACACATATTGTAAGCTATTGTGGTCAGTGAATACATCTGCCTGAACACCATACAAATAGTTCCTCCATATCTTTAAATAAAAAACCACCGCCGCTAATTCAAGATCCTGGGTCGGATAATTCTTCTCATGTACTTTAGTTTCAGTGAAGCATAGGCAATAACTTTCCCATTCTGCATAAGTACACATCCAAACCCAATTCTTGAGGCATCACAATGTACCACAAAACCGCCGTCCCTTCCGTTAAAGTCAAAACCAATGCAGCGGTAAGTCTACCTTTCAACTCTTTGAAAATCTTCTCATATGATTCGGACCATATGAGACACAGTCATCAACGAAGAGGCAATGAAAGAAAATTCCTCAGCTAACCTTTGGTAATATTCGGCTAAACCCATGAAACTTCTAATGTCCAAAGGTTATAGAGGTCTAGACCAACTCTTGACTGCATTCATCTTCTTAAGATCTACCTCAATACCCTTACTTGAAACAATATGACCAAGGAAAGCTACAGATCATAGCCAAAACTCACACTTGCTAAACTTTGCAAAGAGTTATTATTCTTTAAGGATTTGCAACACAATCCTCAAATTATTAACGTGGTCGCCCTCACTCCTTCAATAGATCAAAATATCATTAATGAACACAATTACAAACATATCAAGGTATTGTCTAAACAACCTATTAATCAAATCCATGAATGCTGCCAGAGCATTATACAAGCCAAATGACATCGCCGAAAATTCATACTAACCATATCGGGTTCTTAAAGCCGTTTTAAGAATATTATCATCTTTCACCCTGAATTAGTGATAACCCAACCAAAGGTCAATCTTAGAGAAGTAACTCATACATTGAACATGGTCAAGCAAATCATCTATCCTTGGAAGAGGATACTTATTCTTAATGGTCACCTTATTAGATTTGCGATAGTCAATACACATTTGGAGTGAACAATCAATCTTCATAACAAACAAAACTAGAGCACCCCATAGAGAGAGATACTCAGTCGGATGAAACCCTTATCCAACAAATCTTTCAATTGTTCTTTCAACTCCTTAAGTTCTACAAAGTGTTATAGAAATAGGTTGCGTATCTAGGAGAAGGTAAATACCAAAGTCTATTTCCTTTCGTGAGGAATACCAAGTAAACCTGATTAGATATTTCAAGCATACCTCATCAAATTCTAGGTTTAAATGATCGTTAATTAGTATAAAACCCAACAAAGAGTTGGGCTCGAACCCACAGGGAGCGGTATGTGTTTAAAATTTAATTAAGAAGTATAAACCTGTTCTCAATGATTAAACGAATAAAAGTTATCAGAACATATAATTAAATCTAAAAGGGTGACAACTAATGTCATATGGGGGGTTTGGTTTTGCAATATACAACTAAAACAACAATGAAAACAAGGGAAAATAACAATATGGAGAGGATTTATTGGGATATGATCAATTATACGCTAATTATGCTATATAGGTAATTGAAATCTAACAATGCTATGCTGAAACACTGTGGGTAGGCTGGACTTTAAGTGCAATAGTTTTCTCTTGAACAACTATTATAGAGCAAGTGACTTCTTTCGAACATCAACAAGTTTAAGAAGATATCAAGCCCACAACCTTAATACATCAACTCTCTCGAGCTAAATTGGTAGGATTGGATTTAAGATTCACTCTCTCGAGTTGAACTCATATTAAACCAATACCCACAAATCATTAATCAAATGCTTTGGTCCCAAAACCTCTTTCTCAAGCAAGCTAAGAACTCAAAGTTAAAATTGCATTTGCAACTACAATTCATATATTAAAAGTCAACTAATTATTAAAACCACATTAAAAAAATAATTTCATCATCAAACAACAATACCCATATGATACTTAGACAAATTGACAAATGATCACACCCCTAGAATTGGGGTTTTAGCTACACATCATAAAAATAGAGAAACAATTATTAAATGCATTAGCCATGATCTGGGCAAGAGTCTTCATGCCTTTACAATGATTTCTAAGATTGAAATTCAAAGACCCACTTTCAAAATCCTCAAAAATTATTCAATTCCAACTCAAAGATCCATAGAAAACTCTAAGTCTAGAATGGGAACTGTAATATCTGGGAGAGAACTCCTCAGAATTACATTTAAAATCTAATTTGTAGTTGCCAAAAATTTGGGCAAAAAAGCCATTACTCAAGGTAAGTCGGGCTCGCTGAGTGGTTCGATGATCCACCAGTTTCTCTCTTCCATCGCCACATTCTCAAGTCTTGTAACTTTGGCCGATCCATTTTTTCATTGCAGAACCGATCGGTGATTCACCGACTGCCCATTTCTATCACCAACTTGGTCTTTTTCTTTTCTTTATTATTTTTCATTCCTTTTTCTCTTTTCTTCACCTTTTTTTTTATAGAGGGTTCCATATTTTTCAAATCAATCACACAATGGGGGATTTTTCACACTTCTTGACTGTTTTTCTCTTTTCACCATACCCCAAACTTAGGCTTTTGGCCTAAGTTGGCTCTTCAAACAAACCATACTTCATGAAAGTTATGGGTGAATGGTTAAAGAGAGGTCATAATTGCTTAATTTTCTTCCAAGAATAGGGGTAAGGCTGAAAATGTTCCAGACAAGGTTCACACACTCACAAGGTTGGCCACAAAAGAGGTAACTATCAAGTTAGTTCACTATTCAAAATTCTTGCCTATGATTATTTCAAGTGCTTGCATCACTCAACCAACAAGAACAACGGGGCAAATTCTAGGTGTCACCACACACAATATTTAAAGTAATCTCATCACACAAGGCACTGGTACCAGTATCAAACAAGACTCCGAACTTTCTAGACTGCGTACAATGCTCATCATAAGAGACTCATTCGACAATCGGCTAGTCATAACGAGATGCTAAAAGTCCACATATTGTCTATGTAATTTCGTTTGCCTCACCATAGCCGCACATTTATTTTGTTCAATTATGATCACTATTCAAGTCATCGGTATTGACCACAACCGATGCTCAAATTTGCACAAGAACAACCACAATCACACACAAAAGAGGTGGCTTTAAATTATGTTCAAAAGCATTTTCAATCAAAGCAATGTGCCACAAGCTAAAAAATTCCACAACACAATTCAACAATCAAGATGTATATGTCAAAGACCAACATTCACAAAAAAATCATCAACACAAAACCAATCACAAGGCAAGAGGTAGGTATGAAAATACCTCACCCCACCTAATAAAATAAGTAGTTGTCCTCAAATACAACTAATACAAAAAAATAGTCAATAAAATCTAAGAGAGAGAGGTAAAAGTCATTTTTCCATGGTAAGCCTGGGTAAAGTCTGCATCTTAATCACTCCATCTGTCGGGGCATCATCAATGCCTGGGGTTTCAGCAATCTTGGCTCCACTGGAGCCCACCATTGACACATCTCTTAGAGAGTCTTGCACATCTGAATCAACCATGGCCTCCTCTAAATCAGTCAGGCCCTAAAAAAAAAGCCACCTCATGCCTACTAAGTTGCTCCTCATCAGTCTCAACCTCAGAATTATAAATAACAACGTCAGTCCTAATCTCATCTCTGCTAGTAGTTGGAGGCACCTCATGAAAGGCTGGAATATCTTCACTCTGATCATTGGAGATCTCCACCGTGCTAAAAATTAGAGACATATCAGTGGACTTCAGCTGATGCACATCTTTCCTCAACTCAGTAATTGTAGTCTTTAAGGTCGTCACCTTATGAGTAGCTCTCTCACCTCTCTCACACACCTTTATCCTTGTTGTGAGGGCATTAGTAGAAGCCCTAAGAGGTGTCAATGCAGCACCGAGAGCTCTCTCAATCATCCTAGCAACAACGGCCTCTAGTTGGGAGGAACACAAATCAGTAGTCTGGGCTAAGTGTCCTATCTTGTAAAGCATGGACTGGGTGATCGCAAGCCTAGAAACAGAAGTACCAGCAGCAGATATAGGGGGATGGGAAATAGTAGAAATATTCAAAGTCTCAGAAGGAGGAGATACAGATCTACTTGAGGGCCTACTGGCCTGACTAGGCATGATTGCTTCTGTATGTAGCATAGCAACATCGACCTCCAGGGCAATGTCAACCGAAGCTTTAGTCCTTATTTCAACTTCATCCCTCTAGTACTCAGCTTGAATACATCGACTGTTAGTAGAGGAGGTGGGTGTGACCCCCACATCTTTCTTCTCATCACTAGGAACACTGGCCCATCTGCACAACTCGATAATAAACACCGAAAAGAAGGAGAGCTCTGCCGCTGCTTGGCCCTCATGGCCATCTGCTTCTCAATGATTGCACCTAAATCAAGGATGTTCCCTGCAATAATAAATCCAACACAGGCCGCCTTTTGGTGGCAAAGGATAGACTCGTTCTGGGACGGCATGATCGTACTACGCTGTCACATTGAGATCCTTTTTCTCTATTGACACTCCAACTTTAATCCACCTAGGGATATTATTAGAAAGAAGAGGATCCAGACAACCTTTTAAGTCATCCAACGTTTGTATCTTAATAATACTCTGGCAGTCATCCGTGATATTGTAAGTACACCCCAAAACATCATTTATGTCCTCACTATTACATTTCACCCTTTTTCCCCTCACAATCACATAATCAATTGGTTTGAAGGAACTGTCCTTCCTCTTCCCTTGTGGCATCAATTCTCTGTAGGGCGAGTAGAACTCCTTGGCCCAATTAGGAATGAAGGGGCCTCAAGGTTTAAAGAAAATTTTAAATTTGTGGTATTTGAGGGTGCACCATATCTGAAATATCTATCCATCACACCATCTTTGGATAGTCTCTTCTGCTCAATAACAGTCCTTTGTCCATCGGCCTTTAGTCTATTAAGAGACAGGGGAGGGGGACCCTGTACAGGTGGTGCTAGGACTACAGTCTAAGCTGGACCTGGAGGAGAAGGAGAAGTCTGAGGCGCTGGAATCCTAGACGGATCATGAATCCCATTGGAGCGAAGTTCTACTCTCTAGGCATGTAAAAATTGGTCATCCTCAGGCTAAGATATGGAAGCCTGGTAATCCTAGGACTCTCTCTTGCTGTCTGATTAAGTGAGGAAGGTCTCATAGACTCCTACACTATCAGAGCTGGCCTCCAATGACTCCACCACGGTGGCCTTGCCTTTTCCTTTTCCTCTTCCTCCCTTTGTAGGGAGTTTTGGATCCCTTTTCCCAGGATACAACTGCATCCTTATTTATAACTACTCATCGTGCCTGCTTGTGGCGCGACTTGTCTCTTCCTGACACTTTGTGTCTAGTCATTCCTGAAAAACACATAGAAATATGCTATAAAACTTCTCAGAAAAATGTAGAAATTTAATTGCAAAAAGACTCATCGAATCACTCGGCGAGTCGTCGAATCACTTTGGTGAGCCAGATTGAGCTCACCGAAAGTACTAGTGCAAAAGTATTCAAAAATCAAGGCAGGTTGGTTATGTTCAGTGGCATTCAACGAATCTTTGACACCAATTGGCGAGCTAGAATTGACTCGCCGAGTGTTACAATGCATTTTAGGATTTTGGGGGGAAGACAAGGCAATTAGGAAGGCCTTTTAGTGAGTCACAAAGTAAACTCAGCGAGCTCTAGTTTCTCGCCAAAAGTTACAGGACAAACTCAACCAATTATTGAAACTAAGGGCGATCTAAGGGGGACTTTGGCGAACCACTAAATCAATCAACGAGCTCGATTTAGCTCGCTAAATGGCCCAACGTTCCAGTTTTCAACCCTAAACTTCAATATCAAGCCCACAACCTCTGAATTTAAAATTATATACATAAACCATTCAATTTATACTAGAACCATACTACCCATGCCCTCGGGGTACTCACATTTCCCACGAATTGGCCAAAATTAGCCATTTGATGACTTTTGCCGTTAAGAATGATGTTAAAGCTCCATGATTGGGTAAATTACATCATTTAACACAATTTGGGGTTACTTAGACTTCGACCCACTAGACCTAACACATTCACACCGCTACCCAATAATTTAAACTTTATTTTAGAAGCAAGAGCATAGGAATAATTCAATTTAAGGCAATTAGGCACGCAATTCAATTTATTACAAACAATCCAACAATTACACAAGATTATAACAATTACCGAATCCAAAACAACAACAGATTTACCTATTGCATTTGATTTCAACCATAAAATTAAAGAACGGGGTTCGAAAAATCAACCTTTATGCCAAAATTTTTATTTGTAAAGCTGGGTGGTAAATTTCCATAATTCTGATCAATGATTTCATACAAAGATTGGGTAAAAATAATAAAATATGAAATATCTAAAGTTGGGTGAAAGGGTACGGGAGTTAAAATTAGAAGAAGATGAAGGATTTTGAAATTTTAAACTATTTGGCCTTTAAAACCTTTCAGTTCGCCTTACCCTTCGGCTGAATAAGTTTGCCTCGCCGAACCACTCGATGATTCACCGAATTGTATTCCCCGCCGAGTTTTAAAGGGCGCCCAACAATTGTTGTAGTCCCAACAGCGGTCCAAGTCGGGGATCGCCGACCTGTTCGGCATGGTGCCAACTGGACTTTGGCTCGCCAAATTATTCACTTTCTCACATTTTCACTTTTCAAACTATACAATCAACACCTGTTATTCAGAATAAAACTGTAAAAATATCAAATATTTGGGTTGCCTCCTAAGAAGTGCCTTAGTTAACGTCGTGGCACGACGAGGATACCAAATCAAGCATCATTTTTAGGGTTTTCCATTGTGTCACTAGGCAACTCTCCTTGTTGTCTTGGATTCAAATGAGAAGAAATTTGACCTATTTGGGTCTCTAGCTACTTCATAGAGACAGTATTAGAAGTCACCGTCTGATTGAGAGTTGAAACATCCCCTTTCATCTCTTTTAATACCTTGTTTGACCCTTTAACTTTGTTGAGAATGCATGAGAGCATATCTTCTATACGTCCACCTTTGGATTCCTTGGGCTTTTGACGTTCATCGGGAGGGATGTACATGTGCTTATCCTCCCTCTCTTCTTTTGGGTGGCGTTACGATCACACCATTCTCTGTCATGGTCTCTCCAGCACTCATCTTTGTTCCAACCTTGATTTTCACCTGGTCTTGGGTAGTTTGCACGATAACCTCCTCCTTGATTAGCAAGGAACTTCACTTTGCTTCAAAATGTGCTTCATCGGGGTTTACTCCCCGAACACCCACATCATTAACAATCTTTGCACCACTACCCATGACATTTTTGGCCAAGATATCTAGCTAGGTCATTATTTTAGCAATGTTTTTGTCTCTCTCTTGGTCTTTTTATATCTGCTCTTTTGTTATTCTAAACGTGCAAGCAAACACTTGATCTTCATGAGTGTGGCACAGTCTATTGATCTTTGTCATGCAATCAAGGAGTTGGAAAGCTTCTTCATAGGGTTCTTGCATTATACCACTAGAAGAAAGTTGATAAGCCATTCTTTTATTCATGGAATCGAGACTCCTATAGAAGTTTTACAGCAACACATTATTTGGAAGTCCATGAGTTGGGCAGTAAAGCACCAACATCTTAAATCTTATCCATGTTTCATGGATTGGCTCACCTTCCAAGAGTTTGAAACCTTTTATGCCATCTCTTAGAGTCATCATCTTTGATGGGGGAAGAATCTCACTTGGAATGTTGTCATAACCTCATCCCAAGAGATGATGGAGTCCCTCGATAAATCAGCCAACCATTAAGTAGCGTCACCCATCAAAGAGAATGGAAAAAACCCGAGACAAACTGACTCTTATGATATGTTCTTAAATGAGAATGGACCACCCACATCCACAAAGTTCCTAATATGTTCATGGGGATTCTCATGAGCCAACCCCCTAAAATAATCCTTTAAGTTGTAGGAGTTGAAGCATTGTGCTATTAATGTGGAAAATAGTGTTTCCTTCAGCCTAGGTAGACGAATTGCACCAACAACACCCAATTGATTTGGGTCATTTACATCATTCAGATTTCCAATGTCATCTTGGTGCACCACTTGACTACCATTGCTTCTTTTTACACTCATCTCTTCTGTTGTTCAACATAAACAACAAAAACACACAAAAAAAAAAATAAGTTGGTTCAACTATAACACTTGAAAAGCTGTCCTAAACTCTGCATTAGTCACTTGGTCGGCCAAAGGGTCAACCGGAGCTTGAGGAGCTTGAGAAGGATCTCCATGGTCAATCTCCATCGCGTAAGGATTAGGAGAAAGGCCTTATAGAGTTAAAATCTATAGCACGGCTTAGAAAAATGAAGAAGTTAAGTTTTCTTAGCATCTAATATCTTCTCATTCATAAATGTGGCGTGCTTCGCACTTATGAATAAGACCCAACTAGATGTGCTTTTGAGACATTCTAGAACAATTCTAAACCTTGTGCTCTAATACAAAGTTTGTTACGACCCAGGGTTACACCCTATATGTAAATGGCATTCAAGACCCCGAGGGGCCTCATATAAGCCACTTAGATTTCATAACATAAGATAGTAGAAATGAAAAAAATTTAAAAACATTTCTCAACAACATCAAAGATTTATATCAAAAGCGGAAGTCTATTACACCTTGTCTCAAACCATCGAAAACATGAATATCTAGGGACACAACCCATACAATAATGTTCAAAACATAAATGAAAGAAGATAAGACAAATGGTGGCTAAATCCTCGAATGCTATGAGGACTCACCAATCTGCAAGTCCTGCTTCTACTAAGATCCAAGCAACGGGGATGAAAGTCGAGATCGACGGACCCTACATTTGGATAAGAAATGTAGGCAAGAGTATGTGTTAGTACAAGCATGTACCAAATATGATAGCTAGAATAAACATCAACATAAACATAAGAGTTAGACAATATAGGTAATAAAGAATAATCAATGCACATAATAGATCATATCAACATAAAAGGAATACTTCTTGAAGTAACCTCAATTCGACCTTACTCATCATGGAAGGCAATTCAAGCAACAATCCAAGCTCATCATTAATCATAACATAGTCTAGCTTATCGTTAATAGACATAGGGAATCGCCTCTTTCCTTGCTATAAAGGAACATGGGTAATCGCCTCTAGTCCTTCTTAACATATGGATCATGGGCACTCGCCTCTAGTCCAACATCATGTGACATGGGTATTCGCCACTTGTAATTCTATTGGGATCATGGGTACTCGCCTCTTATCCAAATTATATCATAAGAACGTGGGGAATTGCCTCTTGTTTAACTTTGAGGAATAAGGGTAATTTCCTCTTTATTCTATTCTAGGGAATATGGGCAATCGCCTTATATCCATCTCATTTAGAGGTCATGGGTAATAGCCTCTAGCCTCATCAATATCTTAGTCTTCAGCATTAGATTCATTTTAGGTTAGAAATCCTTTCAACCTATAATGACTCAATGTGAGAAAGCGTTTCACATTCGTAACATAAACAATTCATGTGGGAAGTATCTTTTCCACAACAATTACATCAATAATCAACAATTTAAAACATGAGATTTACTCTCAAATCACTATGTCTCATAGTCAATCTATATTCTTTACTCTCAAGCAATTCAACACAATCATCTCATAAGCTTCAATAGCAAAACAATTCTAATAACGATTCATTGTATAAGTTTCAATTCTAATGTACCTCATCAATCCTTGATAGAATACATCTAAACCACAAATTCTCCTCTCATGGCATAATCCATATTTACATCAATATCATCTTTCTAGACATTGGTTAAGTATGGGTACATGTAAATTCCCCCCCAAAAAAAATGTATTCCTATCAATTAAATCATAAAATATCATAATCCACTCAATTATATCAACATTTATCAATCTAACTCAAATTAGGGAATTTCTTATTTTCAATAGGGGAATCTTAGGGACTCAATAGAAGAAAGTATTCCATGGATGAAAATCTATCATATCTTGATTACAAAACCCATAAATACTTGAGGAATGGAGACCTGACCTTGATCCTAGCTCCAAGTCTTTTTAATTCCTCTTCAAGTTCTAGAGAGAGAAATATTTGTAAGAAAGACTTTGAGATTTCTTTTAGGTTTTTGGACATAATGACTTGAATGGGTGCATTTTTGAAATGACTAATATAGGGCTCCTAGGCTTTGGTAAAATGGCTTAGTATTAATCTAAATAAAATTGGAAAATACCCTTAAGCCCCTATTTTGCACGGAAGATCCTCCTTGCCACGAGAGGCTCCACAAGCTGTGGTCCGCTCAGTGGTCTTGGACCAGTGGCTTGGAAAACACCCGTTGACCCCTAAAAATCTAAATCATCACCACAAGCACACCCATGACCAGTGGTAGACTTCATGAGCCGTCAAGTGGCTTGTGGGAGTGTCTCTTGTTTCGGGCAGCCTTAGCTAGTTACTGCCTAGCCCTCCATGAGTTCCACCATGACGCGTGGTCCTTACCACGAGGCGACATGGTGGTCGTGGGAGGTGAGCAAAGGTTGGTTAGCTACTCAAAGACATCATGGGCAGCACCACGACTCATGGCGCCCTTCACGGCCCATTGGGGTCCTCGTGAAGGTATGCAAGCTTAGTTCCTTGGCTCTTAACCTCTCACTTTACCCCTAGCTTAGACTACTAGATTTTCGAGGTGTTACAAAAAATATTACCAAGTATGTTCTCCATCAGATAGGTAACAATATTCGAGTCTTCACAATGCTTGAAATTAACTTAAAATCAAAACCCAACTTATATTTCTACTCAAAAACTCTAAAAACAATTATTGGGATCAAAAAATCAAAGTTAGAACTCTCAAACAATAACAAATTTCTCTCATAATTTTGGAACTCTATTTCATCATTTAAAAATTCACATTTAAACTCTTCCATTTTTTTAGGCATCGGACCAATAGGCGGAATTAGTAGAGCATCGCCGACCAAATTGTCGATGTGCCAAGTGTCTCTCTTCATTGCCTTCCTGACTTGCCTCTCCATCATTCAACTTCTCTACCTGTAGGAGATCAGGGTCCTTCTCGCCAATCCATTTGGCGGTTCACAGAAGTGCCATTTCCATCGCCGAGTTGGATTTTTTCGGAGGTTGGCACTCTATAATTTTTGACGAGCTGAACCACCACTCGCCAAGTCACCAAGTGGGCTTGGCGATCTTTTTCTTCTCTTGTCTTAAGCTTTTTCAGCTTTTCCACTCTTTTTAGCCCGGTAATGTCCTTCCATTTCTCTTTTGCCTTCATTGCTGCAAATCAACACTTAAACATTAGTTTAGAGCCAAAAATAAGCATTGAGGACACTAAAACAATAAATATTATGCCCTAAATTAGTTGAAATCCCAGACACATCAATACCCCCAACTTCAACTTTTGCTTCTCCTTAAGTAAAACATGATATCAATCAATTCAACAAGGATGTCTAAAATAGTGCTACTCAAGATTAAACATGAATGCACACGAGAGGTTCAAACTACCCATGCAATGTTCAATTGTGAACTACAAGTTTCAAACTATGACTAGCCATCGTCAAATAGAACTCAAGCTCACATACTTGCTTCAAATGCAAGTTCAAGCTTAACAAAAGCATTTGAATGCCCTCACACTAAGAATGATTTAATGTTCACACAAGACTTATCATCTTTTCAGAATTTAGGATTCAAAAGCAACTCTGACACTCCCAAAGATAAACACATGCATGACTTTTCCCATAGGTTTCTTCATATTTTTCAATCCCATAACATTAAGCTCACTTAAGATAACAAACGACTTTCAAGGCTTGTAATAGGGCTGAGGGTAAAGGTATGATCATTTTGGTTTAGTGACTTCTACCTTCATGAAGCATGACTTGCATTTCACTTTTTCTCCTTTTCTTTTACTCTTTTTGATTTTTCACAATCTACCCTTTGTTCTTTTAAGCGTGAATCATTAGACACACCTTTTCTATTCTCCATTGTACAAACTTTATTTGGACCATGCTTTTCTGTTTCAATATTTTTCTTCTTTAAATTCTCTTTTTTCTCTTTTTTTGACATGGAGTGGTTCCATCTTTTTCAACATATCCTTCAAGGGGAAATTTCTCAAACTTCTTAATTTTCCTCCTTTTTCACCATACCCCTAACTTAGGCTGTTGACCTAAGTTGGTTGTTCAAACGAACGAATGCTTTATGAAGGTTATATGTGATAGGACAAAGTGGTGAAAGTTATTCATGTTTCATCCAAATAAAAAGGTAGGCTCAAATGGTGACAAGATAGATTCACACTCTCACAAGATTGTCTCAAATTGTGTCTAAGATCATCTCTATCGTTCGCTTACGTTAGTCAATTAGAGTAACAAGTCAAGTTCTAGGCATTACCAAGTACATATTTCAAGGAAATCTCACCACACATGGCATTCAACACAATCATCAAACAAGACTCTACAATTTTAAGCTTGCGTGCAACGACAATCACAAGAGGTCAACTCAACAAACATCTAGTCACAATCAGATACTACGAGTTCACATATGACATATGCAACTCAATTCGCCTCATTAAAGCCGCATACACATATTGTTCAATCAATAGAACTATTCAAGTCATCTGTATTTAGCGTATCCAACACTCACAATTGCCAGAGAACAGCCACATTCACAAACATCAAGAGGTGGTAATTTTAAATTTGGGTCAAAACCAATATTAACATTAAACTCAATAGATCAAAAAATTAATATATGCCAAAAAAATGTAGCATTCACACAAACAATCACAACATATAATATTCATCAAAACAGCCTAAAAGAGGGAGGCATGGAAATACCTAACTTCGCAACACTAAACTAGCAATTGTCCTCAAATGCAAAGAAATAAAAAGTCCAAATAAGAAATAGAAAGAGAGTCAAAATCCTCCTATCTGGCTAAACCTAAGGTGAACTTTGCTTGTCGATGAGTCCCTCACTCTTGGCATCAATGCGCTGCTCTCCATCATTCTTTGCTCTACTGGAGCCCACCATAGACATGTCCCTTAGAGTTGCTCCACAACTGTCTATACCATATACCTCTTGAGGTCTTTAAATAATCATAGACTGCCTCCAACACCCAGCTCCTCTTCATCAGTCTCGGCCTCAAACTCAGCAAACACAATATCCCTAGAAAAAGTTCCAATTGTAGTAGCCAAAGGGATCTCAGAATTGACTAGGTAATCTGGACTCGAAACTTCCTGAAGATCCATACTGACAAATAACATCGACAGATTAATGGATTTTAGCTCATCCACATCTATTCTCAGTCCAATAATACTGGCCTTCATGGCCGCCAATCCTCAGAAACACTCTGTCCCTGCTAACAGGCTTTCTTTCTCACAGTGAGGGAATCCAAGGCCAATCGATTCACATTGATCATCTCTTTTTTCTCTCTCAATTTAGCCCTAATCGAGGCTAAGGTAGCAACAATCACTCTCTCAATCAGCCCAGGTACAACAACCTCTACCCAGGAGGTAGAAACATCAGCAGACTAGGAAAGTGCCCCATCTTATATAACATGGCCTAGGTCAACAGGGGTCAGAAAGAAGCACTAGTAGTAGGAGGAGGAGGAGGATCAGTAGTGGACCTAGAAGGGATAGAAGTAGAAGTGTTAGGTGTACCTATAGGCTCACTGGCCTAAGTAGGAAGGATTTCATATGTCGATAACATCTCCACATCAACTACACGGAAGTATCCACTAGTGTAGCTCTCCTCCTCTCAGCCTCATCCCACATGTACTCGGCCTTTATCCTCCAGATGTCAATAAAGGAAGTGGGTGTCACTTCCACATCCGTCTTCAAAATCAAAGGAACTCGATCATGCCTGTAGAGCTTCGTAATTAGGACTTAAAATGGGAGTAAAGTCTGGCTCAGGTTAGTCCTAGTGGCCATGTCCTTCTCGATGATCAGACCAAGATGAAGGCTCTCCCGATCCATAATATTGGCTAACAAAGTAGCCTTCGGATGCCAGAGTATCAACTCGTTTTATGATGGCATCAATCTGTTGTGGATGAACCCAAACCAATGTCTGGCAACCACGTTCAGGTCCTCTTCTCTATAGGTACACATGACTCAATCTACCATGGTGTAATGTCTGAAATCAATAGCTCCAACCAACCCTTGTAGTCGTCAAGGGACTTCTATAGTATCTGACCTGAAAAGTAGCGAAACACAATCACCATACAACCAAGCACCTCATTGATGTCAGTGCTGCTGCATTTTACATTTTGGACCCGCACCGCTACATGGTAAACCATCTTGAATAAGCTTTCCTTCTTCTTCCATTTATGCATACTCCACATAAAATTGACAGACCCACATAGGAATATAGGAGCCTCATAGCTTTATGAAGATTTCAAATTTGTGGAACTCAATAGTGTTCCACACCTTCGGGTATCAGTCTAATACTCCGATTATAGACAATCGCTTCTCCTCGAAATGGTCCTCAAACCTTCAGCCTTCAATATATTTAATAATCGAGGTGGGGCTGCCTGAACTGGTGGCACCAGAGGAGCATGCCCTTCACGGCCCGTTTTGGTCCTTGTGAATGTGCGCAGGCTTAGTTCCTTGGCTCTTGACCTCTCACTTTACCCTTAGCTTAGACTACTAGATTTTCGAGGTGTTACAGAAAATACTACCAACTATGTTCTCCATCAGCTATATAACTAGATTGGAGTCTTCACAATTCTTGAAATTAACTTAAAATCAAAACCCAACTTAAAATTCTACTCAAAAATTCTAAAAACAATGTTTCCTATTAAAAATTCAAAGTTTGAAGTCTTAAGCATTCACAACTTTTGCTTAAAATTTCAGAACTCCTTTTCATCATTTAAAAATTTGCATTTAAACTCTTCTATATTTTTATCTTCCAGACCAATAGGCGGAATTAGTTGAGCATCACCGATCAAGTCGCCGATGTGCCAAGTGTCTCTCTTCATCGCCTTCCTAACTTGCCTCTCCACCATTCAACTTCTGTAACTTTAGACGATTAGAGTCCTTATTGCCGATGCACTCGACGGTTCGCAGAAGCGCCATTTCCATCACAGAATTGGATTTTCCCCAAGGCTAGCACTCTAAAATTTTTGGCGAATTGAAGTATCACTCGCCGAGTTACCGAGTGAGCTTGGTGATCTTCATCTTCTCTTGGCTTCAGCTTTTTTGCTCTTTTTAAGCCGGTAATGTCCTTACCTTGCTCTTTTCCTATCATTGCTGAAAATCAACACTTAAATATTAGTTTAGAGCCTAAAATAGGCTTTGAGGACACCAAAACAATGAATATCAAGCCCTAAATAGATCAAAATCCAAGACACATCAATACCCCCAACTTAAACTTTTACTTCTCCTCAAGTAAAACATGATATCAATTAGTTCAACAAGGATTTCTAAAACAGTGCTACTCAAGACTCAACATGAATGCATACGAGAGGTTCAAACTACCCATGCAATGTTCAATTGTGCACTACAAGTTTCAAACTATGACTAGCCATCATCAAATAGAACTCAAGCTCACAATGCTTGCTTCAAATGCAAGTTCAAGCTTAACAAAAGCATTTGAATGCCCTCACACTAAGAATGATCCAATGTTCACACAAGACTCATCAGGTTTTCAAAATTTAGGAATCGAAAGCAACTCTGACACTCCCAAAGATAAACATATACATGACTTTTCCCATAGGTTGGCCCGTATTTTTCAATCCCATAACATTAAGCTCACTCAAGATGACAAAGGAATTTCAAGGCTTGTAATAGGGCTGAGGGTAAAGGTATGATCATTTTCGTTTAGTGACTTCTACCCTCATGAAGCATGACCTGCATTTCACTTTTTCTCCTTTTCTTTTACTCTTTTTGATTTTTCACAATCTACCCTTTGTTCTTTTAAGCGTGAATCATTGGACACCCCTTTTGTATTCTCCATTGTACAAACTTTATTTCAACAATGTTTTTTGTTCGATATTTTTCTTCTTTAACTTCTCTTTTTTCGCTTTTTTTTTTTTTTTTTACATTGGGGGGTTCTATGATTTTCAACATGGTCCTTCAAGGGAAAATTTCTCAAACTTCTTGACTTTCCTCCTTTTTCACCACACACCCAACTCAGGATTTTGGCCTAAGTTGACTATTCAAACGTACAAATGCTTCATGAAGGGTATAAGTGATGGGACAAAGAGGTCAAAGTTATTCATGTTTTGTCCAAATAAAAAGGTAGGCTCAAATGGAGACAATCTAGGTTCACACTCTCTCAAGGTGGTCACAAATTGTGTCTAAGATCATCTCTATTGCTTGCTTACATTAGTCAATTGGACTAACGGGTCAAGTTCATAATTGGACCAAGCACATATTTCAAGGAAATGTCAACACACATGGCATTCAACACAATCATCAAACAAGACTCTACAATATTAATCTTGCGTGCAATGATCATCACAAGTGGTTAGCTCAACAGTCGGCTAGTTACAATGAGATGCTAAGAGTTCACATATGATTTATGCAACTCAAGTTGCCTCATTAGAGCAGCATACACATATTGTTCACTCAACAAAACTATTCAAGTCATTGGCATTGAGCGTAATCGATGCTCAAAATTACAAGAGAACAACCACATTCACAATCATCAAGAGGTGGTAATTTTAAATTCGAGTCAAAACCAACATTAAAATTAAACTCAATGGATCAAAAAACTAATATATACCAAATAAATGTAGCATTCAAACAAATAATCACAACATATAATATCCATCAAAACAGCCCAAAAGAGGTAGGTATAGAAATAGCTAACCCTACCACACTAAATTATCAATTGTCCTCAAATGCAAAGAAATAACAAGTCTAAATAAGAAACAGAAAGTGAGTCAAAATCCTCCTGTTAGGCTAAGACTGAGGTGAGCTCTACATGTCGGTGACTCCCTCAGTTATGGCATCAATGACAAGCTCTCCATCATCCTTTGCTTCACTGAAGCCCACCATAGACATGTCCTTCAGAGATGCCTCCACAACTGTCTGCACCATATACCTCTTTAGGTCCTTTAAATCATCATAGACTACTGCATCTCCAACACCCATCTCCTCTTCATCAGTCTCGGCCTCGGACTCAGAATCCACATAATCCCTAGAAACATCTCCAGTTGTAGTAGCAAAAGGGATCTCATAATTGACCAACATATCTGTTCTCGAAACTTTCTGAAGATCCACACTGATGAATAACATTTAGAGAACACTGGATTTCAGCTCATCCATATCTTTTCTCAGCCCAATAATATTAGCTATCAAGGCCTTCACATCTACAGAAACACCATGTCTATCCTAACAAACCTCCACTATCACAGTAAGGGAATCCAATACCAGTCCATGCATATCGATCATTGATTTGTTCTCTCTAAATTTAG
The DNA here is from genome assembly GCA_037074985.1 of Solanum bulbocastanum. Taxonomy (NCBI): domain Eukaryota; kingdom Viridiplantae; phylum Streptophyta; class Magnoliopsida; order Solanales; family Solanaceae; genus Solanum; species Solanum bulbocastanum. The sequence continues at coordinate 30,305,352 of CM073597.1, read as the reverse complement.
CCCTTATCGGGGCTAACGCAGTAACAATCGCTCTCTTAATTATCCTAGGTACAACAACCTCTACTCGGGAGGTAGAAACATTAGCACACTAGGCAAGTGGCCTATCTTGTATAACATGGCCTAGGTTAATGGGAGTCGGGAAGAAGCACCAGCAACAATAGTAAGAGAAGGAGCAGTAGTAGACCCAGAAGGGATAGAAGTAGAAGTGTTAGGTGTACCTGTAGGCTCATTGGCCTAAGTATAAAGGATTGCCTATGTCGGCCACCTCTTCACATCAACCACCGGGGAAGTATCCACTGGTGTAGCTCTCATCCTCTCAGCCTCATCCCATATATACTTGGCCTCTATCTTTCGGATGTTAGTAAAGGAAGTGGGAGTCACTACCACATCCATCTTTAGAATCAAAGGAATTCGGGCATGCCATAGGGCTTCATAATTAGGACTTGAAATGGGAGAGAGGCCTGGCTCTACTTGGCCCTCGTGGCCATCTCCTTCTCGATGATCAGACGAAGATTAAGGCTCTCCCAATCTATGATACAGCCTAACAAAGCAGCATTCAGATGCCGAAGTATCAACTCATTTTTTTATTGATTCAATGTGTTGTTGATGAACCCAAAGAAATATCTGGTAGCCACATTCAAGTCCTTCTTCTCTATAGGTACACATGCGTCAATCCACCATGGTGTAATTTCTGAGATCAATAGTTTCAACCAACACTTCAAGTCATCAAGGGCCTTATTTTGTATCTGAACCACCAAGTAGTGGATCACATTCACCGTACAACCAAGCACCTCATTAATGTCGGTGCTGCTTCATTTTACATTCTTCCTCGTATTGCTACATGGTAATTTGGCTTGAATGAGCTTGCCCTCTTCTTCCCTTTAGGAACCAACCTGCCTTACTCCGGATAAAACTCACAGACCCAAGTAGGAATATAGGAGCCTCGGGGATTTATGAAGATTTAGAACTCGTGCAACTTTATAGTGTTCCACACCTTCATGTATTAGTCTACTATTCCGTTAGTAGACAATCTCTTCTCCTTTAAAATGGTTCTTAAACCTTCTACCTTCATTATATTGAATGATCGAGGTGGGGTGCCTAAACTTGTGGCACTAAAGAAACATGCTCGACAATCTAAGCTAGTGGTGGTGGAGGAGTAGACAACACTATGATCCTAGCTTGATCATTTAATGATTAGGATCGTAGCTTCACTCTCCGAGTTGAGTCTGATCATCCTCTGATTCAGAAATAATCTTCGGAATCAATCACCTAAGTTTCCCTCACTTTCTTCAGTATTGAGGTGGTTGGGATAGATGCCCATACTATCAGAACTCTCCCCCATTGGTGTTGGCACCACGGACCCCTTTTCCATGCCACTTCCCCCTTTTGGAGGCAATTTGGCATGTGTATTCCGGTATAGTGCAACACCAGTGTTAATAACAATACCTCGTGCATGCTTTCGGGATGGCTAATTTCTCCCTGAATTCTTAGGTCTAGCCATACATGCAAAAACAACATCAAATAGATCAATCTATTAGAAGCAATTCAAAAATTTATCAACTTTGAATAATATGCAGAAAAGCTTGCCTACCTAGTCGATGAGTCTCCAAACCCATCCGGCGATGCAGATCAGGCTCGCCGAATGTTTTGGAACAAAATTTCCTAGAAATTAACATAGGTCAGCAATGGTCATGGCCTTTCGGTCAGTCGCCAAAACCATTCAGGAAACTAAAAGTAGCTCGTCGAAAGTTAGATAATATTATTTAAAAATTATGGCACAGAAGGGAGATCTAAAGGACAGTCGGCGAGCTTAGCCATATCTCCTAGTGCAACATAATCATTTCAATAATTTGAAGGATAAAAAGGGTGATCCATGGATCGTTGGGTGAACTGCCGAATAATTCGGCAAGCTCGACTTAGCTCACTGAACAATCCATCGTGCTAGATTTTAAACCCAACCTTCAATTTCTAACTCGTAGCCCACGAGAAAAAAACTAAACATATAATCTATGCAATTAAACCCAGACCCAATGCATTAGTGACATCGAGGTACTCAAACATCCCCCGATTTGTCAAAAATTTACCAATCGATGTCTTTTTCCCTTAAGAATGATGTCACCCACTCTATCATTTCGCAAAATTAGTCAATCGGTGCAAATGGGGTTACTTAGACTTCACGTAAATTAGACCCAAAAAGTTAACAACACAACCCACATTTTCAATCAAGCACATATACGAGATTTCACAATTAAAGGCAAACATATGAAATGAAGTACGACAAAAGGCACACATTAACAACCAATATTCAGATAATCATTAATACGCACATAAATAAGCAGGTAAATGACCATGCATTTGGAAACTACTAAAAATTTAAAGACAAGGTTTAAATAACCAACCTTAATATCGATTAGATGACTACTAGGCTAACGGGTCAAAGAAAAATGCACCAAAATTCCCCTGAGAAATTGATCCCACACAAAAATGCAAAGAAATCAAGAAAGGAAATCTAAAGTGTGGATGTGAAACTGTAAAGTCGGATAATATGAATTGAGGGAGGTTTTTGAATTTAAAAATAGTTTAGCCCTTCATGACCCTGCAGTTCACGAGATAGTCGGTGATGGTCCCATATGTCATCGACAATTCGGTGATGAGCCGGATGGCTCTTTAGACCACCGTTATAGAACTACTAGCTAACTAGCTGGTTCAAATGGCGATACAGGTCAAGCTGGCCAACCTGTTCGACGAGTCATCAACTGGTACCTCGGTTAACTTAATTGCTCATTTTTCCAAAATTTTGAATTTTCAACCTACATATTCAACACCCGTTATTAAAAAATAATAAAAAAAAGATAAAAACTTGGGTTGCCTCCCAAGAAGCGCCTTTTTAACATTATGGCACGACGAGGATACACTTTTAAGGTTCATTCTTTAGGTTAACCAAGGTATCTCTTGGTAGACCCCCTTTTTGCCTCAGGTTTAAATGAGATGATATTTGGCCCATCTATGTCTCCGGCTGTTTAATGGACACCTAGTGTGAATTGATTGTATGGTTTAGAGTTGAGACGACCCTTTCATATCTTTGAGAACTTTATCCGACCCATCCACTTTTTTGAGAATGTGTGAAAGCATATCTTCAGTGCGGAAGTTTTCCGAGTCATCCCTTTGCTCTTTTGGATTTTGACGCTCATTGGGAGGTACATATCTCTCTCCCTCTAGTTGGTAACACAGTTATGCAACTCCCTATCACGGTCCTTCCAACCTTTATCACACTCTCTATTCCAACCTTGGTACCTAGCTAGCCTTGGATAATTTTGGTGGAAACCTCCTCCCTGATTTGCTAGAATGTGTACTTGTACATTGTACAAAGCTTCATAGTGCGCATCACCGAGATTTACTCTGCTAACTCCAATTGCGTTCATTACCTTAAAACCACTACCAATGACATGCTTTGACAAAAGATCCATTTGGATCATCATTTTACCTATATTTTCATCCCGCTCTTGGTCCTCTGTGTATTTGTTCCTTTGTCATCTTGAACGTCAAAGGAGACACTTGATTTTCCTTAGTATACGAAGCACGGTTTATCTTCGTCATTCCATCAAGGAGAGTTGACGCTATTTCAAAAGGTTGATGTGTAATTCCTCTTTGGACAAGTTGGTCAGCCACACCTTTCTTGATTGAATCTAGACTCCGGTAGAAATGTTGTAACAACACGTTGTTCGGACGTCTATGAGTTGGGCATTGGAGTAACAACTTATGAAACCATAGCCATGTCTCGTGGATTGGTTCACCATCTAAATGTTTGGAGCCCTAAATGTTCTCTCAACACCATAATCTTTAAAAAAGGAAAAAATCTTATGTAGAAAGCTTTGGTAAGCTCTTCCCAAGACGTAATCGAATCCCTTGGTAGGTCAACTAACCACTTGGTTTCTTCCCCTATAGAACAAAAAGGAAATAACCAAAACTGGACTAACTCTTGTGAGATGTTCTGGAACAAAAAATGGACCATACACGTCCACAAAATTGCAAATGTGGTCATGCGATCCTTAGGAGACAGCCCTCCGAATAAACCCTTCATTTATAACAGTTGCAGCATCATGCTAGTCACATGGAATACAACATTTCCTATGACCGAAAGAAATTGAATAGCACCAACACCACCCAATTGAGCTTCATTGACATCATTCAAGTTACCAATGTTGTCTTGATTTCTAATTTGGCTAGCGTTACTCCCATTCACACTCATCTCGTGACCTGTTCAGCAACAACCAACAACAAACACGAAACAAATTAGGGCAATTTAACTACAAACAAGATTATATCAAAGATAAACTTCACTTAAAGAATTCTAAATACCACTCCCCAGCAGTGGCACCGTTTTTGATGACGCACAACTACACTTCATCCAATTCTAAGTGTAGGCAATCACAATCTAGTATAAACCCAAAGAAGAGTTGGGGTTGATCCCATAAGGATTAATACGGTAGAGAATTCAATTACGAAGTGAATGGCATGTTCTAATTGGTTGTGGAATAGAATTAATTGAAACAATTAGAGTAAATTGAAGGATTGACAACAAGTGTCAAATGGGGGGATTCAATTTGTCAACTAACAACTATGAAAACAGGGGAGTAATCAAGTAGAGATGGATCTTTGGGGTGATTAATTTCCAATTTCTCTATACGGGTGATTACTATTTACTTAAAACCATTTAATCTTAGTTGATAAGCTAGACTTTAGATGCAATAGCTATGTATCGATAAACTATCAATACTCAGGCGACTTCTCTCGAACCTCGACAATCATAACAATTATAAACAGCCCAAAACCTCAATTAATCTACTCTCTCAAGCTAGATTGGTAGGACCGAATTAAAACTCACTCTCTCGAGCTGAATCCATAATAAATCAATCACTACAATCATCAATTGATAACTTTCATTCTAAAACTTTTTTCTCAAATTAGCATATAATAGAAGACTATAATTGTTTGCAACTACAATTCATGACTGCAAACACAGTTATTCATTCGAACCCACTTCAAATCAATAATTACTAACACCCATAAGCAAATTGAGACAATTAATCACATTATTACACCCCCAACAATGGGGGTTTTAGCTACATATTATAAAAAGGAGGAAAATATTCCCAACTATGTTCTCCATCAACTGGGTAAAAATATTTAAGTCTTCACAATGCTTTAAATTAACTTAAAATCAAAATCCAACTTACAATTCTACTCGAAAACCTAAAAATAGTGTTCGGGATTAAAAAAAACTCTAAGTTAGAACTCTCAAACACATAGAACTGTTGCTAAAAATTTCAGAACTCCTTTTCATCATGTAAAAATTTGAATTTGTACCCTTCGAGATTTTTAGCTTTTCGACCAATTGGTGGAATTAGTCGAGCATCGACGACCAGATTGGTGGTTGCCTTCCTGACTTGCCTCTCCACCATTCAACTTCTGTAACTTTAGGGGATCATATTCCTTATCACCGATCTATTCAGCGGTTCGCTAAAGTGTCATTTCGATCACCAATTGGTCTTTTCCACTAGGCTGGTACTTTATAACTTTTGGTGAGCTGAAGTACCACTCGGCGAGTCGCCGAGTATGCTTTGCCTTCATAGCTTCAAATCACTACTTAAACATTAGTTTAGAGCCTAAATTAGGCTTTGAGGACACTAAAACAATGATTATTAAGCAGTAGATCAGTTGAAATCCCAGACACATCAAAATACTAATATTTTGGGATAAACATTCACTTGTTGATAATTAGGGCACTTAGTCACAAATTCCGCAATATCTTTTTTCATCTAATTCCACTAATAGACTTCTTATAAATCACAGTACATCTAGCTGGCTCCTGGGTGAATGAAGTACCGCAAACTATAGGCTTCTAACAATATCTATTCCCTTAAGTCGTCAATATTAGGAACACACAAGAGACCTTGATATATAAGGACACCATCTACCCCTTTTGAGAAAGCCTCAATAGATTTCTTAAGCATCACTTCTTTTAAATAAGCAAAAATTGGATCAAGACTTTTCTTGGCTTTGATATCCACCACAAAAGATGTTCGTGCTGTTGTGAACCATAACACCACTCTTGGTGGAGTCCACTAACTGAACACCCAATTGAGACAATCTATGAACATCTCGAACCAACTCTTTCCTACATTCCTCAATATGAGTAACACTTCCCATTGATAACCCACTAAGAGCATCTGCCACCACATTGGCCTTATCGGGGTGATAGAGAACACTTATGCCATAATCCTTCAATAAATCAAGTCATCATCTTTGGCGAAGATTTAGATTCTTATGATTGAACACATATTGCAAAATCTTGTTGTCAGTAAACACATCTACATGCACATCATACAAATAATGCCTTCAAATCATTAAGAAAAAAATAACCGACGCTAGTTCAACGTCATAGGTAGGATAATTCTTCTCATGAATCTTAAGTTGTCTTGAAGCATAGGAAATGACTTTCTCATTTTACATAAGCACACACCCTAACCAAATTTTATAGGCATCACAATAAACCACAACAACATCGATCTCTTGCAATAAAGTCAACACCAGAGCGAAGTGAGTCAATCCTTCAACTCTTGGAAACTCTTGTCGCTGGCTTTGGACTATATGAACTTAGCTATCTTTTAAGTCAAAGTCGTCAAAGGAGAGGCAATCAAAGAGCACCCCTCAACAAACCTTCTGTATTAACAAGCTAAACCAAAGAAACTTCAATATCCAAAGGGGTTAGAGGTCTAGGCCAACTCCTAACTGTATTCGTCTTCTTATAATCAACCTCAATGCACTTCCTTGAAACAATGTGACCAACAAAAGCTACGAATCTTAACCAAAATTCTCATTTGCTAAACTTAGGAAAGTGTCGTTGGTCCTTAAGAATTTGCAACACAATCAACAATTGAACACAATCACAAACATGTCAAGGTATTAATTAAATAATATATTCATCAAATTCGTAAACGCCACTGGAGACTTAGTCAATCTAAATGACATTACCAGAAACTTATATTGACCATACTGAGTTGGAAAAGTTGTCTTTGGAAAATCATCTTCTTTCACCTTCAATTGGTGATAACCCGACAGAAAGTCAATCTTAGAGAAATAACTTTCTCTTTGAAGTTGGTAAAATAGATCATCTATTCTTGGAAAAGGATACTTAATTTTAAATGTCACCTTTTTCAATTGTTTCTATTCAATGAACATAAGAAGAAAACCATCTTTCTTTCTAACAAACAAAATAGGATCACCCTATGGAGAGATACTTGGTTTGAGGAAATCCATATCCAAAAAATATTTCAATTGTTCCTTCAACATATTAAGTTCTGTCGGTGCTATATGGTAAAGAGGATAGAAATAGGTTGTGTACCAGGGAGAAGGTCAATACCAAATTCTATTTCCCTTTTGGGAGGAATACTGAGTAAATCATGTGGGAACACTTCAAGAAAGTTATTAACAATGGGGACCGACTCAACAGTAGGCGTTTCAGAATCCACAACCCTCACACTATCTAGATGGTAAATTCAACCCTTAGAATTCATCTTTCTAGCTTTAAGACAAGAGACAAACTTACCCTTAGGCATATCATTTCCTCATTTCAATGTTAGAACAGGATCATTTGGGAATTGAAACTTGACTACACAAGTTCGGTAACCATATCGAGAGAACTCTCTTGTTAACTACTAGTCTGAAGTCCATAAAATCGGTCTTGCTTGGGAGAATTGGCACCCGAACCACTAGGAGGAGCTTGTTTTCCCTCTCTTCCTTTAGCCATAAGTATCAGGCAATCCCTCATGTTATAACCACTTTTACCACAACTAAGACAACCATCTGTGTCGGCTAGACACTTACCCTTGTGCTTCTTTCAAAACCTAACACAGGTAGGCATAGGTAATGAAGACCCAATATCATTGCCTCCTTGAGGCTTAGGGTTAGACATTCTTTCTTTGTTAAACTTTGGATGAGCATTATAGGAACCTTGACATGAAAACTTTTGTCAAAACCTAGACCAACCATGTCCATTGGACCCTGCATGAGTGAAATTACCATCACCGGTTTTTGCCTTTCTTTTTCTTCCTAGACTTTTCCTTAAGTTTTCCTGTTCGATTTGTTGAGCAATAACCATGAGATAAGTGATGTCCATGTCATTAATGAGCATGATGGTACGACACTCTCTAACCACCATTTCAGACACACCCGAAAGTTAATCATTCTTTCCCTTGGATCGGCAACCATTATAGGAGCATATTTAGACCATTGTGTCAACTGGAAAGAATATTCCCAATATTACCTCACACTCATACTTCCTTGTCGAAGGTTGATAAACTCAAGCACCTTTGCTTCCGTCATCTCAAGGGGAAAGAACTTACCAATAAAAGAAGCCTTAATCTTATCCCAATCAAGAGAACTCACATATTCTAGTCTCCCTTATTTTCATTGGTTGTGCCATATTTGAGACACACCCTTAAATGGATAAGCATCCAACTCCGCCTTTTCCACCTGCGTCAGTCTCATGATCATCAACACCTTGTAAACCTCATTAATGAACTCTTGAGGATCTTCCTCAACCTTAGAACCATGAAACTCTGAAGAATTCAACATAGTAAAGTCCCTCACTCTAGATGTCATCATACCCACATTTGGGTTCACGAGTATCACAACCTCCCTATTGTCTTGGGCTCTTACGGCTTGAGCCAACACTTGGAATACAGGCCTACACTCAGCATTAGTCACTTGCTCAGCCAAAGGATCGAGCAGAACTTGAAGAGCTTCGGGAGGAGCTTCTTATTCCGCATTCTCCCTTGCATTCCTTTGAGCATAAGCTCTTCGAGTATCCATGTCTTGTAGACCACTGGATAAGGATTAGGAGTTAGACCTTATATAGTTAAACTCTATAGCACGACTTTAGAGTAATGAAAAAAGTAGAGCTTCCTAAACATCTCGTAGCCTCTCATTGATAAATATGGCGCGCTTCATACTCATGAACAACACTCTACTTGACATGGCTTATGAGACATCCTAGGACCATTCTAAACCTGGTGCTCTGATTGCTAAGTTTTTTCATGACCCCACGGTACATCTTAGATGTAACATGGCGTATAGGACCCCCAGATACCCCATACAAGCCATATATCATTCATAACATAAGAAATATAACAAAAGAGGTAAAGATAACATTCAATTCCAGAAATTTTATAAAAATAAAATCGATATCTAAAACACTTGTCTCATTATCCATCTTGTACAATAGAATGAAATTAGGCCTAGCCCATACCTCAGTCAAAAACTGGAAACAAGAAATAAAACTAGAACAATGACAATCTGTCCTCAAAGCATGAGGACTCATCAAATCTCGAGAACCTCGTAATCAACTACTAGCCACAAAATTGAGAAACCTGACCGTCAGACCCTATATTTGGAGAAATGTAGGCAAGAGTAAAGGTTAGTACAAAAAAAATGTACAAAGTATGATTGCTATTCATAAAACATTTCAAACATGCAAAAAGAGGACATTTGATTACTTGCCATAGACCAAGCAAAAAATGATACAAAATGGTTAAAAAATAGAAGTCATAAAACATGGTCAATGCAATATAAAATTATTAAAACCTTTGAAAAAATATGAGATACTTCTTGAAGTAGCCTTAACCGACATAGGGACCATGTGAGTTATAACATGATCCCCCGGTGTCTCCCACATCAAAAAGGGTTAACCTACTAGCCAAGGTACAAACCATCAATAAATGGTACACCAAAGATCATGTGATAGAAAGTGTTAACCCTCCACTTGAAGGACTTAGCATCCCTTATAGAAAGGAGATCCTTAAAGCTGCTCCTTTTAAGAAACCCATAGAAAAAGGGACAGCTTCGATAACAGCTGGAGACCTTAATAATGTTTTGGAGCAGAATAATTATACTAATCAAGTTCTCCATATGATCTCCCAATAAATTGAAGAACATAAAGGAGATAACTTCAAAGGATTCAGCCAGATAGGTGACAAACCTAGTTCTTCGAAGACTAGCCCTCAATTTGAGACTAACCCTATCTTTAAAATTCTTGAATTTTCCAAAGAGAATTTCCCTAAGCTATCCAAAGAGTTTAGCCATTCAAATGAATTATTAGATAAGATTAATGAGCAATTGTCTAGGCTCAACATCACCCAAGGTAATAAGCTTAGAACTCTATTGGAAAGACATCCTGATAAAAGGAATTATTACCCTAGACCTTCTTTCCAAAATGTATAGTTTGAAGAAAATGTTCTCCATCCAGTCTCAGTTGCAAATGGATCAAGTTTGACAAAATGGAATATTGATGGAATGGCCGAAGGTCAGATATATGCCAAACTCCAAAAAATGGTAATGAATATCACTGTATACAAAATGAAAAATGCAGGTGATAAGGAAGCTGCTCACATGATTGTTGCAGGGTTCACAGGAACTCTAAAAAATTGGTGGGATAATTACCTCACTGATGAAAACAGGAACGGCATCCTTAACGCAGTAACCACCAGAGTTGTGGTTAAAACAGAAGATGGAATTAATACTTCATCCGAGGTAGTTTATAAAGATGCTACAGCCACTTTGCTAAATAGCATAGCAAAACACTTCTTGGATGAACCACGGCTTTTCCAAGATAGAAGTCTTGAGATTCATAATAATCTGTACTGTAAAAAATTGATAGATTTTAGATGGTACAAGGATATGCTTCTAAACAAAGTCATGATAAGGTTCGACTACAACAATGATTATTGGAAAGAACGATTTATCAGTGGACTACCTACTCATTTCGCGGAAGAGGTTAGGTCCAAAATCAGAGATAGATGTGAAGGAAAGATCCCGTATTCACAATTAGCATATGGAGATCTCATTAGTATCATAAATGTTGTTGCTATGGAACTTTGCATTGATCTTAAGCTAAAGGAACAACTTAAGAAAGATCAAAAGTCCACTTATGTAGAACTTGGAAGTTTTTGCCAAGATTTCAGTTTTCCTTTGTTAAAGCCCCCTTCTGGTAAGAAACCAGGACAATAAGAGACGACTACTGGAAAATATAAGAGAAAATCATCTAGGAAAGGAAGCAATTTCAAAGAAAAGAGTAAAGCAAAAAATAAAAAACAAACTTCCAAAGACTCTTCTTCAGAAGACACTTGCTGGAAATGTGGTAAAAAGGGTCATAGGTCTAACCAGTGTCCCAGAAATAAGATAAAGAAGAAGAAAGTTAATATTCTTGGAATAGACTAAGAGATTAAACAAAATCTCTTTTCTATCATAGAAGAAGAACATTCAGAAATAGAATACTCTTACTCAGAAGAAGAAAGCGACGAAGAATTTCTAAATGTCACCCAAATTCAGAATCTAAAGATAATGAATCTGAATGTAATTGTAATGGTGCATTTTGCCTTTGTGATAGTAAAACTATCAGGGTCATTTTAGAAAGGATAGCTGAAACCCTCTTTTCTACAATTGAGCACATTCAGGATGAAGAAGATAGGAGAAAATATCTCCTTGAACTATAGAAATTGGTTACTAGGCAAAAGGAAGAAAAGCCTAAAGTTATTCTCTTTAGCATGAAACAAATCATGGACAGATTCGACTCCAAAAAGGAAGAACCTTCTGTCGAAGAACTTAGAAGAAAAGTCAACTCTCTTAAAGAAGAAATTAGAGGAATCAAGTCTAGACTCCATAAAATGGAGATTGAAGCTCTTACGGAACAAGTCCTTAAAGGAGTAAAGCAAGAAGAAGGAACCTCTAAAGCAGTGGCTTCAGATGATGAAGATCATGATACAACTGACAGTGAAGCAAGTATCAATACTATTACTAAGATTAAGCCTCAGAGTTTGCACATTCTTATTAAACTAGTAATCAATGATAATTTGACTCTTAACAAAATTGCTTTGTTAGACAGTGGTGCAGATAGGAATTGTATTGTGGAAGGCTTAATTCCTACTAAGTACCTTACAAAAGGAACTACCAAGTTATACAGTGCTACAGGTGAACGTATCATGATTGACTACAAGTTATCTGATGCTCATATTTGCAATAATAGTATTTGCCTTAGAAAAGAATTTGTTATTACTAAAAACATCAATGATGAAATCATTTTGGGAATACCCTTTATTACTCAAATAAAACCTTATATTTCTGATTTTGATTTTATTAAAACCAAAACATTGGGAAAATAAATTTTATTTCCTTTTATTAAAACTCTTTCTCAAGAAGAAAGTACATTTTTACATAAACAAACTGCTTTTAGAATTAACCTTCTATTTAAACAAATTTGTTTTCTTAAAGAAGATATAAATATTAAGAAAATTGAGCAAATTTTAAAAACCCTGGGAATGGTAACGAAGATTGCCAAATTGCAAAAAAACTTTTTAAAACGAAATTTGCTCTGATTTTCCAAATGCCTTTTGGGCCAGAAAAGCCCACACTGTTGATCTACCTTATATATAAGGATTCAATGAAAAGGCCATTTCAACAAAAATTAGGCCCATTCAGATGAATCATGATTTAATGGAGATTTGCAAAAAGGAGATTATTACACTTTTACATAACAACATTATCAGGCCCTCTAAATCTCCTTGGAGTTGTTTAGCCTTTTATGTTAACAACGCTGCAGAGAAAGAAAGAGGTTCTCCCCGTCTAGTCATTAATTATAAACCTTTAAACTCTGTTTCAAAATGGATTAGATATTCAATTCCTAATAAAAGGGATCTTTAAAAAAAAAACTTTTAAGGCCAATATTTATAGTAAGTTTGATATGAAATCAGGATTTTGGCAAATACAAATTTCTGAAAAAGATAAATATAAAATTGCTTTCAACGTCCCTTTTGGACAATATGAATGGAATGTTAAGCCTTTTGGGCTAAAAAACGCCCCTTCTGAGTTTCAAAATATTATGAACTCCATTTTTAATCATATCAGTCATATTTAAATTGTTTATATAGATGATGTTTTAATCTTCTCTGAGGACATTGATTCTCATTTTAAACATTTAAATATATTTTTTCAAAATGGTCTTGTGGTTAGCGCCAAAAAGATCAAACTTTTCCAAAATAAAATTAGATTTCTTGGTCATAACCTATATCAAGCCACTTATAAACCCATTTGCAGAGCCATTGAGTTTTCAGATAAATTCCCTGATATTATTATCGATAAAACCCAACTACAAAGGTTTTTAGGGAGTCTCAACTATGTTCCAGATTTCATTCCTAAGGTTAGACAGGTTTGCATGCCTTTTTATGATAGACTGAAGAAAAACCCTGTTCCTTGGACGAATGAACAGACCAGAGCTGTTATCCTGATTAAAGGAATGGTTATGAGTTTGCCTTGCTTAGGTATTCCTAACCCAGATTCTTTTATGATAGTTGAGACAGATGCTTGGGATATTGGTTATGGAGGACTTCTCAAACCAAAGAAAACTCCAGAAAGCTAAGAACAATTAGTTCGTTTTACTTCCAAAATTTGGAATTCTGCCCAGAGAAATTATAGTACGGTCAAGAAAGAAGTCCTTGCTATAGTTCTTTGTATTACAAAATTTCAGGATGACTTGATTAATAAAGAACTTTTACTTAGAGTAGATTGTAAGTCTGCTAAAGAAATTCTTCAGAAAGATGTTAAAAACCTTGTTTCTAAATAGATATTTGCTAGATGGCAAGCATTATTATCTACTTTTGATTTTAAAGTTGAGTATATCAAGCGAGAAGAAAACTCTCTCCCAGATTTTCTAACTAGAGAATTCTTGAAGGGAAAATCATGAGGCTAGGATTCAGGCCATCCACCAACAACCCTTTCAAAGAAAAGGGAAAAGAAGTGAAGCCATCAACTACACCATTTGCAATTAGGCCTTCTCTAAAAAGCCTGAACAAGTTCTCAGCTTTGGCAAGCTTGCCTCCTATAAATCCAGGCTACTCTATAACTCCATTTCCACTGCTACCACCTAGCTCATGGTCATCTAAACTTTTGGTTCTAAAGAAACCATTTTCAAAAGAATCAGAACCATGTTCTTTTTCTCCCTCAGGAAAACCCAGATTTTCTTAACCTCAAACCAAAGATTCTTACACCATGAAGCTCCAGAAAGCTTTCTAGAAGCAGTATCTCCTTTTCATAGAAATAAACCAAAAGAAAGACAAAACTTTAATGTTGTTCTTTTCAGGTTAACCTTATTCTTGCCTTGGAAAAAGAATATGAAAACTACGAGGTTAAGCATTTGCTTAAACCTTGTTATACTAATAGAAATTATGTGGAAACTAAAAAAATCCATTAAAGACAAGGAAATATTATGAGTTCATTTTGGTTGATATAGGTTCCATCGAAGTGGACCATAAGTTAAGTAATGATTCAGATCCGGATAGTATTGCATATTTGAAATTTACCATTAAAAATGTTCTCTCTCCGTTTGAATGGCAAGTAGACTATTTGCATACCCCTATCAATCTTTATAGAGAACACAAGCCTCAGACATTCAATTGGTTTGACTATAAAAATGGCTCGTTTAACTTTTTATTTTTAAGGCCAACCACTCATACCTGATTTGTCAAATATAGTCCTGAACTTTCTAAAGCTATTATCCCCAGATGGTTCTATGAGTGGTGGAATTGTTTTGAAGGAAATTAAAAGGTTATGCCCATAGTATTTTTAGATAAATTTGGCCAGTTTCAAACTGAGCAAGATATTTCTACTCTGCCAGAACACATTAAATTATGTAAGTATTTTATAAAAAAATGAATTTCCTTCATTATTAGTTGGACATTTTCTATTCATGAATTTGACAGGATCAAATACTTGTCCAAAGAGATACTCATCAAAGGATGGTCGCCAGCTCCTTAAAAAGCTCAATGGCAATCCACTCCATCTACAAAGGAGATGAAATCATCTTCTAAAATTGATTTAAAGAAAAGGCTTCAACAAGCTCTGTCAGATCTAGAAGAAGACAAACCAAATGAAGAAGTAGCATTGCAGTTGCTAGAAGAAGCTTCTTCTCAAAGTGATGATAATGGAGATATGTTAAAGCCAAGGGATTTAGCACAGTCTTACTTAGACCCATTTTATGATTAATTCAAATTAAGTAAATAATCCAGTGGAGGATATTAAAATCCGAAATTACTGACCTTCTAAATAGAGACTCAAAGAGTCAGAATTATTTAAGAAGGTAAGAGGTGAAACTCAAAGATTTGGAATATCTCTTGATTAATTATTCAATTAGAATTATTCAAATTGATCAAAGAATCCCACAACGACAAAAGAAAAGCAGCCATCACTTTTCCAAAAGAAAAAGTAGATGCCCGACAAAAGAAAAGCAACCATCACTTTTCCAAAACAAAAAGTAGATGCCCGATAAAAGGAAAGAAGACACTTTCTAACCAATCATAGAGAAGCAGCTCTGTTTTAATTATTCCTGCTCGGCCTATTTAAGGAAGAAAAATTTTCATTGTAAGGCATCAGAAAATTTACGTTGCAATTTCTCTTAGCCTTTTGCTCTCTGTAAGGAATGAAGTTTCTACTTCCATTTGAATAAAACAAATTATAAGTGTGTTTTTTTATATTACTCGTTTTAGATATTATTTACTGTTTTACTGTTATATGCTCTCTGATCGCATTTAATGGGCTATTCAGAGATTGCCTGATTGCAAATGGTGTAGCTGATGGCTTCACTTACTTTCCCTTTTCTTTGAAAGGGTTGCTAGTGGATGGCCTGAATCCTGGCCTCATGATTTTCCCTGCAACAATTCTCTAGTTAGAAAATCTGGGAGAGAGTTTTCTTCTCCCTTGATATACTTAACTTTAAAATCAAAAATAGATAATAATGCTTGCCATCTAGCAAATATCTATTTAGAAACAAGGTTTTTAACATCTTTCTAAAGAATTTCTTTAGCAGACTTACTATCTACTCTAAGAAAAAGAATCATAACCATGTACTTTTTCTCCCTCAGAAAAACCCAGATTTTCTTCACCTCAAACCAAAGATTCTTACACCATGAAAGCTCTAGAAAGCTTTCTAGAAGCAGTATCTCCTTTTCATGGAAATAAACCAAAAGAAAGAGAAATCTTTAATGTTGTTACTTTGCAGGTTAACCCTATTATTGCCCTGGAAAAAGAATATGAAAACTACGAGATTAAGCATTTGCTTAAACCTTATTACACAAATATAAATTATGTGGAAACTGAAAATCCATTGAAGACAAGGAAATATTATGAGTTCATTTTGGTTGATACAAGTTCTATAGAAGTGGAGCATAAATTAAGTAATGATTCAGATTCGGATATTATTGCATATTCAAAATTTACCATTAAAAAGGTTTTCTCTCTGTTTGAATGGTAAGTAGACCATTTGCATACCTCTATCAATCTTTCTAGAGAACACAGGCCTCAGAGATTCAATTGGTTTAACTATAAAAATGCCTGGTTTAACTTTTTATTTTTAAGGCCAACCACTCATACCTGGTTTGTCAAATATAGTCCTTAATTTTCTAAAGCTATTATCCCCAGATGGTTCTATGAGTGGTGGAGTTGTTTTGGAGGAAATCAAAAGATTATGCCCAAAGTATTTTTAGATAAATTTGGCCAGTTTCAAACTGAGCAAGATATTTCTACTCTGTCAGAACACATTAAATTGTGTAAGTATTTTATATAAAAAAGAATTTCCTTCATTATTAGTTGGAAATTTTCTATTTATGAATTTGACAGGATCAAATACTTGTCCAAAGAGATACTCACCAAAGGATGGTCGCCGGCTCCTAAAGAAGCTCAACGACAATCCACTCCATCTGCAAAGGAGAAGAAATCATCTTCTAAAAATGATTTAAAGAAAAGGCTTCAACAAGCTCTGTCAGATCTAGAAGAAGACAAACCAAATGAAGAAGTAGCATTGCAGTTGCTAGAAAAAGCTTCTTCTCAAAATGATTATAATGGAGATATGTTAAAGCCAAGAGCTTTAGCACCGTCTTACTTAGATCCATTTTATGATTAATTCAAATTAAGTAAATAATCTAGTAGAGGATATTAAAATTCGGAATTATTGACCTTCTAAATAGAGACTCAAAGAGTCAAAATTATTTAAGAAGGTAAGAGGTGAAACTCAAAGAATTGGAATATCTCTTGATTAATTATTCAAATGGACCCAGAATCCCACAACAGCAAAAGATAATTTGGCATGTTGCGGAAATTATCAAAAGCAACCATCACCTTGTCAAAAGTAAAAGTAGATGGCTGACAAACTAAAGTAGCTATCAATTTACACAAAGAAAAAGCAGATGGCTGACAACTTTATCAAAAGAAAGAGATAGAACTCTTTTCAAGATAAAGCAGATTCTTTTAGAAGCCAATCAGAAGAAGGCCTCTAGAACGCTCTTATCTCATCTCTATCTATATAAGACGATTTTCTTTTCGATTAGAAGGGATCAGAAAATTTACGTTGTACTTTCTCTTATCCTTTTGCTCTCTGTAAGGAATGAAGTTTCTGCTTCCGTTTGAAGAAATTTGCTCTGATTTTCCAAATGCTTTTTGGGCCAGAAAAGTCCACACTGTTGATCTGTCTTATATAGATGGATTCAATGAAAAGGCCTATTCAACAAAAGCTACGCCCATTCAGATGAATCATGATTTAATGGAAATTTGCAAAAAGGAGATTAATATTCTTTTAGAAAACAATATTATCAAGCCCTCTAAATCTCCTTGGAGTTGTTCAGCCTTTTATGTTAACAACGCTGCAGAGAAAAAAAAAGAGATTCTCCCCATCTAGTCATTAATTATAAACCTTTAAACTCTCTTTTAAAATGGATTAAATATCCAATTCCAAATAAAAGGGATCTCTTAAAAAGAACTTTTAAGGCCAATATTTATAGCAAGTTTGATATGAAATCGAGATTTTGGAAAATATAGATTTTTGAAAATGATAAATATAAAACTGCTTTTAATGTCCCTTTTGGACAATATGAATGGAATGTTATGCCTTTTGGGCTAAAAAACACCCCTTTTGGTTTTCAAAAAATTATGAACTCCATTTTTAATCATATCAGTCATATTTAAATTGTTTATATAGATGATGCTTTAATCATCTCTGAGGACATTGATTCTCATTTTAAACATTTAAATATATTTTTCAAAATAGTTAAACGTAATGGTCTTGTGGTTAGAGCCAAAAAGATCAAACTTTTCCAAACTAAAGTTAGATTTCTTGGTCATGATTTATATCAAGGCACTTATAAACCCATTTGCAGAGCCATTGAGTTTTCGGATAAATTCCCTGATGTTATTACCAATAAAACCCAACTGCAAAGGTTTTTAGGGAGTCTCAACTATGCTGCAGACTTCATTCCTAAGGTTAGACAGGTTTGCATGCCTCTTTATGATAGACTCAAGAAAAACCATGTTCCTTGGTCGAATGAATAGACCAGAGTTGTTATCCTAATAGAAATTCTCAAAAAAAAGAAAACTCCAGAAAGCCAAGAACACCAAACATAAGTTTCATTTTACCAGTAAAGATTTAATAATTCAGTTAATATAAGAAGTGGTATATTACTAAAAAGGTAAAAGATTATTTAACCTTTCATAAACATAGTCACGGCATTAGGAATTAGCCTCTCATGGTGATTAAGGAGTCTATGATTATTAGTGATAACATGCTAAACATGGCACTGATACCATTAAACACGATCGGAGAGCATATAACAGTAAAACAGTAAACAGTAAATAATATGTAAAATGAGTAATATAAACAAACATACTTACAATTTTAATTATTCAAACAGAAACAGAAACTTCATTCATTATAGAGAGCAAAAGGCTAAGAGAAATTACAACGTAAAATTTCTGATGCCTTCTAATCAAAAAGAAAATCGTCTTATATAGACAGAGACGAGATTAGAGTGTTCTAGAGGCCTTCTTCTGATTGGCTTCTGAAAGAATCTGCTTTATCTTGAACTGAGTTCTGTCTCTTTCTTTTGATAAAGTTGCCGGCCATCTGCTTTTGCTTTGTGAAAAGTGATAGCTACTTTAGTTTGTGAGCCATCTACTTTTACTTTTGACAAGGTGATGGCTTCTTTTGATAATTTCTGCAACATGCCAAATTATCTTTTACTGTTGTGGGATTCTTTGGTTTCACGTCTTACCTTCTTAAATAATTTCGACTCTTTGAGTCTCTATTTAGAAGGTTAGTAATTCTGAATTTTAATATCCTCTACTGGATTATTTATTTAATTTGAATTAATAATAAAATGGATATAAGTAGGACTGTACTAAAGCTCTTGGCTTTAACATATCCCCATTATCATCACTTTGTGAAGAAGCTTCTTCTAACAGTTGCAGAGTTGCTTCTTCGTTTGGTTTATCTTCTTTTAGGTCTGACAGAGCTTGTTGAAGCCTTTTCTTTAAATCATTCTTAGAAGTTGATTTCTTCTCTTTTACAGTTGGAGGAGATTGTCGTTGAGCTTCTTTGGGAGCCGTAGACCATCCTTTGATGAGAATCTCTTTAGACAAATATTTGATTCTGTCAAATTCATGAATACAAAACGTCCAACTAATAATAAAATAAATTCTTTTTTGTATAAAATATTTACACAATTTAATGTATTCTAGTAGTGAAGAAATATCTAGCTCAGTTTGAAACTGGACAAATTTATCTAAAAATGATTTGGCATAACCTTTTGATTTCATCCCAAACAGTTCCACCATTCAAAGAACCATCGGGGGATAATAGCTTTGGAAAATGCAGGACTATATTTGACAAACCAGGTATGACTGGTTGGCCTTAAAAATAAAAAGTTGAACCAAGCATTTTTATAATCAAACTAGTTGAATGTTTGAGGCCTGTGTTCTTTGGAAAGATTGATAGGGGTATGCAAATGGTCTACTTGCCATTCAAACGGAGAGAGAAACTTTTTAATGGTAAATTTTGAATATGCAATACTATCTGGGTCTGAATCATTGCTTAACTTATGCTCCACTTCAATGGAACTTGTATCAACAAGAATGAACTCATAATATTTTTGAATTTTTAATGGATTTTCAGTTTCCACATAATTGCGGTTGGTGTAATAAGGTTTAAGAAAATGCTTAACCTCGTAGTTCTCATATTCCTTGTCAAGGGCAAAGATGGGGCCAACCTGCAAAGTAACAGCATTAAAGATTTCTCTTTTTTTGGTTTGTTACCATGAGAACGAGATGTTGCTTCTAGAAAGCTTTCTGAAGCTTTCTTGGTGGAAGAATCTTTGGTTTGTGGTGAAGAAAATCTGGGTTTTCCTGAAGGAGAAAAGGAACAGGGTCATGACTCTTTTAAAAAGGGTTTCTTTAGAATCAATATGTTTCATGGAGATGAGCTAGGTGGTAGCGGTGGAGTTATAGCGTAGGCTGGATTTATAGGAGGCAAGCTTGCTAGAGTTGAAAACTTGTTGGGGCAATTCAAAGATAGCTTGATTGGAAATGGTGAAGCTAATGGCTTCTTTTATGTTTCATTTCCCTTTTCTTTGAAAGGGCAAGTTGTTGTAGGCCTGAATCCTAGCCTCATGATTTTCCCTAAGCAAGGCAAACTCTTAACCATCTCTTTAATCTTGATGACTACATTGGTTTGTTCATTTGTCCACAAGATAGGTGTTTTCTTAAGCCTGTCATAAAGAGGCTTGCAAACTTGTCTAACCTTGGGAATAAAGTCTGCAACGTAATTGAGACTACCTAATAACCTTTGTAATTGAGTTTTATCAGTAATAACATCTGGGAATTTATCTGAAAACTCAATGGCTCTACAAATGGGTTTATAAGTGCCTTGGTAAAGATCATAACCAAGAAATCTAATTTTAGTTTGGAAAAGCTTGATCTTTTTCGCACTAACCACAGGACCATTATGTTTAACTATTTTGAAGAATATGTTTAAATATTTAAAATGAGAATCGATGTCCTCAGAAGATTAAAGCATCATCAATATAAACAATTGAAATATGACTGATATGGTTAAAAATAGAGTTCATAACATTTTGTAATTCTAAAGGGGCATTTTAAGCCCAAAAGGCATAACATTCCATTCATACTGTCCAAATGGGATGTTGAAGGCAGTTTTATATTAATCCTTTTCAGAAATTTGTATTTGCCTAAATCCCGATTTCATATCAAATTTGCTATAAACATTGGCTTTAAAAGTTCTTTTTAAAAGATCCATTTTATTAGGAATTGGATATCTAATCCATTTTAAAGCAGAGTTTAAAGGATTAAATTTAATGACTAGATGGGGAGAAACTCTTTCTTTCTCTGCAGCGTTGTTAACATAAAAGGCTGAACAACTCCAAGGAGATTTAGAGGGCCTGATAATGTTGTTACCTAAAACAGTATTAATCTCCTTTTTGCAAATCTCCATTAAATCATGATTCATTTGAATAGGCCTAGTTTTTGTTGAAATGGCTTCACATTGAATCCTTCTATATAAGGCAGATCAACAGTGTGGGCTTTTCTGGCCCAAAAGGCATTTGGAAAATCAGAGAAAATTGCATTTTCAAAAGTATTTGCAATTTGGCAATCTTGATTACCATTCCCGGAGTTTTTAAAATGTGCTCAATTTTCTTAATTTTATATCTTCTTTAAGAAAACAAATCTGTTTAGATAGAAGGTTAATTCTAAAAGCAGTTTGTTTATGTAAAAATGTACTTTCTTCTTGAGAAAGAGTTTTAATAAAAGGAAATGAAATTTCTTTTCCTAATATTTTGGTTTTAATAAAATCAAAATCAGAAATATAAGTTTGAGTAATAAAGGCTATTCCCAAAATGATTTCCTCATTGATGTTTTTAGTAATAACAAACTCATTTTTTAGGCAAATGCCATTATTGCAAATATGAGCATCAAATAACTTGTAGTCAATCATGATACGTTCACCTGTAGCACTGTACCACTTGGTAGTTCCTTTTGTAAGGTACTTAGTAGGAATTAAGCCTTTCACAATACAATTCCTATCTACACCACTGTCTAATAAAGCAATTATGTTAAGAGTCAAATTATCATTGATTACTAGTTTAATAAGAATGAGCAAACTTTGAGGTTTAATCTTAGTAATAGTATTAATACTTGCTTCACTGTCAGTCGTATCTTGATCTTCATCATCTGAAGCCACTGCTTTAGAGGTTCCTTCTTCTTGCTTTACTCCTTTAAGGACTTGTTCCGTAAGATCTTCAATCTCCATTTTATGGAGTCTAGACTTGATTCCTCTAATTTCTTCTTTAAGAGAGTTGACTTTTCTTCAAAGTTCTTCGACAGAAAGTTCTTCCTTTTTGGAGTCAAATCTGTCCATGATTTGTTTCATGCTAAAGGGAATAACTTTAGGCTTTTCTACCTTTTGCCTAGTAACCAATTTCTATAGTACAAGGAGATATTTTCTCCTAGCTTCTTCATCCTGAATGTGCTCAATTGTAGAAAAGAGGGTTTCAGCTATCCTTTCTAAAATGACCCTGATAGTTTTACTATCACAAAGGCAAAATGCACCATTACAATTACATTCAAATTCATTATCTTCAGATTCTGAATTTTAGGCGGCATTAAGAAATTCTTCATCGCTTTCTTCTTCTGAGGAAGAGTATTCTGTCTCTGAATCTTCTTCTTCTATGATAGAAAAGAGCTTTTGTTTAATCTCTTTGTCTATTCCAAGAAGATTAACCTTCTTCTTCTTTTTCTTATTTCAGGGACACTGGTTAGACCTATGACCCTTTTTACCACATGTCCAACAAATGTTTTCTGAAGAAG
Source organism: Solanum bulbocastanum (assembly GCA_037074985.1). Lineage (NCBI taxonomy): Eukaryota > Viridiplantae > Streptophyta > Magnoliopsida > Solanales > Solanaceae > Solanum > Solanum bulbocastanum. The sequence continues at coordinate 30,282,600 of CM073597.1, read as the reverse complement.
ATTCTTTGGAAGTTTGTTTTTTATTTTTCGCTTTACTCTTTTCTTTGAAATCTCTTCCTTTCCTAGAAGATTTTTTATTATATTTTCTAGTAGTCCTCACTCTTTTTCTTTCTTTCCTAGCAGAAGGGGGCTTTAAAAAGGAAAACCGAAATCTTGGCAAAAACTTCCAAGTTCTGCATAGGTGGACTTTTGATCTTTCTTAAGCTGTTCCTTTTGCTTAAGATCAGTGCGAAGTTCCATAGCAATAACATTTATGATACTAATGAGATCTCCATATGCTAGTTGTGAGTACAGGATCTTTCATTCACATCTATCTCTGATTTTGGACCTAACCTTTTCCGCGAAGTGAGTAGGTAGTCCACTAATAAATCATTCATTCAATAATCATTGTTGTAGTTGGACCTTATCATGACTTTGTTTAGAAATATATCCTTGTACCATCTAAAATCTGTCAATTTTTTGCAATACAGATTATTAAGAATCTCAAGACTTCTATCTTGGAAAAGTCGTGGTTCACCTACGAAGTGTTTTGCTATGCTATACAACAAAGTGGCCGTAGCATCTTCATAAACTACCTCAAATGAAGTATTAACTCCATCTTCTGTTTTAACCACAACTCTAGTGGTTACCGCATTAAGGATGTCATTCCTGTTTTGATCGGTGAGGTAATTATCCCACCAATTTTTTAGAGTCCCTGTGAACCCTGCAACAATCATGTGAGAAGCTTCCTTATCACCTGCATTCTTCATTTTGTATGCAGTATTATTAATTCCCATTTCTTGGAGTTTGGCATATATCTGACCTTCGGCCATTCCATCAATATTCCATTCAGTCAAACTTGATCCATCTGCAACTGAGGCTGGATGGAGACCATTTTCTTCAAACTGTACATCTGGGAAAGAAGGTCTAGGGTAATAATTCCTTTTATTAGGATGTCTTTCCAATAGATTTCTAAGCTTATTACCTTGGGTAATGTTAAGCCTAGACTATTGCTCATTAATCTTATTTAATAATTCATTGGAATGGCTAAACTCTTTGGATAGCTTAGGGAAATTCTCTTTGGAAAATTCAGGAATTTTAAATATAAGGTTAGTCTCAATTTGAGGGCTAGTCTTCGAAGAACTACGTTTGTCACCTATTTGACTGATTCCTTTGAAGTTATCTCCTTTATGTTTTTCAATCTATTGGGAGATCACATGGAGAACTTGATTGGTATAATTATTCTGTTCCAAAACATTATTAAGGTCTCCAGCTATTATCAAAGTTGTCCCATTTTCTATGGGTTTCTTAAAAGAAGCAGCTTTAAGGATCTCCTTTCTATAAGGGATGTTAAGTCCTTCAAGTGGAGGGGTAACACTTTCTATCACATGATCTTTGGTGTACCATTTATTGATGAGAACTTGAAGAGATGACTGAGTATCATCAATTTGACCAGAAGATTCAAACCAAGTAAAAAACTCAACTTTAGTTTTGAATCATTCCATATCTTTAAACCATTTATTCCTGAAAGACATTCTTTAATCCAAAGTGTAGGTAGCCTTATGCCATTTACCTTTTGTTTATGTTTGGAGATTGCCACCATGCATTTAGTACTTTTATTTGGAACAAATTTATCTCCAGAAGTAAGAACTCCAATGGAATCTTTTTTCTCATGAATAGGTTTCATGTCACTAGCCTGAATTTTCCCTTTATCAGGTTGCTTACTAAAATAGTCCTCCTCCTCTTCCCGGGGTTGAAAAGAAGAAGGTCTAACTGAGGCCATTCTTCTACTAGAGGACGCCTAGCTAAAAGAGTTGGATCTTAAAAATTTATGATTAATAGATCCATCAGGGAATTGAATAACCCGATCTAACTGAGATGTCTCAGGTTGGAGAGATGAAGGGTTAGTGATAGAATCGAATTTCCATTCTTCATCAGTAAGGATATCATTCCATTTGAGGAGTCTGGGAATGAAAGTAGTACTATGCTCTTGGTTAGCTTCCATAAGCATAGTGACTCCTTTAACAATAGAAGTTATAACCTTTGGGGCTATAGTGGTTTTCATTAGCTTGTAATATAGCCGATATATTACAGCTATTTCTCTGGTATCTATTCTACTATTCATGTTTTTGGTTTTGACATTAAGGGTCAAAGTGTCTATAATATTAGGATCATGAATATCTACAGAAAAATTTGGATAACAGTTAAAGTAAACCGGTCCGTAGGCAAGATTACTTTCTAAGACTCCTAACAAGGAATCATCTAAAATAAGAAGTCTATCATCTCTAAGAAGCAAACAAAGGGGAATATTCAAACCTATACGGAAAAGAGGTTTAACAGCGACTTGCACAAGGCCAATATGAAGGAATTTAAATTATTTCTTATATCTATCAATATCAGTAGAAATTAACAACTTGATAGTTTCAAGAGAATTATTTGTAGCTATAGTTGATTCACAAGTTTTAATATTATATTTTTTAAACATAGAAAAATTTCCTAACTGGTAAATCTTTTCAAAAGGTTCCTTAGGGATAGACCAATTTTGCAAATCATTTTCTACCTTAGAAATAGATATATTAACATAATTCCATAGTTACTTAGTAAAAATCTGAGAATTCAAGTTTTATAACGAATTGATATTTTACTGACAGGCTAAACTAATATTTAACTTATCGTTAGCATAGTTAGAGGCATCTTGTCTCTTCTTGGAAACTAGACAACATATTAACCATTTAACATGATCGGAGAGCATATAACAGTAAAACAGTAAAACAGTAAATAATATCTAAAACAAGTAATATAAACAAACACACTTACAATTTTATTTATTCAAACGGAAGCAGAAACTTCATTCCTTACAGAGAGCAAAAGGCTAATAGAAATTACAACAAAAATTTTTTGATGCTCAACACTTCCTATTGATGGTTGACTAAGGGCATCCTCCACCATATTCACCGGATGATAAATGACACCCATGTCGTATTCTTTTAATAACGCAATTCTCTTTCTTTGGTGAAGATTCAAGTCCTTTTGAGTAAACACATGCTTCAAGATCTTGTGTGTTTAGTAAACACATCCACATGCACACCATATAGGTAATACCTCAAAATCTATAGAGGAAACAATATTGTCGCTAACTCCAAATCATGAGTCACATATATTTTTCCATGCACCTTCAATTGACTAGAAGTATAGATGATGAATTTCCCATATTACATGAAGACACAACCAATACCAATATGAGAAGCATTACATCCTATTTCGATTACACGATTGGGTTCTAAATCAAAAAAGGGCATTTGAAAGCAGAGCAAGTATCAGTAGCATAACAATAAAGCATTCCTCGTCATTAATATCTATGAATTACAAAAATGTCCCATCCACCCAGTAAAGTTAATATAGGGGCTGAAATGACTCTATCCTATAACTCTTGGAAAATCTTCTCACAAGCTTTTGAACATAGAAGTTTCACCTTCTTTTGAGTCAATGTCGTCAATGGAGTTTCAATAGAGGAAAATACTTCCACAAACTTTCTATAATAATCGGTCAAACTGTCACGACCCAGGGGTACCCCCCTAGATGTAACACGGTGCACTCGACCCCAAAGGAGTCTTATATAAGCCCTTAGCATATCATAAACATAGGTAATAAAATTGATGCGGAATTAAAACCTTTTACAATAGAAGTCTTTTCATAAAATCTAAGGATGTCTAGACATAGTCTCATTGACCATCTAATACAATTGAGTATCAATAAGTGTCACAACCCTTTAAAACATAGTCTCATAATAGAACATAAAAAGAAACTAGAATGAATAACTATTGACCTCAAACCATGAGGACTCACTAAAGCAAGGAGAGAATCAATCCAAGCTTTCAACCAAAGGAGAGCAAATCTCAACAAGCGGGAACTACAGTTATAGAAAAAGGTAGAAAATATGGGTTAGCACAAAATTGCAAAAGGTAGAAAATATGGGTTAGCACAGTATGGAAGACATGCATAAAAGTCCTTAAAACAAGTTAAAAGGGACAATTTAGTTAAAACCATGCACTTTATCAACTTTAAAAGTCATTATGCACAATAGTGTAACAAAATAAGTCAAACCATTTCATAAGCAACCCTAAGCTATACTTGTGCAATGTATAGACAAGATCCCATAATCCTATCTAATACTAAGTATCACTTTTGGGTCACCATGTTCATGCATATCATACCTCAACCTCATCCATAGCGAATACTCATAGACAAGTAAATATTCATTTTCATAGCTTGTAGCATGTAAAGTCACTCTTAGAAATAATCCATATCATACATGCATAATTTCATATATATTCATAACATAAGGAAACCACGCCATTACACCTTTCTAAGTCTACTTGTGCAATATATAAGTGAAATCCCATACTCCTACTCAGAATAAGTAAAAATCATGGACAAGTCATAAGTATAGTTCATGTTCATGTTCATATCATAGTTCATATTCTTGTCATGTAGGGAAACTGCCTTAACCGACATAGACTATGTGAGCTACATAGAATCTAGTATCATGTCCCCACACTGAAAAGAGGTGTCCTACTTGCCTGAGGTAGAACTAGATTGTTAGCTTAGTTGGATCCACTAGCTAAAGACCTATGTGGGCACATAGTTATGGGATAGGGAGATTGCTACAAGAAACTAGGACTACCGGCATAGAAGGTTTCCATCTCATGAGATAACTGGTTTTGGAACCTGGACTACTAGCGTAAGAGGAACCCATTAGAAAGCCAGACTGTTGGAGTAAAAGCTTCCATCTCATATTCATATCCACTCGATGCTAAGCATAATTCCCATTAGTTTCATGTTAAGTCTTAACTTAGGTGCATGTTCATGAAAGAATGCCCTAGCACTCAAACCAACATGGTATCATGATAGCTTATAGATTCATTAGGTGAGAATAACCTTTCTACCTTTGAATAATTAATGTATGAGTAAACCTTTCACATCATGTTCATAGTGTGTTCATGAGAATAATCTTTCAATCAACACGGCAACATTATCATAATCATAGACATTTCATGCATAGTCATGTGTAAGGGCATGGGGAGAATGATCTTTCAACAATACCACAATTACACCATATTCATAGTATCTTCACTTTCTAAGTGAATCATAAGCTCATACACAATTCTTATCAACATGCACAAACCCTCATAATTTGCCCTTCAAGGACTATGAATCACAATTAACACAAATATCTAGAATTACTACATTAGATAAGGGGAATATCATAATCCAATAACTCAATAAATATAAACATAATCAATTGACATGCTTCAATAATCAATCAACCCACATCATGAAATCATATTTAGTAATATGGGGGATTCATAGGTTCTTGGGGTTATTTCATGATAAATCAATAATAATTCATCAATTCAATCATAATCCATCATAAATCAACCATTGCAAACGTTTTGAAAGAGAACCCATGACTTAGATTGAAACCGTAGCTTTTGGGGAAATTAAGAGCTTGAAAGCAAGTTTTGAAGGGACTCTATGGGTGGAACTACCCATAGATGAAAAGCCACCATACCTTGATTAAGAATCTTCAAAGAATTTAAGGAAGAATCCTTGAATCCTCCGAACCATAGCTCCAATTTTACTCCTCTTCTTCTTGAGTTTTACAGAGAGAAATATTGTGAGGAAGATGAACTTTTTGTTTGATTTGGGTGTTTGTGAAAACTGACTTAGTTTAGGGAATTTCGACTTAAAAACAACTTATATAGTACCCCTAAAAATACCCAAAATGACCTCACTTAAATTGGACTAAAATATGAAAAGACTTAATTGACCTTCATTAAGTGACTATGCCCAGGTGTCACAGCCACCTTCACGAGCCGTGGTGAGGACCACGATCCGTGGTCCCACTCATGAAGTTGGGGTAATAGATAGGCACATGGTGTATTAAGCTTACATGCCCAAGGCATTCCCACGAGGGGATCCACCAGCTGTGGTCAAAACCACGAGCCGTGGTCCCTCTCGTGGTCCTTGAGGCTATAGATATGCTACTTGGGACCCTTAGCTCAAATTCCCAAGGAATCTTCATAAGGGGCTCCACGAGCTGTAGTCAAGACCACTGGCCTTGGTCCTTCTTGTAGACCTTGGGGCAGTAGCTAGGGTACTTGGTTACCACCTTCACACGCCCAACTCTTCTCCACGAGCCTTCCCACGAGCCATAGTCTTTACCACTAACCGTGAAATGGCTCGTAAAGGAAGTACCTTTTTGGCAAATTTAGGGGAGTACACTGCCTAGGCCACCACAAGCCATACCACAAGTCGTGGGGGTGGTTGTGGTCACTAGGGCAGTGTCTACGGGAGAGTAGACTATTTTGGTCTCCTCTCTTGGCCCTTTCCCTTAACTCATACGTTTACCCTCATGTTTAGGCTTTAGTTTCACCTACTAATTTCCGCAGTGTCACAAAAACCTAAAAAACTCCGTATATCTTAAATGTATTAAGTTCTAGGCCAATTCTTAACCACCTTGATATTCTTAGGATCAAGTTGAATATTTTCACCGGAGACAATATGGCCAAGAAACAAAAAGGACCTCAACCAAGATTCACATTTCCTAAACTTCGCATACAATTTATGATCCTTGACAATTCTCAACACAATTCTCAAATGATCATCACGTTCATTCGCGCTTCGAGACTAAATAAAAATATAATCAATAAATACAATCACGAATATGTCAAGATATTATTTGAATACCCTATTGATCAAGTCTAAGAATGTCGTTGTGGCATTAATCAAATCAAAAGATATTACAACAAATTCATAATGACCGTACCAAGTTTGAAAATCCATCTTCGAAGTATTATCTTCCTTTACCCACAATTAGTGATAATCCCACCAAAGGTTAATCATAGAGAAGAAAATCGCACCTTGGAGTTGATCAAATAAATCATCAATTCTTAAAATAGGATATTTATTACTTATGGTAACCTTATTCAATTGTCAATAGTAAATGCACATTTGTAGGAACCATCTGAAATCAAAGGTAAAAGTTCATAAAACCTTCAACTCAGCAAGGTTCTATATGAGTGGTCTTATTCCTTCACCTTTCTTAAATTGTTCCTATGACGCAAATTGAAAATACCTTAAACTTTTGAGTACACAATTGATATTTGCATAAGTAACTTGAGTCTTGTTGTGTACATTCATGATTGAGTCATGTGCAGCACTGTTTGAGATACCCTTTGTGATCAGCTGAACTCGATTTTGCTTGAGGACAAGCAAAAGTTTAAGTTAGGGGTGTTGATGAGTCCACAAATTAGACTCATTTAAGGCTATATTTTAATAGAAATTGTGTCCTCAAATAACTTTTTTATCTCAATATTTGATGTAAACCCTTAAGTTTCAGGTATTTAAAATTGAAGGAAAGCATGGACACTACTTCACAAAAAGAACGAAAGGGTTGAAAAGACCGAGAAAATGAAGACACGAGGATTGCCGAGTCCACTTGATGAATAGCTGAAGGGTCTCACTTTGCTTTTTCTTCTAGTGTGCTGAGCCTGAAAGAAAGGATCAAGTCGTCGGAATAAGGGAGTAGTTGGCACATCACCCAGAAGTTCCGCAAAGTAGTACTATATTGCCCAATTACCTAAAGCACGATGATGCCAAAGTATGGTGCAAGAAGGCGATGAACTATACTAAAGGGAAAATCACTGAGTTTATCAGCGATTCCAACTAATATCGTCGAATGATCCGTCACAACATAGATTTTTGGAAACTATAAATACTCGTTGAGAGTTAGAGAGAATATATCATTAGAAAATATCAGATTCTTAATATAAATTTTAATACATTTATTATTGCTTTAAGTTTGGAGAGGGTTTTGTAAACTTGAAGATAACGAGGGTTTCATCTCCAAGGATTTGGACTTGGGTCTCTTGGATTCTTCATTCTTGTCCTATAACAAGACTTAAGTCTTCATACCCATTTTAATGCAAGCTCATTTAGGTATAACTTTCTATATCTTGATGTGTGTCAAAAAATCCCCATTCTTGGGGTGTGATTTAACAAATATGTGTTGAGAATATTGTTGGTTTTTGCTTGCTGATAGGTTAGATGTATTTTAATGGTGATTTCACCTAGTGGTTGTGGTTTATTTTAATGGATTTGTACTTGCAAATACAAAACCACCCATGTTTCTTTGGCTTGCTCGAAAGAGAGGTCGTGAAACCAAGACCGCTAGACTGATGGCCTAAGGAGTGGGTCGACATGATGTTCAACTCGAGAGGGTGAGCCCTAGTCCCATATCCTAACACTCAGCTCAAGAGAGTGAGTGGGGTAAGGCGTAGGCTGGCCTTCATGCGGCAAATGGGTGTCCAAGAGGAACCTATTTGAAATGGGGTAAGTTGCCCGAGACAGAACTTTTTTCCATGTAAAGCTTAGCCTAGTTACTATTATCTTGAAAATTTCCTATAGAAAGCATGTACCCAATTATTTAAATCAACATATATTGCGGTCACACCCTAAGAATCCCCTCTCATTTATAGAATTCTTGTTAATTTTACTATTTTTTCCAATTTGTCACAAAACCTCCCTAATCGATATTTGATACTTTTGTGTCCCCCTTTTTAATTTACAATGTTTTTAGTCGTTAATATCTTTAGCTATGACTAGCTAGAACTTAATTTTATTTTTCTATTAATTCTCGAAACCACTCCCTTGGGACTCGACCCCAACCATTGGTTGGGTTATTATACTATTGCACGATCGTACACAGGTTCATTGGAAGTTGTGTCGTTGATTACGCAAACATCACTAGTCATGGCATAAATTTGACCTTCGGCCATTCCATCTATATTTCATTCATACAAGATAGATCTATCTGTAGCGGAGGCGGGATAGAGAACGTTTCTTCAAACTGTACATCTGGGAAAGAAGGTCTAGGGTAATAATTCCTTTTATTAGGATGTCTTTCCAATAGAGTTCTAAGCTTATTACCTTGGGTAATGTTGAGTCTAGACAATTGCTAATTTATCTTGTCTAACAATTCATTAGAATGGCTAAACTCTTTGGATAGCTTAGGAAAATTTTCTCTAGAGAATTCAAGAATTTTAAAGATAGGGTTAGTCTCAATTTGAGGTCTAACTTTAGAAGAACTAGGTTTGTCAGCTATCTGACTGATTCCCTTGAAGTTGTCACCTTTATGGTCTTCTATCTACTGAGAGATCACATGGAGAACTTGGTTGGTATAATTATTATGTTCAAGAACTTTATTAATATCTCCAGCCGTTATCATGGCTGATCCTTTTTCTATGGGTTTTTTGAAAGGAGCAGCTTTAAGGATCTCCTTCCTATAAGGGATACTTAGTCCTTCAAATGGAGGGGTAACACTTTCTATCACCTGTTCTTTGATGTACCATTTGTTGATGAGAACTTGAAGGGATGACTGAGTATTATCAATTTGCCAAGAAGATTCAAACCAATTAAAAAATTCCACTTTAGGATTGAATCTTTCCATATCTTTAAACCATTTATCTCTGAATCATTTTTTTTGCTCCAGGGTGTAAGTAGCTTTATACCATTCTACCTTTTGTTCATTCTCTGGTGCCTTCCACCAGGGATTTAATATCCTTTTGTTGGGGACAAATTTATCTCCAGAAGTAAGAACTCCAATGGAGTCTTTTCTCTCATGAATAGGTTTCATGTCACTAGCAGTAGGGCTTCATATAGTCTCTTCATAATAAACTTTTGGAATAGTTTCGTTTCGAAGTATTATCTTTCTTTACCCACAATTAGTGATAATCCCACCGAAGGTTAATCATAGAGAAGAAAATCGCACCTTGGAATTGATCAAATAAATCATCAATTCTTAAAATAGGATATTTATTACTTATGGTAACCTTATTCAATTGTCAATAGTAAATGCACATTTGTAGGAACCATCTGAAATCAAAGGTAAAAGTTCATAGAACCTTCAACTCAACAAGGTTCTATATGAGTGGTCTTATTCCCTCACCTTTCTTAAATTGCTCCTATGACGCAAATTCAAAATACCTTAAACTTTTGATATGCTAGACTCTTGGTCCTTTCGCTAACTCGCTTACCAATCTTATCCTTTGATCAATAATCCATGGGATTTTACCTTATACTCTAAACCAACCCCTTTAAGTGACCTTACTTAGGTCTATTAACAATCAAAACTAATAAATTTACGACACAACCCATGCACAAGTCCTTTAAAATGTTCCATATTTAATGTGAGCAATCATTTCTTACTTTATAGATTCATACCTTGACAAAACATACTACCACGATCATAGACTTAAAATGAAAAACTTTAATTCTGATTCCAACTATACTGTTTACCATAATCGAAACCACAAAGAAGCTATCATCACACTCGAGCAGAACGTTTGTAAACTTCTTTCTCAAATATTATCCTACAGTTTCTAAAACATATGAATGACACGTAACACTATCATCATAACTAGAGAGTACAAGATGGAACCACTTTCTTCTGAACCCAATTCTTTATTCTCTCTAAAGAAACATCTTTTAACCTTGAAATAAGAGTAAATATCCTTGTTTTTACCTCCTTCTAAAGGCTAAACTACATCCACTAAATATTTTCATTTCTGACTCTAGCTCCTTTCAATTCTATTTGAGCTATGTCTGAACACTTCCTACAACTTTTCATACAACCACTTTACTCAGAAAATAGTAGCAAACCACATCTTAAGATACCTGCAAGTCATTATTGGCCTAACCTGATATATACAAGCCACTTAGTTCACATAATATAAGAAATAGAACAATGAGAGTAAAACAATAGTCCAAGTCCAAATATTTTATAAAAGCAAAGAGGAAGACTAATGCACGTGTCTTATCATAGCCATCTAATAAAATAGAATAAATTGGGCCTAGCCCATACATCATGTTCAAAAGAGAAAATACATGAAAGAAAGTGAAAACAATAAAGTCCGTCCTCAAAGCAGGAGGACTCACCAAAGCTCGGGAATTAATCAAATCACCCACTAGCCACAAAACTAAGCACTCTCAATATCGTACCCTACATTTGGGTTAAATGTAGGCAAGAGTATGTGTTAGTACAAAAACAGTGTACCAAGTATGATATCCATGCATAAAAATATTTAAATCATTCTAAAGGGGACATTTCATTTCATGAAATGCAATTGACCAAGCTAAAATATGATAATAAAGAGTTATAAAACATAGTCATAAATCATGGTCAATCCGAGCTAACTTAATCTTTAAAACCTTTGAACTCATATGTGATACTTCTTGAAGTAACCTTAGTTCATTATTACTTGTAGGGAATTAGACTTAACTGACATAGAGACCATGTGAGTGATAACATGATCCCCCGATGTCTCCCACACCGAAAAGGGTTGTTCTACTTGCCGAAGGTAGAACCTTGAACTTCTAGCTTAAGTGGATCCTTTCGCTAATCAACCTATGGGGGCAGATAATTAAGGTATAAGGAATTTGCTACAAGAAACCTAACCTCTACTAACGGGGGAGCTTCCATCTCATGAGATTGCTTCTAGAAACCCGACCTCTATTACGGGAGAACTTCCATCCCATCATCAATATCCACTAAATGCTAAGCATAAATCCCACATAGTAGTCATTTCTTACTTTACTTCATTAATCATTTAAAGGTACCTTTGTACAACTAAACCAAGCTAGTTCATTAGGATAAATCTTACTCTTTGATTCAATTAGGTGAGAAAGACTTTCAACCTAATGATGAGTCTGAGATTTTGACTCATTTGGACTTTGTTTTGATAGTATAAGTGTCCTCAAATGCCTATTTTATGTTCGAAACTAATGTTAAAGTTTTGATTACAGCTATGAAGGTTATAAAGAGCAAGGCAAGGAAATGATCGGACAAAAAGGAACTAAAGAGTTGAAGAAGTGAATAAAAAGCAATCATGGCGATCGCCAAGACCACTCGGTGCACCACCGAGTGGCAACAGAATTGGTCAGTCAGCGGATCGCAAATCGATTATGCGATAACAAATTGCATCACACAAAGTTACAAGACCTATGATGTTGAAGGCCAATGCAAAATCACGATGGAAGAGGACAATCATCGGATCACCAATCCACTCGGTCAAGCACGACTTAATACACCGAGTGAACTTTCAGGCAAAATTTTGTGAAACTAAAAATTGGATTTTAAATGGAATTTTGAGGGAGTTCCCCCCCCCCCCCCCCCCCCCCTCAGATATTACAGTTCCCATGCTAGACTTAGAGTTTTCTCTTAATTTTTTAGTGCTAATTATAGAATTTTAAGGATTTTGAAAGGGGGTCTTGGAATTTAGTCTATGCAAAGCATTGTAATGGCTTGGAGATTCTTACCCAGATCATGGCTAATGCATTTGGTAACTGTTTTTCTATTTTTATGATGTGTAGCTAAAACCTCAATTCATGGGGTGTGATCATGTCTTTATTTGTCTAATTATTTGATGGGTATTGTTGTTTGATAATGAAATTGTTGTTTTAATGTGGGTTTAATCATTACTTGAATTTTAATCTATAAATTGTAGTTGCAAAAATGCATTTCTAATTTTGAGTTCTTAACTTGACTGAGAAAGGGGTTTTGGGATTTTATGATTTGTGGCGATTGGGTCAATATGGGTTCAACTCGAGAAAGTGAATCTTGTATCCAATCCTACCCATCTAGCTCTAGAGAGTGGATGTATTAAGGTTGTGGGCAGATTATCTTGTTAAGCTTGTTGATGTTCGAAATAGCTCACATGAATTGTAATAGTTATTCGAGAAAAATCTATAACATTTAAAGTCTATCCTACACATAGTGTTTCAATAACTCATTGTTAGATTTCAATTGCCCATATAGCATAATTATCTAATAAGCGATCACATCCCAAGAACTCCTCTCTATATTATTATTTTTCCCTTATTTTCATTATTGTTTCAACTGTTCATTGTAAATCCAAACCCACAAATAACATTCAGTGTCATCCTTTCAGATTTATTTGTATGTTATCAATTATTTTTATTCCTATAATTGTTTAGATCAAATTTGTACTTTATAACTGAATATTAGACATGTACCACTCCCTGTGTTCTCCACCCTAATTCTTCATTGGGTTTTATACTCATTAACTATTGTTTACACCTAGAATTGGATGAGGGAGAGTTTTATGATCCTTAGGATGATCAATTACTGCATGCCCGAAGATTAGAGCTTCGCTCCAAGGCAATGCATGATCCATCTAGGATCCTAACAACTCAGGCTCCTCCTCCTCCAGCTCCAGCAAGGACAAGGGTCCAGGCACCGCCAAAATAAAGTCCTCCTCCCTGGTCTCTAAAAGATCGTGGGATTAAGGACCATCTAAGAAGAGAAGAGACTGTCAACATATTGTGTAGTGGAGAACATCCAAATGTGTGGGACACCCTCAAGCTCCACAGGTTCGAGGTCTTTACCATGCCTCGTGGCCTATAGATTTCTTCATGGGTCCAAGAGTTTTATGATGCCTATACTGACTTGCTGCCTCAGGGGAAAAAGAAGGCTAGTGCCTTCAAGTTGGGAAACTTCATGATGGTCTGAGGGAAGAAAGTTAAATGCAATAGTGATGATATAAATGTTGTGTTTCACAGGGCTACATACTTCATACATGAATTCCAAAGTATGATCACATCAATGACTCTGGATGACCTCAAACATTGGCTAGTGATGTTTGCATAATCAATGACACAACTTCCAATGAACCTGTGTACGATCGTGCAATAGTATAATAACCCAACTAATGGTTTCGGTCGAGTCCCAAGGGAATGGTTTCAAGAATTAATAGAAAAATAAAATTAAGTTCTAGCTAGTCATAGCTAAATATATTAACGACTAAAAACATTATAAATTAAAAAGGGGGGACACAAAAGTGTCAAATATCGATTTGGGGGTTTTGTCACAAATATAGGAAAAAAATAGTAAAATTAACAAGAATTCTATAAATGAAAGGGGATTCTTAGGGTGTGACCGCAATATATGTTGATTTAAATCGTTGGTTACATGCTTTCGATAGGAAATTTGTAAGATAATAGTAACTAGGCTAAGCTTTACATGGAAATAAGTTTCATCTCGGGCAAGTTACCCCGTTTCAAATTGGTTCCTCTTGGACACCCATTAGCCGCATGAAGGCCAGCCTACGCCTTACCCCACTCACTCTCTCATGCTGAGTGTTAGGATATGGGACTAGGGCTCACCCTCTCGGGTTGAACATCATGTCGACCACTCCTTAGGCCATCTGTTTAGCGATCTTGGTTTCACGACCTCTCTCTCCAGCAAGCCGAAAAAACATGGGTGGTTTTGTATTTGCATGTACAAATCCATTAAATTAAAACACAACCACTAGGTGAAATCACCATTAAAATACATCTAACCTATCAGCAAGCAAAAATCAACAATAATCTTAACACATATTTGTTAAATCACACCCCAAGAATGGAGGTTTTTAGACACACATCAAGAGATATAAATTTATACCTAAATGAGCTTGCATTCAAATGGGTATGAACATTTAAGTCTTGTTACAGGCCAAAAATGAAGAATCCAAGAGACCCAAGTCCAAATCCTTGGAGATGAAACCCTCGTTATCTTCAAGTTTACAAAACCCTCTCCAAACATAGAGCAATAATAAAAGTACTAAAATTTATATTAAGAATCTGATATTTTCTAATGATATATTCTCTATAACTCTCAACGAGTATTTATAGTTTCCAAAAATCTTTGTTGTGATGGATCATTTGACGATACTAGTTGGAATCGCTGATCAACTCAGGGATTTGCCCTTTAGTTTAGCTCATCACCTTCTTGCACCATCCTTCGGCATCATCATGCTCTAGGTCATTGGGCGATATAGTACTGCTTCGCAAAACTTCTGGGTGATGTGCCGACTACTCCCTTATTTCGATGTCTTGATCCTTTCTTTCAAGCTCAACACACTGGAAGAAAAGACAAAGTTAGACCCTTCAGCTATTCATCAAGTGGACTCAGCAATCCTCGTGCCTTCATTTTCTCAGTCTTTTCAGCCCTTTCGTTCTTTTTGCGAAGTAGTATCCATGCTTTCTTTCAATTTTCAAATACCTGAAACTTAAGGGTTTTCATCAGTTATTGAGATAAAAAAGGTATTTGAGGACATAATTTCTATTAAAATATAGCCTTAAATGAGTCCAATTTGTGGACTCATCAACACCCCCAACTTAAAATTTTGCTTGTCCTCAAGCAAATCGAGTTCAGCTGATCACAAAGGGTGTCTCAAACAGTTCTACACATGACTCAATCATGAATGTACACAACAAGACTCAAGTTACTTATGCAAAGATCAATTGTGTACTCAAAGATTCAAGTTGTGACACACCATTACCAAAGATTCTCATAGTCCCAATACTTACTACTTGTGCAAGTTCAAGATCAACAAAAAATATCTAAATGCCCTCACATAAAGAATGATTTCATATTCACACAAAGAGTTTAATCACTTCAAGATCAGGAATTAGATGCAACACTCACATATAAAAAAAGGAACACAATGCATGTTTTCACCCGTATGTTTGCCCTTATTTTCCAATCGACTTTTGATTTGGCTTACTCAAGATCAAAAAGCTCTTTTCAAGGCTTGAAATAGGGCTGAGTGCAAAGGTATGGTCATTTAGGCTCAGTGACTTCTTCATCCTCGTGAGATGTGGTGTTATCAAAACGTCCTCCTTTCCCTAATAATTTTTTCTTCTAGTGCTTCTAAGTCATCCTTTTATTCACTCTCTATGTATAGCTTGGAAACCCAATTCCTTTTGCTCTTTTTATTCCACAACTATTTTTTTGAAGGGTTTCTATTTTGTCTTGCAATACCATGGATTAAGGGAGACTTTTCTTGCACTTCTTGACTTCACCTTTCTTTTTCACCACACCCCCAAATTAGGCTTTTAGCCTAAGTTGGTTATTTACTAAACCACAAATCAAGAGGATTATAAGTAGTGGGTCAAGTAAGTCTAGGGTTCATCAAGGTTCTTCCAAAGAAAGGTAAGGCTCAAGGGGTGTTCAAAAGAGTTTCACACGCTCACGGGTAGGCCACAAAAGAGGTATATGTCAAATTTGGTTCACACTCTTTAAAGTTGCCTAAGAACATTTCAAGAGCACACCTTTCTAAATCAATCAGACTAACGAGGCAAATTTTGGGTTTATTCAGGCATGTTCAAAGTAAGCTAATCACACAAGGCATTGACACTTAAGTCAAACAAGATTACAAACTTTTGCTAGTCTGCAACGGTCATTACAAGAGAATCAATTCGATAAATGGCTAATCACAACGAGATGCAAAGAGTTCACTTATTGTCTATGCAACTTCATTTGGTCTCGTCATAGCCGTGCATTCATGTTCATTCGATTGATAGAACTATTGAAGTCATCAGTATTAATCGGAACTGAGACTTAAATTTTGCCAAAGAACAACAGCATTCAACACACAAGAGGTGGCAAAAATGTGCGAAAAATTAAAAATTTTTTGGAAGGGTTAAAATCGTTTCTGTACTTTAAAAAAAAGAGAGCCATGAGCTCAAACATCCACAAAAAGTAGTGTAAAAAAAAATTTAAACAAAACAACCCAAATAAATATACAAAACACAAACGCAAATAGCAACAAAAGGTGAGCCTTACCCCACCACAAATAAAAACACATTTGCCTTCAAATGCATTTAACAATACCCAAAAGTAAAAATATGTAAGGCAAATAAGGAGATAAAGAAGTGATCTTGGCTAGGCGATTGCTCTATCTGTCAGGGAGGCATGGTTCTCCTGTGACTTTGGGTGTAGACCTTCCACAATTTTAGCATTAAAAAGAAGGTGAGGTGGGGAGGTTAAGCAAATAGTTGAGTGATTCAGCGAACTCTGCACAACATTGCCAAGAAATCCAATACGCCTATTTTCGACCCACCTTCTCGAATGTCTTAGTTGCCAAGTCAATTGTCGTGTCGTCGACTAATCACATGTTTCACCGAGTGTTATAGATCTTTCCAGCAAAACTATGTGTTCAAATGACGATCACCATCGAGATCACCAACAGAGTTGGCGATGCACCAATGATTTCTCAAGCTCACTGAGTTTTAAGGACTCCACTTTTGGGGATGTTTGGAGTCAAACAGCGGTTAAGGTTGAGTTCACTGACCTCTTCGGCGACTCGCCAGTTTGATATGTTGCTTGTCACTCCACACTTTTTGAGCACTTCTTGCACTTCCACCTATACAAGCCAGCACACCATTATTTTACTAATATGGAAGTATATAAAATATTAATGGGTTTTGGGTTGCCTCCCAAATAGCACCTTAGTTAATGTCGTGGCACAATGCAAGTTTGCAGCTATTCTTCATTTTTGGAGTCGCCCATGTTGTAATTAGGCTAGTCCTCGGTGAATGGTTGGTATTGACTTGATATCAGATGGCCGATTTGGGCATTTTGCAATTGAATAGTCATGGATTGAGAGGCTAACACTTCGTTTAGAATTTTGATGTTCTCCTTCACCTCATTCAACATCTTCTCATGTGCCTCCCAATCTTCTATTGAATGAGTAACAGGGCTTCGTCATCCTACACACCTCTATACTTCTTCCCATGTTTACACTCTTGGAGGGAGGAATGCTTTTCTTTTCCTATGGCTTGTACTTTTGATTTCGTGACTCGAGTGGATAGAACATCCAACTGGGTGACTAGTGTGTCCCACTCCTACATTTTTCTAGCTTTTTTGTTGGGTTCTACCATGCCATTTAGGAGTCT
Organism: Solanum bulbocastanum; assembly: GCA_037074985.1. Taxonomy (NCBI): domain Eukaryota; kingdom Viridiplantae; phylum Streptophyta; class Magnoliopsida; order Solanales; family Solanaceae; genus Solanum; species Solanum bulbocastanum. The sequence continues at coordinate 30,264,819 of CM073597.1, read as the reverse complement.
TGCTACAACTTCATAGGGCTGGTGTAGCATACCGTCATTACAAAGCTGATCATATATACATCTATTCTCGAGTCTAAGACCCTTGTAGAAGCACTCCAATAGCCCCTTGTCTGTCATCCTGTAAGATGGGCATGGTTGCATCATTGCTTGAAACTTCAGCCACATTTCCTGTATCGTCTCATCCCTTAACTGTTTAAAGGTCAGGAGGTTGTCCCTGAGGTTCAATAGTTTCAGAAGGGGTTGATCCATGTGATATCCATAATGATTTTCCATCATTCGTTCCTTGATTTGATATTCAAACTAGTAAAACAAACTACAATTTAGATTAGTTAACCTAAAACTAGCAAGACTCAAAAATTCTATTTAACTAAGAATTCCCAAATAGCACCACTCTCCAGTAGGTGCGCCATTTTGATGTTTGCATAATCAATGACGATGCAAGTGTTTACGATCGTGCAATAGTATAATAACCCAACCAAAGGTTGGGGTCGAGTCCCAAGGGAGTGTTTTCGAGAATTAAGAGAAAAATAAAATTAAATTCTAACTAGTCGTAGCTAAAGATATTAATGACTAAAAATATTGTAAATTAATAAGGGGGCACACAAAAGTGTCAAATATCGATTTGGGGGGTTTTGTCACAAATATAGAAAAAATAGTAAAATAAACTAGAATTATATAAATGAGAGGGGATTCTTAGGGTGTGACCGCAATATATATTGATTTAAATTATTGGGAACATCCTTTCGATAGTAAATTTGAAAGATAATAGTGACTAGGCAAAGCTTTAGACGAAAATAAGTTCCCTCTCAGGCAACTTACCCCGTTTCAAATAGGTTCCTCTTGGACACCCATTTGCCGCATGAAGGCTTGCCTACGCCTTACCCCACTCATTCTCTTGAGCTGAGCATTAGGATATGGGACTAGGGCTCACCCTCTCAAGCATAACCTCATGTCGACCCACTTCTTAGGCCAATAGTCTAGCGGTATTGGTTTTACGACCTCTCTCTCGAGCAAGCCGAAAACACATGGGTTGTTTTGTATTTGCAACTACAAATCCATTAGATTAAACCACAGCCACTAGGTGAAATCACTAATAAAATACATCTAACCTATTAGCAAGAAAAACCCAACAGCAATCTCAACAGATATTTGCTAAATCACACCCTAAGAATGGGGGTTTTTAGCCACACATCAAGAGATAGAAATTTGTACCTAAATGATCTTGCATTCAAATGGGTATGAACATTTAAGTCTTGTTACAAGCCAAGAATGAAGAATCCAAGAGACAAGTCCAAATCCTTGGAGATGAAACCCTCGTTATCTTCAAGTTTCCAAAACCCTCTCCAAACTTAGAGCAATCATAAAAGAACTAAAATTTATATTAAGAATCTGATATTGTCTAATGATATATTCTCTATAACTCACAACGAGTATTTATAGTTTCCAAAAATCTATTTTGTGACGAATCATTTGGCGACATTAGTTAGAATTGCCGATCAACACGACGATTCTCCCTTTAGTGTAGTTCATTGCCTTCTTGCACCATCCTTCAGCATCATCATTCTCTACATCATTGGGTGATATAGTACTGCTTCGTGAAACTTTTCAGCGATGCGCCGACTACTCCCTTGTTTCGCCGACTTGATAATTTCCTTCAAGGTCAGCACACTGGAACAAAAGGGGAAGTGAGACCCTTGGGCGATTCACCTAGTGGACTCAACAATCCTCAGGCCTTTATTTTCTCATTCTTTAAAGTCTTTTTGTTCCTTTCTGCAAAGTAGTATCCATGTTTTCCTTCAAATCTTCAAATACCTGAAACTTAAGGGTTTTCATCAGATATTGATATAAAATAGGCATTTGAGGATACAATTTCTATTAAAATATAGCCTTAAATGAGTCAAATTTGTGGACTCATCAGTTAGCCCCACCCCTGATTTCCGACACCACCTCGAGGTGGATTAAGGCCGGAGCACCTATAGAGAAGAAGGACCTAAATGTTGTTGCTATATATTGGTTCGAGTTCATCAACAACTCAATCATGCCATCATAGAATGAGTCCATTCTCTGCACCCAAAGGCGGCCTGCCTTGGGTCTATTAGAGCAAGGAAGTGGCATATTATGGGCTTGATCATCGAGCAGGAGATGGTCATGAGGGCCAAGATGCGCCAGTCATCTCTTCCATTCTTGGTGCTGATCAAAGATTTATGTCGAAGGGCTAGTGTTCCTCGAGATGAGAAGAGGGATATTGAGATTACGTCCACATCTTCTATAGACATTCAGTGTATTGAAGCTGAGTACACACAAGATGAGGTATATAGAGGAGAGCAACTCCGGTGGAAACATCCCCGGAGGTCGACATGCTTACTTTGGCCACTGGGCCTTCAGGTACCTTTAGTTTTGCTCCATTCGACACTCCTAGTTCTTCTGCTGCTCCCCCACCCCCTAGATTTGTTGTTGGTACTTTTGGCTCCCGATCTCTGATCACCCAGGCTATGCTTCTCAAGATGGGGCACCTATCCCATTCTGCAGATCATGCTTCCCGACTAGAGGCCGAGGTTCCCTGGATGATTAAGAGAGCTATTATTATTGCATTGATGCCTCTCAAGGCTTCTATTGATGCCCTCACAATGAGAGTAGAGGTTTGTAAGAGAGGCCAGAGTGCTACTGAGGAGGTGACGACCTTGAAGGTGGATATTATTAGACTGAGAAAGGATGTAGACCATATAAAGTCCACAACTTTACTTCACCATTTCGAATGGTGGAGATCCCAGATATACAGAGTGCAGATGTTCCAGCATGTGCTGAGGTGCCTCTGGCTACTACCACAGATGAGATTAGGGCTAATGTTGTTATTGATGAGTCTGAGGCCAAGACTGATGTAGCGCAACTTGGTATGCATGAGGAGGCTATTTTTGAGGGTCTGACTGACTTATAGGAGGCCATGTATATTCAACTGCTCAGGCCTCTTTGAGGGATGTGTCCATGGTGGGCTCATATTGGGCCAAGGTTGATGAGATACGAACCACTGATATCTGACAGATGGAGTGGCGGACATGTAGACTTCACCCCAGGCTTAGCCTGGCTAGATAGTTTTCCCCTCCCTATCTATTACTGTTTATACACTTTTTTGTTTTAGTTGCATTTGAGTACAACTACTTATTTTGTTTAAGCAATAATTTTGAAGAGTGAACCTATTTGACAATATACCTCTTTTGTGGCCACCCTCGTGAGAATTGTGAATCTTATTTTGGCACCCATTGAGCCTTACCCCTTTTCTTGGAAGAAACTTGAACAATTGTTACCTCGCTATATCCCTTCACCCATAACTTAGGCTTTTGGCCTATGTTTGGGGTGTGGTGAAAGAGAAGGAAAGTCAAGAAATATGAAAAATCCCCCTTTGATTTTGATTGTGTTGAAAAAGATGGAACGCATCAATGTAAAAAACAGATCGAAAGGAAATGAAAGAAAAGAAAATGACTGGAAAAAAAGAGAAAGGGTTGTGAAATAAAGTGTGTTAAAAGAATGAAGAATAATGGGGTATCCGGTGATTCATGATGAGTTGAATAATAAGGTGGAGTTTGAATATGTTTGTAATGATTAAAGAAAAGGAGAAAAAGGATGTTTAGGCCATACATCATTAAGGTAGAAGCCACTAACCTAAATGACCATACCTTTACACTCTGCCCCGTTACAAGCCTTAAAAAGACATTTTTGATCTTAAGTGAGCTGAAATGAATGTTGATTGGAAAATAAGGGTAAGCCTATGGGTGGAGTCATGCATGTTTACATCTTTGTGAGTGTGAGAGTTGTATGTTATTCCTAAGCCTTAAATTATTGAGAAATTTTGTGTGAATATGAAATCATCTTTGTTGTGAGGGCATTCGAGTACCTTTGTTGAGCTTGAACTTGCATTTCAAGCAAGTATTGTGAGCTTGAGGACTATTGATAATGGTGAGTCACAATTTGAAACTTTGAGTGCACAAGTGATCATTGTATGAATAATTTCAACCATGTTGTGTGTGTTTATGTTGAGTCTTATGCAGCATTATTAGTAGACATCCTTTTGAACTGCTGATCATGAGTTTTACTTAAGGACAAGAAAAATTTTAAGTTCTGGGTGTTGATGAGTTCGAGATTTCGACTCATTTGGGCTTTGTTTTTATAGTTTAAGTGTCCTGAAATGCCTATTTTATGTTCTAAACTAATAATAAAGTATTGATTTACAGCTATGAAGGTTAAAGAGCAAGGCAAGGACATGACCGGACAAAAAGGAACTAAAGAGATGAAGAAGTGAACCAAAAGCAATCCTGGCAATCGACAATACTACTCGGCGCACCGCCGAGTGGCTTTTTAGCTTATCCAATGTTACAGGACCTGAGATGGTGAAGGCCAATGGAAAAGGAGAATCGGCGGATCGTTGATCCACTCGGTGAGGTGCGATTTAATCCACCGAGTAAACTTTTAGGCAAAATCTCGAGAAAAATATAAATTAGATTTTAAATGGAATTTTGAGGGAGTTCTACCCCAGATATTAGAATTCTCTCCTAGATATTACAGTTCCCATTCTATGCTTAGAGTTTCTCTTAATTTTTTAGTGCTAATTGTAGAATTTTGAGGATTTTGAAAGTGGGACTTTGAATTTAATCTTTCCAAAGCATTGTAAAGGCATGGAGACTCTTACGTAGATCATGGACAATGCATTTAGTAACCGTTTCTCTATTTTTTATGATTGTAGCTAAAACCCCAATTCTTGGAGTGTGATCATATGTTTATTTGTCTAATTATCTTATGGGTATTGTTGTTTGATAATGAAATTACTATTTTATGTGGGTTTAATCTTTATTTGAGTTTTAATCTATGAATTGTAGTTGCAAATGCAATTCTAATTTTGAGTTCTTAGCTTGCTTGAGAAAGGGATTTTGGGACCAAAACTTTTGATTAATGATTTTTTGGTATTGGATCAATATTGGTTCAGCTCGAGAGAGTGAATCTTGAATCCAATCATATCTATCTAGCTCGAGAGAATGGATGTATTAAGGTTGTGGGCTGATTATCTTGTTAAGCTTGTTGATGTTCGGAAGAAATAACATGAATCGTAATAGTTATTTGAGAAAAAGCTATTACACTAAAAATCTAGCCTAGCCACAATGTTTCAGCAACTCATTGTTAGATTTTAATTACTCATATAACATAATAAGCTTATAAGTGATCACATCTCAAGAACTCCTCTCTATATTGTTATTTTCCCCTATTTTCATTGTTGTTTCAGTTGTTCATTGCAAATCCAAACCCCCATCTGACATTTGTTGTCATCTTTTTAGATTTATTTGTATGTTTTTAATAATTTGTATTCCTATAACTGTTTAGATCACATTTGTACTTCATAAATGAATTTTAGAAACATACCACTCCCTGTGTGTTCGACCCCAACTCATCGTTGGGTTTTATACTGACTAATGGTCATTTACACCTAGCATTAGATAAGGTGTTCTTGAAACATTAATCCCTTAAGAATCTTTTGTATGTGAGAAAACCTTCAACATCATGCTAGTTATGTGTTTATGAGTATATCATTTCACAACACAACATCATCAATGGTATTTTACTCTTGAAGTATCCTTAAATAATTTGCATATATTTCATAAGAAAATGCATAAAGTCCGTAATTTACCTCGTGAGATTCTAAACCCACTTTCAATTATCAACACTTAGAAAACATGGGTTAGATATGGATATCATCATAAATATATGTAAAGCTTGTAATACATGCTCAATTTCATAAAATTCTTTCTTGAAGATCAATATCCCACACCATATGATTCACAACTTGAAAACATAGGGGATTACATGGGTTCATGGGGAAATCATCATTAAATTATTGTAATTCATCAATTCAAGCATTAGAGATAATAATTCAATCATTTAAATCAACATTTAAGAAAACCTATGACAATTTAAGAAAATCCTAACTCAATTGGGGAATTCTACCTTTTGAAATAGAGGAATTTGGGAACTCTATGGATGAAAGCAATCCATGGATGAAAACTATCGTACGATCCAAATGCTAGCCTTCAATGGAGAAATTGAGACCTTAGCTTGAAACCCTAGAAGAATCCTTCTTCTTTTTCTTGATTTTCTGGAGAGAGAATTATTTGAGAGGAATTTGGTTTTGTTTTGGGAATTTTGAAGAATGAAGTAAATGTGTTTATTTGGTGGTTGAAAAACCTATATAGGGGTCCTAACATAGGCAAAATGACGTAATATAAGAATTAATTAATTAGGAAAAGACCCAACTTCCCCTGAGTTAATTGTCAGCTGTCACCGACCTACCAACCGACGGACCTAGTCGACGGACTTTGGTCTAACCTATGGCCCGTCTTGGTGGATAGTGGCTGGTGGTCAGAGATCTTTGCCCAGATCTACGGTTCCTTGACCTTGGGGCATGGACCCACCTACAGCCCGTAAGTCCCGTCGGGGTCCATGGCTTGGACAATTTTGAGTGGCCAATCCATGGACCCACATACGGTCCGTTGTTCAGCCCACGGGCCATTGTTGGCCATAGTGGATGGTACCTGGAAAATGCTGAAATCTGATATGGTGCCCTCTTTCGGATTCAGGGTGTTACAATATCTCCCACTTGGGACTATTCATCCTTGAATGATATTCAATCTGGTTCTAAAAGAGTAGGAGAGGAACTAATAACCCAATCTACAATGCAATGCATACAGCCAAGGAGGAACTATCGACCCCAAGCTCAGACGTTGTCCAAACATCATAAGAGGGGTGAAACTAACTCTATCAGCCCATTATGCATGAAATGCACAAAAATAAGGAGGAAACATAAAATCCAAGCTCAACATACTCAAATTCATCATAAGGAAGTAGGAACTATATCTAGCAGCCCAATATGCATGAATTTTTAAAAATTATTGATGTTCAAGGAGGAACTACCTTCTCCAAGCTAAAAGCATGCTCAACATAATCTCATGGAGCTCATATGCAATACACTCTCAGAAAGCATATCTAAAGCATGTTCATCAATTTACCTCATGAAGTCTATAGGCAACTCATACTCAATGCACAACAACATATGGAAAATCTAGCATGTAAACTCACTTTCTTTTAAAATAGAAGTTTTCATGAGCATGCATAACATAAGGAAATCATGGAAACACATAAAACACATGACTCCAAAAACAAGGACAAACCAAGAGGAAACTCATTACCTCAAGCTAGAATAGGAGTAGAAGAAAAGAGTTGAGGATAGCGGGATATCATCGTCTTCTGCCTCCAAAGTAGCACCCTCAACTAACTGATTCCTCCACAAAACCTTCACGGAAGCTATCTCCTTGTTTCTCAATATCTTGACTTGCCGGCCTCGAATCTCTACCTAAACTTCCTCATAAGAAATAATTTCATAAACTCCCAAACCTTTTAGGGGGACTATGGATGTCGGATCTCCAACACACTTCTTAAGCATAGATACATGGAATACGGAATGTGTTGTTGCCAATTCATTTGGCAAATCTATCTCATAAGCAACCTTACAAATGCGTCTCAACACTTGATATGGGCCTACATACCGGAGACTAAGTTTCCCCTTTTGTCCAAACCTCATTACAACCTTTATGGGTGAGATTTTATGGTAAACCCAATCGTTAGTTTCAAACTCTAGATCCCTTCTTCTCAAATCGAGATAGGAATTTTTACGACTTTGAGTTGTTTTCAACTTTTCCATTATAGGCTGAACTTTCTCCATGGCCTCTTGTACGAATTCGGGACCTATTAGGGCAACTTCACCCACCTCAAACCAACCTATGGGAGATCTAAACCTTCTACAATATAAGTCCTCAAATGGAGCCAAATCGATAGTTAAGTGATAAGTGTTATTGTAAGCAAACTCCATCAATGGAAAATGGTCATCCCAATTGCCCTTAAAATTAGTCACACAAGCCCTTAGCATATCTTTCAAAGTTTCGATAGTACACTCCGCTTTCCCATCGGTTTGGGGATGAAAAGTCGTGCTAAGCTTAACCTTAGTGCCAAGCCCCTTTTGGAATGACTTCTAAAACTGAGAAGTTAATTGAGTACCACGATCGAAAATAATGGACAAGGGAACTCCATGCAACCTTACCATCTCTCTCAAGAACAACTTGGCATGGTCCTCCGTCGAATAGGAAATTGTAATGTGAAAGAAATGAGCCGATTTTGTTATCTGATCTACTATCACCCAAATCGAATCATGTTGTCACCGAGTGCCAGGCAAACCAACTATAAAGTTCATGTTCAAGTCTTCTCACTTCCAAATAGGAATACTAATGTGTTGGGACAAACCTCCTGGTTTTCAATGCTCAACCTTCGCTTTAGTCCATTCACTCTCTCGAGTTGAATGCATGGAAAAAGCTTTAGGATTCACTCTCTCGAGCTGAACCCATGACAACCTAATACCCACAGGCCATCAATTTAGTAATCTTGGTCTTGAAACCTCTCTCTCGAGCAAGCCAAATCACGAAGGTAGAAATGCATTTGCAACTACAACCCTTTAAATTAAACCATAATCACAGAATGAAATTATTTCTAAACAACATTTAAACTAACAATTAGAAATACCCACAAGCTAAATCAACGCACAATCACATAATAACACCCCAAGAATTAGGGATTTAGCTAGACATCATAAAAAGATACAAATCATTACCAAATTGTGTTTCCATCAACTCGTAAGATTAATTTCTTGTTTACAAAGGACTAAGTTGAAGAATATCAAAGACCCACTTCCAATTTCTCCAAAATGGAAAACTACAATTCTTCAAAGCTAAGGAAAATTTGACTGAAAAACATAAAGTTCAAAACTAAAAAATTACTATAATCTAATGTTTAGAATAAAATTTGATTCCTAGATAAAAATTCCATTCTAAACTTAATGTTTGAAAATGTATTTATAGTTGCCAAAATATATTATGAAGGACCATTTGGCATAGTAAGTCAGGATCGCCGATCCACTCGGTGATCCGCCCTTTGGTCAGTTCCCTCGCCTTCAGCATCCTCAAGTCATGTAACTTTGGGCGATACAGCATTGCATCACAGAACCACTCGGCGACATGCCGACTGCTCCTTTCTCTTGCCAAATTGATTTTCTCCTTCAAGGCTTGGCACACTGAAACTTTAGGCGAGATAGTGGCCATTCAGCAACTCGCCCAATGAACTTAGCGATCACCAGGCCTTCTTTTCTTCATTCTTTCAACTGCTTTGTTCTTTTTTGCACAATATTGTCCATGCATCATTCTTCAATCCGTATACCTATAAATCAAGGATTTTACATAAGTTATTGGCACAAAAAAAGCAGTTGAGAACACAAAATCTATCCAATTAAAGCCCTAAATGAGTCCAAATCTTGGACTCATCAAACACATCTACATGTTCTCCATACAAATAGTGTCTCCAAATCTTTAGAGCGAAAACGAATGTCGCTTATTCAAGGTCGTGAGTAGGATAACTCTTCTCATGGATTTTAAGTTGCCTTGAGGAATAGGCAATAACTTTCCCATTTTACATAAGAATACACCCTAACCCAATTCTCCTGGCCTCACAATAAACCCCAAAACCATTTCTGCCTTCCGATAAGGTCAACACCGGAGCGAAAGTAAGTCTATCTTACAACTCTAAGAAACTTTTCTCACAAGCTTTGGACCATATGAACTTAGCCTTCTTTTGAGTCAAAGCAGTCAAATGAGAGGTAATTGAAGAGAAACCCTCAACAAACCTTCTATACTAACTGGCTAAACCCAAGAAACTTCTAACGTCTAAGGGAGTTAGAGGTCTAGGCCAACTCTTGACCGTATCCATCTTCTTAGGATCTACATCAATATCCTTACTCGAAACAATATGACCAAGGAAAGCTATGGACCTTAACAAAAATTCACGTTTGCTAAATTTTCCAAATATTTGTTGGTCCTTTAATATTTGGAACACTATCCTCAAATGATCAATATGCTCATTCTCACTTCTTGAGTAGATCAAAATATCATTGATGAACATAATCACAAACATGTCAAGGTATTGTTTAAACATCCTATTTATCAAATCCATAAACGCCATAGGAGCATTAGTCAACCCAAAGAGCAATACTAGAAACTCATAATGACCATACCGAGTTTGAAAAGTCATCTTCAGAATGTCATCATTTTTCACCTTCAATTGGTGAAACCCGATAACAGATCAAGGTTAGAGAAATAACTTGCTCCTTGAAATTGGTCAAATAAATCATCTATCCTTGGGAGAGGATACTTGTTCTTAATGGTCGCCTTGTTCAACTGTCGATAATCAATAAACATACAAAGAGAATCATCTTTCATTCTCACAAACAAAATTGGAGCACCCATGAGGAGTTACTCGATTAGATGAAATCCTTATCCAACAAATTTCAATTGTTTCGTTAACTCCTTAAGTTCTACCAGAGCCATACGGTAAGGAGGAATAGAGATAGGTTGCGTATATGGGAGAAGGTTATTATCGAAGTCTATTTCCCGCTTGAGAAGAATACCGGGTAAGTTATCTGGAAACACTTCCAGAAACTCATTTACAATAGAGATCGACTCGAGAGAAGGGGTTTCGGAATCTACATCCCTCACCCTTACTAGATGGTAAAAGCAACCCTTAGAAATCATCTTTCTAGCTTTAAGATAAGAAACAAACTAACCCTTAGGCATATAATTTCCCCTTTCCACTATAGGATAGGCTCATTCGAGAACTGAAACTTGACTACACTAGTTCTACAATCGATAGAAGCATATCATGTGTTCAACTAATCCATACACAAGATAACACAAAAATCTCACATATCAAGCACTGCCAACTCAACAATAGTAAACTCCGTATTCGATACTTATTCTACCAAGTCACATAAACCACTACCTCCCTATTGGCTTAGATCGTCATGGCTTGAGCCAATACTTCAAAAGAAGCCCTAAACTCCGTATTCAACACTTATTCGGCCAATGCATCAATCGAAACTTGAGGAACTTAGGGAGGAGCTTCTTGTTCCCCATTCTCCTTCACATTCCTTCTAGTATAAGCCCTTCATGAAGCCGTATCCTAAAGAACATAGGATAAGGATGAGGAACGAGACTTTATAGAGTTAAACTCTATCGCATGACTTAAGATTGATGAAAGCAGTGGAGTTTCCTAATCATATTGTAGCCTCTCATTCATAAATGTGGTGCTCTTCAAACTCATGAACAAGACTCTACTAGATGTGGCTTATGAGACATCCTAGGAAGATTCTAAACCTTGTGCTTTGATTACCAAGTTTGTCATGACCCAGGGGTACCCCCTAGATGTAACATAGTGTATAGAATCTTGAAGGACTCCATGCAAACCACTTAGCTTTCATAACATAAGAAATAGAACAATGAGAGTAAAATAATAGTCTAAGTCCACATATTTTATAAAAGCAAAGCGGAAGTCTAATACACTTGTCTCAACATAGCCATCTAGTACAATAGAATGAAATTGGGCCTAGCCCATACATCATGTTCCAAATAGAAAATACTTGAAAGAAAGTGCAAACTATAAAGTCCATCCTTGAAGCATGAAGACTCACCAAAGCTCGAGAATCAATAAAATCACCCGCTAGCCAACAAACTGAGTACCCTAAATATCGGACCCTACATTTGGGATAAATGTAAGAAAGTATATGCATTAGTACAAAAAACATGTACCAAGTATGACAATCATGCATAAAAACGTTTATATCGTGCTAAAAGGGACATTTCATTTCATGACATGCAATTGACCAAGCTAAACCATGATAATAAAGAGTTTTAAAACATAAGTCATAAATCATGGTCAATGCGAGATAAATTCATCTTTGAAACCTTTGAACTTATATATGATACTTCTTGAAGTAACCTTAGTTCATTATTACTTGTGGGGAATTAGCCTTAAGCGACATAAAGACTATGTGAGCTATAACATGATCCCGCATTGTCTCCCAAACCAAAAAGGATTGTTCTAGGTAGAACCTTGAACTTCTAGATTAATTGGATCCACTAGCTAATCAACCCATGGGGGCACATAGTTAAGGGATAAGGAGATTTCTATTAGAAACTCGACCTTACTAAAGAGGAAGCTTACATCTCATGAGATTGCTTCTAGAAACCAAAACTCTTCTACGACAGATCTTCCATCCCATCATAAATATCCACTCAGTGCTAAGAATAAATCTCACAGAATAGTCATTTCTTACTTGACTTCATTGATCACAAAAAGGTACCCTTGGACAACAAAACCAAGCTAGTTCATTAGGATAGCTCTTACTCTTTTATTCAATTAGGTGAGAAAGCCTTTCAACCTAAGAATCCTTTCAATGTGAAAAAACCTTTCACATCATGATAGTTATGTGTTTATAAAAATATCCTTTAACAAAAAAACATCATCATTGGTACTTTAATCTCAAAGCACCCTTAAAATATTTGCGTAGATTTCATAAGAAAATGTACGAGTCTATAAGTTACCTCTGAGGTTCAAAATCCACTTTCAATCATCAACTCTTAGAAAACATTGGTGAGATATGAATTTCATCATAAATACATGGAAAGCTTTAAATACATGCTCAATTTCATAAAACTCTTCATGAATGATTCACAACATGAAAACATAGGGGATTACATGGGTTCATAGGCAAATCATCATCAAAGCATTGTAATTTATCAATTCATGCATAAGAGATCATCATTCAAATATTTAAATCAACATTTAAGAGAACCCGTGATAATTGAAGAAAACCATAACTCAATTGGGGAATTCTACCTTTTGAAATATAGGAATTTGGGAACTCCATGGATGAAAACTTTCATACCTTGAATCCAAATGCTAGCATTCAATGGAGAAATTGAGACCTTATCTTGAAACCCTAGATGAATCCTTCTTCTTCTTCAAGTTTCTAGAGAGAGAATTATTTGAGAGGAATTTGGCTTTCTTTTGGGAATGTTCATAGGTCCCGCCGTGGTCCATGGCCTAGACAAATTTTAGTGGCCAATCCATGGAGCCACCTACGGTTGAACCGGGTTGTGGATGGAACCTGGAAAATGCTGAAATTTGACATGGTGCCCTCTTACGAATTTGGGGTGTTACAACGTGGATTCTACAACTAAGACATCCTATGGATGAACCTAGTTAGGGATAAGAAGATTACTACTAGAGACCCTACCTCTACTAACGGGAGAGGCCCCATCTAAATATCCTCTCGGTGCTAAGTAAAATCCCACGGAGTAGTCATTCATTATATTCAGTTCATCATCCATGAAAATGCACAATTAAGTAACCAATACAAGATAAAGTTATTTAGAATAGATCCTAAATCTTTATACAACTTAGGAGAGAAAACCTTTCAACCTTATGAATCTTTATATGAGAAAATCTTTCGCAATCATGATCATAGTAGTATGTGAGAAAACCTTTCTTAATATTATTGATACTTTAATCTTAAAGTATCCTCAAATCATTTACATCATCTTCATAAAAACATGCATATCTTTATAAAATTATATTTCATAGTTCATAAGCTTCATCATGTGTTCATAGTCTAAAATCATTGATCATGCATGGTTTCATATGAATTCAACTCAAAAACATGTAATTACTTCAATTCACACAATAAAAGATAGAAAATAGCTAATTGTATAATAATTGAAAAGAACGCATGAATATTGAAGAAAACCTAATTTCAAATTGAGAACTTGAATTGGTAAAATTTGATGATCTTGGGAACCCTATGGTGGAAACAAATCCATAGGCTAATACTAACATACCTTAGTGATTAAGGCCCAAATGCTACGGTGAATTGAATATCTTGAAGTGAAACCCTATCTTCTTCTTCCTTAGCTTTTAAGAGAACTTAGGGGAATAACTTGTTAGGAAATTAGGATTTAGGAGAATGATATTAGGATGTGTAGTCCTCAGACTAAAAATACTTATATAGGGATTAAAACGACATAGTTTAGGTATTAAACACATTTGAAATGACTAAAATAGCACTGACTTAAAAAGCTAATGGGAGGCCTTCACATACTATTTACCCCTTCACCATAAAGGGTGTCGTGAAACAATGGAGGATTTGAACGACCACCCTTTCCCCTAAACGGGATGTTTACCTCCCATGGGCATTCATGAAAGGTTCAAGATTGGGGTAGGTCTGTGTACCTTCCCATTTACCGACCTTACACTTTCAAACAAAACTTACCAAATTCTAAGGTATTACAATATCTCTCCCTTGGGAACATTCGTCCTTGAATGCAACTTAAACTAGCATAAAGAGAGTAGGGGAAAGAGATTTAGCAACCCAACATTAATGAAATCACATAAATGCACATAACCAAGGAGGAAAATCGACTCCTAGCTAAAACATACTCAAAACTTCATTTCATAAAACATACATGCATGCATATGGAAACATCAAAATGATTATGACACATGAATCCGTAAGAATGAACCATGAGGGACTACATGCCTCAAGATAAAGTAGGATTAGAGGAAAAGAGATGATGATATCGGTCTCGACCGCTCAAGTAGTACGCTCAACCAATTTATTCCTCCACAACACCTTCACAGATGCAACTTCCTTGTTTCTAAACATTGGAACTTTTTGGACTAAAATCATAGCCATAACTTATTCATACAAAATGCTTTATTTTATACCAAGATTTTCTAATGTACTATAGATGTTGGATCACTAATAAATTTCTTCAATAAGGACACATGGAATATCATATGCACAGATGATAATTCAGAAAGCAAGTCTAATTCATAAGTCATCTTGCCTATTTGTCTAAACACTTGATAAGGACAAACATATCAAGGGCTAAGCTTCTCTTTCCTACCAAACCTCATGACACCCTTCATAGGTGAAATCTTCAAGTAAACCCAATCATCAACATCAAACTCAAGATCTCTTTTTCTAACATCGGCATATAACTTTTATCGACTTTGAGCCATTTTCAACCTTTCTCTAATACATTAAAATTTCTCCATAGCCTCATATTCTAATTCTGGACCTATCAAGGCAGCCTCACCAACTTCAAACCAACCTATATGAGATCTAAACCTCCAACCATGTAGAGCTTCAAATAGAGTAATACCAATACTTGAATAATGGCTATTGTTATAAGGAAACTGAATCAAAGGAAAATTATCATCCCAATTACCCTTGAAGTCAATCTAACAAGCTTTCAACATATCTTCAAAAGATTGGATAGTACACTCCATTTCCCATTGGTTTGAGGATGGGAGGTTGTACTAAAATTGACACCTTTTTGGAAAGACTTTCATAATTAAGAAGTAAATTGTGTATCATGCTTGGAGATAATTGATAGGGGTACTCTATGCAACCTAACGATTTACTTTAGATACAACTTTGCATAATCTTTCACCGAATAAGAAACCTTGACGGGAATGAAATGAGTTAACTTCGTCAAATTGAGTCATGTTGCCGCCAAACAAAAGAAACAATAAAGTCATATTCAAATCTTCCCACTTCAAAGTAGGACTACTTATATCTTGGGAAAAACCTCCTGGTATTTGATGAACAACTTTCACTTGTTTGCAATTAGAAAACTTATCCACAAATTTTGGAATATTTTTTTCATCGCATTCCACTGATAGACCTCTCGGAAGTTGCAGTACATCTTGGTGGCTCCTAGGTGAATAGAATACCGAGAACTATGGGCTTTCGCTTAAATTTACTCCCTCACTTTTCAACATTGGGGATACATAAATGAACTTGATATCATAGCAAAATATCTCCCCCTTGGGATAAAACATTTAAAGGGTTTTTTAAGCACCATTGCCTCAACTAAACAAAAATGGGAACAAGAGTTGCTTGTCTTTCACATCAAACACAAAATACAAAAACAAAACCACACTCACATGAATTTACCAAACAAACACCTAGCTGAGCTAGTATATGAACATCACAAACCAATTCTTTCGTATCATCTTCAACATTTGCATCACTACTTATCGAAAACCAGTTTAAGGCATCAGCCAACACATTAGATTTTCCCAAGTATTAAAGGACACTCATGTCATAGTTCTTCAAGAGGTCTATCCATCTATGTTGGTGAAGATTTAGATCCTTTTTCTTGAATACATATTGCAAATTTTTGTGATCAGTAAAGACATCAACATGGACACCATACAATTAATGCCTTCAAATCTATAAGGAAAAAACAACCGCCGCTAATTCCAAATCATGGATAGGATAGTTCTTTTCATGAATCTTAATTTGCCTTGATGCATAAGAAATAACTTTCCATTTTACATAAGAATACACCCTAGTCCAATCCATGAAGCATCACAATAAAGAGAAAATCAATTGGATCTTTCCGATAAAGTCAACAATAGAGTGGAGGTAAGCCTATCTTTCAACTCTTGAAAACACTTCTCACATGTTTCTCACCATAAGAACTTAACCTTTTTTTTTGGGTCAATGTAGTCAATGGAGAGGCAATCGAAGAAAACCCTTCCATAAGCCTTTTATGATATTTGGTCAAACTGAAGAAACTTTAAATATGTGAAGGGGACAGAGGTCTAGGATAACTCTTAACCGCATCCATCTTCTTCGAATATACATCAATACCTTTACCAGAAAACAATGTGACTAAGAAAATCCATAGATCTCAATCAAAACTCATTTTTACTAAACTTTGCAAATAGTTGTCAATTCTTGAGGACTTTTAACATAATTCTCAAGTGATCGGCATGCTCATCCTCACTCCGCAAGTAAATTAAGATGTCATTGATAAACACAGTCACAAACATATCAAGGTATTGTCTAAACACTATGTCATCGATAAACATAATCACAAATAAGGAATGAAGTGATCAAAATCAGACCTGACCTAGGAAGCATGATAGAGTTTCATGAAGTAAAGGGTTTTCCTAAAAGTCATCAAAGCCCTAGGCTCATACGTCTCAGATGCATATAAGATAATTCTAGTAGAGTCTTAGGGATTGGTGTTACCCGATCATTTCCTTCTTTGGGTTAGATAAGCTTGATCCTCCTTTGATGAGTACTTGATATCTACAGGTCATATTTTTATAACTTAAGCTCATGGAAATATTGTATGTTGTGAGAATGGAATCTTGATAATATTTGTAATGGTTTGTGCATTGTGAGTGTGTGGTAGTTGGTTCAGGTTCACATTAATTCAGTATTTTATCATTGTAATGTGAGAAAAGATTTATCTTGGTGATTGTGTTATAGTCTGGACGGCTTTGGTTCATATGGGTTTGTGGGCTAGACGGTGGCTTGATAATTATTTCTTATTTGTAGATTTACCCAAGTTTGATTCGAAAGTTCAGTTCTTAGTAGTTGATCTTGATGGAATGGTCTTAAAGAGGAGTTCACTTGGAGAGATGAGCACTGACTCTAGAAAATCATACCTCAGGCTTTTGGTAACATCAATTATTCTTCATTCTTCTTCCTTATGTTCGAGGACAAATGTAGTTTTTAGTGGTGGATAATAATGACCCGAAAGGTGATGATTCGGGAATTTTGATTTATTTAGGGCTAAATATCTAGATTTTTAGTGTCCTCAATGACTATTTTATGCTCTAAACTAATGTTTAAATGCTAATTTATAGAAATGAAGGAAAAAGAGTAATGCTAGGACATTACTGGGCAAAAAGGAGTAAAAAAGCTGAAGAAAAGCAGGGCTGATGCTCATCAAAGCCACTCGACAAGTGGCCGAGTGGCTTTTTAGCTCTCCAAAAGTTACAGCAGGCCAGCCCATGAACAAAGCCAACTCAGCAAGGAAATTGGAATTTCGGTGACACGTCAAATAGATTGACAATGGAAGTTTTGATGACCTAATGAGTGGGAAACCCAAGCCAAGAAGGCAATGGAGAGGATCATTCAGCGAGTCGCCGACCTGGTCAAAGAAGCTAGACTTATTCCACCGAATAGTTCCAAAGTTGAAAATTTGGGAACATATAAATGTTACTTTAACAGGGAGAAAAGGATTTCTGAAGTGTAGAGAGTTCCCACA
This sequence comes from Solanum bulbocastanum, assembly GCA_037074985.1. Lineage (NCBI taxonomy): Eukaryota > Viridiplantae > Streptophyta > Magnoliopsida > Solanales > Solanaceae > Solanum > Solanum bulbocastanum. The sequence continues at coordinate 30,246,772 of CM073597.1, read as the reverse complement.
CTGTTTAGTTTTGGGTTTTTGATCCCTAACACTGTTCTTTGACTTTTTGAGTAGAGATTTAGGGTTTATTTGATTTGGAATTCAATTTTTGCATTTTGAAGACTTGTAGATTGTTACCCAAGCTGATGGAATACATAGTTGATAAGTATTTCTTGCTCTTTATGATATGTGGCTAAAAACCCCATTCTTGGGAGTGTGATTATGTGATTGAATGCTTCAATTAGCTTATTGGTGTTAGTATTTACTAATTTTGATGTTGACTTGAAATGGATCCAATTGATAGTTGAGTTTCAATTGATGAATTGTAGCTGCCAATACAATTGTAGTCTAGTATTCTAAGCTTGCTTGAGAACTAGGTTTTAGAGTTAAAAATATTAATTGATGATTGTAGTGATTGGGTTATTATATATTTAAAATAAGAAAGTGTGTCTAAATTCAATCTTGCCAATCTAGATTGAAAGAGTAGAGTAATTGACGTATTGGGTTGTTTATATTTGTTATGCTTGTCGAGCTTCGAGAGAACTCGCTTGATTCGTGATAGTTGATTGAGAAATGGCTATTACACCTAAAGTCTAGCCTACCCACTAAGATTTAGAGATTTTTTGTATGTAATAATCACCCATTTAGCTAAATTGGCATTCAATTGGTCACACTCCCAAGGATCCTTCTCTACTTGTTTAGTCCCGATTTTTCGAATTTGTTAATTGTTCACTCAAATCCCCGCAATTGACATTAATTGTCCAACCCCAACCATTTACTTTAATTGTTTCGAAAATGTATACTTCTTCAAGCGATTAGAATATTCTTTTCATTTCGTAATCAAATTCTTTACCGTATCACTCCCTGTGGGGTCGACCTTCACTCTTTGTTGGGTTTATACTTGATTGCAACTTTATACACTTAGAATCAAATTAAGTGTAGTTGAGTGTTATGAAAAATGGTGACAGTGTTGGGGATTGGTGTTTATAATTCTTTTAGTGAAATTTAGTTGTGAACTAATTGTGTTGTAGTTGAATAAACCTTTTTTGTGCATTCTTGGCTTCTCTTAACTAAGTGAAGTGATATGTGTTAATAGGAGCAATGCTAGCCAACTTGGGCTCAATGATAACATCGATAACTTGAACGATGTCAATGAAGATCTGTTGGGAAGCGTGGTGCCATTCGATTGACTCTAGTTGTAGGCAATGCGGTGTTTCATGTGACTAGCACTATGTTGCAGCAGTTGCAAATGAAGGTTCTATTTGGAGGTCTAGCAATCGAGGATCCTCATGACCACATCTGAAACTTTGTGGATGTGTGTGTGGCAGTTTCTTTCAAGAACATTTCTCAAGAGTCAGTTCGACTTAGTTTGTTTTCCTTTTCCATAATGGGGGAAGCAACAAAGTGGTTAGCTGAGTTACCAAGTGATTCAATCACTTTTTGTGAGGATCTCACTAATGTAGTTTATGTAAGGTTTTTCCTCCCTTGAAAATGGAGATGTTGAGAGATAATATTCAAAAAATTAAACGAGAGGATGGTGAACCAATTCATGAGACATGGTTGAGGTTTCAGATGTTGTTCTTCCAATGTCAAACTCATGGACTCCTAAACAATATGTTCTTACAATGCATCTACCAGAGTCTAGATTCAGTTAACATGGGTGTGGCAGCTCGTTTGAGGAGGAATCATGACAACAACCATTTGAAATAGCATCTACTCTTCTTGATGAGATGACAAAAATTAACCGTGCTTAGTATACTAGAGAAGATCAAGTGTCTCCTTTGAACTTTAGGATGACAAAAAAATTGGAAAAAGTCCAAGAACGGGATACTAACATAGCTAAGATGATGACCCAAACTGATCTATTGTCAAAACATGTCATGTGTAGTGGTTCTAACGTTGTTCATGTGATTGGAGTTAATGGAGTGAATTCCAATGAAGCGCAATTTGAAGCTATGTACAATGAGGAAGTACACTTTTCAACAAATCAAGGAGGAGGTTTCTGCCCAAACTATCAAAGGTCAGGCGAGAACCAAGGCTGTAATAAGGATCGCAATGACGGTTGTATAGATCAAGATAGGGAATGGTGTGACTGCGGTACGAACTAGTGAGATCGGGATAGTGACAAAGAATGATATGTACCTCCCCATGAGCATCAAAACACAAAAGAATAAGGGGTTGATCCTGTAAATTTCTGCACTAAAGATATGCATGCACGCATTCTCAACAAAGTGGAAGGATAGGACAAAGTGCTAAAGGAAATTAAGGATGACGTCTCATCTCTGAAAAGAATTGTTACCTCACATTCGGTATCGATTAACTAGTTGGAATCACAAATGGGTCACGTCTCAACTCATTTAAACCCAAGACAAAAAATAGGCTTACCGAGTGACACCATAATCAACCAAAAGAATGAATCTTGAAAGTGTGTCTTCATCGTGCCTCGAATTTAAATAAGGTGCTTCTTGAGAGGCAACCAAGTTTTTATTTTTTAATGTTGTTGTTTTAATAATGGGTGTTAGATGTGCATGTTGAAAATTTGATGTTTTGGGGAAAGAGGAAATTAGGCGAGTTCAGGTACTGTTCGGCAACTCGCCAAACAGGTCGGTGAGCCTAATATGGACTGATGTTTTGACCAACTAAATGGCAGGAGTTCGGTAACCTTCAATAGAAAAAATTACCATTTGACACATTGTGGAATGGTCGACAACAAAAGTCACTATCACCGACTACGGCATAAACTGAAGGGTCAAAAAAGACCTTAACCATTTTAAATTCAAAATTCCCTTTCCTTTCTTATTCTCCGACCTTTGAACTCTTACACTTCATATCAAGTTTGTATTTTTTCTAGTTACTCTTATGTGGGGATCAATTTCTTGGGGATTTGTGTGTTTTTGTTTCCATAATTGCTTGCCTAGCGTTTATTCCTTCTGCTATTAAGGTTGGTATCCCGAACTTGGCTTGATTTTTAGTAATTTGTGACACATGCTCATAATAGTGTTTGATATGTTGCATAATTCCGCGTAATTGATTGATTTTTAGGTGAGAGCAATTGTCGTATCATGTTTATGTTTGTATTTAGCTCATATTTTTTTATTTTAGTGTTTAAAGTGATTGAATCATGGGTGTATGTTGTTTGTATGTTGGGTTTGGTGTGGGTGAATTCTGAGTAACCCTAATTATACTGATCAACTGAATTTTCTCAATGATAGAGCGGGTGAAATCATTCTTAAGGGCTAAAGGGGTTGATTGGTCAATTTTAGACAAATTAGGGGAAGTCTAAGTAACCCAGGGGTCATTATTGATATGGGTCTAGGCTTAATTGCATAGAATAGTGCTTAATTTTCATTAGCGTGGGCTATGGGTCAAAAATTGAAGGTTGGGGTCAAAAAATGGCACGAGAGACCAGTTGGCATGCTTAGTCGAGCTCGCTGAATTACTCATGTATCGCCTTGTTATTCATCATTTTTGCTGATTTTATTCTGTAACATTCGGTGATATTTCGAAGCTTGCCAAGTTTACTCGGTGACTCATCGAATGTCAGTTCAATCGCCCTTTCTCAGTCCTAATTTTACGAGATATTCTACAACATTCAGCAAACTACCTCTAGTGAGCCGAATGAGATCAGCAAATCACCCAAAGGCCCTATGTATCACCGACTTGTGCTAATATCTAAGAAATTTTATTATGTTACTTTCAATGAGCCCGACTTGGCTCAGCGAATTTGTCGGCGAGTTTTCTTACGGATTTTATACTTTGATATTTTTTTGAATTGTTTCTAATGTATTGGTTTATTTTATTTTGTTTTGTAGGTATGGACAGACCTAAGGCTCCAGGCAGAAATCAACCACTCGGGAAGAGAGCATGGGGAATAGTGATAAATGAAGGTGTTGCTCCCTCATGAGCTACACAAGAAAAACTTCCTCCGACAAGGGGGAAAAGCACAAGTAAGGGAAAGAGACATGTTGATCCAAGTCTAGTGGAGGCTAGCTCTGATAGTATGGGCATCTATGAATCCCACCTCACCACATCAGAGTTGAACAATGAGGGCTAGATTGCTAGTCTCCGTATTCGAGCTAGAGGATGATCAGACTTGTCAAAGTAGGTGAGTTGACCAGGTACCTCTAGTACCTCCAGTACAGGCACCTCTGGCTCGATCCCTAAATAGATTAAAGGATGTCGAGTTGAGGACTATCTTAGAGGACGAGGTTGTCGACAGATGGAGTGGTGAACATGTACCTGCAAATGTGGAACACCATCAAGTTCCACAAATTTGAGATTGTTACATGGACCTAAGAAGCATACATACCTACCTGGGTCCGAGAGTTTTATGTTAAATTTGGGAAGTTGATACTAAAGAGGAAGAAGAAGACCAGCTTGTTTGCACGATTGACCATGTGGTGGTGCGCGGTCGAAAGGTGAAATACAGTAGCATTGACATTAATGAGGTGCTGGAGTACACTATGACTGTCATCCACGTTTTGGTAGATATGATACAAAAGAAGACACATGATGATTTAAAGTGGTGGTTGGATCCTCTAATCTCCCCCATCACATCTCCATGGATTGAGCCAAAACTTCGGATAGAGAATAAGGACTTAAATTTTGTTGCCTGGTATTGATTCGACTTTATTAGCAACACCTTGATGACTTCACCAAATGAGTCCATACTCATGTATCCTAAGGCGGCCTTGTTGGGATGCATCATAGAACAGATAGGTTGAATCTCGAGTTGATTATCAAGCAGGAGATTGCCATGAGGGCCAAGCAGAGTCAGATCTCACTTCTGTTCTCGGTGTTGATCATAGAGTTATGTTGGCATGCTCGAGTGCCTTTTGTGGAGAAGACGGATGTGGAAGTGACTCCTACTCCCTCTACTAATATGCAGAGGTTCGAGGTAGAGTAAACTAGAGTTGAAGCTGAGAGGAAGAGAGCTGCACTAGTGGAAACTTCCCCAATTGTCATCGTGGAGATACTATAGACAGACACTATAGACAGACACAACTCCTCCTACTCAGGCGGGTGAGCCTTCAGGTACCCCTGGTACTACTACTATTGTTCCATCTACTTCTGTTGCAACTACTACTTCTACTATTCTTGTTGCTACTTCCCGGCCCCTATTGACCTAGGCTATGTTGTTCAAGATGAGCCATCTGGCCCTATCTTCTATTGTACGTGCCTCTAGGGTAAAGGCTATTGTCCCTAGTATGATTGAGAGGGCCATTGTTGTTATGTTAGCTGCTATAAGGGCTGAGTGAAAAGAGCACTAGGAGTTGATCATCATGCATGGCTTAGCATTAGATGCCCTCACAGTGAGACTGGAGGCATGTTAGCAGAGTGGGTGCCAATCTGATGATTTTACGACTTTGAGAGCCGATGTTTCTAGTGTGAGACGTCACGAGGATGAGGTTAAATTCATGGATCTGTCTATCTTTTTTGGCATGGTGGACCTTCTCGAGATCTCAAGTACAGAGTTGCTAGCTATTTTCGAGATCCCTTCGGCTACTACGACCGGAGATGTTGTTGTGGCATATAAGGATGCAGAGTTTGATGCTCTCCAGACTGATAAGGAGGATCTTGGTACCCGTGATGTAGAAGTTTATGATGACTTGGAGGACCTAGAGAATGCAATGATATAGACAGTTATGGAGGCCTCTCATCGGGACACATTGATGTGTCGTGCAATCTTGGCACATTGACGTTCAAAACTAAGGATTAATTCTAAATCTTGAGTGTATTCATGTGGATATGATCTGTTTGGTAATGTTTGAACAAGTAAAACACTTCGACGCAAAAGATAAAAAGAAAAAAAAGAAGAAACTGATTCTAAAACATGCACCACGGAGCCTAGACGAGTCGTGGTCATGATGACAAGCCGTGTAGAGGCTCGTGGAGTTGAAGTAGTGATGGAAGAGCAAACTGAAATTGGCTAAGTAAGAACCACATAAACCTTGACATGCCATGGTCTCTTTCACGATTCGTCTTAAAGCTCATGAAGGAGGACCAATTTGAAGGATTTAAGGAGCTAAGTTTGGGTATGGCTAAGTAAGGACGACAGACACCCAGATAGGTCATGGTCCTCTTGATGACCTGTTGTGCAGGCCGTAAGAAGATTCCAGTGTGAAGAGATTGAAGAGTTAAGTTTGGGTCGAAGACCACGGTACCCTTGATGGGCCGTGGTAGAATAAATAAGCCGTATAATTTCCCATGGAAGAAATTATAAAAATGAGTCTCACACTGTCTAAGGGTGAGATCACGGTATGCCTCACATGCCGTGAAGCTCATGACGGGCCGTTGTGCCATCTGTGTGACATTCCGACACTTCATTCTTACTATGAGTAGGAATATTTTTGGACAGAATATTTGAATTAATTATGTTTAATTTTTGAATTATCTCGTGATAGCTTGAACGATAGACTACTTTCGATATTCTCTACTTAGGTTTTTATCGATTAACTTTGGATCAAGACTTGAAGATTTTGATTTTGTGTTTGAATATCAAGCTTTATTTGAATTCACAATCTTTGTAAATGATCTCTTTAAATTTATTCAACATATATTTTCCCTTATTCGATTGAAAGAATGAGTTGCTAAATACTAAAACTAGGGTTGTGGGAACCATGTGATGAGTCCGAGATTTGGACTCATTTAGGGCTTTATTTTGGTAGATTTAGTTTCCTCAAATGCATAATTTATGCTATAAACTGATGTTAATGCCTTGATTTTCAGGTATATGAATCGAGGAGCAAAGAAATGACACTAACAGGCAAATAGGAACAAAACAAGCGAAAGGAATAAAGAAAGGCAAGCATGGTGATCGCAAAGAGCATTTGGCGACTCGCCGAGTGGCTATCAGATCGTCGTTTGTTCCAGTGTGCCAAGCCCCGAAGGAAACAACCAAGTCGGCAATGAAAAAGAGCAGTCGTTAGATCATCGAGCAGTTCTGCGAAGCCAAGATAGATAGTCCAAAGTTACAGACCTTGAGGATGTTGAATGTCAAGGAGAAAAGGTGGTGGAAGAGATAAAAGGGCAGCTCACCGATTGGTTCGGCGATCCCGACTAACTTCGCCGAGTGGCCCTTCGTGGCTTATTATTGGCAAATAAAATAAGATTTTGAACATTTAGTTTAGTATCTTTGGAATAGAATTTTAGGTATCTTTTTGAATAAAATTTTTAGTCTAGAGCAGTTTTCTTAGGAGACTTAAGATTTTGAGACTTATCTTGGAGATTTTGCTAGTGGGTTTCAAATTTTCTTCCAATTGGAACATTTTAAAGCTTGAATTCCTCTTACGCAGTTGATGGCTAATCGATTAGGTAAAGATTTTTATATTTTTATGATGTTCGTCTAAAACCCCAATTCATGGGGTGTGATCATGTGATTATGGGTTGAATTAGTGTGTGGGTATTGTTAATTACTAGTCTAAATTCTATTTTGAAGTGGGTTGAATCATTAATTGTGGTTTAATTTCTGAATTGTAGTTGTAAATGCTTTTCTATTTTAGTGTTCTTTGCTTGATTGGAAGAGAGGTTTTAGGAACTAAAATTACTGATTAATGATTTGTATGTATTTGGTTGATATGGGTTCAGGTCAAAAGAGTGAATCCTAAACCCACTCCTACCCATCTTGCTTGAGAGAGAAGATGCATTGAGGTTTTGGGTTGTTCTTAATTGCTATACTTGTTGATGTTCGAGAGAAATCACTTTAAGTGGAATAGTTGTTCGAGAGAAAGCTATTTCATTTATAGTCTGGCCTACCCACTGATATTTAGTTGTTTACTAGTATTTTCAATTACCCATATAATGAAATTCACCTATAATCGATAACATCCCGAGAATCTCTCTCCTTATTGTTATCTCATTACTATGTGATTGATTGTAGTTTGTAATTGCAAACTAAAAGCCCCTATTTGACATTCATGTCACCCCTTTTATTTGATATGTCTTTTTCCGATAATATCCATTCCTATAGCTAGTTAGATCACATTTGTACTTCTTAATTGAATTTTGAATATGTACCGCTCCCTGTGGGATTCGACCCCAGCTCAATTGTTGGGTTTTATATTGTTTAACGATCGTTTGCACCTAGAATTGGATGAAGTGTATTTGAAATGTTAATCACCATGGTGGTAACCTAAGTGTAGATTCACAGAATGAGTAGACTGCGATTATTATTTGCAAAATATCATTCATATGTTTGATATTCATTCTTTCTAATGAGTTCACACATTAGAACTTTCCTGTATCTATCACTTGTTCGAGATAAAAGTGGTAGTTAGGTAAAAGTAGAATTAATTTGTTGGTTTGGAGTAAAAATTAGATTTCGAGAGAAGAGATTTTTGACACCAAAACATGCGAGGATAAAAACAGACAATACTCTAAAATCGAGAGGATTCGAGTGGAAGTTATCTAACAATAATGAGAGGTGTTAGATACATTTAACTCACTGGTATTCTTCAAAGAAACAATCAATCAAAAATTGTTCACGAATGAACACAAAATGTAAAGTCATGGGAAACACAACCCATGTTTCATTCATCTATCATCACAACCTTGAAGTTAAAATCATGTTACTTTTGTTAATTTGAGCAACATAACAAACTTAAGTTACTTGAAATCTACACCTAAACCCATTTTACATTTAGCAATTACTTTTTTAGCAAATAATAACAACAACTGAATAAATGCGGCAGTCAAACTATTTCTGTAAGTAAATTCTATGTGGTATCGACCTCAACTGACGTTAAGTTCTATAGATTGACATTGATGGTTTCACTTCTTAATTAATGTGTAAGTTTGGACGTATCAAATTTTGGCACTGCTACCGAGGAATTTCAAATTAGAAATATTTTACCAGAAATTGTTCTAATTGTAGTTATATTTCCTAATTTTATGTCTTCTTCTTTGTCTGTGTCTTTGACAGGTAATTTCAGTAGTGCATGCCAAATACCAGAAGTAAGGGAGCTCCATTGATTCCTTACTACCCGAAACTTAGAAAGACTATCCGCAAGATAGTGAATGCACAAGAACTTGAGGCTCAGAGGCAAATACTAGGACTTGAGGCTAAGAGAGCTGCTAGAGGTGCTCAGCAAATGTTGTTAATGACCAAACTAGGAAGGCAGAGGAACATGAAGGATTGGAAGATACAGCTCTTCCCCACCGACAACCAAGGGTTCGAGTACATCAACCAACTCATATGGTGTTCGAAGAAGATGACTTAGACTTGGATGGAGCCGGAGCCACCGGAGCAGTAGTGTGCTACCTACATTACCTCTAGGTGTGAAATTCAAAATTACCAATACAATGATTTAGCTGCTGAACTTAAAGGGAATAGAGGTGCATTTGGTGATGATGCCGACCAACATTTAATGAACTTTGTAGCAATATGCAAATCATAGGAAATCCCTGGGGTTAGTCAGACTATTATTATACTGAGGTTATTTTCGTTGCCTCTTAACGAGAGGCGACGAACTGGTTCAATGAAGTGTCAGATGATTCAATTAGAACTTGGACTTAATTGAGGGAAGCATTCGGCTCTATCCTGAATCAAAAGAACTACAAATGAAAGACGAGATAAGTGCACACAAGTAACAACCAGGTGAAGCATTACATCTTAAATGGTGGATATTCAGCCAAAAGCTGAAGAAGTGCCTGAACCATGGTCTTACTCAAAGACATTTAAAACAAGAATTTTATAGATCACTGAATTATGTCACTATGGTTGATGCAATGTGTAGAGGTTCATTAATGAGAAATCAGTTCCCAGAAACTATGCAAATAATGGATGAAGTCTCAAAGAACAATAGAGCATAGCACACCATAGATGCTGAGGTCGTAGATCTTGGGTTCACATTCGAGCTTTCAGCTGAACAGAAGAAGCGAGAAGAAGAAAGGGGCCAAGACATGGCCCACATGAGGACTCAAATGGATCTACTCACAAAATACATTATGTCCGATTCACAAAAGGTTAATGTTGTCTGTGCATCACAGAGGTATGGAGATCAGGACATTGAATTAGATGAGGAGGAAAAATTCTTGAGTAATCAAGGGTGTTTTCAGAATTATAACTTGGGAAACCAAGGATATAATTCTGGAAATCAAGGTCGGAGCTACCCAAGAGAGGGGCAATATGTAACATCGGGAAACAGAGAACAAGGCAATTGAAAGAATAGAGATGGATGTAGAAATGACCACAGTGGTGTATATGTGCCTCAGATCGAGTAGGGGGTAATTCCAGTTGGTCTAAAATAGAGGATATGTTAGCTAAGGTACTGCAAAAGGTTGAATCAATTGATGTAGGTGTAAAAGAAATGAAGAGTGATTTTTCTAGTATGAGTCAGCTAGTGGATTCCCACACCACTTCTATCAAGCATATAGAGCAGCAGTTGGGACAACTATCAATATTGCTAAATCCAAGGAAGAAAAGTTCACTACCAATTGACACTATTCAGAACCCAAAAAAGGATAGGCATTGCATGACAATTACTACCAGAAGAGGTAAGGTCCTGAATTAATCTAAACCTACAAGTATTGAGAAGGAATAGAGCATAGGGAGAAATGAGGTAGCATAGGTTAAAGCTGAATATGCAAATGATACAAGTGGCTCAACCAACAGAGAAGCCGGCTAAGGTAAAGGAAATAGAAACAGATGCAACTTTGCCTTTAGAGCAGATACCAAGACCGCCTCCTTCATATCCGTAAAGACTCAAGAAGAAAACTGAAGATGGGAAGTTTGCAAAGTTTATAACCATGCTGAGGTAGTTATCAGTGCAGATGCAAGGATGTGCGAAGTTCATGAACGACTTGGTGAAAAATAAGAGAGTTGTAAGTTTTGAACCGACCAACAATGTCCATCAATGTAGTGTCATCGCTACAAGGTCCCTTGTGCAGAAAAATGAGGACCCAAGTGCTTTCACTATACTATGCACCATCGGTGCATTCAAGTTTGCAAAAGCCTTATCTGGTCTAGGGGCGAGCATCAATTTGATGCCTCTGGCTATATATAAGCAATTCGATTTGGGTGTTCCAAAACCTACATCGATGAGTTTGATGATGGAAGATAGGTCAGTGAAATGATCTGTGGGTATTTTATGTGATGTGCTCATAAAAGTGGACAACTTTATTTTTCTGGCCGACTTCGTGATCTTGGATTGCAAGGTAGATTTTGAGGTTCCCATAATATTGGGGAGGACATTTTTGGCCACAAAGCGAGCTTTAGTTTATGTTGAGAGTGGAGAGCTAAAGTTTAGACTTAACAATAAAGAGGTAAAATTTAAAATATGCAGGTATATGAAGCAACCACATTACATAAATATGGTGTCTCCAATGATGTCATTGATGAAGGGGATCCAGAAGCTATTATTGAGGAAAGGTTCGTTGTGGAAATATTGGCATCTATGATAATGAATTTTGAAGAAGACTTTCGGGTTGATTATGTGGAGACTCTAAAAGCTCATCAAGGCATGAAGTCACATTCTTATGCTCCAAAGAAATTACACTTAGACCTGAAAAACAAGCCAAATCCTCCAACAAAGTCGTCTATTAAGGAACCACATGTACATGAGCTGAAACAGCTACCTAGTCACCTAAGATGTGTCTTTTTGGGTACTAATAACACATTGCCAGTCATTTTGGCTGTAGATCTAAATGATGAACATGTGCAAGTTGTAATCGAAGTCTTGACAAGGTACGGAAGGGCGATTGGTAGGACTATTCCTAATAACATTGGAATACGCCTGGTTATTTGTACTCATAAAATCCAACTTGAAAAGGATTGCAGTCTGAGTATAGAGCACCAGAGGAGGTTAAACCCACATGTAACACCTCAGATTCAGGAAAGGTTAGAAATGGGTCAAGTGGGAAATGCACAAGCCCAAAAAATGGACTATGGAACCTTCTACAAAGCCCTAGACGAGTCGTAAAGGGGACCACGGTCCATTGAGGGGCTCGTGGTAGGTTTCCAAAACCTCCCCATGTAAGCTTTACTTTGACAGACAGCTAGATGGCTCGTGCTAAGGTTGACGGGCCGTCAAAGTGGTCGTGAATGGGGTCAAGTAAGTGGAGGTCGTCCCCTAGCTATTGGTTAAGGGCCACGGGCATCACAATGGTCTGTGAAGCCCCACACGGACCGTTAGGTCATCCGTGAGGGGTTTTCACTAGACTTAGAGCTTAGGGTAATTTCAAACAATCATATCTTTTAGCACAAAATGAATTAGGTGGCTCATGACCTATCAAATTAAAGCTCTCTGAGTCCTCTTTCTAACGCCATCAAGTTTGCCCAATTTCCATCTCGAAGTGAAAAGTTATTTCCAAAATAGTGAAGCAATGCCAATCTAAATTTCTTAAAGATCCGTTAGACGGGCCGTGGTGGTCATGACGACCTGTGATGGGCTTCTAGTGAGCCAATTCGGCAGTTTTTAAACAAGGGTTATTGGGTCTTTTCCCAATTGTTTTAACTCAATACTAAGTCATTTTTCCTTCTACCTAAAGCCCTGTATAATGATTCTAAACCCCCAAATCACCCAAACTAAATTAATTTTGTTAAATTTACAAAATAAGATCAACCTCCTCATCTCCAATATTTCTCTCTCTAGAAATTGAAGAAGAAATCTAGGGTTTCAAGTTCAAGTCTCCAAATCCTCCATTGCTTTCAAGCTTTTGGCATCAAGGTATGATAGTGTTCATCCATGGATTCCTTCCATCCATGGAGTTCCCAAATTCTCTTATTTTCAAAGTTAGAAATCCCTAATTGAGTTAGGGTTTTCTTCAATTGCCATGAGTTCTCTTCAAAGTTGATTTAAATGATTGAATTATGATCTCTTATGCATGAATTGATGAAATACTATGACTTTTATGATGATTCTCCATGAACCCATGTAAATACCATAATGATATAATGTGGGTTTGGATTATGAAAGAAGATTTTTATGAAATCATGCATGAATTGATAGAATTATATGATTTAATGATGAATTTCTATGAACCCATATCTAACCCATGATTTCTAGATGTTGATGATTGAAATTGGGTTTTGAACCTTGAAACATGAATTATAAAATTATGCATGTTCTTATGAAATCTATGGAAATATTTTAAGGATGCTTTGAGAGTAAAGTATCAATGATGATGTTGATGTTGTGTTGTAGAAAGGATTTGCTCATATACACATGAAAGAATGATTGTGAAGGTATTCTCACATAATAAGGGTTCTTAGGGTTGAAAGGATTTCTCACCTAAAATGAATCAATGCTAGGAAACTAATCTAACGAAGAGGCAAGAGGCGATTACCCGTGTTCCTTTGTGAGCAAGTATGAAAAGATCATGGACGGTGAATGGTTTTCTCATGCATGGTCTAAGAAGCTATCATATGATAAGACAAGGGGCGACTACCCATGTATTTTAAAGATAAGATAAGTCAAGGCTTAATAAATAATCTATGGGAATTTATGCTTAGCAGCGAGAAAACTTTGAGATTGAAGCTCTCCCGAGTTGAGGTCAGGATTCTTGAAGCAATCTCCTTATCCCTTACCTATGTGCCCCGTAAGATGATTGTCTAGATAGACATTGGCTAGTGGATCCACTTAAGCTAGAAGTTCATGGTTCTACCTTGGCTAGTAAGACAACCCTTTTCGGTGTGGGAGACACTGTGGATCATGTTATAGCTCACATGGTCTTTATGTCGGTGAAGGCTCATTCCCACAATAATTATGAACTAAGGTTACTTCAAGAAGTATCTCACATTTGTTCAAAAATGATGTTCACTTACATTGATCATGGTTTTATGACTTATCTCTTTTAACTCCCAAAATAGATGTTTTAGTTTGATCATTGCATACTTATGAAAATATCCCTTTTTAGCTTGATTAAATTTTTTATGCATGGCTATAATACTTGGTACATTGTTTTGTACTAACGTGTACTCTTGCCTACATTTCCCCAAATGTAGGGTTCAACAGTCAGGGTTCTCAGCTTCGTGGCTAGTGGTTGATATCAAGGTTCCCGATCTTTAATGACTCTCATGGTTCGAGGCTAGATACTTGGCTAGTCTTCTTCCTTATTTTAAGTTTTTGACATGATGTATGGGCTAGGCCCAATTTCATTCTATTGTATTAGATGTCCATTGAGACAAAATTTTTAGACTTCCGTTTTACTTTTATAAAATGTTTTGGACTTGAAATGTTGTTTTAAATTTTTTTGTTCTATTTCTTATGTTATGAATGTTAAGTTGATTGTATGGGGCCTCTAGGGGTCCTATACACCATGTTACATCTAAGGTGTACCCTTGGGTCGTGTCATCACCAATACAAGAGGTGGTCAAAAAGAAAATTATAAAGTTTTTGGATGCAGGGTTGGTGTACCCCATTTCTGATTGTCATTGTGTTAGCCCAGTGCAATGTGTGCCCAATAAAGGTTGTATGACAGTGGTTGCAAATTAAAAGAATGAGTTGATTCCACAAAGACCAAACAGGTTGGCGAGTGTGCATGGATTAGAGGAAGCTGAACAAGTGGACCTTGAAGGACCACTTCCCAATGCCACTCACAGATTAGATGCTTGATAGGTTGGCTGGTAAAGGTTGGTATTGCTTCTTTGATAAATACTCTAGGTATAACCAAATTTCAATTGCATCGGATGATTAAGAGAAAACCACCTTTACATGTCCTTATTGTACCTTTGCATTCAAATGCATGCCATTTGGATTGTGTAATGCACCACTGACATTCCAGAGGTATGACTTTGTTAGATTCTAGGGAGGCTACTCTTCTTTTTTGTCGATCGAGCCGCATTCCCTTATTCCACTCGTCCAGCCCTATTCATGAACTTGTACAATCGATGCCACAAATATAGCCAACTCTATTATCAAAGAAATAAGGAAAGAGGCGAAAATATGGCACCAAATATCTGGAGGTATGGAAAGAACAGTTGTGAGAATCGAAAAAACCATTAAAAAAAATGATGATAGTTCATGGAGGTTAGGTGTATGAAGTCTAACTTCTCGAACATGGTAGAGTACACTTTTGATATATTCATCGATGATTTCTTTGTGGTAGGTGATGAAATGTCGTGATATCTTAGCACATTTGATACTCAAAACAAAGGATTATTAAAGAATCGAGTGTATTTATGTAAATATGGTGATGTTTGCACAGGTAAAACATGTTGATGTTAAAGAGAAAAGAAAAGAATAAAACATAGGCTGGAACAAGCACAACAGAGACTAGTACAGCCCGTTGTTGTATTGATGGGTTGGCACACTACCCGTGGTGATGAAGCAGTGAATCTCGACAATTGGATTCTGATGACTAAATTCCAAGTAAAGACCATGGAGCCCTAGACGGGTCGTGGTCCTTTTGACGAGCCGTGAAGATATTAGTGGTGATGAAGCAGTGGACATGGAGATTCTGAGGTTGTAGACAAAATGTCATTAAAGACCATGACGCCTTTGACTGGCCGTGGTCCCTTTCACAAATCGTCAAGTAGCCCATGAAGTGGATCCAGTAAATATGCTTCTAAAAGCTATGAGTTTATAATACCAAGTAAAGACCACAGAACCCAAACGGGTCGTGGTCTTCACAATGAGTCATGATGAAGGCCATAAAGAATTTCTAGTGAACAGGCTTCGAAGACTCATATTTTGTTTAGCCCAAGTACAAACCACTATAGGTTTCACGGACCGTCAGGTCGTCCGTGAAGCTGCCCGACATTTCAATCCTACTTCGAGTAGTACTCTTTTTAGGCAGACTATTTGAATTAATTAGGTCGGATTTTGATTTTATCTCAACACATATGGAACAAGCGACTCAGTTTGAAATATTCTTAACTTTAGTTTTCATTTATTAACATTGAACAAAGCTTCGAAGTTGGATTTCGGTATTCTGAATGTCAAACGTTCATTGAATTTGAAGATTTTCGTAAGTAACTTCTCTTAATATTTTCATTACAAATCTCTTTTTATTCAATAGAAATCATGAATGGCTAAACACCACAACTAGGATTGTAGGAACTATGACAGTAATCTAAACATGAAGTCGTAAATAAAGTAGAAGGTAAATCTTATTTGCAATATTTAACTCAGGATTTGTTATTCATTTGTTCAAATGAGTGCACACATTTGACTTAGTTTGTATCTATCAATTGTTCGAGAGAAAAAAGATAGTTTGGAAAAAGTGGAGTTAATCTGATAAAATGGCATTAAAGCTCAAGTTCGAGAGAAAAGAACTTTACTATCATTGTACGTGACGTTAGAATTTGTTATCACTCGAACACCAAGTGGAATTTAGTGGAAATTATCTAACTAGACTGAGAAACATTAGATATAGTCAACTCGCTTATTATTTGCAAAGACTAAAGTACATGAAACTCATTTACGGATGAACAATAGATATAATGTCATGGGAAACACAATCCTGGTTTCATTAATTTATCAACACAACTTTGGAATCAACATTCTTTTAACTGTCAATCTGGATTTTGTTTATCCATATTGGTTACTTCAACTTTACAACTAATTTTCCGTAATTACACACTTTAGAAATTAATAACAACATTTGGATAAATGTGATACTGAAATTATTTATGTGAAGAAATTCTCTGTAGGATGAACCTCAACTCACGTTGAGTTCTATAAATTCACTTAGACCAATTATAATTCTTAATTGAAGTCCATAAAGAATTTCTAGTGAACAGGCTTCGAAGACGCACATTTTATTTATACTAAGAACAAACCACGGAAAGCTTCACGGACCACGGGTTGTCCGTGAAGTTGCCTAACATTTCAATCCAACTACGAGTATGACTTTTCTTAGAAAGACTATTTGAATTAATTAGGTCGTATATTGTTTTTAGCTCGACACATCCAGAATGAGCGACTCAGTTTGAAATATTCTTAACCTTAGTTTTCATTGATTAACATCGAACGAAGCTTCAAAGTTGGATTTCGGTATTCTGAATATCAAGTGTTCATTGAATTTGCAGATTTTTGTAAGTAACTTCTCTCAATGGTTTCATTACAAATCTCTGTTTGTTCAATAGAAATCATGAGTTGCTAAACACCACAACAAGGGTTGTGGGAACTATGATAGTAATCTAAATATGAATTGTTAAAATGAGTAGTAGGTAAATCGTATTTGCAATATTTAACTCATCTTTCGTTATTCATTTTTTCTAATGAGTGCACGCATTAGAGTCAGCCTGTATCTATCAATTGTTTGAGTAAAAAGTGATAGTTGGGAAAAAGTGGTATTAATATGATAAAATGGCATTAAAAGTCAAGTTTAAGAGAAGAGAACTTTAACATCATTGTACACAAGGATAGAATTTGTTAGCACTCGAAGACCGAGAGGAATTGAGTGGAAATTATCTAACTAGATAGAGAAGCATTAGTTATAGTCATTTCGCCTATAATTTGCAAAGACTAAATTTCCTGAAACTCATTTGCGGATTAACACTTGATATAATGTCATGGGAAACACAACCCTGGTTTCATTTATTTATCAATACAACTTTCGAATCAACATTCTGTTAACTGTCAATTTGGATTTTTTTTTATCAATATTGGTTACTTGAAATTTACAACTAAACTAAATTTATTTTCCATAGTTACTTCCTTTAGAAAATTAATAGCAATATTTGGACAAATGCGACAGTAAAATTATTTCTGTGAAGAAATTCTCTGTGGGATCAAACTCAACTTGTGTTGAGTTCTATAAATTGACTTCGATCGTTTATACTTCTTAATTGAAGTGTAAGTTTGGAAGTATCAAATTTTGGCACCGCTGCCGGGGAATTTCAATTCCGAAGTGTTTTACTAGGAATTATTCAAACTGTAGTTATATTTCCTAATTTTAAGTCTGAGTCTCTTACAGGTGAGTTCGACATTGTATGGAAAATACCAAAAGTAAGGGAGCTCCATTGATTCCGTACAACCCGAAACTTTAAAAAAGTATCCGAAAGATGGTGAACGGACAGGAACTTAAGGCACAAAGGCAAAGATTGGGACTAGAAATTGAGACCGGTGCAAAAGGTGCTCAGTATAATGCTGTGAACAACCCACCTAGGGTGGTGGATGAATATCCAGGAGTGAAAGAAATAGCTCCTCCCTACCGCTAACCACAAGCTCAAAGGGATCGAGCACAAGAACTAGCCGACATGGCATTTGAAGAGAATGACTTAGATTTAGACGGAGCCAAAACCACTGGAGCAATAGTATTACCTATACTCCTCCATGTGTAAAATTTACTATCACCAACACGGTGATTCAAATGCTTAACTTGAAAGTTATGTTTAGAAGTGCAACTAGTGATGATGCGAATCAGCATCTAATGAACTTTGTCACGATATACAAATCACAGGAACACCATGGGGTTAGTCAAGCAACTATGAGGTTGAGGCTATTTCCATTCTCTCACTGGGAGGCAACTAATTAGCTAAATGAGCTACCGGATGATTCAGTCAGGACTTGGAATGAACTGAAGGAGGCTTTCCTGGAACGATTCTACCCTGAATCGAAAAAGTTGCATATGAAAAACTAAATAATTGCACACAAGAAACTACTAGGGGAAGCAATGCATGATACTTGGTGGAGATTCAGCCAAAAGCTAATAAAGTGCCTGAACCATAGTCTTACGAAGAGACATTTAAAACAGGCTTTTTATAGATCTCTAAATTATGGTACTAAGCCTTTTGTTAATGAAGTTTGTGGTGGATCATTCATGAGGAACCCATTTACTGAAACCATGCAGCAAATGAATGAGTTTTCAAAGAATAATAGAGCATGGCACACTAGGGATACTGAAGTGGAAGATCTAGGATTCACTTTTGAGCTATCAACTAAACAAAAGTGAAGAGAGGACGAAAGGGATCAGGATATGACTCACATAAGAACATAGATGAATCTACTCATGAAGAATATTATGGCAGGTTTTGAGGTGGTGAATGCTATAGCAACCCCAAATAGGTATGAAGATCAGGATATTGACTTGGATGAGGAGGCCAAATACTTAGGAAACCAAGGTGGTTTTCGAAATTATAACTCGCGAAACCAAGGGTATAATTCTTAAAATACAGGACAAAACTATTCCAGAGAAGGGCATTATGACATGCTAGCAAATAGAGAGAAGGGCAACTGGTGAAACTGAGATAGATACAAGAATGATCGTAGTGGTGTGTATGCACCCCCAGGTAATAGAGATCGTGCAAGTGGTAGTTCCAGCGGGTCCAAAGGGGAAGATATGTTGGCTATGGTGCTGCAAATGAAAGATTCAACTGACGCAGGTGTGAAGGAGATGAATAATGATTTCTCTGGTATGAGTCAACTGGTAGATTCTACACCACCTCTAGCAAACAAATAGAGCAACAATTGGAGAAATTATCAGAATCACTGAACCAGAAGAAGAATGGGTCACTACCAAGTGATACTATTCTGATTCCTAAGAAGGATGGGCACTACATGGCTATCACCACCAGAAGCGGTAAGATTCTTAATGAACCAATATTTGCTGAAACTGAGCAGGAACAGGAAATAAGATGAGATGAAGTAGAGAAGGTTGAATCTGAACAGGTCGATGATGAAGCAGAGGCTCAACCAAAAGGAAAGCCAGTAGGAATGAAAGAAAAAGATGTTGAGGTAACCTTGCCATTACGGTAGATACCAAGACAACCTCCTCCATTCCTTCAGAGACTCAAGAAGAAAGTTGAAAGATGGGAAATTTGCTAAGTTTATAACCATGTTGAGAAAGTTATCGGCGAACATCCTATTGGCGAAGGCTTTGGAGTAGATGCCAGGATATGCTAAGTTCATGAAGGACTTAGTCACCAAGAAAAGAGTTGTAAGTTTTGACTTAACTGAAAATATTAATCATTACAGCGCTATTGCTACTAGGTATTTTGTGTAGAAAAAGGAGATCCACGTGCATTCACTATACCTTGCACCATAAGATCATTTGAGTTTGCAAAGGCTCTGTGTGACTTTCGGGCTAGTATAAATTTGATGTCAGTGGCCATCTACAAGCAACTAGGCTTGGGAGTTCCAAAACCCACAGTAATGAGGTTGATGATGGCGGATAGGTCAGTAAAGTGACCTGTGGGTATCTTATGTGATCTTTTCGTAAAAGTGGATAGTTACATCTTTCCAGCAGTTTTTGTGATTTTTGATAGTGAGGTGGACTTTGAGGTTCCCATAAATTTGGGGAGGCCATTTCTGGCAACAGGTCAATCCTTGGTTGATTTTGATAGTGGAGAGCGAAAATTTAGGCTCAATAATAAGGGCGTAAAGTATAAGATTTGTAGGTCTACCAAACAACCAGAAGACATGAATGTGGTGACTGCTGTAGAGATTCTTGATGAAGGAGAGTTGGGAGTTTTTATTCAGGAAAGATTGGTTGTAGAAACATTCGCACCTGTGTTAATGAACTTTGAAGCCGACTACCAAAATTATTACGTGGAGACTGTAAATGCTCTACAGTGCATGGGAGAATATTATTACGCTCCAACGAAATTAGATATGGATCTGAAAAATAGGCTAAACCCGCTAGTAAAGCCATCCATTAAGGAGCCACCTTTCTTGGAGCTTAAACAGTTTCCTAGTAAGTTGAGGTATGTATTTTTGGGTACTAACAATACTTTACAAGTGATTTTAGCTGCAAATTTGAATGATGAATAGGTGCGAGCGGTGATCAAAGTGTTGATAAGATACAAAAGGGCAATTGGGTGGACCATTACTGATATCATTAGGATACCTCCGGGTATCTGTACTCATAATATTCAACATGTAGAGGACTACAACTCGAGCATAGAGCACTAGAGGAGGTTAAATCCACTAATGCAAGAGGTGGTCAAAAAGGAGATCATTAAGTGGTTCGATGCAATTTCTGATAGTCATTGGTTAGCCTAGTGTAGTTTGTGCCAAAAAGTGTGGTATGACGGTAGTGGCAAATGCAAAGAATGAGTTGATCCCGCAGAGACCAGTCACTGGATGGCAAGTTTCCATGAATTACAGAGAGCTGAACAAGTGGACTTTGAAGGACCACTTCCCAATGCCATTCATAGACCAGATGCTTGACACGTTTTCTGGACAAGGGTGGTACTATTTCTTAGATGGATACTCTGGGTACAACCAGATATCAATTGCTCCTGAAGATCATGAAAAGACTACCTTCACATGTCCTTATAGTTTTACGGACAAACGCATGCCATTTGGATTATGTAATGCTCCAGCAATTTTCGAGAGGTGTATGATGTCTATTTTCTCAAATATGGTAGAGGACACTCTAGAGATATTTATGGATGATTTTTATGTGGTAGGTGACATTTCAGATGATTGTTTGTTGATTCTTAGATGGGCTTTACAAAGATGTGTGGAGGACAATCTAGTGTTGAACTGGGAGAAGTGCCATTTCATGGTCAAGGAAGGTATAGTCTTTGATCACAAGGTATCGCAAAAGGGATTAGAGTTTGATAAGTAAAGATTGAGGTAATTGAAAAGTTGCCCCGACCTATCTGTGTGAAAGGTATTTTGAGTTTTTTGGGCCATGCAGGATTCTACAGGTGTTTCATCAATGACTTCTCAAAGATTACACATCCATTTTGCAAGTTATTAGAGAAAGATCTGAAATTCACCTTCGATGACGCATGCCTGAAATCCTTTGAGTGCCTAAAAGAGAAGCTGGTGTCTACCCCTGTTATCATCAGCCCAGATTAGGGGAACCATTACTGGTTATGTGTGATGCTAGTGGTACTACCTTGGGAGTAGTGTTAGGGAAAAAGTGCAATAAGATATTCCACCCAATCTACTATGCCAAAAAATCACTAAATTGAGGGCAGCACAACTACACTGTTGCTGAACAGGAACTACTAGATATGGTACATGCTTTTGAGAAATTCATGGCATACTTGATGGGTAGTAGGGCGATAGTCCACAAAGATCATGTAGCACTAAGATACCACATAGCAAAGAAAGATGTAAAGCTAAGATTAATCAGATGAGTGCTACTGCTTCAAGAATTTCACTTTGAAGTCAAAGATAGGAGAGGTTATGAAAATCAGGTGGTTGATCACTTGTCTAGACTGGAAGTAAAAAATAAGGAGGAGCTTGAGTTAGACATAGATGACTCATTCACAGAAGAGCAGGTATTAGCCACCATTCTTGATCTAATTCATTGGTTTGCTGACTTAGCTAACTTTCTTATCAGTGATTTGATGGCTGAAGGGCTAACATTCCAGCAAAGGAAGAAATTCCTACATGATGTTGGAAAATACTATTGGGATGGATTATATCTGTACAAGGTGTGTGCTGATAATATCATCAGGTGATGTATCCCAAAGGATGAGATGTTACATATCTTAGAAGCCTGTCACTCCTCTCCAGTTGGTGATCATTATAGAGGTGCTCGAACAGCTCACAAAGTACTCCAGAGATGGTACTACTGGCCTACAATCCATCAGGATTCAATTGATGTGGTAAAGAGTTGTGAGGTATGCCAGCGTCAAGGAGCTATCTCTTGTCGCCACGAGGTACCAATGACACAAATTCTGGAGATAGAGTTATATGATATGTGGGGATTTGACTTTGTGGGCCCATGTTTGAGATCCTATAGGCAAAAGTATATACTGGTGGCAGTGGAGTATGTGTCCAAATGGGTTGAGGCAGTTTCTCTGCCTAAAAATGATGGTAAAAACGTCGTTGGTTCCTGAAGAAAAACATATTCTCACGGTTTAGTACACCTAGAGCCATTATCAGTGCTGGAGGTTCCCATTTCTGCAATAAAGTGTTTAGTCTTCTTTTGGCTAAATATAGGGTTAAAAAGCACAAAGTGGCAACACCCTATCATCCGGAGATGACTGGCCAAGTGGAGGTATCAAATAGGGAGATCAAGGCAATTTTTGCAAAAATAGTGAATGCCAACAGGACTGATTGGGCAAGAAAGTCGGATGATGCTCTATGGGCATATCGGACACATTTCAAGACACCTATTGGTATTTCTCCATATAAGTTGATGTTTGGAAAGGCATGTCATTTGCCGGTTGAGTTGGAGCATAAGGCATTCTAGGATTTAAGGAAGTTGAACCTTAGTTGGAGTGAAACTGTGAACCTGAGACTTGATCAGATCAATGAGATGGATGAGTTCCTCTTGAGAGCATATGAGAGGTCTACACTGTAAAAGGAGAGGATGAAGTTTTATTATGATAAGCATATTGAGAAAATAACCTTCAATCCTTGTGACTTGGTGCTGCTTTTCAACTCTAGACTTCGTCTGTTTCCTAGGAAATTGAGATCAAAATGGTCTAGGCCGTTTAAGGTAACTCATGTATTTCGATTGGGTGGTATTAAGCTTGAGAAAGACAAGGGAGAGAGGTTCAAGGCCAATGGTCAGCAAATCAAGGCGTACTTGGGAGTTCCATAGGAAGTGAAAATAGTGGAGGAATGAAAACTTGATGTCATTAACCCTGGGGTACCCCCTTTATATAACAAGGCACATAGAACCCCGAAAGGCACAATGTAAGCCACTTAGCATATCATAGTATAAACATAGAAAACTAAAGAGAAGAAACGCATTTCAAGTCCAAAATTTTTTATAAAGGAAAGCGGAAGTGTAGACTTGTCTCAACATTGCCATCTATTGCAATACTTCAATCAAATAAGGTAACAGCCCATACAACATAATCCGAAAAGGAAATACAAGAAAGGAACTACAAAGTTAACATCCATCCTAGAATCATGATGACTCACCATAAGCTAGGATAATAGTTGAATCCAAGTTTTAACCAAATGATGACCGCTTTAAGAAGCGGACCCTACACTTCGAAAACTATAGGAAAATATGGGTTAGTACAAAAATGCACTAAGTATGATAACCAAGCATGAAAACCTTGAAAACATGCTAAAAAGGACATTTTAGTTGAATGCATGCAATTTACTAAGTTAAAGCATCATTTTGAAGATAATGGAAAACATAAGTCATAAGCATGTTCATTACATAGATCATCATATCATAGGTACCTTCAAAGTCTACTCGTGTAATGCATGAATAAGATCCCATAATCCTATCCATGCTAAGGAAAGCTCCTTCAGTAGCCATAGTTTGTAATTTATGTTCTTGTTCATATTGTTGCCATAGTGGGGATAAGCCTTAACCGACATATAACATGTGAGCTTAACATGGAATTCGGTGTTACCCACACCAAAAAGGGTTCTCCTACTTGCCTAAGGTACGACCATGGTTTTGTTAGCTTTTATGTGGATCTACTATCTAGGGACCTATGAGGGCACATAGTTTATGAGATAAGGAGATTGCTACTAGAAACTCGCCATTTCTGACGGGGAGCTTTCATCTCAAGAGATTGCTTCTAGAAACCCGCCCTTTCTGACGGGAGAGCTTCCATCTCATAACAAGATCCACTCGGTGCTAAGAATTTATCCCACGGAGTACTTAATAAGTCATAACTTGTTTCATTAAGATAGCTCATTAGATCATGTGTGAGAATAACCTTTCACCGTCTATGTATTCGTGTAACATTAGATTCAATTATGTGAGAATAGCCTTTCAACCTTAGAATCATCATATTGTGAGAAAACCTTTCACATCATGTTTATTATGTGTTTATGAGAATAGTCTTTCATTCAACACAACAACATTATCATAATCATGGACACTTCACTCTCAAAGTGTTGTTAAAGCACATACATAACCTTCATAAATCATGCATAATATCATATCTTGCCTTTTCAAAGGTCAAAGCTCATATCAAATCAAAACATCTAGAATTACTACATTAGACTTGGATAATAACATAATTCAAATAACTCAATTACTACAAGCATAATCTCAGAATATCATTCTTTCTTTAATTCACCACATCACAAGGTCATAAAGTGGGAATATGAGGATTTCATGGATTCCTGGGTATTTCAACATAAAAACCATAATAAATCACCAATCCAATCATAATATAACGTAATTAAATCATTAGAATCATTTTTGAAAGGAATCCATGACTTGGAGTCAAAGCCTAGCTTTTGGGGAATTAATAGATTTGAAATTAAGTTTGGATGGACTCCATGGATGAAAGACTACCCTACCTTGGCTATAAATCCCCACAAAATTGAGTAGAAAAACTTGATCCTTGAAACCTATCCCCAACTTCCTTCTTCTTCTTTCTTGAAGTTCTAAAGAGAATTTTCGGGAAGAGTTGGTTTTGTTTTGGGATTTAGAAATAATGGCTTGGATGACTTAATTTAGTGAAATAAAATCCTTATATAGGTGTTATATTTTAGCATAAAATGGTTTCATTTAATACTAATTAAAACCAGAAAACCCTAAAACTCCCCTACACTTGACTACCAAAAGGCAGTTTTCGGCCTCACCTACGACCCACCACTGACGGACTGTGGTTGGACCCATGCCCTGTGCTAGTGAACCGTGGTTGGGCTTATGGGACTTGGTTCATGGTACCTTTACCTACGGCCCCTCACCACGAGGCGTGGGAGGACCTACAGGGCATGAGTTGCCCTCGTGAGTCACTGCCCAGGCAGCCTCCTTAAGGTCCTCCTTAAGGACCCATTTGTCCTTTTGGTTTTAACCTTAACGTTCTAACACGAAAACATTTATTTTAAGGTACGACAAGGTACATGAAAGGTTACAACCCTAATATCAAGCTCTAGTTTAGCCTACTAGTTTTCAGGTTGTTACAATTGATGAAGTATAAGTAATCAAGTAACCTGCATCGCTCTGCGACGTTAAATTGTGCGCTACTTGGGAGGCCTCAAGATTGTAAATGTACTAGGTAGTTTACGTTTTAGCATCTTTCATTATTTTTACAGAGTCACTATGTGTTGGTATGTGCATGAGTGAATTGAACACATAAGTGAGGATTTGGGTATAGGAGACCCTTCAGGAGTGGTCCCACTGGCCGTGGTGCTCTTCATGGGCAACTTCACAGACCTTCATACTCAACACTTGCCTAAAAGCTACTGGACATTGTGAGAAAATGGTTCACGGAAGGGTTTAAGGTCCGTCAGGCTTTTTACTGATTGTTTATCCTCTCATGAACCTCAGGTAAGTCTTTCTCACAAAGTGTTTTTCACGAACCCTCCAATGAACTGTGGTGTTCATTATGAGCCTCTTCACGGTCCGTCATCTTGGGTCCAACAGTGCATAAAAAAACTTGATCGAACCCATGCAAAATTAAAACGTTTAAACATTTTATAAGTTATCTAAAGTGCCAAGAGTCGGTTTTCTTTCTCTTCCCATTCATCCATAACGATTCTAAACTCTATCAAGGGTTTTCAACTTCCATAAATTCTAAATTCACCAAATGATCAAAACCCTAATTCTATATTGTCAAGAATTTGAAGTGAAGTTCATCTTCTATCTTTTGAGAAAAAATTATGAGCCAATTCAAAGTAATTTCTTCTCCCTACTTGTTATAAGTTTGATCTTATCTATAAACAAGTCATAACTACGTTGATTTGGTATAATTTTAGCATTTTTATGTGATGAACTAGCATTGTTGATATTTCATTATGTGAGCTTGTTGAAATTGTGTGGAATTGGTTGTTGAAGTTTATGGGTATGATCAATTTGTGAATAATTAGTGTTGTGTAATGAAATTAGTGTGAACTTGATTCCATATTGCATAAAAACAAGTATGCCCATGTGAATTTGTCCAATCATATTGTTGAAAGTGAGAATTTGAAATCGTTTGCTTGTGGGTATGTTCATAGTAGGCACATATTGTTCTTGTTTTGATGGGGATTGATTAGTATTAGTAGATTAATTGGACCCATATGCAAAAAGGTCTCGTAAAGATGTGTTTGTGTGCTATAAATGGATAAAACTTCCCATTGTCCACATTTGCATGAAAAGGTTACGGGGAAAGTGCTAAATATAAGTCCACGATGGACTTCACAAACCGTGAAAGGCATCATAGGCCGTGAAGTCACTCGGGGTCCACACTTAGCAAACAACCAACTCACCCGCACAGTTTACGAGGGCCCAAACAATCCGTGGTCAACTTCATGGACCGTTAATTCCTCTGTGAACCATAACCTGTGTAAGACCCTACTTACCAACACACTTTCTCTTGTTCATAATGGTCTCCATGGACCATAGTGCTCACTACGACCCAAGTGGAACCCCATATAAAAAACTAAAATAAATTTTTTTGTTTAGTTTCATAATTTTATTTTAGTTTTTAATTTTGATTATGTGGACCTTCCCAATGATAGATTGGGTGACGACATAGGTGTCACGTTGTAGTTACACAGGGGAAGTCCAAGTACCCGTTAGTGTGTAAATTTACTTGTTTCGATTATTAATCCAGTTTTATTTTTCTCAGATACTATGGAACCCAAAAGAAAGTCCGCACCCCCACATCTCTCTCCGCCTCACTCACCAACTCAAACTGAGAATGCCACAGAATCCAGTGACTCAGAGGTTCAAGTTAATACCACTATTGAAGAACACTCTCCTCGTAATACTAGATCACAAACATCAAGAGCAATTCTTCATAACACTTCTCCCAGTTTGAAGAGGAAGGTAGTGGATCCGGTGGCAGTGAAGCATCTAGCAGTGGTTCCGGTAGCAGTGAGTGATCTGGCAGCAGTGAAAAGTCTGTTAGCGGGTCTAAGAGGATGTAGTTGCACCTCAACCTGAAGTGGTACCCAAGCTAGAACTGGGGCACATGAAGACATAAAGGAGCAGGAAGAGAATTAAGCAACCAGCTATATTGTTGTAAGGATTCAGTATGTCCACCTCCATCAATCTAACATGATGGTGCAACAATAACTCATTGCCTATTATCGTTTTATGTGGATTGTGCCCCAATTTGAGGAGTTTTTCAAAAAGGGGATCATGGCCAAGTCAGGAAATTTTACTAATCAAGGAATCATCTTGAAGCTGGAGTAGTGGAATCTGATATCCAAGCATTTCCAGACATCCACATGATTTTCCAAAGGCACAATTTTGATTGGATGATCAACTCACCTGGAGATTTCTCTAGTCACGTCACCAGGGAATTCTATGACTCATATACAGTCATATTGATCAACTTTACTGCATATACTGAAACTACTAAATGGGGGCAAAAGTTTTTTGCCAACACATGGGGACCACTTAACTCAATAGGATGTTGCATACTCCAGAATACACTGCAGCAACTTCAGTTTGCCTGTTTGAAGGGAAACCACATGTAGTGATGAGTGAGACTGAGATTGAGGATCTGACGTCTAGGGAGAGGGTCATGAGATATATTGTTGGGATGATCACTTCAGAGGGTGAGAATGCACCATAGGAAGCACATGCACAAATGTCCATTACTGAGGCATCACTATCATTCCCAGCTAAGGTTTGGTGGGCCATTGTTCGTGCATAATTAAGACCTACAGGGAATGATAACACCTTGTCGCCACCCCTCGCATCACTTGTTGTATGCCTTATGGTTTGTTACCCAGTTAATGTAGGTCATTGCCACAGAAATGCGGGAAAGAGCATCGAATGAGAGAGCCATGTTACCATTTCCCTGTCTGGTAGGGAAACTATGTCAGCAAGCAAATATTCCTCCAAATAAGCTAGTAGACAGATAGATTGAGGAAAATAGGATCACCGTAGCATCAAAAATCAAAGAGGTGGCTAATCATCTCTTTGGGGCCAAATGTGTCACGGTTGGACAATTAGCACTTGTACCCTATATACCAGTCGACATTCCACATGCTGATAGAGGTCCAAAATAGGGTGAATCATCACAACATTATACGGAAGTGCCACCACCACCACCAGCTTCAGTGTCACAGACTGTAGGTACTTTTGTTACTATCCCTACTTTTATATTTGAAAGGTTTGTTGTAGATCATAGGCAGACTCGGGCACTAGTGGATCAGATTGTGGCCAGATTACATCAGGTAGTTCGGCGGGACGTATTGACTGCAGAGAAGCGGATTAAGGCTAAAATATGAATAGAATTGGCAGTACTAAAAGATAGGATGGATGGCCTGGAGATCCTTTTGCAAAATAAATAACAAGATGTTGGTTCAGTCAATGCGGAGGATTTGAAGACACAGTTGGTGGAATTGAGAGCTAAAATTGCTAAGCTAGCAGAAAACCCAGTCATTGTGCCTCCATCGATTGTCCCGTAGTCTTTGATGAACTTATTCAATGAGCCTCCTCCCACTCAATTCCTTGATGATTTTTGGGGCGAGGTGCCCCAACACAAATCCTATAAGAGAAAACACAAAGCTGGAGAGTTTGATGAGGAGCAGCCAAAGGACCTTTCTAAGGAGGAAAGAAAAGGAACAAGAAAGCGCGCAAGAAATCAAGGAAAAAAGCAAGAGAAGAAGAAGCACTTGAGCAATAGAGGAGGGATGCATTGTTGCCCGATGCTTCTGGAAATACCCTACCACCTTCTTGTGCTACCAGTCCAGCTGGCCCAGTGTCAGTTTCTGACAGCGCACCCATTGATAAGGGTGCTAATGCTAATTTGACTGTGCGTCGTAGGTGTGACCCCTCCTCACAACCCTATATTGTTTTGATATATTGACTTTGAGAGTAAATTACTTTTGTTTGGGATAGAGTGGTGAGCAACCTGCTATTTTAGCAGTAAGAATGAATAAAGGTTGACTCTATTTTGTGTCTGATAAATTGTGATTTGTGTTTTTGTGTTTCAATGAAGGTGTGAATTTTCGTGAAGTTTTTGTGTGTTGAGTTGTACAGTAGCTAGTTCTATTTGAAATGATGGCCATAATTTGAAATCATACTTTTAGGCTCTTTAGATGACATCTTAGGTACTTATGAGTTGACCATTGCAAGTCTTAAACATAAATTGGTGAACTAAGAAACTGTAAAATATAGTATTGTGTCATGTGTGTGTAAGGTTTGTTTGAAGTCTAATGCTAGGAGCAGAAACTAGAACTTGCCCGAGTAGTCTTGCTAGGATCTGATAATAACTGGATAAGAAAGGATCAGTAGGCCATTTTTGCTAAGCCCACTAAAAGCCAAAAATAAACAACCAAATAAACAACATACCACTTGAACCTGATTTGAGCGTGGAGTTTAATTTTTTTCTTACCCACTTGATATCATATCCTAGGATCTCCGAAGATACGATGCCACAACTCAATCCAAAAGCCTAAGTTGAGGGTGATTACAACCCGAGAAGAAAGGAAAAGTAGAAACAGAAGGTTCACTCAGTCAGCCTAAAAGTACAAAGTATAAAGAATCTGCTGAATAGGAGAAAGGTGCAATATAAAAAAAAAAAAAAAAAAAAGTAGAAGAAAAAGAAAAGGAAAATAATGGCTACTGGGACGTATTTAAATAAAAAAGGAGGGAATCGCTCAAAAAAAGTTGTGTGCGAACGAAAATTTGGATAACCAAGGTACTAGTCACTCACAAAACCAAAAATTCATTTGCTAACCTGAGCCTATTCTACAATTCGATAAAGTCCTACAGAGATCCTAGTTCGGTTGTTTGAAAGATAGAGCGTAGAAAGAAAGGGCAAGCCTATAGTCTTCTATGTTTAGTGTTAGAAGTGCTTTGAGAGTTTCAGCATATAATTTAGTCCATATTATCATGTGTGAGGAATTTCTTTGGTGTGAGGACACAGTGATTGTATTTGATAGTTAAATTTTGTTGGTTGATAGTACACATGCATAAGCATGCTGTGAGTAATGGGATGTCATATATTGATCCTTACATGTAGATTTATGGTGTTGGCTACAAAGTGTGGTTGAGAAGGATGTTGCATGTTAGTATAGTATCTGTGGGGTTTGAAGTGTGAAATGTTTGTCTTTATTATCACTTGAGGACAAGTAATGGTTATAAGTTGAGGGTGTTGATGTGCCGTGAGATCTTAGCACATTTGATGCTCTAAACTAAGGATTATTGCAAGAATCAAAGGTATTTATGTGGATATCATCTGTTTAGTGATGTTTTCATGGTAAAACATGTGGACGTGAAATAGAAAAGAAAAGAAGAAAATGCAAGTTGGAAAACGCACTACGGAGCCTAGTATGGGTCGTGGTTGTATTGTCGGGCCATCACACTACCCGTGGTGATGAAGCAGTGAAGCTAAACATTGGGATTCTGATGAATAAATTTCAATTGAAGACCACGGAGCCCTAGATGAGCCGTGGTGCTCCATACAAGTCGTGAAGATGTTCATGGTGATGAAGCAATGGGCATGGAGATTCTAAGGTTGCAAACCAAGGGTCAAGTAAAGGCCACGACGTCGTTGACAGGCCATGGTCCCTGTCACCAATTGTCAAGTAGTCCGTGAAGTGGATATAGTAAATAAGTTTTGAAAAGGTATGAGTTGATAATACCTAGTAAAGACCATGAACACCCAGACGGGTCGTGGTCTTCACAACGAGTCATGATGAATGTCATAAAGAATATCTAGTGAACAGGCTTCGAAAATTCACATTTTATTAGTCCCAAGTACAGACCACGGCAGGCTTCACAAAGCGTGAAGCTCATGACGAACCATCAGGCCGTCCGTGAAGTTGCCCGACATTGCATTCCTACTTGAGTAGGACTCTTTTTATACAGACCATTTGGAGTAAATAGGTCTTATTTTTTTTTATCTCAACACATCTAGAACAAGAGACTCAGTTTGAAATATTTTTTTACTTTAGTTTGCATTGATTAACATCGAACGAAGCTTTCAAGTTGGATTTTGGTATTCTAAATATGAATCATTCTTTGAATTTGCAGATTTTCTTAAGCAACTTCTCTTAATGTTTTCATTACAAATCTTTATTTGTTAAATAGAAATAATGAGTTGCTAAACACCATAGCTAGTGTTGTGAGAACAATGATGGCAATCTAAATGTGAATTTAGAAAATGAGTAGAAGGTAAATCGTATTTGAAATATTTAACTCAGCTTTCGTTATTCATTTGTTCTAATGAGTGTACGCACTAGAGTTAGACTGTATTTATCAGTTCTTTGAGAGAAAAGAGATAGTTGGAAAAAAGTGGAGTTAATCTAATAAAATGGCATTAAAGGTCAAGTTAGAGAGAAGAGAACTTTAACATCATTGTACGCGAGGGTAGAATTAATTAGCACTCGAAAACCGAGAGGAATTGAGTGGAAATTATCTAACTAGAACGATAAGTGTTAGATATAGTCAACTCGCCTGTTATTTCCAAGGACTTAAGTACCTGAAATTCATTTGCGGATGAACACTAAGGTGTTACACCCCAGAAAAATGTTAGGATGAACTAGAGCCTCATGGTGTGGGTTAGAGTAACCTTTAGGCAACGACTAGCCTTTAGGCAATGACTAGGCTATCTTAGATCTTAAATGGTTAAGGAAGGAGTCTAGGGTGAAGTCTAGGACCCTAAATACCTAAGAAAAATTAGGAGAAAACAATAGCTACCTTAAGTCCATTTGGTGATCGACAGTAGCTTCGCCCATAAGCCTTGGCGATGCGCCAAAGGACTCTTCTCGCCTAGTGGACAGCCACCCCTCAAGTCCAAGCTGCTAGAACAAAGGGCGGAATGGGTGGAGGATCGCCCAATGGATTGGCGATTCGCCCATGGTCCCTCCCCATCGCCTAGTGCGCTACCCAATTAGGGAGCTCACGGTTACTTTGGGCAGAATCAATGTGCATAAGGCATGTCACCTAAGTGCCTTGGCAAGCCAAGGTGTGCAATAGGGCGGATTGCACTGTGCAAGAGGTAAGGTTGGGAGTTTAATGAAGGGTCTTTTAGTAAGTCTTTCCTAAACCTAAACCAATATTTTTTTCTCTTTTCCTACTAAATATAAATACTTTTTAGAGTCAAATTCTCCCTTTCTAATCACTCTTAAAAGAAATAAAAGAATACCCAAATCCTTGCAATAATTCTCTCTCTAGGAGTTCCTCCATTGAAGAACCCCAAAAACTTGAAGATTAGGGCTCAAGCTCCACGGTTTTCATTCCAATTCGTGGGCAAGGCTTTGATTAATGTATGGGACCTTCATTCATGGAATTTCTTTCTCCATGAAGCCCTTCAAACTCTAATTTTGAAATTTGGTATATTGTTCAAAAACTAGGGTTTCTATTATTACCATGGGTTCTTCTTAAAAATGATTTCATCTTGTTAATTTCATTATACCATGGATGAATTGATGTTTAATGGTGATTTTCATTGTAAAACTCCCCTTGAACCCATGTATACCCCATGACCCCAATTTCGAGTATTGTGATGGGTGTATTGATGCAAGATGATTTACTATGAATTGCTCCTATGTGAAGTTAGTTATTGCATCTTGTTCTATCCATGCCTATTGTAGTATATTTAGGTGTAATTGTGAGACATGATTCATGATCTTAATAATGGGTAAATTGCTAGGGTTTGTGCATATGAATGAAATTGTGTATAAACTATTGATTCATTTAAAAAGTAAAATCTCCTATGACTAATGTGTAAAGTTTGTATTGTTGAAAGGTAGTTCTTCCTTTACCCCTAAACTTGAGATTATATATATTGTCTAATATGATGATATTGTTGTTGTTAGGTTGTTGCAAGGATAATTACACACACACATATACTTCAAGCATAAACATGATTATGATGTAATCAAATGGTGTTAATTAAAAGTATAGTTCTCATATGCATCTTTACATATTATTATGCATGAATTGTGCATAAACCATGTTGATCCTATTGTGTTGATTAAAAGTTCATTCTCAACAGAACACATGATCTTGGTGTGAAAGTTATCCTCACATACTAATTATGATTCTAAAGTTGAAAGTACATTCTCACCTTTAATGAATCAATGAGTTATTTTATGAATTGTATTGAACGAAGGATAAAGTATTCCTTCACACATACAATTCAAATACTAATGGCATATAATTTGGGAAATATTGCTTAGCACTGAATAGATATGGAGAATAAGGTAAAGGCCTTCCCGCCAATGCCATGTCGAGGGTCATCCACAAGGGAACTCATGAGATGGAAGCCCATCCACCAATGCAATAGGGCAGGTTCTAGAAGCAATTTCCCTATCATAGAACTATGTGCCAACATAGGAACTTAGCTAGTGGATCCACCTTATAGGTAGACATTTTAGTTCTGCCTTAGGCAAGTAGAACACCTTTCTCGGTGTGGGTTTACACGACACCAGATTTCATGTAGCTCACATGATCTATGTTGGTTAAGGCTACTTTTCCCTGGTAACGAAGATAATGAATGAGACACGAAACATGCTATAACTTCTTTGTAAATTTTCTTTGTAGGAGTGGGGGTATGGGACTTCACTCCCTAATTGCACAAGTAGGTTTAGTAAGGTGTTGTAGGGTGGTTCCTTTACTTTATGTTGAGATTTAATATATGCATGTATATTGAATGGTTAGTTGATGTTAATGACTTTCCTTATGTTCAAAGTATTAAGCATGACTAATTCCTTATTTGTGACCAATGATATTAATGAGGTTTGAAGATGTTGTACATGGCCAAGGCAACTTCAAAGGGGTATTTAGTAAGATTGGTATTATGGGATGCCAACCATACATTGCACAAATGCTTCTTAGGGGTTGCTAAGGTGTGTATCTTATAATGGTTATGAATGTGATAGCGGCTTGTGTTGTACATTGGATATGCATATTGGTTTCTAAATTCAATAAACGCATTAGTCCTAGGATCTTCACCTTTCAAGTGAATCATAAGTTTATACACAACTTTCGTCAATAGTACAAACCCTTGAAATTTACCCTTTCAAGGGTCATGAATCAAGTCTTCTAATCACACTTGGAATTACTACTTTAAGCATGAATAAAAAAAGATTCAATAACTAAATTAACATTGATACAATTCATAGTAATCATCTTGCTTCAATACACCCATCACAATTCATTAAATTGGGGTCATGGGGGTGCTTATGGGTTCATGGGGAATTTTACAATAAAAATCCCCATCAAACATCAAATCATCCAAAATATAGGACAATTAACATAATCAAATCATTTTTAGAAAGAACCCATGGCCAGAATGAAAACCTTAGTTTTTGAACAAGTTACCAATTTCGAAATCAAGAATTGAAGGGCTTCATGAAGAAAAGTGTTCCATGAATCAAGACTCACATACCTTAATTGATGTCTTCCTCACGAAATTGGAGTGAAAAGGATGGATCTTGAAGCCCCATGCTTTACCGTGTTGAAGTTTTTCAATGGAGTCTAGAAAGGGAATATTTTGAGAGGGAAGTTGGTTGAGTTTTGAGTTTGTGAGTTATGAGAGTTAAAAGGCTTTATTTAATAGTTAAAAGTACTTAAATATACCTAAAATAACTAATAATAACCGTCCCTACCCTTAATTAAAATAAAATTTACAAACACACCCCTCCCTTGGCAGAACCCAAACCAAATTTTGCAGGTGGGTGATCTACGAACCCCATCCACAGATCATGGATAGGACCACAGCTTTTCTTGCATGGGTGTAGTTTGGATCAGAAGGGTGAATTGGAAGACAAGCTTGTGGAGACTAAGTCTCGACCCACACCTCCTAACCACGAAGTGTGGTTCCACCCACGACTCATGGGTGCCCAATCATGGGTCATGTTATGGGAGAACATTCCTTGCTACTGGGTGCGCCTTGGTTGATACGGAGAGAGGGCAGATGAAGTTTTGATTGAATAATGAAGAGGTAACTTTCAATATCTGTAGGTCTATGAAGAAGAAAAGCGATCTCAATTCCATATCAGCTATGAATGATATTATGGAGCGGGGTTCTGAAGTGTCTATTGAAGAGAGGTTAGGTGTTGATGCACTGGCAGTGGTAATTATGAATTTTGAGGGTGATAGTACTAAAGACTATGATGAATTAGTTGCCGCACTTGATAGGCTCGAATTTTGTTCCAAGCCAAAGAAGTTGGAGCTAGATTTGAAGAATCGTTACTCTCCACCCGCAAAACAGTCTGTTGAACAAGCTCCAAAATTGAAGCTCAAGGCTCTACCATCACATTTGAGGTATGTATTCAGGAGAGATGACATTTTACCAGTAATCATTGCGGTTGATTTGAGTGAGGTACAAGTAGAGGCATTGGTTTCTGTGTTGAAAAGGTTCAAATGGGCAATTGGATAGACTATTGCAAACATTATTAGGATTCCTCCCAGCACTTGTTATCATAAAATCCAACTCATGCCGGATAGCAAGCCAAGCATTGAGCACCAAAGGAGACTAAATCCACCTATGCAAGAGGACGTGAAAAAGGAAATTATCAAATGGTTGGATGTTGGAGGCATATACCTCATTACAGATAGTAGTTGGGTTTGTGCAGTTCAGTGTGTACCTAAGAAAGGTAAGATTACTGTGGTTCCTAATGTGAAGAATGAGATTGGTCCAATGAGGCCAGTGACCGGATGGAGAGTATTCATGGACTACGCAAGTTGAATGTCTGGATAGAAAAGGATCATTTTCTGATGTCGTTCATGGATTAGATGCTGGATCATCTTGTTGGTAAGGGTTGATATTACTTTCTTGATGGGTATTCAGGCTACAATCAGATCTCCATAGCACCGAAAAACCAAGAGAAGACCACCTTCACTTGTCCTTGTGGGACTTTCGCCTTCAAAAAAATGTCATTTAGGTTGTGCAATTCTCCAGCGATCTTCCAGCGTTGCATGATATTGATATTTTCTGATATGGTGGAGGACACTATTGAGATATATATGGATGATGTCTCTGTGGTAGGTGACTCGTTTGATGGTTGTTTGATGCATTTGGCCAAGGTACTAAAATGGTGTGAAGAGTGCAATCTTGTGCTTAATTGG
Source organism: Solanum bulbocastanum (assembly GCA_037074985.1). Lineage (NCBI taxonomy): Eukaryota > Viridiplantae > Streptophyta > Magnoliopsida > Solanales > Solanaceae > Solanum > Solanum bulbocastanum. The sequence continues at coordinate 30,210,055 of CM073597.1, read as the reverse complement.
GAAAAGTGTCACTTCATGGTGAAAGAAGGGATAGTTCTGGGTCATCGGATTTCTAAGAAGGGTATTGAGGTTGATAGAGCGAAAGTTGAGGTAATATAAAAGCTTCCACCACATATTCTATTAAAGGTGTTAGAAGTTTTCTTGGGCCTGTAGGCTTTTATCGGAGGTTTATCAAAGATTTATCTCAAATTACACACACATTGTGCAAACTACTCGAAAAGGAGTGTAAGTTTGATTTTGATGATGCTTGTCTAAGAGCATTTTGATAGTTGAAAGAAAGGTTAGCATCAGCACCTATCATTATTTCACCGGATTGGGGGCAACCATTTGAAGTGATATGTGATGCGAGTGGAGTGGCGCTTGGTATGGTATTAGGACAGAGGCGAGAGAAGGTTCTTCATCTGATTTACTATGCCAACAAAGCTCTGAATGTGAATCAAAAGAACTATATGGTGACTGAACAAGAATTCCTTGATGTGGTTTTTGCATTCGAGAAATTTTGATCCTACTTGTTTGGTACTAAGGTCATAGTGCATACTAACCATTCTGCATTGAGGTATCTGATAGGTAAAAAAGATGCAAAACCGAGGTTGATTAGATGCGTATTGTTGCTGTAAGAGTTTGATTTTAGGGTGAAAGATAGAAAGGGGACAGAGAATCAGGTTGCCGACCATTTGTCCAGATTGGAGAAGGAAGCAATGCTCAAGTTAGAAGATGGGGCTGAAATTAATGATGCATTTCCAGACGAACAGGTATTGGCTTCTTCTTTTGATCTAATCCGTTGGTTCTCAGATTTTTCTAATTATTTGGCAAGCGATTTGGTTCTTTCGAATTTGTCGTCTCACCAAAGGAAAAAGGTTATGCATGATGTGAAGAAGTTCTTTTGGGATGAGCCTTACTTGTTTCATATTTTAGCTGATGGTATTATTCATCGCTGTGTGCCCGAGGTTAAGATGATGAATATACTAGAGGCGTGTCATTCATCACCTGTTGGTAGGCATCATAGTGGTATTCGAACTGCTCATAAAATCTTGCAGTGTGGGTATTATTGGCCTACCATCCACCAAGATGCTCATGATTTCACCAAGTCTTGTGACTGTTGCCAAAGAGAAGGAGGAATTTCAAAAAACCAAGAGCTACCTATGAATCCGATATTGGTGATTGAGTTATTTGATGTTTGGGGCCTTGACTTCATGGGTCCATTTATGAGTTCACATGGGATGAAGTATATTCTTGTTATGGTTGACTATGTATCAAAATGGGTAGAAGCAATTGCGCTTTCAAACAATGAAGGTAAGAGTGTCACCGCATTCCTGAAAAAGAGTATGTTCTTACGATTTAGTACACCTAGGGCGATTATCAGCGATGGAGGTTTCCACTTTTGTAATAATTGTTCAAGGCGATGTTAGAGAAATATGGAGTTTGTCACAATATAGCCACTCCTTACCATTTGCAGTCTAGTGGGCAAGTTGAAGTGTCAAATAGAGAGATAAAACAAATCCTTGCAATGATTGTGAACGCCAGTAGAACGAACTGGTCAGTGAGGCTTGATAATGCTCTATGGGCCTATAGCACCGCATTCAAGACCCTCGCAGGTATATCCCCCTACCAACTTGTATATGGAAAGTCATGCCATTTGCCAGTATAGCTAGAGCATAAGGTCATGTGGGCGCTAAAGAAGCTGAATTTGGATTGGAGCGCTGCATCAAGACAAAGAGTGAATGACATGAATGAGCTTGATGAGTTTCACCTAAAAGCTTATGAAAGTTTAGCCTTGTACAAAGAGAAGATAAAGAAGTATCATGATCAAAAATTTGAAAAGCGTGAATTTGTTGTGGGTGATCTCGTGCTTCTATTCAAATCAAGGTTGTGCTTGTTTCCTGGCAAGCTCAAGTCCAAGTGGACCAGGCCATTCCAAGTCACTCAAGTATTTCCACATGGAGCGGTAGAGGTAGAGAACAAGGAGGGAACAAGGCACAAAGTGAACGGGCAGAGAATCAAAGTCTACATGGGGAAATTGGAGAGTGTGCAAGAAGTGATTAAGGCCTACTATCTTGATGAAGTCTGAGTAATCAAGGTGTTTGCGTTGTACCGCGAATTTAAATGAAGTGCTACTTAGGAAGCAACCTAAGATGTACAATCTAGCCAACTATAGGTTTTTCTTTGCGAAATAGGAGTCTTATTCTTTTATTTTGATTTTTTGTAGCTCTTTTGATAGGTGTTTTATTTTTGTAGTAGTGTTGGCTAGATATAGAATTGGGTATGTGTCTATAAAGTGTCTAGAAAATTTAAAAAGAAAGTCCTAATGGTTTCTAAGTCTGCAGGGACAAAAGGCAAAATCTGCGGAAAAATAGTTGTGCAGTGGTCTACGGACCCCATCGACGGTCGATTGATCAATCCACGGACACTGGATGGCATCCGTAGATCCCAGGTAAGTCCTCAAAATTTTCTTAGTGTCAGAGTGACCTACAGACCCTACCCACGATCCGTAGGTTGACCCACGGATCGTAGATGAGGTCTCGTGGGTCCAAAACTAGGGTTTGCCTGACTCGACCCAGACCCCTTCTAAATAAAACCCCTTCATTTTTAAAACACCCCCCACATCCAAAACTCCCTCCCAATCATTTTTAAACTCTTTCTTTCCCACAATCACTCCCATTTAATTACAATATCCCACAGATCAAGACCCTATTCACTTCCCCAAATCCCAAATCATTTTTTCTCTCCCAAATCACTCATTTTCATCCCCCAACGATTCCACAGTCCGGGTTCGATGTCAAAGATTTATCAAAGGTCTAAGGATTTTATTATATCATCACACTCACCCACTTCGATTACTTGTAAAGTAAACGACTTCACCCTGACTTTGAATTCACTATTCATTGTGTGTATTATGAAGTCACGAAGTTGAAACTTGACCTTGTGTTGTTAATGTCATGTTTGAATGTTAAATTGTAGACTATAAACACCTGGTATGATGGTATGTGAGTGTGAAGTTAATTAAAATTGAATAATTCAAGTTAATAGGACGAATTGGAAGTTTTGACTTAGGGTTCATAGGTTTTGGTGTGATACTCTATACAATTCTATGAAATTGGAACCCTAAGGATGATTAACTACGATATTACATGTTGAAATGCATGTGTAGGCCTAATGTTTTTGTAATTGCTAAAAGAAATGGCATAAAATTGAACCATCTAAAACCTGGCACAAAACTGACCCACAAGACCCCGTCTATAGACCGTAAGTCGGGTCCTTGGGCCAGAAGCACACAAAGTTTTCACCAAAGTGTTGAACCACAGTGTGGACTATAGTCCATCGTTCCATCGATGGACCATTCTGCACATCTGTGGTTCCCACATCAAAGACTGAATTTCGGGTACTCTGACCTAGGGAGGGGACCTACGAACCATCGGTACCCACCGTAGGTCGACAGTTCTGCTATTGTCCAAGCAATTTTGAATTTTTTATTTTGGTTTGTTTCTTGTTCTAAAATTCTTCCATGTGTTTTATTGGCTTTTTATGGTAATAACTTAGCTTCCACAGGTACCATGGCCCTCAAGCAAGCTCCAACCTATGCCGCTAAGGGTAAATCCAAATTAGATGCTCCTTCACGACGTATGATCATTAAGGAGGACTCAGAGGACACTGAGTACATTCCTCCCAACACCAGGACCTCCCCAACTGCCTTCCAGTCTAAGGAGGGGGCCACACCGATCGGTTCATCAGCTGGATCTTAGTCACCATCTAACTCCAGCTATAATAGCAGCACCACCTCTTCATCCAATTCCGATAGCACAGAAGATTCTCTAGTACCCCCCACATAGTGAGCCACCAGCAGTTGCTACGGAGCCTAACCGATGGTGTGTGGAGGACCAATATCAGATCTACTATGATGCTTGCCTGCTGAATGAGCACGACAGAATGGCCAGGATAGTCACCGAGGAGCGTCGGGTTCTCACATGTAGCCTCCACATCGCTCCAAACGTTGAGGAGCTCTTTCGTAGGCATAGGTGTGAGAGGATGGCATGGCCCTCAGGCACGTACAAAGAGGAGATAGTCAGGGAATTCTACGTTTTCTATGCCTACACCATTAGATGGTCCATAGAAAAATGGTCCAAGCCTGCCGTTCGGCCTCCACTTGAGGCCACACTAGTACGGGGTTACAAGTAGACATCTTCGAGACCACCCTCTACAGATTCATTAATGGCCTAGCCAACAATTTGCCAATTAATATGGCTGAGTATGATTACAAGATGGGCATTATACAGAGTAGGGCATTTAAGAAGAATGCCGATCAGCAGGAGTCCTTATGAGATGGCTGGCACGACAAATTGCTATGGATGGAGAGCGCACAGAGTGGGTCCGAACTTCGAGCTTGGGTATCAAGAAGGCGACACTGAATTTTGCTACTAAATTTTTCTGGTTGCTGGTATGTAATCGTGTGTCCCCTACTCAAGCGGACAATGTGGTCACATAGGACCGAGCAATGATGGTTGCAGCTATGGTTACAGGCTTGGAGATAGACTTTGCCCGCATCCTAATTGTGGAGATTCATGAGAGGGCCTTCAAGTCCACTACCACCCTGCCCTTCTCGTGCCTCATCTTCCAGTTATGTCAGGATGCGTCTGTACCAGTCTGGCATTATGACTGGTTGCTTCAAGAAACCAAGACTCTGCATATCGGCCTTATTCGAGATGACGCCAATGTAGTTGCACCTTGCAGGGAGCCACAGGTTAAGGTGCCACTATTGGGAGATGACTTTGTAGCAGATGTGGAGCAGATGAAGGTTGATAACCCTGCCCCTCCAGCCACTACAGCGGATGCCCAGGCTGCTCGATCACCGACCACCAGTCAGGCCACTAGCTCATCCAGAGCCACACCCTCTTCAGAGTCCACTACCGTTCCTCTAGCCAGAGTCCAGAAGCTGGAGGCACAGATGGCTACTTTGCTTCAGCATGTGAAGCCTTGGATGTAGCCTTCGATAATAGAGTTCGAGGCGAGGGTAGAGTAGAGGATGGAGTAGATGATGGACCAGAATGTCCAGGCCGTTTATAAGCGCTTGGATGCCTTTGAGTTGCGAGTCCTGGAGAGGCCGCTCCAACCGTTAATGTGACCACCTTCCAGTAGAAGTTGGCTAGCCTCTGTGCTGATATTGATGCACTCTTAGGTCCCCCAACAACTGAGCCAGATTCTGCCCCTAAATCCATGAAGGATGATAAGGTGTTGGTAGTCTTCTTCGGCGATGTTGTACTGCCACTTGATTCTTACTATGCTGCTAGGAAGCACCCTCGCTCTAGTCATACTACTGATGATGCTGAGGCTTAAAGATCGAGGAAGAGGGAGCGCCAACAGACTGAAGTGGCTCGGAGGGCATCCATAGTTAATGAGGAGCTTAGACAACAGTGGGTCAAAGAGATAGAAGTTGCCTTATCTAGCGATATGAGCACTACTGAGGGTGCTATGAGAGGTGTTGTGAACACTACTGAGAGTGCTAGGTTAGGAGATGCAAACGCTACTGATGGCATTCCGAGTATTAATCCAGTGGGCTTCGGGAAACCGAAACCACCCACTTCTTGGGAGGTCTTCTGCGCATTTGCGCCACAGGTTTGCTTCACCTTCATCTTATGCTTTATTTTTTCTTTTTGCGCATTGAGATAAATTGCACCTTATTTTGTTAGGGCCCAGGTAAATGGATTGTGAGTGATAGGGTGAAGTCTGAGTAACCCAACTCATAATCTCTCTTGCCTGAGTTCTTTTCCCCTAAAAGACTATTTTAATTTCTATTGAACCGGCATGTTTAGGAATGTATGTGCAGGAGTAAGTAGAAAAATGAAAGCATGATGGCATAAAAAGTATGAGAAAAATGATCTTTGTCCAAAATTGTTGAAATGTACTAGAATTTGTAGGCTTGATGAGTTAAATGTGTTGGCTCTTAATATGACATGTTAAAGAATCGATTTGACTTCATGACTCAAGCTGAAACTTGAACAGAGTATTCTGATAATTTGATAACGAAACAATGTGCCAAGTGTGAGTGAGAAAATTTTGAATGTTCGGACAATTGTGTGCCAATCTAGAACTTGCCCCATTGGTCCCGCTAAGATAATCTAGTCTAGAAGCTAGGAAATCATCGTAGGCCCTTGTTCTGATAAGTCCACTATTGCATAAAATGATCCAACCAAATGAAATAATTGTTCCTTTTGATCCAAATACTTGAGTCAAAAATAGACCATTCCATTCAATTCACCTAACTCACCTTCCCTTAATTGATTGTCTTGGCCCTGGTCCCTCCTTGGACATGTGCACCTTGACTTAGGCCAAAAGCCAAAGTTGAGGGTGGCTAAGTCAGAAAGTTAACTTAATCTTAGCCCCGGTCTGACATTGGAGATTGTGCACCTCAACTCTTGCGAAAAACATAAGTTGAGGGTGGCTATGAAAAAAAGGAAACCGAAAGCAAAGGGTATGAAAAGAGTCTTGTGTTGAAAAGAGGAAAAGAAAACAGAAGAATGAAAAAAGATGTGAATTTGTTCAAAAAGATGAACGATAAAAGTATTGAAAGAAACAAAGAAAAAATGAAATAAGATAAAAAGAAGAAAAGCAGAAAAATATGAGCTATAAAGTCAAAGGTCGCATATGTGTTTAAAGGAGTCAAGTGAAAGAAAAGAAAATAAAATAAAAAAAATAAATAAAGATGTCAAGAATTGGTTGAGAAAAGAGGTAAAAAGCCAATGTAATGTCAAGGAGGGCAGAAAGTCACTAAAAAAATACCCAAATGTATCCTACCTGACCCTGAGCCTACATTACAAGCTAAGAACAAACCTATCGTGATCCTAGTGACTAGTTTGGAGAGTATAAAAATAAGGGCAAGCATATGGTATTGAGCACGAACTGTACTTGAAGTCACTTCAGAGCGTAAATGTTGAATGAATCCTAAACTCAAAATTCATATCTATTGTGTGTGAAAAATGGATTTCTTTTGAAGTGAGGGCAGTAGTTACATTGTTGGAGAATTGGTACCTTGGTGATTGTAAAAGGTGTATGTTGCGATGTATGTTGGTCGAGCTATGTCATGTTTTGATCCATATGTGTTAGCTTGTTAAGTCTAAATGAAGAGATTTGCACTAAGGAAATAGGATGGATTGAAAAGGCCATGTGATTGCTTGAGTTTATATGTCTGCTTCTACAGAAGTGTTGTTTAGAGTGTAGTGTGTCGCTTGAGGACAAACAACATGTTAAAGTTGAGATTTTTGATATACCGTGAGTTTACAGTATTTTTTATACATTTCACTTAAGAGTTGTGTGTGTCTAGGGCCATTTTGTAGTAGAAATAATGTTTTATGTGTTATGTTTGCAGGAAATACGCTTGGACGCAGTTAAGTGAGATGACAGTTGAAATTGTACAGAAGGAGCCACCCACGGACACGATCCACGGACCGTAGGTCCTTCAATGGTCCGTCGATAGGTAGGCGTAGATTGAGCATCAGGGAAGTCTAACCAAGTATGGAATCACAGATGCAACTGACGGATCGTCAGTCGACCCACGGGCCGTCCTGCACATCCGGCATTGATGAACTGGGAGTTGAAGTTCCAGTACCTTCTAAAAATCCTAAGTATGGAGCCACGGAAGAGGACCATAGATAATAGATCAACCTATGGTCCGTCGATGATAAACTGGGAGTTGAAGGTTCTAACCTCTGTCGAAAAGTTTTGATTGTTGACCAACAGAGGGGACCTACGGATCGTAGGTCGACTTACAATCCATAGATTGAGTCGTCGATCAAAGTTAGGTTCCAGAAGTTTATTTCCTTATTTCGTTTCCTTTTTGCATAGGACATGTTTTTCTATAACTAAGGTATGTAAACCTCGTTTTTGGGGGTTAGACAATATAGTTCACTTTTAGTTCTTGGTATTTTGTGGAATTAACTTGCAACTTTAGCAATTTGATTTTCGGATTTCGGTTTACAAGATTTTGACTATGAAATTCAATTGGAGATTATGGGTTTCTTCTACTCTAATCGTAAGTTCATGAATTATCTTTATCAAAACATGAATTGTGTTCTTTCAAGCATGAGTAGCTAAATCAACTAGGGTTGTGGGAACAATGAGCAATTAACAACGTATGAATAATAACTAAGTAGTTCTTGAATAGTGTTTATGCATTTATTGGTAATTCTTTCGCTTAGAAGTCTTTTTAACGGTGCACAACGTTAGAACTCGCCTCGTTGCTACTTGCCAGACCAAGGAGGTAGTTAATGAGAAAAGAATTAAAAACAGAGATTTAGTGGATGCTATCTAATAGTCTAATGTCAAAATTGGTGCGAGGGTGAAAACTAAGTCATACATTGATTTGATGTCTAATCTGAGGTAAAGGTAAGGGTTAGTAAAGTATACACTCATAGCCAAACCAAGGTGCGTAGTGCAATTCCCAACTTGGAGGACCAATCACTTAGGGATACCTATATTACCAACTTTACATGTAAAAACACTAGGAAAGGATTACTATTATTAGGATTACTATGTTAAGATCTCGTGGGGAACACATACGCCATAGTTTCTCTCTCCTATTGATAACAACAAAGTTTGAATCTTGCTTACTTGTTACTTAGCAATCAACAATCTATTGCTTGTTTACACAAAACCCCCCCTTTAATTACTTGTTTTCGGAAATAGTTTGACTAAACAGAAATAATCGTTAGTTAAGTTTAAGTCTAAACCATATTCCACGTGGGATCGACCCCAACCTACAAGTTGGTTTCTTTATTTGACAACGATCACTTATAATTCTTTAGGGTGGTGTAATTTGAGTGTATCATTTAACTTATAAAAAGAGAATATAATTTGGGCTTATACTTTTCAATCTAATTCATATTGTCTAGCCAACTAATATAAATTTGTTGCAATTTTGAATATATAGTCTTCACAAGTTTCTAAACATATGTATTTACCTTGAATATCGGGATGTTATATGAGACCTTTTTATATTTGAATGACTCGAAAATGAAGGAATGATTCAACTTTTTTCCATTACTTCACTTATTATTCATTTTTTTCTTTTAACTTCTTTTTTTTTCCATCCCTCCTTTTCTGAATAAACTATTGTCAAAAATTCATTAATATTTCGTTCTATCTTAACTTTTTTCACTTGTCCTATGAAATACTATAAAAGGAAAATGAAAAAATCATGATTTTTAATTCTTTTTTTATATTAATCTACTATCTCCGTCCTCTTTTAATTGTCATAATTTTCATTTTTATAGTCAAACAATAAAACTTTGACTAACATTTTACGATGTATTTTTTATCATATTGATATGCAAAAAAATGGAATTTATTGTACTTTTCGTATAGTTTTTCAATATCTAAATTTTTTGTTTAAAATATTGAATTAATGTAATATAATTTAACTTTGAAAATTAGTCAAATTGACTTTCGAAAAGCGCAACATGGCAAATAAAAGTGGACTGGGGGAGTAGTAAGATCTTGTTTCTTTCAAAATATTTATTTTTTAAATTTTTTGTATTGTTTCAAGAAAGATTTTTTCCCCCTTAATGAGTCATACAATGCTAAATTTAATTAGTTGAATCAATAAATTTCATATACTAAATGATTAAACAAAATATCAATTTATTTATTTTTAATTTGACTCAAATTATTTATTATAATTAAGTATATAGTTAAATCATTTATCGATAGATGAAAATTGAAAACGTGATGATAATATAGCTAAAAAAATTATAACTATATACATTATGAGTTTAATTAAATTTGATATTTTCAATATGAAACATATATATATATATATATATATATATATATATATATATATATATATATATATATATACATACATACATACTAGATGGGGGTGGCCCGTGCTTAACACGGGCCCAATTTTTTATATTTTTTGATAGTTCTATTAAGGGGTGTGAAAGATAATATGTACAAAAAAAATTAAGAAGTCATTTATATTCTCACTTTATTTACAATTACACAAACATGAAGAAAAGAAACCAAATACTTTTTTAATGCTAATACAAGTACATGTACATCGATATAGAACTATCCTCGACTTGAAATGACAAATACGTGATGGAAAAAGATGAAAAGAACTACTACTCCTGCAGTGAAGTAATCTGCAATAGTAAAAAATTGATTAGGAAAAGAAAAGTTAACATCACACAAATTTCCGTTAGGAACATATGGGTAGAAAATTTTCATACTAAACTAAGCAAAAATTAGAAAATTACTCAAGAATTGGATCCCAAATTGACAGAAGATCCACATCCTATAGAGGCGAAAATAAGGGGAAGAGGGGTGAGAAAAATAAGAAAATCATCTAAAAAATCAAAACAAAAGAGTGAGAAGATAAAATTAAGAATTTTCAATTTTGGTACAACTAACAAAGCTTATGAAAATATGTAATGCAACCAGAGGAATCAAATCAAATGTGTGATAGGCACATCAGAGTAGCAGCAGCTTCTGCTAATGGCGCTACTCAAACTTGTTTATTTGGTAAACGAAAAATACAACAACAAAGGGTGGAAGTATTTCACCCCTCAATTACTTCTCCCTTGCAAAGCTAGCTTATCTAAACCCTAAAATCGATCGATTGGAATATCTGGAATGGCTTGGAATTTCCCCAGAACAATAACTTGCACTAATTCCCTAGAACCATTTCTTGGAGGATTAAATCAAACTGGATGACACTCTTCTGATTCACACACAAATCTTGTATTCTTGTATCGGTCCACTAAACCATTTATTCTGTAATTTATTAAATTTAATATTCACGCACCTGGATCTTCGCAATGACCATCTCAAAGCTACTTCCAGACACAAATTTATAACATAACTTCTACTAAGAAATAGTTGAAAGATGAAAAGATTAAAAAAAATATTTCTGAACATTCAAAATAATATCTACTCTACAACCTCGAATGTCCTACAATGATCCTATATCAAAAGCCATGTTTACTATCAGAAAATGAAAGAACATTTACTGAAAATGACTGAGTCATATTTATTACTATTAAGTTTTTAAAAATCTACCAAGATAAACTGTATGATTGATATCGAACTCCGTAATAAGTCAAACGTTGAGGCTTCCATTTCTTCATGTGTTGTGCACTGGGAGAAAAGCATTTACGTAGACTCTCACTTTTTAAAACTTTATATAGGAGAAATGCCTAATCATAAATTACTATATTCACATTTTTGGTAAGATCATAAACTACTATTATTATGTGTCCTTAACCTTTTTCTTTTGGGAAGTTTTCAGTCCAATTCATTGTCAACCAAAATAGCATCCCACTCTTCAATAAACTATAAAATTTGAAATACCACCTAATGAAATATCATGAGCATCTGATATCACAATTTAAGTAACTAGAAAAATTTATTTTTGATAGAGAAACTGAAATAAGTTCCCTATGATTTATCAAGGAACGGAAAAGTGCATTCTTACCTCGCATAATATGAGTTGCCCACATATGATTATAAAGCTCATTCTTATCTCGCTTAGTATGAGCGGTCCACAAAACACTATCAAGTAGATAATTTAAATACACTATGAAGCAGACCATGCACTTGAGTGACAACAGAAAGGTATTGTCTTAGGCTTAAGGGAGAAGGAATGTGCGAGAAATAGAATTTAGTTTTATTTATCATGTCTTAATGCTAATTCAAATACCTTAATGTGAAAACATGGCTAAAATACTATGAATGAAGATATTATTTACTTGATTTGTTGTTTGCCTTCTCACGGTCTCATCACAGCCTAGTAACTTGTGTCTGCTTACAAAAAAAACCCAAATTGCCAACAAATTTTACTAACAACTTAAGTTGGTTAGTATTCTACTAACAAATTACCAACATAATTCTAACTGAATTATATTTTAAAACTTAACAACGAAATTCTAAGAGATTACCAACCAAAATCTTACTAAGTATTTTAGTTGGTAAATACGGCAGAAAAAATGACGCCAAATTTAGCAACATTCTATCAATGGATTACCAACTGAAATATTACTAACGGACACCTTTTGTTGGTAATATTACCAACGAAATATATATCAGTTGGTAAATATGATAAACAATTATATATATAATTTATTAACATATTACCAGTGAATTACTAACCAAACATTTACCAACGGCAAGATTGTGTTGCTAAATTTACCAACCAAATATAAATGTGTTGGTAAATTAGTAACGAAATGTAATTTGTTGGTAAACTTGCCAACCAATATCCAATTAGTTGGAAATTTTGCCGACGAATAAAGATTGTAGTTAGCTTCGGAAGGTCGTTTTTATATCTAATAGGATGGTTGGTTCAGGTTTTGAGGCTTCCATTTTCAATTTGTGTTGTTAAGCGTTTAAACTTTTAAGTTTTGGCCAAAATTTAGATTTGGTCAATATTTTTGGTAAATGAGCTCAAATTAAATTTTTTGATATAATGATATGTGTCATATTGAAATTAATTTAACTTGTTATCCTATATTTTGCATTGTTTCATTCAAATATGATTTATAACATTGATATTAATATTTTTGGATTTATATTCGTGCTCTTAGATTTTTAAATACAATAAATTAATAAATATTTTACTATTGAAAAATCATTCAGTTAATAATATTTTGAACATATTGTCAATCAATTACTAACCTAACATTGAACTTGAATGACATATGACCAACAAACTAACAATCAATTAGTAAATTTATTAGAAAAACAAATAATCATACTAACATATTTAAAATTTATTACCAACAAGGGTTGTGGTGGAGTGGTAAGTATTCTTTCGTCCTTAACTAAGAGGTCTCAGGTTCGATTCCCCTTGGATACGGAGTCGTCTTTGTTAGGGAGCACTTTATCCCCCAATGTGGAACTTCCCAACGTGAATCTGAATTTAGTCAGACATCAATGCGGGTACCGGACATTGGATGGGAAATAAAAAAAAAGTATTTAAAATTTATTGGTAAATTACCAACATAAATTTTCTGTTACTAAAATTGTCAACCTATTACCAACGGAATTGAATAATGAAGAAAAAAATTACTAACTCCTTTACAATTCGTTAGTAAAGGAACTAAAGATATACTAACCAAAAATTAGTTGGTGAATTTACCAATGGAAATTTCAGGGTCATGTTTCAAAATTTTGTAACAACATCTTTGGGTGTTGACTTACCAACTGATTTTTGATTGGTAAGTTTACCAACAAATTAAAATCGGTTGGTAATATTTACCTACGACCCTTTTAGCAACGGATTAATATAAGTTGACATTTGGTTGGTAACTCAATTTGCCAATCAATTTGATCAATTTACCAATGAATTTTTTTGTTGGTCATTGGGGTTCCTTTTGTAGTGATGATCATTACAGGATGCCTCCTTGAAAAAATTAAAAATGAATAAAAAAACATATTAAATGACAAATGATGACACCTTTATATCACCAGAACTATCCTACAATTTAGAAGCATAAATTAACATACTTTCTTTATCTATCAAAAAGCACAAAAAGAGGAACTTGAGACTCCCTCGTAGTTGAGAAGCTCTCAGCTCCCTTGCCTTTTAAACTATCCAAATACACTATCAAGAAAACCATGCACTTGAAACTATTATATCATAACAACATTCTTCTGCTCAATGAACAATTCGTCTAAATATGATGGCTATTAAAATGTCAGCGTTAAATTTTGTATTACTAAAATGAATATAGCATATTATTATCCCTTATTTCATGAAGATTGATTCCTGGGTTGTAAGCCCAAAGAGCCGTTAATGTCGATTTATAATATAAATCATCCCTCAATCTGTTAAAAATTTGCAAAATGAAAAGAACCCAACTAAGCTTCAATCAAGAACAAAATTAGGGCAGCAATTTAAATCATCCATAACCATTCTCCTTTTTTCCCAATATTGCTTCGCTTTAAAATATTTTTTATTTTATTGCAAGCCGAGAATCTTTGTCAAAGAGCCAAAATGGATGCATGTCATTTAAATCTTCAGAGGATCTCAAAATAATGAGAAAAAAAATCAGTTGACAGACCTGAATGCTTAAATGGCACAATCCGCTAGCAAAAATTATTGAAACACATCCAAATAACACTCCAAAAATGTAAAGATACGTATCAATTTATAAATTTACCAAGGTTTGCAGTTTTTCATCTGGTGCACAACAATAATTATCAGCCTAAAGGTTATTATCAAAACAAAGACAATTTAACTGATCTAATGTTTGAACACAAAAAAAATAACCTTCAAGGTACAACATTTAGCCAAGTATAAACAGGAAGAAAGAGGATAATCACAATTAGTTTTAAAATGCATATTTCTTTCTTTTTCTACATAAAATGACAGCAATCTACTCATGAAGAAATATGACAAAATAGAACAACATATCCATTGTTATTCCACAAGAGAGCTATGAGAGGTTAGGATGCAAACCTTATCCCTACCTTTGTGGGGGTTTAGGGATGGTTTCCTATAAACCCTCAGCTCAAAAGAAGAGTTTCTGAAGTAGAATTGCTAGAAATATATGTCAGCAAAAGACCAAGAGATAAAGCAGGGAAGCAACAAAGAGTAATATACATTAAAAATAAGAGAACACGCGACTACTTAATAATACTACTGAACTAAGGAATAGAGAGGAAACATATATCTTTGTTGTCATGTTCCTAAATTAGCAAAAGAGAATCTGAAGAACTATTATAAGAATCCTCAATTACAATCTAAAAATATGAGTATTAGATAACTTTAAGCTCAAGATTACACACTAAGAAGGGAAAGAGGCAATTGAGAAAACTTGCCCAACGAATTTGTGTATTGTTTGACATGTTTCATTCAAAATCAATAGAATACAAAAGTTTAGATTCCATCTCTGACAAACATATTATCAAATACATTAGGTGCATTATCCGCCTCAAATTAGTTGTTAATCCACACAAAATACATCAAAAAGACATAACGCATGTCGAAATCAGGAACAACTGCTAACATGCATACAAAACTTCTAGTAGACATATTGTTTTCAAAGGAATTATATCTCTCTAATTTATCATGATGATGCATCTTCCAGTGATTGCACAATATATAGAAATATAGGAAAAATCTACGAAGAAAGAAACATAACAAAATATTGTTAGTGCTATCAGGCATATTATCGAATACCTTGAATGCGCAAAGTGCAATAACATAGAGAAGTAGTGAAATATGAAATTCATTTGTCAAACTTCTCCAAATATTAACCCCTACAAAAGAAGTAGATTAGAAACAATATCAAGGCATGGAAAAAGTCTTCTAAAAACTAAGAAATTCAAGCCAAAGAAGAAGAAAGCACATGAAAAATTTAACGTTCAATCAGGAAAAAGTGTATTGAGATGGAGGAACAATGCAAAACCAGGAAAATTACCTTCAAAAGAGGAAGAGGTGGACTGATTGCCTGTTGAAATTATAGAGAAATTTATCAGTTTCTAGAATGATCAAAAGAAGGTAATGGAAGGCCAAACATGTGTTATACATAGTGCAGATAGCGTAAACTTAAAATTACGATTTTGCCCTTTTCATCATCCCAAACTCCCATTTCTAAAAAGTAATAAATAATAAATATATCTAGTAAAACACGGGCCCAACATTATATTTATATACACAATATTAAGATAAAATTATGCATACTTTATTTTTATAAATTCTATATATGATTGATATTCTAATTAATAAATCTCAATTATCTAAAATTATAATATAGTAGAAGAGGATGTTTTTCACTCACAATAAATTATTTCCAAAGCATAAGGAATCTATCGACTTTTTCATTTTATTTTATATGATATTTTTTATTTTTTCTAAAATTTATTATTTATATTTAATCATAATTGATTTTAACGATCATTTTTATCAATTATGAATGAAAAAAAAACATATAAAACTATATCCGATCCACCTTTATTTTACTCTATATTCTCTATATTTAGAAAGTAAAATAAAGAATGCTTTCATAATTAATTCTATATTCATCATTTGTAGAGATGATTGAAGAATTACTATTCGTACTCTCTGTTTTACTTTTTGATTACTTTTATTATTATTTTATTATATAATATTTGTAATTAACATATCATAAATCATATAAGATCATTTATTAAATTTTTAATAATTGTAACTTTTTTAATGTAATATAATACTTCAGAAAAATATTATTTAATATATACATTTTCAATCTGAATTAATAATACCTTATTTTTAATTTTTTTTATTTAGAACCAATTCCAAACTCATCAATGGGCATTTCATAAATAAAATGGCTAAAGTGTTTTATTAGAAAAATAAATAAGGCAAAAATTGAGGGAAAACTGACTGACACAACTCCACAAGTGTAGTTCAATGGGTCCCAATCACATTTAGGATATTTGAGTGGATTGCATCCATTGTAATTTAACAGAAAATGATGGATCTTTTATGGACCTGTTGATGTGGTCTAAAGAATAAAGCAGAAAACACAATTCCTTTAAAGCAAATTGATCTAGGAAAATACTATTATACCCTTAAACTTTCATCTAATGTCACCAAGCTGGCATGTTGAAACTCTCTCAAACTCTCTTCTAATATATAGAAATATGAATCAACAAAAAATTAATAAATTTAATTTTGAATTTATAATTTTTAAATACAATTAATTTAGTATAAAAAATGAAAATTCAAACCATCAAAGTAATTCTGAACTTGCTAATTGAATATTTTAAGATTGATTGACTTGAAATTTTTCTATAAATCATCTTATTAATGTTAGTCCTATCAACTTAGGGTACCAGTCGAGAAGATTAAATTTTTTATTTTTGAGCTTAAAAATAATTCAAGTCAAATAAGAAAAATTGAGTCAGATCATTTATCAAGTTTGATTCTAGATTAATCGATTTGGTTTATTTTGAATTTTGAATTTGAAATTTGAGCCTAGAATTGAGTTTATTTTTTCTCTCTCTTATAAAAATGAAATGTAAAGATAAAATGTTCATGTAAAATAATCTTAATTTTTTTTCCTTGCTCGTGATAATCATCCAAATAAAATATTCACACAAGGAGTGAAACAATTATCAAACACTTTCTATCGACAAAAGTATTAAGATTGTAAATTTGATAAATTCAAGCATAGTGAAATCATGTCAATCAATTAATAGTTTTTTATTTTAATTTTTATCCAACCTAAAAATTTTCTTATTTTGAGAAGTATTTTGTAGTTTTCTTAAATGCCTTTTGGAATCAGATAAAAGAAGTTTGTGTTCCGCTAATCAATTTAAAAATTATCTTTGCCAATATCAAAGCATATTTCTTAGTCAAGGCCTTAAAAATGATTTTAGGGGAAAACCTTATGTTAACTTATGAAAAATAATTTCTATTCTTATTCAAAATCACTTATCTGTTGTAAAATATAAGTAATATACTACAAATAATATAAACAAAGATATATGGGGAGTATGTCTTACAATGGTGAATTAACAATCCTATTTATAGGTTGATAATTTACTCCAAAAATCACCATATTAAGTACCATAATAGATACATTCTTATCCAAAAAGGTTCATAGAATCTAGCAAATACATATAGATGATAAGTATAAGTTTATGGATATACTTAATGGACAATCCACTTAGTTCAATGGGTTTATAATACTCCCCTTTGGATGTCCATAGATAATGTGTCTCATTACAATATTACTAGGCAAAAACCAGTGGGAAAAAGCCTAGTGAAAGAAAAAGAGTACACGTATCTCATAATACGTTCTAAGTGCTTCCTCATTAAAAACCTTACCAAGAAAACCCAATTGGGACAAAACCATGGTTAAGGATAAGAGTACATCGCGTATTTCACTCCCCCTAATGAAAGCTTTACTTGATATCTCAGAGATGACGCACTCCAATCTTATAACTCAACTTCTCAAATGTTGATGTTGGCAATGCCTTAGTGATTAAATCTGTAAGATTATCACTTGAACAGATCTTTTGAACTTCCATCTCACCCTTTTGTTGAAAATCATGTGTGAAGAAGAAGTTTGGTGAAATGTACTTTGTCCAATCTCCTTTGATGTATCCTTACTTTAATTGAGTTATACATACATCATTATCTTCATATATAAAGGCTGGAATATCTCTTTTTAAAAGAAAAATCACACATTTCACGACATCTGCATAATCAATAATTTGTATGTGCACGAATTTCACTAATACATGATATTTTTCAATCATTTTCACGAGATCAGAATTGATCTTTCTTTATATTAAACAATCTCACAGTCATTGGGGTACTCAATGGAATTGCTTAAAAACCTTTTAAATCTTTCAAGGATTTTCATATAACCTTTATCGTTTAGCTAGAAATGAAAATCATTCATTACACATATTCAAGCATTTCATCAATTACCACACTGAAACTTGCCTCATTGCATCCATCATAGGAGAATATATCTCCATTTAATAATGTCAAAACTTTGTGAAACCCTATATGTCCCAAGGCACAAATCGTACTTTATATCTTACGGTTATACTTTCGCATAATAATTTATTTGTACCCACTGACATATATTTTGATTCATGGACTATAAGTCCAAAACATCACTTTTCAAAGTGAAACACAATTTACTTAAATTGTGCATTTCATTTGGACAATCATTTACCTGTCCACATTATATGACAAATTTGAATTCAAGATCCTCGTCATCATCTGTAGCATTGAGCGCTACTTCATATTAAAGATACCTCGATGGTCTTTTGACTTGATTCCAATATGACATAACTTATCGATATATCTTCATATTTCATCATTTTAGGTACTTGAATCTTTGCTAAGGTTTTATGAAGTGTTATGTCATCGTGCTCCTTTTAAAGCATTTGCCTCATTACCATGACCATCTTGATTATTTGTTCCTCTCCTTTCTTCATTTGGAATCAATTGGTCTATTACGTTTCATGTGTACCATAGACTTTGTCCCTTAAGGACTTCTCATTGGAGTATTTGTAGCTGAATTATAACATAGGGTCAGCAAATTCATCTAGCAATTAATTTGCAACATTATGCAAATGAATTATCTCTTGAACTTCAAATTCACATTTTTTTTACGAGGATCTAGATAATTCAACTCATAATTTTCAGTTGTCAATCATCTCCCCCCTAATGTTAGAAAATCTAACATTCACCCCCAATCTCATTCGGTGAACCATCTTTGTACGTGGTTGAGCAATTAAATCATATAGCACACATCAAATTTTAGATGAAAATTATTTGATTCCTGATTCTGAACCAATTGTGTTAGGGAAACCTTGTAGGCTTGATGCATACATGTGTTACTACATGTTAAACAAATTCATCTCATACCAAACCTTATTTGGGAGTTTTGTTCTCACACTCATGGTTTAGCTATAATTGGAGGCATACAATTTTTGCTAAACCAACCAGCATTATCAACATAATTTCATAGTTTGGAACTGTGCTCTTAATTTAACAATTCGAGCAAACAACCTTACAAAAACTAATTTGTAAGTTGACAACAAAGTACATGTGACCATCACATATATGCTTCTATCATATAATTGCAAACGGTCAACATGGAAGGTGAGCGAGCCCATATTCACCTTTTTATATGTTCCAAAAGTCTAGAGGAATACAATCCTAACGTTAGCTGGTATAATGATATATGGTCATTTTATCATGAGAACAAGCAACATAAGATAATTCTTGAAGAATCTTTTATTTCTTCATCATATAAGCCACGTGAATTCTCAATTACTTTTGTATCACATTGAATCGGAAAGGCCAGCCAATCATGCCAACTGATCTTTATTTATCTCGAACCTCCCATAGAGGTGAACTATGGCATTTATAATTTTTCTCAAACCTCTCAAAGAGGTGAGTGGTGGCATATATCTAATCAATAATGATTTTATCACATCTTGTCCCATTCTCTTTCAGAATGGTCAAGCATTCACAATGCTTATCGCATGTCACATTCTTTCAAGAAATGGACTAATCATTTATATGTGCTTCATAAATTTTCATTATAAGAATATTGTCATGTGGTATTAGGCATATTTAGAAGCCTAGAAACATAATAATGTCCGCATTTAAGCCAAGTTAGGAATCAATTTATGTTAACTTATAGCTGTGTCGAGTCTTTTTAATGTATATATGCTAACCAACATGATTAGTTGTTTAGGTAAGCTTAAATAGAGAAACGAGCACTGAAATGGGCATCGAGAATCACAAGAGGACGCAAGTGAAAAGAAGCAAGAAAGAAGAATAAGAAAAAGCACAAGTTAAAGTCGTATCCTCTCTGCGACGCGGAGAGGAATTGATTCTTGAAGGCATAAATTAGAATTTGGGACAGAACACTCCGTTTCCTCTACGTGCCGCGGAGAGGAAATGATAATTTTATGTGAGATTCAGCATTTGAACCAAAGTGGTCCGTATAGCATCCGCATAGTGGAGAAGAGAAAGATTGTTCGAGTGGAAGTTTAAACCTCCGCGTCGCGCCACTATGTGCCAGATTTGGCCGTTTCGATTTTAGTATAAATAGGTTAATATTTTATTTTATTAAAATATTCTTTTTTTGGATTTTGAAAAATGACGACTTAGAGAGTTATTTCATCATTTCTTAGGGTTCTTTCCTAAACTCTTTTACTTTTGATCACTTTATGCTAATTAAATATTGCTTGATCGAAACTATTGTTATGAGTAGCTAAATACCTTAGTTTTAGGATTGTGGCTACAGGATGATTGTAATTTATTGTGTTTTCATGGGTCAATATTGATTATCATATGAATATTTCTTATGTTCTTGTTTTTCATATTTCGTGCCTAATCACCATTGAAATAAACACATTGTCCAAATTGAACTCGGGAGAAGAATAAGAGGATAGAATGTGAGGTATAATGAGCATGATTTTCTCATAATAATTAGGGTTAATTTGTATCTATGATAGGGATATACCTAGAAACCATGCTTGGTTATTATACAAGAAGTAATCATAATGCTCGGTACTTGGTCCAACCTATCCCCGCTCAACAATGTAGTTAGGTTGTCATTTATCGTAGGCAATTAGAGGTCGGGAGACCATGATCATACAATTAACCTGGTAACATTGATTCGATAGTTGATTAACATCAATTTAAATAAGGTAAAGTGCATGAATCCTTTTCCGAGCTGCAGCCCTGGACTTTACCCAATCATTTTTTTAAACCCTTGAAATTGAATCGCACTTGTTTAATTTTGTTGAACTTTTAGATTATAAAATAAATCACTCTTGGAATCTTGATAACACTTGTGGTAAGTTGAAAGTTTTGGGAAAATTATGTGATTCTAATCGTGAGTCCCTGTGGGTACGATACTCGGCTCTTTATAAGAGCCACTTTAATACTTGAACGACCACGTACACTTGCGTGTGCGATTTGGGCGCAACAAGTTTTTTGCACCATTGTCGGGGACTTAAGAATTACGAAGTATTTGATTTTTTTGATCTCTGAAGTTAAAAAGAAAGTGTTGACAACTTGATCTTAGCACTTCATTTTGCAGGTTGTACTGATATTCCAAACTGGACGATGATCAAGACTTGGTAAAGCCTCTAGCTGAACCGATTTCGTTCACTACCAGAGAAAGCAAAGATGACTCACTAACCCTGTCCCTCTTGTTGCTAGTGAACCAACATCTCCAGTAGCAAGAGTTGAGCAAGAGGAACCTGCAAGAATGGTTGAGATGAAAGTAAGAGACATGGCAATCCCACGTACCACCAATGTGACTTCTTGCATTCAGAAACCTGTAGATAGTGTAAGGTTTGAACTGAAGCAGAGTATGGTGCATCTATTGCACACTAATAGGCAGTTCACTGGTGTGTCGCACGAGGATCTAATAGTACATAAACAGAATTTCCTTAAGATTAGTAATACTTACACTCCAACAGGAGTAAATGTGGATTATGTGAGGCTCACTTTATTCCCTTTTTCTCTGCTTGGGGAAGCAAAAAAAAGGCTGATTATGAGCCCGCTAACTCTATTACCTCCTAGGATGATCTTGCACAAAAGTTCCTCATTAGATTTTTCCCATATGGGAAAACAGCTAAGTTAAGGAGCGACATTCTAAGTTTCTGACAGAAAAGATGAGAGAACTTATACCAAGCTTGGGACAGGTTTAAATCGATGTTGATGAGCTGCCCACATCATCATCAGGCTAACGAGGTGTTGGTCCGTACCTTCATTGAATGATTGGAACCTAACACCAAAACTTTACTTGATTCAGCTGCATGTGGTAAGGCTTTGGAGAAGACTTATGCTGAGCTTTTCACCTTGCTGAACAGGATCTCACAGGGTAACCCCGAACGGAATGGAGGAGTAGAGAAACCCGTGATATAAAAAATTGTAGGCATGCTGGAAGTAGATGCAGTGACTGCCTTAACTACTCAAATTATTGCAATGCAGAACATGATGAACACTCACTTCAGCAATTTATCATTGGGACAACAACCAGCTTAAATGTATGTACTCCAACAACCACCAACTTGGGGTGAAATGTGCGGAGGTGGTGATCATAATGTAGAGGTATGTGGTGTGAACCCGAATTTTGTGAATTTTGTAGGGAATGCACAATGAGGAGGAGGCCAGTAGAACTATGAAAACTCTTACAATCCTAATTGGCGGAACCATCCAAATTTTTCGTGGGGAGGTAATCAGAATCAGGCCAACGCCAAAATCAATATAGACCTAGGGAAATATGCATGGGTATCAACCACAGGCCCAACGAGAGCAGCCAAATAAGCAGTTGAATAACATGAGTATGAAAGAGATGTTGAATAAGATCATGGTTGATCAAGCTCAGTTAGCTGTTGATGTGAGAAATAGTCACCTAGCTACACAGAATCTGGAGAAACAATTCGAGCAGTTTGCTAGTGCCCAGAACTCATGACCGCAAGGAGGTTTGCCGAAAAACACTAATCTAAATTCCAAGCAGGTAAATGTGGTAGGTACACGCAGTGGTTTGAAGTTGGAGGAGTTAGCTCCAAAGAAAAGAAACATTGAATCTGTGAGTAAAGAGAGTGAACCCAATGAGAGTGAAGTTGTTGCACACGAAGAAAGAGTGCACCAATAGTGAAACCACCTCCTCCATTCCCTTAAAAGTTCAAGAAACAGAAGGAGGATGAATGTTTTGGTAAGTTTCTCTCTCTTTTGAAACAAGTTCACATTAACTTGCCATTGGTAGATGTTTTTCAGGGTATCCAGGTATGTTAAATATGTGAAGGAGATTGTAGCAAACAAAATGTAGCACTTACTAAAGAGTGCAGCTCCCGAATCCAAAATAAATTGCCCACCAAACTGAAAGATTCGTGTAGCTTTATGGTTCAGAACACTATAGGGTAGAGCATCCATGCACGAGGTTGTGTGATCTAGGAGCCAGCATAAATTTGATGCCAACTTCGTTCTATAAAAAATTGGGATTGGGTAGTCCTAAGCCCACTATCATCATCTTGCAATTGGCTGATAGATCTGTTGCTAGGCCATAGGGTGTTCTAGAGGATGTTTTAGTGCAAGTGGGATTGTTGATATTCCTAGTAAACTTTGTGGTGCTGAATTTTGAGCCAGATCCTGAGATCTCTTTCATTTTGGGAAGACCTTTCTTGGCTACAGGGTGTGTTATGATAGATGTAGCAGTTCAGCAACTCACTATGCGGGCACATGATAAAGTGGAGGTGTTCGATGTGTATAAGGCATTGAAGTTCCCAGTTGTATATGAAGAGATATCTGGAATAACGGTAATAGATCTTAAGGCAGAGGCACGATATATTGCGTCTAAGGACCCATTAGAGTGAGTGCTAGTAGAAGATGATATCTATAGGGATGTTGAGGCACAGGAAGTGGTACAATTTCTTGATATGGCAATTGTAGGTACATCAAAAGATCACTGGGAGAAGTGTCACTTTTTAGTTCGAGAGGGGATTGTGTTGGGGCACAAAATCTCCAAGAATGGGCTGGAAGTTGATAAAGCCAAAGTTGAGGTTATTCAGAAGTTGCCACCACCCATCACAGTGAAGGGAGTTAGAAGTTTTCTGGGACATGTTGGGTTCTACAGGAGATTCATCAAGGACTTTTTTAAGACTGCAAGACCAATGTACAGCCTATTGGAAAAAGAGATGAAGTTTGTATTTGATGAGAAGTGTTTGCATGAAGTTGATAGAAGCTCCTACTTTGATTGCTCCTAAGTGGGAGCTTCCACTCGAGCTTATGTGCGATGCCAGTGATATAGCGGTTGGGGCAGTGCTTGGGAAGCAAAAAGATAAGATGTTTCATTCCATCTACTATGCTAGCAAGACACTTGATGCAGCCCAATCCAATTATGTTGTCATTGAGAAAGAGATGCTGGCATTAGTGTTTGCATTTGATAAGTTCAGGTCATACTTGGTAGGAACCAAGGTTGTGGTTTGCACTGATCATGCTACAATCAGGTATTTTTTTAACAAGAAGGATGCCAAGCCAAGGCTGATTAGGTGGATATTTCTCTTGCAAGAGTTTGATCTAGGGATAAAAGATAGGAAGGGAACTGAAAACTAGATAGCTGATCATCTATCCAGATTAGAGAACTCATCTCATGTGAAGAATGAAGGACATATTCGCGAAGATTTTCTTGATGAACAATTGCTTGCCTTGGACCTTGCTAAAGTACTTTGGTATACTGACATTGTGAATTTTCTGGTGAGTGGTTTATTTCCACCTGGGGCCTCAACACATCAAAAGTAGAGTCTGCAGTATGATGCACGCTTTTATATATGGGATAAGCCCTTATTATTCAAGCAGGGACATGATCAGATGGTGCGAAGCTGTGTAGCTAAATAGGAGGAAGTACAAGTGTTGGAGAGTTGTCACTCTTCGCCATATAGTGGACACCACGGGGGCAAACGCACTGCATATAAGGTATTACAATCTAGTTTCTTTAGGCCTACTCTATTTAAAGATGCTGCTATTGAGTAACATCATTGAAGTAGAGATCTTTGATGTATGGGGGATAGACTTCATGGGACCATTCCCATCGTCCCGTGGAAATCAATACATCTTAGTGGCAGTGGACTACATGTCCAAGTTGGTGAAAGCAGTTGCATTACCATCCAATGATGCAAAGGTGGTAGTGAAATTCATCAGGAAGCACATTTTCACCAGGTTCAGAACTCCAAGGGCTATGATTAGTGGTGAAGGTACGCACTTTATTAATAGTTTAGTGCAAAATCTGTTGGCCAAATATGGGGTGAGACACAAGGTAGCTACAGCTTATCATCCCCAGACTAATGGGCAGGTGAAAGTGTCTAATAGAGAAGTAAAGCAGATCCTCCAAAATATTGTGAATGCCCAAAGAAAAGATTGGGCTGACAATTTAGATGATGCTTTGTGGTCATATTGGACTGCATACAAGACGCCGATAGGGACTTCTCCTTATAGAATGGTGTTCGAAAAGGCATGTCACCTCCCAGCTGAATTGGAGCATAAAGCATACTGGGCGATTAAAAAGTTAAATCTGGATGTTGAGTTAGCTGGAAAGAAAAGGATAATGCAACTACATGAGTTAGAAGAATTCAGGCTCCACGCCTATGAGGATGCTAAGCTTTACAAAGAGAAGACCAAGAGGTGGCATGACAAGCATATTATGTCACACATCTTTGAGCCTGGTCAATTGGTGATGTTGTTTAATTCAAGATTGAAGTTGTTCCCCAGAAAACTTCGGTCTAAGTGGAGTGGACCATTTGAAGTGGTGAGGATGACTGAACATGGAGTTGTAGAGCTAAGAAACAAGGACAAGAGCTCTGCCTTCCTTATAAATGGGCAGTGAGTGAAGCACTACTTCGGAAATGATGTTGATCGTGAGCTTGAAGCGCTCACATTGAATGACGAATGAGTGATGAGATGGGTCGTGCTGCGATGTTAAATCAGGCGTTGCACAGGAGGCAACCCGTGACCCCTTGTAATAGTTAGGATTTCTATTCTTTTGCTTTTCTTATTTCAATTCATAGGAATTAGTAAATATATATATATATATATATATATATATATATATATATATATATATATATATATATATATATATATATATATATATATATATATATATATCTAGAAAAATACAAAAATATGAGTCGTGCCACGACCAAAACTAAGGCGTTAAATGGGAGGCAACGCATCGTGTTCGTACTAATAGGTGTTAAACTTAAAATTTGCATGTATCAGGATGTAAGACCTATGGCGCATCGCAGAGAGGAAGTTGGATTTCGCCTCGCCTGGAAATAATTTTCCAGGGTGAGGCAGAACGGTACGTAATCGCCCGCATCGCGAAGGAGGTCCCTAAACTTGATTTCAACAATAAATTATTTTTACGTTAACAAGAGGGCAGCTCCATAAAGGAGCCGCATCACAGAGCCAGGCGGATATTTTTTTAATTCAACGGGGAATTAATTTAGTTCACGAGGCAGAGGGGTCCATGAAGGCACCGCACCCCAGGTAAGATTTTTTGCTTTTCATTAAATAACATATGTTCCACCCATTTTGAAGTGAAATAGCCCACCCATATCCCTTTTTTTAACCCTAAGTTCCCATCCCCAAACCCATTTTACTCTAAATTTACGTGATTTTTCCCCTCCCCTTGGCTTGTGCAAATTCTCCCGGTCTCCTCCGTATTGCAAAGCAAAATCAGCCTTTCTCCATTCTAATTTTCTCCCACTACACCACTCCAGGTATGTACTTTGTCTCTCTCTTACGCGAGTCGATTGTTGTTGCCTATGGAGGTTGTTTAGCGAAATTGGGGGTTTAATTTTACAGTAGAATTGTGTGAGTGTTTTTGGTCATATGTTTAGAGATAACTTGATTCATGTTATTTTATTAGGTATTTCGAAGTCTGAGTAGAAATTACCTCGGATTGCTAGTGTTGGAGTTTTGTTGCATATTTGAAGGGGTAGTCAAACATCTTATTCGGATTACTATGGCCTTTGTTGGTTTACTGATATCGTTTCCACCATGATGGCTATGTGTAGTTTGTAATCTTAAGTTGATATAGTCATTTGGGAATTGAAGGTTGAATGAGCATGCATTTGTAAAGATTTTAGGGGTGTTTGTGGATTAAGGCCTTGTATTTCTAGAGGTCGATTAGGTAGAAATTCTCTGCAAAGTGCGTTTGGTTGAGTTGTGATTCTAAAATGGTTGCATAGGCAAGTTTGGTGTTAATTATTGAGTAACACTAATTGAATATTGATTTGTGAAAGATGTCGTGTGGGTCTCAATCTTCGTATTGAGGATGAGTTGTTTGTTTTGATGTTGGTGTACATTTGTACGCCCATGGATAGTTTGAGTACCTAGGCTAGAGGCTGCATTGAAATAAGTATGGGGTGGTGTGTGCACACCACCCATTTTATATCAATGTTGTGTAGTTGTTTGGGCTGAATTATACTCTGATTGCAGGCATGTCAAACACCCAAAGACCTGGTAAGGAAGTTGCAACCTCTAGCTAAAGGAAACATGTTCGGAGTGATGGGAATGTGCCCCCTACACCTGCAGTACCTAGACGCTAATTGTATGTACATGTTGAGAGGCAATTGGGTGACGTTGAGAGGCGGTATCCACTGAATGTCCACGCCAAGGCCCTGCTTGGAATTGGTCCTGTGTTTCGTGAGCCGATCGATAACGACATTCTGACCGATGAGGAGTGACTGCGTACTAGCTCGGACATCCGATTCTGATGAGGTGGTGGACCCCGAATAGGCCGGTGATGAGGCCGAAGGGGGTGATGCTATGCAAGATTGATCAGGGAGTGTTTTCATCTTACTTCTTGTATTGTTATGATTTTTGTAAAGCGCTGGGGACAGTACTAATGTTTAAGTGTGGGGTGAGGGTGAAAGTCATCTTTAGTCTGTATATATTATTGAACATTATTAGAGTCTGCATTTTATTTTTTTGTTTTATTTTGGGTTCCTTGGAGATTGTTTTCGGTTCTTTGACCAAGGAAAGTCCCCTTGAACCTTACAAAAAATATAAAAATACTTTATCTATTTAGGATTGAGTCAGTAGTCGTAGTTGAGTCACATTGCCCAATGATAGATGGATGACGACCGTCTTAAGGGCAATCTCGTCATTGAGTCTAAGGTTGGTATGTGCTGAAGCGTGAAACTCCGAAAGGAAAATATATGAAAGCCTGATTTAAAGTTGATGTATGAATGTTTGCATTTGAACTTGTGTATTTGACTTTTATGATTGCAACTTAAGTTTAACTTGAACCTTGTGCATGAACTGATTGTGTTGCTATGATTGATCCATTCTTAAGTAGAACCTGTGCCATGATCGGTGAGTTTTTGTAGTTTCCATGTAATGCAGCTGAGTCTAGAACTTGCCCGGCATGTTATTGAAACGAAATAAAAATGGTGTTTTGTTTTAAAAGATGATAATAGGCTTTCTTTGAATTGTCTTGAATATTAGCCTTTTCAGAAATAATATCCCTTGTATAGCCCCATTGAGCCCTTTAAGCCTTGATTTAATTCTAACCCATGTAATTAAGTCGAATCCCTTTTATTGATACCAGTAATTTTTATCCCAAATCCCTAATGCACTATGTTAAGAGGAGAAGTGAAAACGGCAGACAGAGTAAATAGGGTGGCAATGTTAGTTTGAGGGGAAGAGAGAAAAGAGGTAGTAAAATGATGCCCCATAAGTTTAAATCTGGGATTGGCCCTGGTCCTTAGGACATTGTGCACTTCAACTAAGGTTAAAAGCCTATTTGAAGGTGGCTAACTTGGAGAATACCTTAATGATGTCTCTGGTCCTTACAAGGATAATGTGCACTTTAACTCGAGAGAAATCTCTAAGTCAAGGGTGGCTATTGTTGAGTGTGAAAAACAAAATCTATAGAAATAAAGGGGTGAGTGAGAAATAAAGGCGAAGGTGGTAGTACTAGGGGAAAACTATGTAGAGAGGGGGGGCTGAAAAAAAGAAAAAGTTGTGAATGTAATAAGGAAATCAAATCTGGTGCATTAGGGAGGATAAGTCACTAATTTTATCTAAATGAATCCTCCCTTACCTCAAGCCTATATTACAACCGGAACAAGTCTTATTTGATTTTGAGCATAACACACTTTATTAGTGGAGATGTACATAATGTGCAAGCTTATGGTTCTCAATGTATGCATATATGATGTCTTTGTTGAGTGAGAACATACTATGTTTGCAAAGTCCTTAAACTATATTCAATTTGCGGAGTTGAGTGTGAGGATTATTCTTTGGAGTGAGGGGCACTTGTTGTATGAAATATAGGTGATATGTAATGGTGCATATGTTGTTGAATGAATTGGTTGCTAAAAGTTGTCTAGTCAATTACATGAGTCGTGCCCATTTTGAATGAAATCGTGCTTGTGTTAACTGATTGCAGATCCTTGGAAGAAAAGTGGTGAATGCACAAATACTGCAATAGGGAGTCTAGGTCAAGGAGTAGCTAGTAAGTTGTTCGAGGACGAACAAAGTTCTAAGTGTGGGATAGTGATCTTAGGCGTATTTATATGCCTAGAAACCTAATAATGCCCGCATTTAAGCAAAGTTTGGAATCAATTTATGCTAACTTATAGTCGTGTCGAGTCTTTTTATTGTATATATGCTAACCAACATGATTAGTTGTGTAGGTAAGCTTAAATGGAAAAATGAGCACTGAAATGGGCATCGGGAATCACAAGAGGACATAAGTAAAAAGAAGCAAGAAACAAGAATAAGAAAAGCACAAGTTAAAGTCGTATCCTTTCCAGGCCGCGGAGAAAAAGTACAAGTTAAAGTCGTATCCTTTCCGGGCCGCGGAGAGGAATTGATTCTTGAAGGCAGAAATTAGAATTTAGGACAGAACACTCTATGTCCCCTCCGCGTCGCGGAGAGGAAATGTTAATTTTATGCGAGATTCAGCATTTGAAACAGAGTGGTCCATGTAGCAGCCATGTCGCGGAGAAGAGCAAAATTGTTCGAGTGGAAGTTTAAAGACCCCTCCGCGTCGCGCCCCTATGTGCCAGATTTGGTCGTTTTGATTTTAGTATAAATAGGTTAATATTATATTTTATTAAAATATTCTTTTTCTGGGTTTTGAAGAATGACGACTTGGAGAGTTATTTCGTCAGTTTTAGGGTTCTTTCCTAAACTCTTTTACTTTCGATCTCTTTATGATAATTAAACATTGGTTGATCGAAACTATTGTTATGAATAGCTAAATACCCTAGTTTTAGGGCTGTGGCTACATGATGATTATACTTTATTGAGTTTTCATGGGTTAATATTGATTATCATATGAATCTTTCTTTATGTTCTTATTTTTCGTATTTCGTGCCTAATCACCATTGAAATAAACACATTGTCCGAATTGAACTCGGGAGAGGAATAAGAGGATAGAACGTGGGGCATAAGGAGCATGATTTTCTCTTAATAATTAGGGTTAATTTGTATCTAGGATATAGATATACCTAGAAACCATGCTTGGTCATTATACAGGAAGAAATCATAATGCTCGGTACTTGGTCCAACCTATCCCCGCTCAACGATGTAGTTAGGTTGTCATTTATCGTAGGCAATTAGAGGTCGGAAGACCATAATCATACAATTAACCCTGTGATCATTGATTCGATAGTTGATTAACATCCATTTAAATAAGGTAAAGTGCATGAATCCTGATAAGAGTTGCAGCCCTAGAATTTACCCAATCATTGTTTGAAACCCTTGAAATTGAATCTCACTTGTTTAATTTTGTTTAACTTTTAGATTATAAAATAAATCACTCTTGGAATCTTGATAACACTTGTGGTAAGCTAAAAGTTTTGGAAAATTAAGTGATTCTAATCATGATTTCCTGTGGGTACGATACCCGGCTCTTTATAAGAGCTACTTTAATACTTGAACGACCACGTATACTTGCGTGTGCGATTTGGGCGCAACATCATGCCTTTGAAATTCATCATTTTTGCTTGACCTACCTCAACATCACTTTGAAAGGTCAAGTATACCACCACTTTATCTTCGTTTCTTTTTATGGATGATTTTTATTTTATTAGGCCGCATAACGACCACGGGTCCATTTACCTTTCATACCATTATGATGATAAGAATTACCTTCACATTTTGAAGGATTATTTAGAGAATCCATAATGTTATTCCTTTTGTAATTACCACAATGATGACTATTTTAATTATGTCCCTCAACACCCCTATTCATACATTTAATCACTTGTCTTCTTTTCAGACTTATTATTCACTGCTACCATATTCATATGATAGAATTGAGCAATTGGGCAGATCTCAAACTTATTATGTACTACTACCACATTAGCTTCAGGGAATGGAGCAAATACAATGGGACAAATTTCATGACTTTTCATCGAAGTCTTAGTCATCATTATATCATCACTATGATGCATTGAGACTCAAACTCAATGTTTTACCCATATAAGGCGTGTTAGGCCATAATTATATGGGACTTGAACCCAATCCTTATCATCATGGTGCATCAAAACTCAAATTGATGCCTGACCCTATTGGTGCGATAGAACATGAATCTATCGTGTTATCCTCAAACATTTTTCATTATGGTGCATCCAGACTTAACCTGATGTCTTATCCTTTTGGTGCGATGAAACCTGAATTCACCGTCTTATCTTCAGTCAATGACATAATAAGTCAAATGCTATAAACTCACCTTTGGGCCTTTTTTTTAAAAAAATATTATCATTTTGTGATTAATATTGAACAAAAGAAACAATAAAAATATTACCCACCAACTATGTACTAATATCTTAAATTTGTCAAAATAGAGGAGTTACATATGCAATTAAAAGCATGTCATTTCCAATGTTACTGCTGTAACTACAATACACATAAAAATTTAAACCTTTTGTTTGTGGGATAAAAATTACTATATGTGCTATCTGATTATATTATATAGCACACAATATAAAAGTGAGTGAAAGAAAATCATTAACCTTATTTTGTAGTGCATATTGACTGTTATGATCATTAAACACATAATAGTAAAACATTTGCGTCGAAGTACTAACTGACAGACAACTCTAAACTTTTTGTTTAGAGTATATGTATATCTGATATTAGAGAGATGATCCTAATAAAGCTATGAATACATACCGGATTAAGGAGTGATGCTCAACTTGAAAAAATTAAAATGATATTAGAGTCTCGTGTTTTCTTCTTGATTCTCATAACGAGATCAACTAAAACATGAGCTAAAGAAAAACTAAAACTCAATCTCAATTAGCTAGAGCCTTAATAACGTGTTGTAAAATATAAGTAATATACTACAAATACTATAAACAAAGATATATGAGGAGTAGAATGTAGATATCATCTTATTTAAATGTCTTCATCTCTCATGTGTGTGTCTTATAATGGTGAATGAGCAATCTTATTTATAGATCGAGAAGTCACTCCAAAATTCACCATATTAAGTATCATAATAAATAGATACATTCTTATTCAAAAAGGTTCATAGAACCTAGAAAATACATATACATGATAAGTATAAATTTATAGATAAACTCAATAGACATTCCACTTAGTTCAATGGGTTTATAACATTTTTTTCTTTTGCTAAAAATTGATCAAACACCTTTAACTCTCTAAGATTAGTTTTCAATTTTCAAAAAAATTAAAACATGCGATATATTTATTTATTTATCCCAAAATTCAAAATCCACAATCAAGTCCAAATTTTTTGAGTTACATTCAAAATCCTATTTATAATTTGAATATTAAAAAAATGAATTTGCCAAATCATTCACCCACTTTACAATCTTTATTTTGTTGGTATAATAGAAAAAAACAAACTACATGAAAAAACGTTCATAAGCCACATGACTTGGGTTTAATAAAAGAAAAAGCTCTATTTCTTTAAATGTATTACTTCTTTCTGCTCCTATTTCATTAATTTTTTTATATTTTCTTGTTCTACTAGGTTCTTTTATATTTTCTTGTTCTACTAGGTTCAAAGCATTTCTTTGTAATGTTACTAAGCCACTATTAGGGTCTTCTCCTGTTAATAATACACGTATTTTATTTGTAAAATTATATGGGTTTGGTCCTAATTCAATTAGTGTTTGGAATTCTTGAGGGAAAGTCTGTTTGTATGATTCCCATACTGCTTTACAAGATTCTCCTAAAACAGTTTCTAAGTATCTATACATAGTTTCTGCATCAGTTTCTTGATAGTTTTTAATTCCTTAGTTGGAATTTTTCTAGTTTGTACCGGGGTATATGGAATTAAATAAAGACAATAAAATAAAAAATACAACTCCATGTTGTGACGACTGTAACAATAATGACAGTTGTGGTTCAAACAACCTATATGAAGAAAAACAAGAAGAAAATTATTCAGAAAATATATACCTAGAAGACATAGTAAAAGATTAAACTTTAATAAATATAGAAACAGAATTTTACAATTTTCAAAATGGAATAAATACTATAGGAAAAATAAAAAATCCTAAAGACTTAGAAAATATAGTAGCAAATACTAGACAAAATGGAAATAATAGGAGAAAAACCCTTAATACATTAGGAAAGTAATAAAATTATGTGCAAACTAGATATAATAAATCCAGAATATACTATAAAAACTGCAACAATAGAAGCCAATAACGAAGATACGAAAGAATTTGCTAAACAAATTAAAGAGTTACTAAATTTAGAAGTAATAAGAACATCTAAATCTAGACATAGATCAGCAGCTTTTATGGTTAGAAACCATAGCGAACAAATACGAGGAAAAGCTCGCATGGTAATAAATTATAAAAGGTTAAATGATAATATTAGAACAAATGCATATAAATTACTAGATAAAAATGAATTAATTAATAGAATACAAGGTAAAAATATTTTTAGTAAATTTGACTGTAAATCAGGATATTGGCAAGTCAAAATGCACCCAGAAAGTATAGAATGGACAGCTTTTACTTGTTCTGAAGGTCATTTTGAATGGCTTGCTATGCCTTTCGGTTTAAAGACAGCTCCACCTATATTCCAAAGAAAAATGGATGATATGTTCGGAGATTATAAAAATTTTATACTAGTATACGTAGACGATATTTTAGTATTTAGTAAAAATATACAAGAACATTTAGGACACCTACAAACAGTATTTAGATTATTTGTAAAATACAGAATAATAATTAGTAAAAAGAAAATGGAATAATGTAAAACACATATAAATTTTTTAGGAGTAACTTTAGGAGAAGGAAAGGTAAAATTACAACCACATATAGCTAAAAAAGTGTTAGAAATGCCAGATAAATTAGATAATACTAAAGAACTACAAAAATTCTTAGGATTAGTAAATTATGCTAGAAACTTTATTCAAGATTTAGGAAAAATAGCAGGACCTTTGTATGCCAAGACAGGTAATAAAGGACAGAAACACTTTAACATAAAAGATATAAAATTAGTACAACAAATAAAAGATAAAGTTAAAAATATACCAGACCTACAAATACCCTTAGAATCAGATTATCTAATAGTCCAAACAGACGAAAGTAAATTAGGATGGGGTGCCATCTTAAAATCTAGACCTAATAAATATAGTCCAAAAAATGAAGAAAAAATATGTGCCTACCAAAGTGGACAATACAAAGAAAAAGGTAATATGAGTAGTATAGATACCGAAGTATTAGCGGTAATATATGGATTAAATAGTTTTAAACTATACATCTTAAATAAATAAGAAGTATTAGTTAGAACATACTGTGAATCAATAGTAAAATTTCACAAAAAAATAAATAGTAAAGCTAGTAGTAAAAGAAGATGGTTAAATTTTATAGATATAATATCTATATATAATAATATTATTTTTGAATACGTTAAAAGAAAAGATAATGATTTAGCAGATAAACTAAGTAGACTACAATTAAAAACTAACTAATTTTTATTTCAGTATTAGACCAAGCATGAGACCAACTGGCCAACAGCCAGCAGACAAAGGCAAGGGCATAGCCCAGCCAGATACTTATGCTCAGACATTAATAGGAAAACAAAATTTCAGACCATTAAGTACAACAGGCAACTTAATGGAGAGAATTTATTTTGGTAAGTATAATCTAATTTCATATCCTAAGTGTAATTTATCTTTTAGAGTAAATCCAGACTGTAATTTAGACAAGTCTCAGCAATGTTTAATAGATAATCTATGGATAACATATAATAAACAAGACACCAAATATTTTATTGCTGCATCTAATGCTTTGTGTTAATACTTTTCAGATAAAAATAGAAATAATAAATTTAAATATTATGTAGTTATACATGGTAAAACTAAAGGTGTTTTTCAAACTTGGATAGAAGTAGTAGATTCCATAAATGGGGTTAAAAACCCACTTTTTAAAAGTTTTAATAATTTCACAGAAGCCTTAGACTATGCAAGAGGAATACTTGGGCCTAATTATTACATCTCACCAGCTCTCAAACAAAGCCCAAACCAAATACCCCAATACAATATCCAAAAAGACTCGGACAAAATAATATTTTGCGATCATTGTTCTTCCATGACTGAGGGTTTCAAAAGACTCAATACAAAAAATGAAATCCTTATTCAAGAAAATATGAGACTTATGAAACAGCTTGAGACATTTCAGAATAAATATGTTCCAAGAACAGACAGTACTCAGACGCAAGAATTGAGTTCTCCATCTCCTTTAAAAATGGATGAGACGGGTGTGCATTCCCCTCTAAATGCTAAGAACTCTACGGTATCGGAGCATGATACAGCTAGTCCGGTTCAAACAGTAACCAGTAAAGACTTATCAAATCCGTTAAAGGCTGTCACTTTGCCAAAAAGTGAAGAAGAGGGGTCGACTTCCTCACGAAGGAGACTACCTAGATATTTTCAAAAAGTCTCTCTAAGAAAAAATGATGCTTTAAAAAAGAAAAAAAAATGAAAAATTAGAAAAAATAATCAAGCAAACTTTAGAAAAAATTTTCCAAGACAAAAGTGAAGACAAACATATTATTAAAGACATTCCAGTCCAAGTAATGGTTCGGAAGACAGTATTCACAGTGCTTCATTATCAGACGAGGAACAGATAAATAATATTCAAGACTCACAAGAACATTATGAAGATGATGACTCAGGCATGAGTTTTGATACTATTGCATTACACAATCTAGACACTTGAACCAATTTTATTTCTTAAAACACTTAACTATTTTATATTATTCCATATCATATACTACGGATAAAAGTGAAGCAAAGATAAGTTACTACAAGGATAAGAAGGAAAAAAGAAAAATACAAAGACAGGCAAATGGCAAAGAAGACAAGGATATACAAAGTCAACAATGGCAATTCAAAAAAGACAACAGTTATGGGCATGAAAATTGATTGTAAAAAGTAAAAGAATGGCATGATAAAGAAACGTGTTACGAAAATCTTTCAAAGAAGTAGGTGGAGATGTATAATTATTAAGGGATATATAAATATTAAGATAGGATTGTTAGGTGGGGATACCCACTACGTGTCTTGTAATATTAATTAGTATATAGGAAAGTTAGGTGGGAATACCCACTAAATTGTCTTGTAAAAATCAGCGTGTATTAGCGTGTTGTCACTTTATCACTACCCTCCAAAAAAGGGAAAAACTGTTGACATAACACGCGTCAGTCGAATAATTGAGTCTGTAATATAAGTCAAAAGATGAAATTAATAATGCATGTGACGATGGGGCCCAATGAGTACCCAACTTGCATTATTAAAGGAATCTTATCAAGTTGTCGGCCACTAATAAAGGCCATGTAGTGTGTCTAGAAGGGTCCTTTAGGTTTTTCTCAGTTCTATATAAAGTTAGTATTAGAATTGGAAAAGGAGTAGAATGAAAGAGAGAGAAAAGATCAGAAGAAAGTTAGAAAAAATTGCCATACTCCACACTTCCTCCATCCTCCTTCCATACTCCCCTATGTACCAAAAAGCCTCCCTTGTATATTAAAGTATTGAGAAATAAATAAAAGTGTGTTTGTGTAGTTAAGTTTTTAAGTTTTCAAGAAACCTCTTCGGGGTTTCCGAAAGGGAAACCTCTCTCCGTTTATCATGTAAGTTTTACGATGTTTACTTCTCTAAATTCCCCCAAAAAATATTTTATCTTTTTATGAAGTTGTTAGTTTGATGTAAATTGTTGTACATGTGTTAAAATATTACTCTTAGTATATGATTAGCTTCTTAACTTCTTAATAACGACTATGGATTAACCTGTAAATTCCAAGGATTCTTGGCTTTTATAGTCCGCTTGATGAAAGGACGAATTTGTTGCCAGTTTTTACATCCGAGGTGTGGTTAAAGATGAAGTTGTTAAGAATATAGGTTAAGAAGAAGAAATGAACGGGGTAATATAAAAAATAAAAAATTTAAAATAATAAAACATGGGGAAAATAGGGAATTAAGTCATAAATTAGCATGATTAAACTAAAATGAGAGAGGGAGTATTGAGTAGGATTTACAATATATTTGAAACAACCCGTTATTCATGTACTCTATTATCATATTTTTCATATCCTTATATATATATTTGATAATAGTATAATATTATTTTGTTGTTGTTAAAACTCTTAATATTAGAAAAATAATTATAAAAATTAAATAATGCGTATGTTTGATCTAACTTAGAAGCATAACCAATTACATAACATTATCCTTGAGTTGGTTAATGTTTATGTTTAGGATTAATATTATAAAGAGAAAAAAAACCTCAACTAATGGTTTGGTTTGATGTTGAAGAAAAATCGACTACTTTTTATTTTGTAATAGTTGAAAAAAGTCACACCGAGCCCAAATCAAAATGACATAGTAATATAATCTCTTTTGTTAATATATTTAAATTAGTTTATAATTTTCAATGTTTAAGATATATTATTTTAAATTTAGGTTTGTAAATATATTTTTTGTATTCAGATTGGCAGTAACAGTTACATTGTTATAAATTTTAGATCGAAAATAAATAATTTACTTTGTAAATATTTTGTTTTGTATTCAGTTTAATTATAACCTTAATCTTATGAATGTAGCATATTGAATGCTGACATTTCAATAAAAGTATTTTGTATTTATATGAGTTTTATTTTTTGAAGATTTTTATTCTATTAACCGTTTTTAAGTTGTAATCTATCTTATAGGTAAGTGATTTTAATAATCATATAATTATATTTAATGAAAAATCAAACCAACCCATGCATATTCTTAGTTGGAGGTAGGAGTGGCAAACGAGCGAGTCGAGTCGATCAAAAAATGAGTTAAATAAAAATGGATAAGTTATTCGACTCGACTCGCATTTTAAATGGGTAAAAATGAGTTACCCAATTGATAATATGGATACCCATATTTACCCATATTATAATAAAAATCTTGTTCAAAGCTTTAAAACAAAAAAAAAATTAAGTTTTTTTTTTAATCACTTCACTCTACCTCCTACCAGCCCCCCTACACCCCCTATCCCAAAAAAATGTCAAAAAGAAATATAAAAAATTACCACCCCACCCCTTCCAGCCCCCTAGGCCCTACCCCCTATCATTCCCCCCCCCCCCCCCACACTCCATCCTAAAAAAAATTAACAAACATTTTAAATTCTTTCATTAAAATTGTTTTTTAAAAAATTACCACCTCACCCCCTAACAGCCCCCCCCCCCCACTCCCCATCCAAAAACAAAATTAACAAAATTTTAAATTTTTTTAATTTCTTTTAAAAAAAAACTACCATCCCACCCCCTACCAGCCCCCCCTCCACACCCCATCCCAAAAAAAAATAAACAAAATTTTAAAATTTTTCATTAAAATTTTTTAAAATATTTTTTTAAAAAATTACCACCCCACCCCACACCCCTACCCCTACCAGCCCCTCCCCCCTCCACACCCCATCCAATTTTGTTTTTTACAAAATTTTAAATTTTTTCCAATAATTTTTTTTTTAAAAAAAATTACCAACCCAACCCCTACCAGCCCCCCTACCCCCTACCAACCCCCACCTCCTATCCCAAAAAAATGAAAAAAAAAAGTTTATTTTTTATAGATTTTTTTAAAAAAATTTCTTTTTACTATTCCACCCTTTATCACTTTTTTGTTTGTTTGTGTGAATGCATATCTTTTACCCATTAAATTCATTTAACTACCCACTTTTAAATGAATAATATGAGTATTATTCGTTTTTATCTATTTTTAAATGAGTTAAATACCCAACTCATTTAAAATAGATAAATATGAACGAATACTCATATTAATTACCTATTTTGCCACCCCTAATTAGAGGGTATAAAAGTGAGGAGCAAGGACCTTAGGAAAAATATATTTATGTAATACCTTTATTTTTTTCTTTTAATTTATTTAATGAATAAAAAATTCAAAAAACCCAAAACCCTCCCAATTCCCACTCTCTCCCTATTTACGCGTAAGGAGTGCGGCAGTGTGTATTTCACGCCTCTATATATTCATAGCGACACACAATTCCCTCTGTAAGAGAAAACCCCAATTTCACAAAAACACAGCCACCTTCTCTTCTGTGCAGCCATCTTCTCTACACCCATATCCACACATCCGCCTCTTTTACTAATTCGCCATGGCTGCCGAGCAAGCTCAACTAGCTGCAATCCTTGGACCCGATTCAGCACCATTCGAAACCCTAATTTCCCATCTCATGTCTGCTTCTAACGAGCAACGATCTCAAGCCGAGTCAATCTTCAATCTCATCAAGCAAAACGATCCTAATTCACTCGCTCTCAAGCTTGCTAATCTTCTATCCTCTTCACCTCACCACGAAGCCCGTGCCATGTCCACAATCCTCCTCAGAAAGTTGCTCACCAGAGATGACTCTTTCATCTGGCCGCGCCTCACCGAGTCTACTCAGTCAGGTCTCAAATCAGTCCTTCTCAGATGTATTCAACACGAAGAGTCAAAATCCATCATCAAGAAGCTTTGTGACACTATTTCCGAACTTGCTTCTTCAATTCTCCCAGAAAACAATTGGCCTGAGTTGTTACCGTTTATGTTTCAGTGTGTTACTTCAGACGTACCTAAATTACAGGAATCTGCCTTCTTGATATTTGCTTTATTAGCTCAATATGTTGGGGAGATGTTAGTTCCTTACATTAAGGACTTGCATACGGTGTTTATGCAGACATTGAATAACTCGCCTAATCCTGATGTGAGGATTGCGGGTTTAAGTGCTGTGATTAATTTTATTCAGTGTTTATCAAGCTCAAATGACAGGGATAGGTTTCAGGATCTATTGCCTGCAATGATGAAGATCTTGACCGAGGCTTTGAATAGTGGACAAGAGGCAACTGCACAAGAAGCCTTGGAGTTGTTGATTGAATTGGCGGGTACTGAGCCTAGGTTTTTGAGGAGGCAGCTTGTCGATGTGGTGGGTGCAATGTTGCAAATAGCCGAGGCCGAGAGTTTAGAAGAGGGGACAAGGCATTTGGCTATTGAATTTGTTATTACGTTGGCCGAGGCTAGGGAAAGGGCTCCTGGAATGATGAGGAAATTGCCGCAGTTTATCAGTAGGCTGTTTGCCATTTTGATGAAAATATTGCTGGATATCGATGATGAACCTGTCTGGCATAGTGCTGAAGTTGAGCACGAGGATGCAGGGGAAACAAGTAACTACAGTGTTGGTCAGGAGTGTTTGGATCGTTTGTCCATTGCGTTGGGTGGCAGTACAATTGTTCCTGTTGCGTCAGAGCAGTTGCCTCCTTACTTGGCTGCACCCGAATGGCAAAAGCACCATGCTGCGCTCATTGCGCTTGCTCAGATTGCCGAAGGTTGCACAAAGGTACTAATGAATTTTCCATTTTTTTCTTTGTACTCTCTCGATTCAATTCAAGGTTATGTGAGAGTTTAGTTTGTTATGGAAAAATAGATTTTAAAATATAATTTTTAGCTGAATTCTGCAAATAGGCTGATGGGGATAATAAATCTTCCCACCTTGGATTACAAATGATGTTTATTCGTTTTTGTTACTTCTTAAAGTGATAGAGGAAGAACATGCTAAAGTAAATATTAGTCTGGTAGTGTCAGTTAAATTTTGAATAGTACAGTTAATATGTATTGCTGAAATTGTAAAAGCTGTATATAAATTGAATTGTGTCAAACATTTTGGGATGTTCTATAATGGGCAGATGCCACATAGATTAGGGTGGAGGGAGTATTTATTGGGAGTGAATTTTGATGACTCTAGACTTATCTATATTGAACATTGTTGCAAAGATTTGGTGCTTATTGCTGATTCATTTATTACTTGTTTTTGTTATCACTGTTGACTCTTATCTCATTTATTATTTCTGCTCATTGATCATTTTGGTTAATTTTACGAGAATCAACTAGCTTAACTGGGTTATTGGACTAGTGTTGGCTTGTGAACTGCTCATTGGTGCCAATTAAGCAAGTATTTATTTATGAGTTGAATACTCTTCACTCAGCCATCTGTTCAATTTAAGTCTTGTTTTATTTTGTTTGTTGATTTTGATCCCGCTGGTTTTCTTTTTTTTGCTGTAAAAGGTAATGATTAAGAATTTGGAGCAAGTCGTGAACATGGTTTTGAGCTGTTTCCAAGATCCTCATCCTCGAGTGAGATGGGCAGCTATTAACGCAATTGGCCAGTTGTCTACTGACTTGGGGCCTGATTTGCAAGTACAGTACCACAGCAGAGTACTGCCAGCATTGGCAACAGCTATGGATGATTTTCAAAATCCACGAGTACAGGTGTGTCATAGTGGTTTGTGAACCCATTACAGATTCTATATCTTTGTCGAATGCCTCTCCTGAACAACGCTGAAAGACGATGCTTAATACGAGAGCAATAAGTGCATTAACTTTTTACATTAATGCTTTCATCCATGTTGGATTATTTGTTCTTGATTGTTGCCATATAAAGAAAGAACACATTGGGAATAAATAAATCTAATAGATGACACCAATTAGTAGATAATGATATAGCTGTTTTTATTTGTTACAGTTGCACTCGGTCTTTCTTTTCCCCTTTTCCCCCTAAAAATTTCTGGTTCGCCGTTTTTATGCCCTTGTACGGACAGAGTGATTCTTATAGACACCTCTCGTTTCTGGAGAACCCTTAGTTTGCCTTAGAAAGACAGGTTATTCAGTGATGAAATGAAACAGGTGTGAATGGAGCGGAGCAGGCACTTAGGTTGAACCCTACATTATTTGGATTGAGCTGCAACTGATTGTTTTCACCTGTGGAAAGAATGATAAATTGCCTTATTATTTTATATGTGACTATAGTTGATCAAATCTTTGGTGAAACCAAATGTTTTTAGCACCTGATTAATCATTGGTGATGGTGAATTTTCTTAACTACAAAAGTTCTCTTCTGCTTCTACTTTTCTGGGAACTTACTTGCCTACACTTAACAT
Organism: Solanum bulbocastanum; assembly: GCA_037074985.1. Lineage (NCBI taxonomy): Eukaryota > Viridiplantae > Streptophyta > Magnoliopsida > Solanales > Solanaceae > Solanum > Solanum bulbocastanum. The sequence goes on along the minus strand of CM073597.1, from coordinate 30,167,625 downwards.
ATCATTATGCATTACTATTGGTTATGGTGCTTTTGCATGTGATTGCTTGGTTTTGTTGTCAATGCAGCTAATTATGGGTTTCCCTTTTTCTTTTCCTTAATTCACAGGCACATGCTGCGTCAGCTGTCCTCAATTTCAGTGAGAACTGCACACCAGAAATTTTGACACCTTATTTGGATGGAATAGTTAGCAAACTACTTGTTCTTCTACAGGTAATCCACACAAGATTATATGGTGTCGTATCATTTACTGCTGGGCAAATGACACTCATGCTTTCTTTTGCTCTTTGCTATTGTCTGAAATGCAGAACGGAAAACAAATGGTGCAAGAAGGAGCATTAACTGCTTTGGCTTCGGTGGCTGATTCATCACAGGTATTAACTTGTTACACTTTTTCTGCTTCCATTTATTTCAACTTCCATTTTGGACTAGAATTGCTAATAAATTACATTCAACAGGAGCACTTCCAGAAGTACTATGACGCTGTAATGCCATATTTGAAAACCATCCTGGTAAATGCGAATGATAAATCTAATCGCATGCTTCGAGCCAAAGCCATGGAGTGCATAAGCTTGGTTGGGATGGCTGTTGGAAAAGACAAATTCAGAGATGATGCTAAGCAGGTCAGCATGACAATACAGAACAATGTTGCACAGTTTTAGTGAATAAGATTTTTATTTCACTTTTAATACCCATAGAAATAACGGACCTTCCATTAATATATTCCACTCTGATCAGTTCAATTTTTATCACATTGCTTACACTTTTTTTTTTTCATGAAGTAAAGTTTATTGATGTATGCCAGCTAAAAGCTGAAATACAGTACACCAAGAAAGAGTTTCTGCTTACAGAACCTTTATTGCTTTAACAGGTTATGGAAGTGCTTATGTCACTACAAGGATCACAAATGGAGACAGATGACCCTACTACTAGTTATATGTTGCAGGTTTGGGTGCATTTCTTGATTCCACTGACAGAATTTATCTCAACACTGTCATCACTATATTCTTGATATCATTGTAGGCATGGGCCAGACTTTGCAAGTGCTTGGGACAGGATTTCCTGCCTTACATGAGTGTAGTCATGCCTCCTTTACTTCTGTCTGCTCAACTAAAGCCTGATGTGACCATATCATCCGCAGATTCAGACAATGAACTTGATGACTCAGATGATGACAGGTAAGATTTTATCACTGAAGTTTGCCTTCTACCTTTAATTATGAAGTTCCTTGCTGATTGAGTTCCTCTCAGCTGGTGTTATTTGTCATTTTGAATTTTTATATTCTAGAGTTGGGTAAAAATTATGAAATTGGTGAAACATTTGGCACAGCTTTCAAGAAGAGAAAAACCTACTATTGTTTTTCCATGCCAGTTAAATTTGGCTAAATACGTAGATAGCCCCTTAAACTTGCATGGAATGTCATTTAGACACCTTAACTTTAGCTGTGACCACACTGATAATGTGTCAATGGCCAATGAAATAAAGAACATGCCATATTAAAAAACATGTCATCCCATAAAATATCTCATTTGAAAAAAAATATATCTCCAGCCCCTCACCCCCATTCGCTTCATCTTCTTCATCCTAAAATAGAACCCTTCCCTTGGTGTCACAAGTTATGGAACATTACCAACAGTACCATCAAGAAAAAATGCAAGGCAACAACTACAGATCCATCACCAAGGTACTCCTTTTTGCTGTCCGGCATAGAAATTTAAAACAAACCAAGGAGCATTGCTCTAATCTAGATGATTAAGAAACATGGACGAATTGGACAAGCTGAAATGACTTAATCACTGGGCGAACGTTGGACAAGGAGGAACCTAAATATGCAAAATGGTAAGCAAGAAAATGGAATAAAGACTGCTGGGTCCAATTGCAGATAATCCAAATCAAGGCAACAACTGCAGATGAGTTTCTTCTTAGTTCTCCACCATATGATACATATTTATTTAGTAAAAAATTTTTTTTTGGGGTGGCTGGTTTACACTATGCTCTTTCACACTATTAATTCCTTACCTGATAAGGACGAATTACTAAAATCAGAAGCAAAAAGAAGATACTTGAAAAGCATTGCTGAAGGCTCAGAAGACTCTGAGAATACTGTAGTTGTTGGGACAACAACATCAAATAATGGCAAGAGTGTGGGAGAATTAGGAATTTTCATTTTCTTAAGAAGAGAATGAGAAATTTATTAGCTGAATAAGAGGTGTGAAGCTATGTCTACACTCAAAACTGAGTATGATACACATGGTTTGCCACATCAGCATTTGTATCCGAGGGACATTTCTCTTAACTAAAGTTGTTCAGCTGGTCGTGGCTGAAGATAAGGTGTCTAAATGATAATCATGCTAAGTTTGAATGGCTATCTATGTATTTGACCTAAATAATTTGTATACATGTAGATCTTGTCCACATGGTCAGTCCCATGGTTTGTGTGGTATGTGTTGTGTCCATTCACATTGGTTTGTGGAAAACAAAGGGCACATGCCAAAACGGCATGTGCTTGTGTTGCATTTTGGATCAAACCGTCAATGTTTCTTATACAGTTTAGATAAGAGGGTAACTTCATTCTTACATTCAGAAGTTCTGACATGGAACAACTTTAACTGTATATTGTAAATGTCTATGACCTATTCCTTTTTGTTTTTGTTTTTATGGTATGAATTGTATGGGCTACATAGTTGTGGTTATTGGTTACTCTATTGGAGTTTCTGGCATATCTTATTTAAGATTCATGTTTTGCAGCATGGAGACCATAACTCTTGGAGATAAAAGGATAGGCATCAAAACAAGCGTCTTAGAAGAGAAGGCTACAGCTTGTAATATGCTATGCTGCTATGCTGATGAACTGAAGGAAGGTTTCTATCCATGGATTGATCAGGTTTGGCATTTACAATCACTCACATATTCTTCAATACATGTTGAGTTAAATTGCATTTAACAAGGGATATTAATGCATTAAATAGGTTGCTCCAACGTTAGTTCCACTTCTCAAATTCTATTTCCACGAAGAAGTCAGGAAAGCAGCCGTGTCTGGTGAGATTTCTTAGTTTTCTATACAGTTCTTTGGGTTTCTTTAGTTCTTCAATTATTGATTTTTTTCAGGAGAAGACTGATATTTTATTTTGCATTGGCTTTATAGCAATGCCAGAGCTGTTACGTTCTGCTAAACTGGCTGTAGAGAAAGGGATTGCTCAGGGCCGAAATGAGACCTATGTCAAGCAATTATCAGACTACATCATTCCAGCTTTGGTTGAAGCATTGCATAAGGTTGACCTCTCTAGTTATTTGTTGTCATGGTGTTCTTTCTTCTGTGGAAAGTGATTATTGTACATGTGTTGGGATTGAAAGTTCCCTGACATTTTGCCTGCTATCTCGTGCAGGAGCCTGATACAGAAATCTGTGCAAGTATGTTGGATGCATTGAATGAGTGTGTTCAGGTTGGTTTATCTTATAAGATTGTTGATTTCTTTTGATGTGTTAACCGTTATAAGCTTGATTTATAAAACTATATTTCTTTTTAAGTGATCAGTATGATGAAAAAGTCAGCCTCTGCAGCATTTGTTCTCATTGCGGTTGTTATATGGCCATTTTTGTTTACTGTTTGTAGTCATTTATAATCTTTCTGTTGGCTTGATTACATGTACCTAATGAATAATGGTTCACATGGGAACTTAAATATTCATTTGTATGCAATAGTACTGCAACATGCATGATCAATTATCTTGTTAAAATATATTTTATGCATGGACTGGTGCACATTCTAATATACAGAAGACCTTGATAGAGAACTTAGTGCAGGCAGCAAATGTGACTCGCAGTTCTTTCAACTTGATATTAGATTGATGGAAAAAAGAGGCTTTATATCGTAGAGCCTCTCTGCCCTCACCCCCAATGTCCCGTTTCCAAATGAAAAGCAAATCTAGACAGCTCACTTGCCATTGAGGCTAGGGTGTTTGAATGTTTCATTAGGTTCCATTTATCAAATTATAGTCACGTTGGTTTAGTCAAAGCTAGAAGCGGAGTATTGAGGTGCATGCAAGCTTGCCCTCGAGATCAACAAGAACAACTGCTACTATGCCGTAGTCCCAATCACAGTCCCAATCAAGTTGTGATTGGCTATATGAATCCCCTCTTCTTCATTTAAGCTCATTTCATATCATTATCATACTAAATAAGTGCAAAATAAGTTAGATATCATTATATAATGGTGGCCTGGCCACCACCATTTAAAAAACAGCTAGAAATGGTTCTCTGTAGCTTAACAATTATTCAGAGAAGTAATAATGTGCTTGAAAAATTCATCAACTATTGAAGAGAACTGGATTGCAGACTATCAAGGCATGAGAACTAGGAGACCCAGAGCATGAATTCCAGAAGTAATGACTAGAAACCTGTGAAATGATTTTTGAACTTGCATAAGGACTGAATGCATCTTGAAATGTATGATTCTTTCAGTATTCCATGTGGGACATAAGATGTTTAATCTTACTAAGAATCTTGCTCTGCTGTTTTTTACAGATCTCTGGACCACTCCTTGATGAAGGTCAGGTCCGAAGCATTGTGGATGAGATAAAACAGGTTATCACAGCCAGTTCAAGTAGAAAACGAGAACGTGCAGAGAGGGCTAAAGCTGAAGACTTCGATGCAGAGGAAAGTGAGTTGCTCAAGGAGGAAAATGAGCAAGAAGAAGAAGTTTTTGACCAAGTATGTTTAGCATAAGATTAAGTTCATAGATGAATTAAAGTGGTGTATCTGGATAAAAATCTCAAATGCTGGAATCTACTATATGTCTGACTTCTCGAATCTCATTGTCTCTTTTGATCAGGTTGGTGAAATATTGGGCACATTGATTAAGACGTTCAAGGCAGTCTTCTTGCCATTCTTTGATGAACTGTCATCTTATCTAATGCCTATGTGGGTAAGGATCACCTCATGTAATTTGATACAACTCTCATCTTGTATGCTGTTTGCATTTCATTGAATAACTCTATTTTTCCTTGATCTTTTTCCCACATCCATCAAGGGCAAGGATAAAACAGCTGAAGAAAGGAGAATTGCAATTTGTATTTTTGATGACATTGCTGAGCAGTGCCGTGAAGCAGCTCTTAAGTAAGTCTATTTATTTGGCTTTATCTCAACCGAGATACCAGTATTCAAGTATTAATTTGGCTGTTTTTACCTGTGCAAAATAGGTACTATGATACATATCTTCCTTTCCTTTTGGAAGCATGCAATGACGAAAGCCCGGATGTCCGGCAGGTTTGTATATGTTTAATGGTTGTAGCATTTTTCAGACAAGTTGCACGTGCTGTTAGATTTATCTGAAATCCGAATAATGGTTTGTTCAGGCTGCTGTTTATGGACTTGGGGTATGTGCAGAATATGGGGGTTCTGTTATCAAACCTCTTGTTGGAGGTATAATATAGTTGACCATGGTGTTTAAACTATTCCTTTCTCACTAATTACTCAGATTTTCGATGGAGGTTTTGTGTTCTTATCTCAATTTCATTTTATGACCCTAATTATTCAGAGGCTCTTTCAAGGCTCAACGTAGTTATAGGGCATCCCAATGCTCTTCAACCCGAGAATGTTATGGCATATGATAATGCTGTTTCAGCACTGGGGAAGATATGTCAGTTTCATCGCGACAGTATTGACTCAGCCCAGGTATATTCTTCCACACCGAGCTTCTTTTTTGTGAGATTTGCTTGTATGTTCATAACTGTGATGTCTTCGATGGCGTACTCAACTTTCAGTGCTTGCTTCAAATCATAAAGAGTATAATCATTTCTTTTGTGATTTTCTCAAGTGCTTGTAACTCCTACCTTTATTTATCATCATACAAAGATGGTGTTACTATACTGAATAATAACTATTGGACGGGCTGTAAAACGTTTTCATTAAGAACTCATATTGTTTCCCTTTTATATTGGAGCTGTGGAAGCAAATCTGGATCAATCATCAGTTTATCTTTGAATCTCTTTGGTCTTTAGCTTCTGTACTTTCCTGAGTATAAGTGCGCTTGCTTTTTTAAGTCTGTCCTAGATTATGCATGTGCTCACATGACAAAATTTATCTAACATATGTAGCCTTTGCACGTAGAGACTAGCTTTCTTCACCTCCGTAACCAGAAAAGGTGTCACAGCAAATATATCAGCAAAAATCTCCTAATTTTCCTTTCCTCCCACTCTCTTCCCCCTGCAATCTAACACTATAACACTCCTTTAGCTGAATTTTGATGTTTTAGCCACTTCCTCGAGCTTCGAAATCACACTGCTTGCTGGCTTTGTTGTTGCAAATCTCAACTGTTCCTTCTCCATCTTCTTCTTTTCCTCGAACAATGGAGACAATTGAACCCCTCTGATAAATAAATGATATGAAAAGCTTCTGAAGATTTGATGTTTTTCACCTTTACTACACAATCTTCATCTCCAACATGAGCAAATTCTTCGTCCTTCTTAGTCCTCAAAGTCCTTGGCGCACAGACTTCATGAACCAATTAAGTACCCTGTTATAATTGTTCGAAGTTCTTATTTTTATGACTTTTGTCAGGTTGTTCCTGCTTGGTTGAATTGCCTGCCTATAAAAGGTGACCTGATCGAGGCCAAGGTTGTTCATGATCAACTCTGTTCAATGGTTGAAAGGTATTATATGAATTTTCTCTTTATCCTTTGGCTTTTTCTCTTGCCTTAGAGATGGTGGAAAGATCTTGATAGAGATCAACCTCTGTTTTTCAAATTTTTATGAACAAGCCATGCATTTTCCAGCTATTGTTTTGGGTCTGTCAAACAGTATATTGTCCAACTTATTTTCAGCAATTTTCTGTTATGACTTTTGGCTTATTTTTGTCATTTTAATGTGCTTATAAGTTATAAGCACTTTTTGAATTTACCCAAACACTCCAAAAGTGCTTAAAATCTATTTTGACTTGAAAGCACTTAAAATAAGCCAATCCAAATGCGCACTTAGGTGGTTTATAGCAGTCCCAATGGAGTTATGTGAATTGTGATCATAGCAGAAAATGGGCACTTAGGCGGTTTATAGCAGTCCCAATGGAGTTATGTGAATTGTGATCATAGCAGAAAATGGGCACTTAGGCGGTTTATAACAGTTTGTTTGATCATATCTGCGATCAAGTTTGATTATGCAATGACAACAACTGCACCTTAATCCCAAGCTAGACGGATTCAGTTATGTGAATCCCAAGCTATTTCTTTCCAATATTTAGAAAGAGCCTGATATACCTTCTAATAAAGTGTGATTTTGTCATTAACCCAGTTTATGTAACAGTTGAATGTTTCTTTGATCTTTCCTTCTAATAAAGTGTGATTTTTGTCACTAACCCAGTGTATGTAACAGTTGAATGTTTCTTTGATCTATGGGTGGTTGATCTGAGTCATCTTGACATGTTTTGACATTCACCAATCTGCAGTTAATTCAAACTTGCTGACATATATGATATTTTAATGTCTTAACTAGTCTTTTACATATTGCCATCTTTTTCTGTTTGCAGGTCAGATGTAGAACTTCTGGGTCCTAACAATCAGTACCTTCCAAAAATTGTATCAGTTTTTGCTGAGGTGAGTTATTAAAGCTTCTTGTATAGGTCAAGTATCTTTGGTAAAATAAGGTAGCAGTCTTAAACCAGATTCCCCATGTTGAACCAGTGGTTGGATTGAAATTTCAAGTTGTGGTTTCTGCTCCCTGATCTCTTTATTTAGGGGCTCCAGTGAAATGCTTTTCTTCTCTTTTTCTTTTTGGGGTTCGTTTCCCCCCTCAAGTAACATGATTGGCCTTTTGAATTTCACTTGATCATATTGATTTACATGTTGCCGCTGCCATTATGTAAATGCGTATATGCTTGTTCTGTAGGTTCTATGTACTGGTAAGGACCTTGCTACTGAGCAAACAGCCAGTCGGATGATTAATTTGCTGAGGCAGCTTCAGCAAACATTACCACCAGCAACCCTGGCCTCAACATGGTCTTCCTTGCAGCCTCAGCAGCAGATAGCACTGCAATCCATTCTATCATCATAGGTGTTTTGGATCATAACAATCTCCAATGCAATGGAAGTTGCTAGGCTGAAGCTTCGTGGGTTTCAAATATTTGATTATTGATTCTTTCTTGCAAACATTATTCATTTGGGCTTTTGAGGTCATGCATCAGCCTGTTGTCACTTTGGTTGAAGGAGTGTGAGCAAAGGCGGGAAACCCTTTCCTCTTTTTGTAGAGTGTGTATATTAAAAGTGTTGCATTTCAGTCCTCCTTCAGTAAGGATAGGACTGTTGGTGATCACGGTTTGCTGAGTTTTTTTGTCATCAAATGAGTTTTAAGCTCAAGGGTCGTCAGGGAGACACTCTTGTCACAGTTTTGGTCCAGTCATATTGGAATTCTTTAAATTGTGGGATGGTACAAGGATTAAATTATAAATGGTGATTATTTGTTGCTTTGGTTGTGATCTGTTCTTGCCTTAGGTCTTGGAATTTTGTTTGGGATTTACTGCTGAATTTGTAAGTTTGATCCAAGCTGTAGACAATTTACCAGTTGCAGTGGCTACTACCGCTATGCAACACAGCAGCAGAACTGCAGAAGCTTTCTGCCTTTCTCTGCTGTCTCTATTAATTAGTGCATTCATCCGCGCTTCTCTGGCTAATAAAAAGTTAAAATATTAGTCTTCAGAATTCTTTTAATTTTTTTTTCATAGGAAGAATGTTAAATGTGAACAATGTTTCAATCAGTACAAAATTCTCTAATCAGGCTTTTGTTTATTAACACGTGTTAATGACATTTATATGTCCCAAGTTATAATTGTAACATGCAATTAGGAGGTTGATATTTGTAAATTATAAAAAATTCAGAAATAAATAGTATACTAGGAGATATTATTACTTTATAATAATAAAAAGAAAAAGGAAAAAAAAGAGATAATAGCATTCTTGATCTATATATATATATTTACCTTAAAAACACGAATTCTTAACTTAAATGTTAAATTACTATAATATTCTTAACTTAGGTTGTAACTTTTCGATGAGTTGTGACTTTTTTGATAAGTTGTGTCATTTTTCAAAGAGTTGTGACTATTCGAAATGGTTGTGACTTCTCGAAAAGGTCATGACTTTTTAGATATGACACAAAAAATACTTGTTCATACTACTCTTTGTTGACTATAAATAGAGGGGTTTCCTCTCATTTTTCAACCACAATTTTTTAATCTCCTACTCTTCTTCTTCTTCTTGCATTTTAAAAAAATTTCGTGTAGTTTATTGTCGTTGAGTGAGTGCAACGTTTAGCGGAATATGAGATACCATTATTTTGATAAAGTAAAATTTTCTATCCTAAGAGGGTATATTCCTTAACCTCGAGTACTTGTGGGATAATTATGATGATATAATAATTATTTTTTTGCTTAGTATATACATTAGTATGTAATGTTCCAATATATGAAGTTAACATGATGCAGTCTAAACTGATTTGTTTTAACAATTTCTCTTGTGATGTAGATACATGATTCTGAATATCTTTTTCAAAAATTATTAAACTTCTCAAGAGTTAGAGAATTGTCACAATTTATTTTTTTGATGCTCAAGACAAAAGCATGACATTATTTATCAATGTTACTTTTGTAATTTAGATTGTCAGAAATTTGCTTCAAAGTAGTTATTACTATATAAACACCGCCCTTTAGTTTTACCAATTTACCATTTCTTAATATTTAAGTATTTTCGACGAAAAAAAATTTATATGACTTGTAATAACGCCAGTTGAAGTTTGTATTAGTATAATTTTTATTGTTATTAAACTTCTCAAGAGTTAGAGAATTGTCACAATTTGTTTTTTTGATGCTCAAGACAAAATAATGATTTTATTTATCAATGTTACTTATGTAATTTAGATTGTCAGGAAGTTTGCTTCAAAATAGTTATTACTATATAAACATTGCTCTTTTGTTTAACTTATTTACCATTTCTTAATATTTAAGTATTTTCGACGAAGAAAAGTTTATATGACTTGTAATAACGCCAATTGAAGTTTGTATTAGTTTAATTTTTATTATAGTCAAAATTCATTTGTTTTTGTTAACAATTTATCTTGTGATGTAGATAGATGCTTCTGAATATCTTTTTCCAAAATTATTAAACTTCTCAAGAGTTAGAAAATTATCACGATTTATTTTTCTGATGCCTAAGACAAAATAATGAATTTATTTATCAATGCTACTTATTTAATTTAGATTGTCAAGATGTTTGTTTCAAAATAGTTATTACTATATAAACATTACCCTTTTGTTTTATAGGTTCACTATTTCTTAATATTTTAGTATTTTCGACGAAGAAAAGTTCATATGACTTGTAATAACGCCAGTGGAAGTTTGTATTAGTTTAATTTTTATTGTAGTCTAAATTTATTCTCTTGTGATGTAGATATATTTTTCTGAATATCTTTGTCCAAAATTATTAAACTTCTCAAGAGTTAGAGAATTATCACGATTTGCTTTTTTGATGCTCAAGACAAATAATGACTTTATTTATCAATTCTACTTATGTGATTTAGATTGTCAGGAAGTTTGCTATAAAATAGTTATTACTACATAAATATTTCCCTTTTGTTTTTACTTATTTACTATTTCTTAAAATTTGAGTGTTTTAGATAAAAAAAAAGTTCACATGATTTGTAATAATGCCAGTTGAAGTTTGTATTAGTTTAATTTTTATTATTTATTTAATAACTAATTTTAATGAGATAAATATTTTCATTAATGCACGAATATATTATAAAGCTAACAACATCTTCCAACTTCAAATAACTATCTATGATTTATGTACACAGTCAATCGAGAAGTCAAATATGAGAGCCAACAACAAGAACATCATCTATTATGTTATAACTTATAAAATAAAAATTAATGTGTACAAAAATTAGTTCTAAAAAATAAAATGTAGATGTTGTCTTTAACATGTTCATATGACAGTTAAACAGTTTAACATGGAATACACGTGCAAAGTACATTTGGTTAGACGACAAGAAAATGCACAACAAATATCGTCTATAAGGTAATATTAGTGAGAAACTACTAATTACAAGAATGAACCTCATCAAATTGAAATAAATATATACATTATTGCATTTAACTAATAAAATTTTTCATTCATCATCTTCATAGGTTCGCGTGAATAAGAGATATATATGACGATCCACATTGAACATTCACAAAATATTCTGCAATATTATTTTGTGCAAAACTTATTATTCAAATCTTCACTTAAATAAGCAATACTATTTACTATAACATATATTTTTTGAATTGGTAATCATGTGTAACACACGTGTTGAAAAATTAGTTACCTTAAAAGCATGAACTCCTAACTTGAATGTTAAATTATTATAATATCCCTGACGTAGGTTGTGACTTTTTCGATGAGTTGTCACTTCTTCGATAAGTTGTAACTTTTTTCAAATGGTTGTGATTTTTCGATGAGTTGTGACTTTTTCCAAAGAGTTGTGTCTTTTTTAATAAGTTGTGACTTTTCCAAAGGGTTGTGACTTTTTCATTAAGTTGTGACTTTTCCAAAGTGTTGTGACTTCACGGAAATGTCATGATTTTTCAGATAAGACACAAAAAAATTTGTTCATACTACCCTTTGTTACAATAAATAGAGAAACGTCCTGTCATTTTCCAACCACAATTTTTTCTAATCTTCTACTCTTCTTCTTCTTATATTTTAAAATTTTTTGTGTAATTTATTATCGTTGAGTGAGTTTGAAGTTTAGCAGAATATGAGGTACCACTATTCTGATGAAGTAAGTCGTTCTATCCTAAGAGGGTATATTCCATTACCTCGAGTACTTGAGGAAAATAATTTAATTTTAATGATATAATAATTATTTTTTTGCTTAATATACACACACATTAGTATGTAATGTTCCAATATATGAAGTTAACATGATGTAGTATAAATTCATTTGTTTTTGTTAAAAATTTCTCTTGTGATGTAAATATATGCTTCTGAATAACTTTTTCCAAAATTTAGAGAATTGTCACGATTTGTTTTTGATGCTCAAGACAAAAGAATGACTTTATTTATCAATGTTACTTATGTGATTTAGACTCCCATAAAGTTTACTTCAAAATAGTTATTACTATATAAACATATGCTCTTTTGTTTTAGTTATTTGCTATTTCTTAATATTTTAGTATTTTAGATGAAGAAAAATTTATATGATTTGTAATAAAGCCAGTTGAAGTTTGTATTAGTTTAATTTTTATTATTTATTTAATATCTAATTTCATGAGATAAATATTTTCATTAATGCCAATATATATTTATATTTAGGTAGGTATTTGTATTTAAACTAACGTATTATATATGTCACAAATGTATTATCAAGTTAATGAGATCTTCTAACTTGAAATAATATTATTTTAAAAAGTTTTGAGTTTTGTTTTTTTAAAAAAAAAAACTCACAACAAATGTGAAAGTATGTGAATTTATAAAATGTAGTTGTTCTCTTCACATGTTCATATGCCATCTAAACAATTTAACAATACACATGCAAAACACATCTGGTTAGATGACAAGAAAAAAAAACAAATATTATCTATAAGGTAATATTAGTGAGATAAGACTAATTACATGATTGAACCTCATCAAACTGAAATAAATATATACATAATTGCATTTAACTAATAAATTTTTTCATTGACCATCTTCATAGATTTGCGTGAATAAGAGATATATATGACGATCTTATTTTTTTCCAATCTTATTATTCAAATCTTTGCTTAAATAAGCAATACTATTTACTATAACATAAGTAAGCAATACTAGTGTGTGTGTGTATATATATATATACACACATATATATATATTAACAAGGGCGGTTCTAAGGGTACGGGTTGGGGTGCCACGACACCCAGTGATTTTGGAAAAATCTTTGTATATATACATATGTATATATGTATAAGAAATTAATATATTAACTTTGTCACCCAATAAACAAAATTGTGAACGGTGCAATTGGCAAATGGCATAATATTCCATACGAGCAATGCAAGTCTGAACCTCGTTGCTAGCGTTATTTTTTTGGCATGGTCTTGTGCGCAGTGAAACTTTTTTTTTGTGTTTTTTTTTTTTTTTAATGTGTGAAGAGCTTTAGTTTTATTTATTTCATTCATTCTTATTTATTTACTATACTTTATTAATTCGAACTAACTCCTTTTCACCGTAGTTAATTCTTAATTTTTTTTAACTTTCACTTTCACTAATTATTAATCTCTTATGAGTGTCGTGTGTTTATTCTTTATCAATTAATGAATACTGAATTATGAAAATCACATATATATTATTAAGAATGTATTTAAATAGTAGTTTTTTAAAAAATATAAGTTTTAAAAATGATGAATATTATTACTAGAGTTTTTTCAATTTATAGTAATATTCTTTTGAATATTTTCAAATTATTCTCCTAGAAAATATAAAGTAATTAATAATTAATAATCTTATTAAAAAGAAGGGTAAATATGAAATAGATTCCAATAATTCTCTTAAACTTAAAAAATTATTTTGAATTATGAAAAAAATCTCAATAAAGTATCATATATTATTAAAAGTAGGAATAATCTAAATCAAAAGTTGAATTATGAAAATACCCATTACCTATTAATTTATTTTCTTAAAATCATTTTAAAAAAATATTTTTCCATTTTATAATAATAATAATGATGATGATGATGATGATGATGATGATGTTGATGATGATGATGATGATGATGATCATCATCATCATCATAATGATAATAATAATAATAATAATAATAATAATAATAATAATAATAATAATAATAATAATAATAATAATAATAATAATAATAATAATAATAATAATAATAATAATAATAAATTATTAAAAGTCAAAAGCTCAAAAATTTAAAGTTGGATTACCATTTTATTCCTATACTAAATAAAAATGTTACAAAATATTTTAATTAATTAAATATTAAATATAAATCATAAATTAATTTGTCATTTTTCCTTCACATAATAAAAAAGAGAAATAAAACTTCTATTAAATTAGTAAATATAGTAAGTATATCTATAAGTGGAACTAAAATATTTTAAAAATTGAATTATCAAAATGTCCATAAAATATTGAATGACATCAATATCCTTCAATCAAATATTATTCCTACAATAATATTGTACAAGAATATAAATATTCACTTAGTTAAATGTATTAGGCTATTGAATAGATATACACAAAAATACCCATTAATGTTTTGTCATTTATTTAACTCTTATTTATGTTTTTTTTTCTTTCTAAAAAGTAAGTCGATCTTCTAATAAATATAAATAAATAATAATATAGCAAATGAATGACCTAATAAATTAAAAGACATGGAATTATGTGTATTCAATTTCTGTAAATGCTTTACCTTCCGATTCCTAATGCAAAAAGTTTAACATCTCTTTGTAGTAATAAACATATGGAGAATTGAAAAAGTTACTTGGTATATTTAATGTGGAGTAAATTCTTTTGATCAATTCAATACAATATATTCATTTCCTAAATGCTATATATTGTGTATATATAGTGAAAAATCACAAGACAACTATTCCAGTTCATCATATTATTAGATTATCAATTCTACTTTGTGTAGGTGACATTTTTTCATATTCATTTTGTGTTTGTGTCTCTGTTTTCTACTTATGTTTATGTGCTCTGTTTTTCTACTCACATTATAAATTATTGCCTTTAATTCGACTTATTCATATATGTTTTCTGATTAGTTGAAAGTTAATCTTACTTGAACATGAAAACATTTGTGTCAAAGTTATTTCACCTCTTGTAACATAGAAATTTGTGATGGAAATATCAAATCAGATAAGATTACTTTCTTTTTAATTATAAGTTCTTGGAGTATCATGAAATTGTATATTCTTGTTTGTGTAGATTTTGGTTAGGAATCAATTTACATAATTTTTTTGTTAAATTCACAAATGATAGAACTAATAATTTTGAATTAGGCAAGGGGTACGCGCACCTATAATAATTATGATTTATATATATCGATTAGATATTTGAGTAATTATTATTTTTATCACTAATAATAACTATTTTTTTTTGTAGGTGTACACCAAAAAATTGACAATGATCCACTAGCAATCATAAGAAAGGTATGTGTTGATCGAATTTATGTGCAATTTTTACAAAATACAATTCACATTCGATAACAACTTTGTGACCTGTATGTGATTCTAATAAGGTGGAGGCTACACTTTCTTAGAAAGAAGGCAAAAATTTTGGAACATGAAATATTTTGAACCAATAAGCGACACTTAAAATTATGTGTTGTGACAAATTAAAAAACCTTTTATCAAGTTGAATACTTGATATATTAAAAAAATACATTATTAAAATTGTTCGAATATTACTTTTGAAATTCATTTGATAGCAATGTTTAAGCATGATGTACCTTTTACTGATAATAATCTTGATTGAATAGGATCACCATACATTGATTTGAGCTTGTATATTTTATCTTCAATTACTATGCAAGTTATTGCACAATGATCATCTACTAGACATCTCAAGGAAGACATAAATTGATCAAATTTCTATGTAACTTTTGCAAAACACTACTCTCATTCGACAACAACTTCTTAATGCGTATGCAAATGTGAAAAGGTGGACACTTCAATTTCTTAAAAAGAAGATGAAAAACTTAAGAGAAGATTTAAATTATGAGTTATGACATATTAAACAAAAGAAACTTTTATCAAATTGAATACTTGATATATTATAGGAATTGCATAATTGAAGTTATTGGTTTGAGCTTGTATATTTCTCTTCAATTTTTGTGCAACTTATCACACACTAATTATAATATTTTCAAAGTTCTTGTAATAATTAAGCATGACATACATGGGCAACATACATGTTCAAGTATATATATATATATATATATATATATATATATATATATATATATAAATAGATCATTCCTTTATTTTTGTAGACTCTGCCGCAATTAGAGTTTGTAACTGTATATAGACCTTGGTAATAAATGCTCATGATATGGTTACCTGGTTTAAATAAATCATTTCTTTTGACTTGAAAATGTAAGCTTAAAGCATCATTAAAAGTCTGCATCTTTAAGTGAGATACAATACTTGGGATAGTATGTAAATATAAGTTTGGTATAAGCTAAGTTGCCTTAAACTATACCAAGATTTCATTCTCTAACGTTAATGAATCTTTCATCTGAAAGCTTGATGACAATAGAGCAATTGATCCCTTCTTTAAAAGTTGATTTGTATGTATGTGTGTGTATATATATATATATATATATATCGTTATAATAACTCCATACAATTGAGCACGGAACACACGTGCAACGCACGTGCCCAGGATTAGTATCATGGAAAAGCAAGAAGGCAAAATATTGTTGTTCAATCTAGTGCAGAAGTTCGATAGTTTTTCTAGGATGTTTTTCAAGTCATTTTAACCAACCAACATGGAAAATGACATTTCCTCCGTCCTACTTATATGACTTAGCCTGACTTGACACAAAATTTAAGAAGAGACACTTTTAAAACTTGTAGTCTAAAATAAATCATAATAGATGTTTGTGTGATTATAAATTATTTCATTAAGGGTAAAGTTGATATTTTAAAGTTAAATTGTTATTAAATATAAAAATGTGTCATTTTTTTTGGGACTGACTAAAAATGAATATGAGTCATATAAATTGGGATAGAAGGAGTAATACATTTTCCAAAAAAATTGAAAAAATCCTCCCAAACACACCCTAAAAGAACAAGCAGTATTCATCTAATTTACCAAGCTCTTAGAGCTCCTCAAAGTCGTGCATTTGTAACAAGCTGGGTGTATAATTTTACATGGCACCAACTTGAGAGGAAGATTTGGAAATTAGTGATATGAACAAGGAGTCATCACGTTCACCATGAACAAGAAGTCAGATAGTCAAGCACTCAAAAAAAGAGAATAAAAGCAACCACACAATTATTTATTGCAGACATGCAAATTTCTGCTTCTTTATCTCATAAATAAGTTGTGTTTTTTCAGCATTCAATGCCAATAACTACAATTGTATACGACGTACCTGACAGATAAAGTACGTACGTACTTAATCTCACACAGATACATCATCATAGGACGAAACCATCTTGAGGACATAGACAGGATCACCCACTTTCATGGTCTTTCTTTTCTCTTGTGCAACAGAATCCTCCCACACTAACATCTGACCAAAGTAAATCTGCAACCAATGAAAAAATGAGCAGATAACTGAATATGTCATCATGCTAAGTGAATGATGAGTATACAAGAACTTATTTGCTTACTCGTCCTTGCGGTTTCTTATTTGTCTTTAGGACTTTATCTGAACGGAACTTCATGAGCGTTTCACTTGGCTCGGAACCTGCTTCTGCAGTTTCTTGATTAATTGTTGGTACCTGAAAGCCACATCTAAGAAGTTAACAAAGAAGATGAGTGTTTACATTAGATGATTTATTTTATTTTTTTCCTTCACTATTTTTCCACTGTTTTTCCTTTGTTTGTATATCTTTTGAAGAATGTGTCTGCATATTTTTTCATATTCGCATGCAAAAGCATCAATATACCCAATGTAATCTCACAAGTGCAGTTATGGGGTTTCTTATTCACACGCATACTAAATATATATTATCGCATTCCTTGAATCTTCAACAATTAAAAATCTGCCTAAATAATGGTTATCATCGAGATTTAGAGAAAGGATAACCTTTACCTTGCAGCGATAGCATAACTCTGTGCTATGGAATGTATTTTCACCTATTTTGACATCCTTCCATAAATCTTCACAAAATGGATCTGATCCGTCAATGAGGATACTGTATGCATGTTTCCAACAGTTGAAAGTTACCATTGATGCAGGAACAGAATAAATATTATTTATGTTAACAACCAAGAAAACAATAATGATAAATTATGGGATTTTCAGACACAGGTTCAATTCAAAGATTCATATAATCAGAGAAGTATTTCGCCCAAAGAAGCCAACGTCATCATCTTAACAAGTACACCATGTAGAGGGGTCATGTTGAAGGCTTGAAGCAATTATTCAGTTCTTGATGAACGCAGCTACATCAACTCTAAGGAAGTTCCTTTGGTATATATAATCACTATATATAGATTCAATTTCTTCCAATAAAAGATTGAATAAGATATAGAAGATACTTTGGTCTGAAGCGGTTAATTGACACAGGCTCCTTGAGTTGCTCGTTTAATGCATCCAGTGATTTCTGCCAAGAAAAAGGAAAAAACTTTAGAATATTATTTTGTTTAATGAGAGATAAAATTTCATCTTTTAGAAAGAAATGATAACTAAATGCTAACCTGGGATATAAGGAGGAAGGGATATGCATCATTAAATTTTATTTTGTACCCAGGAGCATAGTTAGGGTCTGTAGGTCTAGACTGTGATGCTGCATGAGCAAAAAAATTAGTGAAATGACTACGGCTGAGCACATCCCTTATTTTCCGGATGCACACATCTTTAACTACCTCCTCAGTTTCAATTTATATAGCATAGTATGATAGAGTACAGAGTATAACAAAGAAACAAAAACTTTTGCTACTTGTGGTCTTAGGGGAGGACTCACAATAGTGGCAACAGGTTTAACAAAACCTAGTAGCTTTAGCTCAAATCGTGTCAATATGTTAAAAAATTCATTTAATATGTACAAAATCTATAAATTAAAAAATCCTGGCTCTGGTGGTCTTAAATATGATATGAGATTTTAGAGCCTAAAAAGCATGTCATTAAGAGTAAATTGGGAAGTTTAAAGTTATACTATTTTCAAATATAGAAAGTGTCATTCTTTTGTGGACAGAGTAACAAGAATAGAGTGACACATAAAATGTGACGGAGAGAGTATATGATTGAATGCTCAAGAACAAACTTTAAATAGGATGTAACTAGACTACAGAGTCGATGACAGTAGAAGAGTCGTCTAGAGATCATTAGTATTTCTAGACTAAATACAGGCTTCCCAAGACATCAAACCCTAAACTCTTATATGCAGATTTGATAACTCATTTAGTCACCGTTAACTCTCTGGTTACAGTGCCACAAGCATCTAGAAAGTGAAAATACACAGATAGAGATAATACAAGTCATTAATGTGCCAAAAGAACAGTGTTAAAATTCGTTCAACTGCACTCTCCAAGGACTTGTGTGTCTGGGTTGAAGGTTCTAAAGTCAAGTAATTCTAAAGCATTTCAAGGTTAAATGCAATATAATAAAGATACAAATTATCAGATGATTTTGGTGGGCTACAAAGGGGACATAGGAGCATACCTTCATTGAAACGTACGAGACGACTAGGTTTCCCTAGATATTTGGAGAACCAGTTTGATGCTTCATTTCCTTCATCCAAAGCAGAGCCAGACCATTCCCACACAGAGACACCGTTTGCTACTTCAGATGGTTCAGCCAGCGGGACTTTAAGCACATCCATTCCAGGAGCTCTTATCCCTATCAAAAAAGGTGAAGTCGATACTAGTGAGATCGCTTCTTTTGTGATCATGATTTCCTTATTTTGGATTTTACGTAATGCATCAATTTGAGGCCCTTAAAAGATATGATGAAGCTTAGGAAGTGCAATTTTTTGTTTGCTTTTAGTTACTGCATTAATATTTAGCATAATAAGTTGCTTCACCTTAGGATGAATATGAATTTAAATTCCTATTAGGTTAGTTTTAGTTTGTTGAGATATTTTTGTTATTGAATTTTGAATTATGCAGATTTTATTTGTAAGTGACTATTTAAAGTCCTTGTATGCTTATGAAAATTATTGAAAGACATTTTTCATTCAATACTTTCAACCCTTTTTGCTTCGCCAATTTAATAAACACCAACAAAAGTTTTACATTTTTTGCGATTATAATTACCTTTAGTCTTGGAGTTTACAGAATGCATCAAAAGATATGTTGTTTCCTTTTTTCTTTTCTGATAAGTATCAAGAAATGCAAAGTAATAGAAAACAAGGATCATAAAACATATTCTCACTAACCTAAAAATGAGCTTGGATTTGGTTCCCAGCCCTCTGATAATGCCTCATTTGGCAGTTCAACCTCAACCAGAGCAAGCGATGGCTCTACTCTTTGAGTACATGCTCTACCTGTGGAGTTCACAACGATCCACTGCCTATCCCATCGAAATCCTGAGTAAAATGAAGCATAAGAATTGATTGTTGAGCTCAAGAAATTAATATGAAATTTTTGTGTACTATTTATTTGAAGCATTGGGTTATAATATCTCACTGAGATGTTCAGTTTTTGCAAAATTTGTTATAATACAGACATGCTACCAACCATATGAAGTAACTCCAATACATAGCAGTCTAAAGCATCAATGATTTTGCATCATACGCCTACATGCTAATGGAAAATGTAATAATACAAAATGATGCAGTCTCTACTTTTATTTTTCTTCTATTGTTGACTACAAGCCAGGACAATAGTTTAACTAAATGGCCAATCAGTTTGAAGAATACTAGGCATTGGTGAGTCAAACAAAATTATGAGACAGTTTGGCTGAATTGAGAATTCAAACCTTGATATGCTTAAGTGGAAATGAAGATTTACATAAAATTGAGGAATCCTCCGATAGAGCCCTCCAAGTGGTTCACGCTCGCTTCTTTTGGTCAAAAGTTTACGGTTTCCCCTTATCAAATTATTTGTCAATGGGGTTTGACTTATGTAATGACCCTACAGGTCATTTCCCTTTTATTGCCTTCTTTTCATCTAAACCTATAGCTACCTCAAGTCATTTATAACTTGCTGGAATTGATAGTTCGTTCATCTGGTCGTTCTTTTTGGTTTTTGTGCAAGTTTCCGTGTTTTGGAACTTTTGAAACTTGAACAGTTGACTTCGGTCAAAAGTTCAGAAAGACGACTTCAGAATGCAATTATGATAGTTGTGTTAGCCTCAGAATGTCGAATTTGGTCTAGAAGGACCTTCGGTATGGATCTTGAGGCTTCAAGCTCATCTCAAGACACTTTGTGGAATTTGGAATTCGGTGTGGGACTCAATTTTCATCGAGACAACGACCTCAGTTGGAAGTTTCGACATCACCCTTGAGTTCGGAATGTTGAATTGGTGGCATAACATATCTCGTTTGCGGGCACAGGGTTCTGACCGAATCTCGAGCAACCCATCGAGGATTTTCAAGTTGGGGAAAACTAGTTGATGTGCATCACCTGGTGCAACCACTTTTCCCCTTCGCATTCGCGGGCTTCATGTCATATTCGTGGTGACTAGCGGTTCTAGTCTCTGCGTTCACGAGGCCATTGTCGCGTTCGCGGAGGGCAGGGTGTCTGGCCATCGCGTTCGTGGGCCTTATGCCGCATTTGCGATGGACTTTGATGTGAACCCACTTTTCATCAAATTATTAAGTGTAAGCCAGGCTTCATGTATCACAATCCACCCTAAACATGCAACTGTAGGAAAATAATAATTTGCCATTGTCAATACTTGCCGTTGCACATGGAAAGTTTGTTGCAACTTAGCAGTGTGGCCTAACCTGACATAACTGTATAGAAACATCTGCTATACTATGATCTCTAAAGGAATCTGCCACTTCATTTGACAATTAACTTGTTTGGTTCACTCTTTTAGCCCATTTAAGCACAAAACTTTGATGAATCCTTTTGGATTCACCCAATTATGACACTCCCATAATTATATCAATCACCTAGCTAGCCTATTATACTTTGAGCAGGTCAAAAGGGTTATACTAATTTGGGATGATTCTGACTGAAAAAGAGAAATTTGAAATTAAATAATAGTAAGCGATATTGCTGCTTCTTTTTTTTCTCGACAAAGCGTTATTATTTAAAATAGTAAGTGATGTTACTCGGACTCTTCAATGATATCAATGGATGTAAGTGCATGTTGAATCCTCCAAAAGTAGTGTATTTTTGGAGGATCCGACATGACAACGACAACATTTTTAGAGAGTCTAATCAACATAGACAGTAAGTTGTCATCTTTGCCGAGGGTTCAAGTTGGATTGAGTGTTAATGCTCTCAAAAATCATCCTATCACCAAATTTATTATTATAAAAGGTAAAATAAGAGGGCTAATTCCAACACAAACCAGTCAATTGGTTAGGAATCAGCTTTCAAATTCAGTTGACCAAGTAGATAGAAAAGCAGATAACTCTTCTACTCCCTCCTGTCCATATTAAATGGTGCTTTTAGATTTGGCGAACACCTTAAAGAAATGTAAAGTAACAAGTGTTTTACTAATTTACCCTTAAATAGTACTATTTCTGTCTATTTTTATTTGTCATGTTGTGTTTTTCGAAAGTCAATTTAATTAATCTCAAAGTTAAATTAGATTATATTCAATATTTTAAACAAAAAATTTAGATATTTAGAAACTATATGAACAATACTAGAAATTGCAATTTTTTTCATATATAAAAAAGTACATTATAAAATGTTAATCAAAATTCTTATAATTTGACTCTAAAAAAAGAATTCATGACAATTAAAAATGAATAGAAAAAATAATATAATATAGTTGTTAGATCATGTAAAATCCCACTTATCTAAACAAGGTAAATTGTTAACAAAGACAGCTAATACTTTCTTGATCACTTTTCCGGACCAATGTGGAAAAGGTAAAAACACCCCTTATTATAGACAGGAAGGAGTAATAATTCAGCAGCATCGCATCCCAAAGGACTAACAACTTCATCTAATATAGAAAGGAGAAAGTACTTCTTTTGTTCATAATTACTTATTCATTTTTTCTTTTTTAGTTGTCCCTAATTACTTGTTCATTTTAATAAAACAAGAAAGAATAATTTTTTTTTATCTATTATACCCTCAATTAATTACTTTGAAAAAGGTTGAATTTTTTGAAAATCTTAAGTTTTTAATTCATCCACTTCATATTTAATAGGATTAAAACGATAAACTCACTATGTAATTAATTATTTTCTTAACAGGTATGTCAATTCAAAAGTGTACAAGTAATCAGAAACAAAGAAAATATAATCAAGAAACGATAATACATTGTGTGTTGCGAAAGATCAAGATTCGAGATCAAATTCAAAATGGGGTTTTTTATTAAGGTAAAACTTTGATGATGTAACACCAGGAGACTCACATGAAAAGTGAATGGAAATTGAAGTAATTCATACCAGTAGAAGAAAGGGCTGCTTCAGGAACTGAAATACCACGGCATGATTTGAGTGGGTATATGGTAATTGATATAACTTGTGCACCTTCTTTACTATTTGCCATAACAACAAACTAAGAAAAAACTTGACAAATGAACTTTACAAGTTAGATACAAATGAAATCATCACCATCTTATCTCTATCGCCATTCACCTCCTTTTGGCTTCATCCATTTTGTCTCCATGTGATTTTATTTGGACTTTAGCCAAAAACACTATACCCTCAAATATATTTATTATTTTATTTACAGAAAAAACTCAAATATTTCATTTAACTGTTTAGAAAAGCCTCATTTACATTATTTTTTAAGAATTTGATTCATTTATCTCATCGTCGTTTAAGAAAAGGCTCATCGAAGTCATTTTTTTCAACTCCGGTTTTGCAAAACCGATTTTTACACCCCAAACAACTTTTAACACTTTTCACTTGGAGTTTTAAATCGAATGTACTTTTTTTCTTCTTTTTTCTCAAGAATACCAAGAACAGATAAAAAGATCTCAGTAACTCCCAAATTTCTGTATTGCAGTATTTACTTCTATATTGGTTATAAAAAAAATCGTGCTTCACGCTGTCAATGTTATATGTCGAAAAGAAATATTTAAAAATTTCAACTTTTTAGGCGTAGAATCATTTTTAAAGAGTCATCACATAATTGTTTAAAGAAAATTAAAAAAATAATAATTTATTAATTTAAAAATCTCTGTCAAATTAAGTGTTAAAAATTTAGAGAAAAAGGTAAGAGATTTCATTTTCCTATTTGAGAAGATACTAACACTCAAAGGGACCATTAACATACAATTATCCAACAATTTAAAATTTTAATTACTTAACTTTTTTGGGAAAAATAAATTAAAAAAAAGGCATTTAAAGCAATTTAAAAGAGAACTAATTTGAACATTTGAAATATTTAAGAAAGAAAGTAAACTTAAGCGAAATAAGGCTAAGTAATGAAAGATTATTAAATAAAATTATTTAAAGAGTAAATTATCATAACAAAAAAGTGATTTATCTTTAAGGGATTTAATTAAGTTAATTTCAAATTTTAAGGTTAGAGCTAATACATTTAAAAATAAAACAAACAAATAAATTATTACCAAAAATATAAAATAAACAAACAAATAAATACAAATAATTAAAAAATAATGGACTTGGTCAAAGTCTGGTTGCTGAAAATGACTTGGGCTCCAACCAAAATTCAACTCTCTGAAGAACTGCGGCAGCACTTTGGGCCTTCAGCTCATTTATGTTGTGTATCATATATGTATCTAATGTATATCAAGTGTATATCCTGCATATTTTATGTATACTGACTCATAGATCACCTCTGAGTCTAGTATATCAGCTTCCTTTTCCATCTGAACAAGATCGAGGTTGATTCAACAACTCAAAAATGCACGGAGACGATGAAAACAGACTCCGCCAATATCACATGTAAAGAAAGTATGGGAAAAGAAATAATATACTCCCTTGATTCTCTTCTAAAAATCAAGTTACATGAAAATTTAACTCAATGCACATGCTGAACTGAATATTTCAACTTCGAGTTGGCTCCCTAACAAAAGACGAAAGGCATGTTTATTCCAAAAAATGTGATAAATCATGCCATTGTTAACAACCCACATATGAGGAACAAATCAAATGGACATAAAAATGTACGTTTGTCCAAATCAATGTTTTAAAAGACTCTGTTGAGACTCGGCTCGAGACTTGTCCTGGGGCGGGCTCTAGCAAAACGCCTTGAGACTCAAGTGTGAGACTTAGTTCTGTGAGCATCCTAACCACGTCCAACACCCAATGCTTGGGGCTCGCCTAACCGAGCATATACAAATTATATGTTGATCCACATAATTCTTGAATAAATGATTGATATTTAATAAAGTTTTAATCTATAGAGATACGAAGATTGAGAATAACTCAAATAACATGTAGTATCACATCTTTATTATTTGATAACACTGTGAAGGTGATTATATATTATGTAACATTTCTTTTAAAAATATGTAAAGATATTTACATTTTCACTTATCATTGGTCTTCATGATTTTGTCATCTGTCTCAAAATTATTCAAAGCAAATCAATATTTTAAACGTCGACTAAATTTTGTATAATGTCCATTAAGTTGAATTTAAATAGCATCATAAAAAGTGGTATAGCCCATGATATAAATTCCTTCATGTTAACATTTTGAAATGTAACTAACGCCTATGAAAATTATATAAAAAAAGCAACTTAATTGATGATTCAAACTATCTTAAGTCAAAAATTTATTATTTTTTAAATCAAACAAAAACCCACTGTACTAATTCTCAATCATTTATTACTTTCCCGCATTCAATAAAATTCTACATGACGTTAACTAAAGGAAACCTATCCAAAGCATAAACATTCTCCAACCATAAGCATCAACAAATATATTTAATTCCAAATTAATTTCAAACAAATTATGAATTAAAAAATATATAAGAAAATTCATCATAAAATTACATTAAATTCCATAAATAAATTAAGGAATAAAGCAAAGTTAAGTACCCAAAATTTCGACCGAAGCTCGATTAGAACACCCATAATTTTTTGTAAGTTGCATGTATTGATATATGTATTGTGTTGGTATCAAAAAATTTAAACAAAAAAAAAAAAAAGAGAAAAGATATGAATATGTTTGGGGGTATGCTGCTGTTTTTCCTTCTTTTTGGAGTGTTTGTCGGTGATGGATTTTTCATTTTTTTTGGATGCATATTGTGTGTGTGTGTGTGTTTTTTTTTTTTGGTAGTATATGTATAGTTTCTGGGGACTTTGAATTAAGGGTGACATTAAGGTGTCAAAATAAAATGGCGGTAACATAACTCTTTATTATTGAGTGTAGTTGACAATTATTTAATTAAGGATTAAAGATTTATGAGGCATTTGTGGGAGTTGCCTCAAGTTTTTTAGTTGACTGTTTCGTCCACTGTATTAAATGAAGTGTAAAAGAGTAAATGACTGAAACCTAATTTAATCAAATTTTGTGGGAACCAAAACTGGAGGGAAGCCAGCGAACCAGAAGGGGAAATAAAAGCTTTTTCCTGCTTTCTTCTTCTTCTTTCGAAGAACACATAAAAAAAGTCACTAACTAAATTTCTATAGTGCAGTATTTATTTCTATACTGGTTATAAAATAAAAAAAAGTCAATAACTCCCAAATTTCTGTAGTGCAGTACTTATTTCTATATATACTGGTTATAAAAAAAATCATGCTTCGCGTCGTCACTATTATGTGTCGAAAAGAGATGTTTAAAAATTTCAAACTTTTTAGGGGAAAAATCATTTTAAAGAGTCATCACATAATTATTTAAAGAAAATTAAAAATTATAATTTATTAATTTTAAAAACTCTATCAAATTTAAGTGTTGAAAATTTAGAGAAAAAGGTAAAGAGATTTCAATTTCCACACTTTGAGAAGATATTAACACTTAAACACTTAAAGGACCACTAACATACAATTATTCAGTGATTTAAAATTTTAATGACTTAACTTTTTTGAGAAAAATAATTTAAAGGAAAAGGCATTTAAAGCAATTTAAAATATATTTAATTTGAACACTGGAAATATTTTAGAAAGAAAGTAAACTTAATAAAAAAATGACTAAGTAAAGGAAGACAACTAAATAAAATTATTTAAAAGAGTAAATTATCATAACAAAAAATGATTTATCTTTGAGGAATTTAATTGAGTTAATTTAAAATTTTAAGGCAGAGTTAATACATTTAAAAATAAAAATAAACAATACATTATTACCAAAAATAATAAATAAATAAAGAAATAAATACAAATAACTAAAAGTTAATGAACTTTGACCAAAGTCTGATCGCTGGAAATGACTTGGGCTCCAGCCAAAATTCAACTCTCTGAAGAACTGCTGCTGAACTTTGGGCCTGGGCCTTTAGCTCATTTCTGTTGTATATCATATATGTATCTAATGTATATCGAGTGTATATCCTGCATATTTTCTATATACAGACTCATATATTACCTCTGAGACCAGTATATCAGCTTCCTTTTCCATCTGAATGAGATCGTGGTTGAATCGACAACTTGAAAATGCAAGGAGGCGATGAAAATGGACTCTGCCAATATCACATGTAAAGAAAGTAAGGAAAACTAATTAATATACTCTTTTGAACGTCTTCTAGAAATAAAGTTACATAAAAATATAACTTGATGCATATATTGGATTGAATATTTCAAACTTTGAGTTGACTCTCAAACAAAAGACAAAGGCATATTTATTCCAAAAATGTAAAAAAATCATGCATTATTAACAACCTACATGTGAGGAATAAATCAAATGGACATGAAAATGACTATCCAATTATAAGTAATTGAACATAATGCACATTTAAAGTAAGTATCTTCATACATACAAACAATAGTGTGAACAATTTTTAAGTGCATATGAATGTTGAAATTTAATGCTATAGGGCGGCTCAATGCCTTTAAAAATGAGTCATCTGCCTTAGGCTCCTAAATTTAAAAGGCCTAATTTTTTAATAATAATAAAATTATTATAAGCTGTTTTTAACAAAAAGAATAATAATACTGTAACACCCTGCTATTCGAAAGAGCTAGAATTAGAAAGAACCATTTTTCGAAAGAATAAAAATCTGAATTTTGGCAAGCATGTTAAATATGAGTTTTGGGTCAAATTCAAACGACGATAACTCCCGGTATAGGATGAGTTAGGTGGCTACAAGATATCAACTGAAAGGTCTTTGAATTATCTTTTCAATGCCACCGAGTTTGCTAATTTTCGAGTTCGTATGAGGGAGATATGCCCATTTGAAGTCAGGTTGTCTAGATAAGAAAAGTCAACCGGATTTTAGAGGGGTATTTTGGTCTTTTCATTACACAATTAATTTATTCCCTTTTTAGGAATTTATTTGGGGTCTAAACTAAGTTAGTTCAATTTACACAATTAAGAATTATGCTAGGGCTTTGAGAGAAGAGAAAAGAGGAGAAAGGTCAAGGCGTTCTTGGAGATTTCTTGTGGAATCGAAGTCATTTCGCCAAGGGTTGACCCCTCAAGAGGTATGTGAGACTCTCATAGCGTCGGATCTGTTCACCCACGCATCAATCATGCTTATTTCAACGAACTTCATTCTAGAAAGTTGAAAGTTGATGATTTTGAAGTGTGTTCTTGAATATTGGATTTCATTCTTGAGGTAAGTTGGGGTTGTTGAGTTCTTGAGAAAATCGTGTAGATTTTAGAGTCCTTTATGAATAGATTCTTGTGTGCATATACTGGGTATCTAAATCTAAAGAGGAATTGAGAAGAAGAATTGAATTTAAGAGAATTGGGGTTAGAAAACAAAGAAGGAAAAAGTCGGGCAAATATGGGTACCAGGTCCGCATCGCAAACCTGTTCCTCAGGATCAGAACTTTTCTCTCCACATTGCGGACCCTTCTGCCTCAAAATTTATTTCGCGAATAAATAATAAAATGTATCTCCGCGTCGCGGACTTGCTTCCTGACAGTGATTTCTTGATTATTTCTCAAGTTTAACTATCTAAAAAACTCCTACACATCATGCGATCTTTCCTATCACAAATCACAACCTTGAATTCATAAATCAAATTCAAGGTAGAGTTGAGAGTCAAGTCTTGAGGGTTCTTCGAGTCATTTCAAGAAGTCTTTTACAAATCTTTTAAACTTGTTTTAAGACTTCCGCATTGAGATTGCGAAAGAGTAAAGCCGAGTGCATTTGTTTAAAATGTTATATGGGGACTATGTATTCCCAAAGAGTAAATGTTTTCATATTTAAGATGAGAGGAAACACCTATTTCTAAATGAGTTTTCATGAGTAGTTTTGAGTTCCATCTCCTTTAAGATATAAGTTTTTGAGTAATAATCTCAAACCACAGATAAAGAGGCATGTTTTTAAACATATGAACTGAGTGTTTTGGGAGTAGTATTGAGCATCAATATGGGGACGAGTTCATAATAACTCAATTCTCCATAAACCATGTAGCCAACATATACTTGCGTGTGCATTTGGAAGCAACATGTTTTTGGCACCGTTACCAAAGACTTTAGAATTATTCTATATTTAATTCTTCTAAGTATAGATATTCAATGTTCAAGTGTTAATAACTTGATCTTAGTTGTTCTTGATTACAGGTAACTCAAAACATTACACTGGAGCGAAGAAGGGGAACTTTTGGAGCTGTTTCTAGAACCTAAATGATTTCTATAGCAACAGATAAGGCAAACAGCTCTGCAATATCCTATCCAATAGGTTGAACCAGTCATAGAGAGAGAAATCTATAGAAAAGCTGGAGGAAGAACAGGAAGAGGCACCAATGGTTATAGCAGCAAGAACAATTTGTGATGTGGTAGTCCAACTCACTACAAATGTTATGTCTAGCATTCAGAAATCACCACTTGAGGGAAGATTTGAGTTGAAGAAAATTATAGAGCAATTGATTCACACTACTGGATAATTCACTGGCTTCCTCATGAAGACCCACAAGTGCACATAAGAAGCTTCTTGGAAATAAGTGACACTTACATTTCAACAGGGTATCTTCTGACTATGGGAGAAGCGAGGTGGTGGTTTTCATCTGAACCAACTAACTCCATCATCACTTAAGGATGATTTGGCTTGGAAGTTCTTGATCATATTCTTTCCTTCGGGTAAAATATCGAAATTGAGGAGCGACCTCTTGAGTTTCAAACAGTGAGGAGGAGAGAAATTATACCAAGCTTAGGATAAATTCAAACAATTATTGCCCATATCACTACCAAGCTTACGAGGTACTAGTTCAAACATTCATTGACGACCTTGAACCTGATGCAAAAGTTTTTCTTAACTCTGTAGCAGGTGGACAAGCTTTAGAGAAGATCTATGATGAGCTATCACACTTTTGAACAAAATCTTGGAAGGCAACCCAGAATGGAATGGAGATGGTGCAAGAACTGTGGTGCAAATGAATGTTGGAGTATTAGAGGTTGACAATTACACTCCACTAGCTGAACAAATTGCCTCCACGCAAAATATGATGACCACACAGTTCTCAAGATAGCACTAGGGTAGTGACATGCTCAAATGAATACGATACAACAACCCCAAGAATGGTGTGAAGTTTGTGGTGAGCATATAAATGAGAATTGTAGCTCAAAACCAGATTCTATAAATTATGTGGGAATGCACAAAAGTGGTGGAGGAGCTCAAAACTATGGTAACACCAATAATTTGAGCTGGAGAAATCACATAAACTTCTTATAGGGAGGTAATCAAAACCAAAACCAAAATCAATATCGTCATCAAAATAATGGGCAACATTACCAACAAAAGAGTTAAGGGGATAATAAAAATACCCTGAAAGGAGGCATAAGCATTGAAGATCTATATAAAAAAATAATGGAGATGATAAATAAGCTTGAAGAAAAGGTGCATGATTGTAACACCCCAGAAAATTTTTAAACTAAGATTCGAACCATCCTTAGTTGTAGGTATGATTTTACCAAGGAATTAAATTTTTTTTAAGTGTTAAGGTCACAAGATGTAGCACCTTGAGTTCCAAGAAGAACCAAAGAGAAAATCATTCAAGTCATTCCTAAGTTCCTTTAAGTTTTGGGTCAACTTCAAATGACCATAACATTTAGTATAAGATGAGTTAGGTGGCTAATAAGATATCAAATGAAAGGTCTTGGAATCCTTTTTCCAACGCCACCAAGTGTGCTAATTTTTAAGCTTGTATGAGGGAGATATGCCTGTTTTAAGTCGGCTGTCTAGTTAAGAAAAGTTACCCAAAAATATGAAGGGTATTTTGGTCTTTTCCTTACCCAATTAGCTTAAAATAAATTTTAGTAATATTTTGGGGACGAATATGATTTGGGTCAGTTTTCATAAATCCAAATACGCTTAGGGTTTTAGAAGAAAGTTCATTTAAGTCATTCCTAAGTTCTTTTAAAGTTTTGGATCAACTTTAAATGACCATAACTTTTAGCACATAATAATTTAGGATATCCATAAGATATCAAATGAAAGACCTTGGAATCCTCTTTCCAAGTTTGTTGGTACGAGGGAGATATGACCGTTTTGAGGTGCAAATATGTTTTATTGTTGCTTTATCCAGAGTTGAGTACCTAGAGTAGAGTATCCAGAGTTCTAAATTGAGTATTTTTTTGAGTTGAGCCTTATTTCGCTGAGTTGAATATCTTATTATTGAGTTGAGCCTTATTTTGCTTAGTTGAATGTCTTATCAATGACTCGAGCCTTATTTTCTTTGAGTTGAGTTAAACTATGTTTCCTTGAGTGAGTTAAACTATGTTTCTTTGAGTTGAGTTGAATTAAGTGAGTTCAGAAGAGGTAAGTATGTTTTTTTTCCACCAATTCAAGCCCATGTTTTTGCTTTAGAATTCCCCTTACATGATCGTACATTCCATGTACTAAGCCATTTGACCTGCATCGTTTCATGATGCAGATACAGGTATTTAGGATCATTAACAAGTGTTTCGTTGAGGTCATCAGATGTTCTAGTCAACTTTGGTGAGCCTTCATATATTTCGGAGGACTTTACCTTTATCTTACAATTAGTAGTTTTGAGATGTCATGGGTCTTGTCCTGATATCCTTCTGTAATAGTAGAGGCTTCATAGATAGACAAAGTTGAGTAGTTTTCACTATGTATCTTCTTTGAGTTATTTTTTTTACAAACTTTGAGTTATCTATTGAGTATTGTTCAGATTATTTTAAAGTTGAGTTTATTGAACTTACATCCAGTTTTTAAGCTTTTGTATGCTTGAGTTAGTCTTTCGCTTGTAGTCAACAGGATGAGGGTTCGCGTGGGGACCAGTAATGGTTCTTGAGTGTTGGTCACGTCCAGGGTGTAGACTCGAGTCGTGACAATGATGATTATTTGTCCAATCAAGCTACAAATAAGCAAGTTGGGCAACTGGCGGGTGCAATGAACTTACATTAATAAGGAGGTCTTTTGATTGACATTGATCCAAACCCAAAACAAGTTAATACATTGGGTACTAGAAGTGGGATATAGTTAGAGGATTTGTCCCTAAAGATGAGAAATCCAGAGGTGACAAGAGGAGAAGGCAAGTGGAGAGATAGAATGGGGAATATAAGGAGTATGATCTTTTCTTCTTGAATATCAGTGGAATTGATTTGTGGTTAGGATTTGACACTCATAAACACTGTGCTTGATTAGGAAACATGGTGAAAGGTAAATGTTCAATAATTGATTCTATTTATCCCCGCTCAATAATGTATTTAGACGTTTCATTGGGGTGGGTGATTAGAGGTTGAGAGATTCTGATCATAATATCAACCATGTAAATCAGTAATTTGATAACCTTATGAAATCTATGAAAAAGACATGATGCATGAATTCTTAGTATGTTGCAACCTTGAAGTTGTCTCAATTATTGTTTAAACACCAAAATTGAAGTTGATCAATGTTACTTGCTTTGATTCTTAAATACTTGTAATCATAGTATAAATTCAAAAAACCAACTCTTTGAGATACACTTGCATTAAGCTATGGGTTTAGTTCAATTAGATGTAGATTAATTATAAGTCCTTTGCATTCAACAATTTTGCTCAGAGCCACTATATTATTTGTGCGACTATGTACACGTTTGTGCATTTTGAAGCAACATGTATTTGACGTCATTGTCGGAGAATGAACTCGGATCACCCACGTGATAGGCATAAGTACTTACCACTATACTATAATGACTAAGCATTGCGACTCAAATCCACATTCTGTAAATTATGTGGGGTATGCACAAAGTGGTGGAAGAGCTCAAAATTATGGAAATACCTACAATCCAAGTTGAAGAAATCACCTAAACTTCTTATGGTGAGGTAATAAGAATCAAAACAAGAACCAATATTGTCCTCCAAAAAATGGGCAACATTACCAACAACAAATTCGAGAGGATAATCAAAATGCCCTAAAAGGAGGCATGAGGTTTGAAGATATGTATAAGAAAATGATTGAGAGGATAAATAAGCTAGAAATAAAAGGTGCATAATAATTATTTTTTCAGTCAAGCTATAAATAAGTAGGTTGGGAAAATGGCGGGTGCAATGAAATTACGTTCGCAAGGAGGTCTTCTGGGTGAAACTAAGCCAAACTGAAAACAAGTCAATGTTGTGAATACTAGAAGTGCACTACAGTTAGAGGAGTAGGCCAGGAGAAGAGAAATCTAGAGGTGATAAGAGAACAAAAACTAGTGGAGCGGTAGAACAAAAATCGTATGAAGATAATGCAGTGACTAAAGTCAAACCACCTTCTTCATTTCCACATAAGTTCTAAAAATAGAAGGAGGATGAAGCTTTGGTAAGTTTTTGTCTTTACTTAACCAAGTTTACATTAATTTATCGTTTGTATGTGTTGAAGGAAATTCTGAAGTACGTCAAATATGTGAAAGAGGTTGTGACGAACAAGAAGAGGTTAACTGAATATGAGACTGTGGCATTTACTGAAGAGTGCAGCTCTAGAATCCAAAATCGATGCTCACCAAATTGAATGATCCAAGTAGATTCACTATGGAAATCATAATAGGCAAGGTGTTTATGCCCAAGGGATGTCCGATCTTAGTGCTAGCATAAATCTCATGCATACATTATTGTATAATAACTTGGCTCTGGATAGTCAGAAACCAACCACAATTATCTTACAACTTGCATATCGAACTGTTGTCAGACCAGAATGGGTGGTAGAAGATGTGTTGATGCAATTCGATTCATTGATCTTTCTGGTAGATTTTGTGGTCCTGAAGTTTGAATTTGATACTTATTGGTGATTATTAGTAAATATAATGATATTCATAATTAAGGTTTTTGTTCAGTTTTTTCAACCGTTTGTTCTTATTTAAATGTTGTTTGTAAAAGATAAATTGTATTTTTAATTAATTTTATTAATAATTATAATTTATTTATTTATTTGGATATTTTTAATAATAATGTAAAAGGAAAAAAAATACTTCAAATCTATTGTAAAACTAAAGCAAAATAAGACAAGAAATATAGAAGATAAAAGCAATAGAAATAAGGTGACAAGAGATGAGAGATTTTCTTATTCTTTCAAGTATTCAACTGTATAAAATATGAACCTTATGCCTCTATTTATAGTGTAACATAGAGGCATATAAAAATTTAGGCATAAGCATAACATTAATCATGAATATAATGGAGGAGGTAATAGAGGTGTAAGGTTACAAGAATAATGGTCATAAAGGTGGAGGTTATCTTCATAATGAAGGAAAGTAATGGAGATAATGGGTCAGAGTAACTTCTCGTTTTAATGAGCATCCACACTATATTATTTTATAATACTCCCCATTGTATATCCATAGATAATATGCCTCGTTAAAACCTTACTAGGTTAAACCCTATGGGAAAAAAACCTAGTGAAGGAAAAAAAGTACACATATCCTTTAATACGCATTATTTGTTGCCTCATTAAAAACCTCGCCAGAAAACCAAGTGGAAAAACATATCGGTCAAGGAAAAAAGAGTACAATGTGCATTATACTCCCCCTATTTAAACACCACTTAATTTCTTGTGATGATGCATCCAATCTTGTATACCAGCTTCTTAGATGTTGATATTAACAGTTTCTTTGTGATCAAATCACATTCACGAAGATGCTGCATTCTTGAATTCATCATGATATATCATTTTATGATTTCATCGATATGGTCAAGCTTTGATCCTAGCCAAATACATTCTTAAAAATTACTTTACTCGTGACCTCGCTATTTCGTGTAAACTGCTCATTCAACTTGTCATAGCAACAATCATGTTGTGACACTTTCATTTGCAATTGATTGTCTTGTAGAGTAACTTGATATAATTTCGGTGTGATAAGACTTACTCCCAACTATGATATAATTTCCTGAATATGATAAGTCATGATTACAATTAAACACATTCCCGACTTACTTCATAGACTTCATAGATCAATATTATTTTTGTATGATTTGAAGAAGTGGTTACTAGTGTTTGATTAGTTAAATGCCATGTTGTGCCTCCACATGTAAGCAAATAGCCCATTTGTGATCAAGATTTATGTGGATCAAATAAATATTATGCATCTACATAATCAAATAATTTCTAACTCAAAGATTGATGATTTTAATTTTATTGTAGCTCGTCTTTTCTTCTGAAAGAAAATCGCACATCTTCTATGTGTTGAGTTACTTGCTTTATTAGTTCCTTGACAAGATTCTTTCTATGTGTTAAGCAATCTCATAACCACTGGGTACTCAATGAAATTGCTTTAAGACCTTTTAAATCCTTCAAGGATTTTCATAAAACCTTCATCGTCTAGTTAGACATCATAATCATTCATTGTACATATTCAAGTTCATCTATTTCCAGACTGAAACAAGTCTCATTGCACCACCATTAGAGAATATATCTCCATTTAATAATATCAGGGCTTTTTCGAAAGCCCTTATGATTCATTTGTACCCCACTGACATTATATCCTGATCTATGAACTAAAATTTTAAAAAATCACTTTTCTAAGTGAAATAAAATATACTTGAATAGTGCATTTTATTTGGCCAATCATTTATCTGGTCACACTATATGACAAATTTGAATTCAAGATCCTAGCCACCATTTATATCATTGAGTGATACTTCATATCAAAGATACCGTCGATGGTCATTTTGATATCGATTCCAATATGAAATAACATATCAATATCCTTTTTTTTTTTTTAATCAATTTTAGGTATCTGAACATTTTTTAATGTTTTATAAAATGTCATGTCATAGTGCACTTTTAAAGAACTTGCCTCATTATCATAATCATTTTGATAATTTGCTCCTCTACTTTCTCATGGAGATATATGTTTGGAATCGATTGGTTTATCACACTTCTGGTGTACCATAGAATCTGTCCTTCAAGGATTATTTATTGAGCAGTTGCAGCTTAAAATTAAAACATTAGATTAACAAATACGTTTTGCAATTATTTACAATATTTTGCAAATTAATTATCTCTTGTACTTTATGCTCATTTTTTTAATGGGGATTTAGATAAACCACCCCAAGCTCTCGACATGTCCTGTAAGGTCTGAATGGTACGCTCTGCCTGACCATCCGTTTGCTTGTGTACCAAGACCTTTCTGTAACGATTTCCAGAAATGAGAGGTAAACTGATGACCTCTATATGAGATGATAAACAATGGAACCCCATGTAATCTAATTATCTCATGGATGTAGAGTTTAGCATAGTCCTCTAGTTAATCTGTAGTCTTAACAGCCAAGAAGTGAGCCAACTTAGTAACTCTGTCCACTATCACCATATTAAAGTCATGCTGTCTGCGAGTACGAGGTAAAACCGTAATGAAGTCCACGGTTATCAGTTCCTATTTCCATGTAGGAATGTTAATCTCTTGAGTCATACCTCATGGTTTCTGATGTTCTACCTTAACCTGTTGACAATTAGAACATTTAGCCATAAAATCTTCTATGTCCCTCTTTATGCCGTTCCACCAAAAGAGTTCCCATAGATCACGATACATCTTAGTGGCACCTGGATGAATGGAATACCTGGAGTTATGGGCTTCTCTGAAGATCTGCTGCCTCAACTCACCCACATTAGGAACACATAAGAAACCCTGGTAACGAAGCACACCATCTCCCCCTTGGGAGAAATCCTCAACTATCTGCCGATGAACTGTACCTTTCAACTGAAGTAATATAGGATCACTATCTTATTTCTCCTTAACCTCTACTACATGAAGATTTGGATCTATTCTGAACTATCACACCACCATTTGGCATATCCGTAAGACTAAGTCCTAAGCGAGCAAGCCGGTGAACATCTTTTGCTGATTCCTTCTTTTCTTCCTCAACATGTGCTACACTACCCTTAGATAGTCTGCTGAGAATCAATAGGGAAGCTATGGATGAAAATCCTTCTCTAAATCTTCTGTAATAACCGGCCAAACCCAAGAAACTTTTGATATCTGTTAGAGAGGTGGGTCTGGGCCATTGCTTCA
Source organism: Solanum bulbocastanum (assembly GCA_037074985.1). Classification (NCBI taxonomy): domain Eukaryota; kingdom Viridiplantae; phylum Streptophyta; class Magnoliopsida; order Solanales; family Solanaceae; genus Solanum; species Solanum bulbocastanum. Next base: position 30,130,343 of record CM073597.1, on the reverse strand, counting down.
CTGCTTCTATTTTCTGAGAATCCACTCGAATTCCTTCGCTAGATACCACATGACCAAGGAAAGCAACTGACTGTAACCAAAATTAAAATTTGATGATCTTAGCGAATAACTGGTGATTTTTGAGAGTTTGCAGGACAACTCTCAGATGAGTCACATTCTCCCTCTCATTTCGAGAATAAATTAGGATATCGACAATAAAGAATATAACGAACAAATCCAACTACTATTTGGACACCCTGTTCATTAAGTCTATGAAAGCTGCAGGAGCATTTGTTAGTCCAAAAGACATAACTACAAATTCATAATGACCTTACTGAGTTCTAAACCTGTCTTCGAAATGTCACTATCTCTTACTCTGAGCTGATGATAGCCAGATCTGAGGCCTATCTTCAAAAATAACTAGCTCCCTAATGTTGGTCGAACAATTCATCAATCCTGGAGATGGGATACTTATTCTTGATTGTGACTTTGTTCAGCAGCCGATAATCAATGCACATTCTAAGAGAACCATATTTCTTTTTCACGAACAACACTGGAGCACCCGATGGAGAGATACTAGATCTGATGAAGCCCTTATCTATAACATATTTCGACTGCTCTTTCAATTTCTTAAGCTCAGGTAGAGCCATTCTGTAAGGAGGAATCAAAATGGGCTAGGTATTTGGAAGGAGATCTATTTCGAAGTCGATTTCCCTTTCGGGAGGACCTCCGTGAAGATCTTCTGGGAACACTTCTGGAAACTCATTTACTACTTGAACTGACTCAAGAGTTGGGGTTTCAGAGTTTGAATCCTTAACTCAAACAAGATGATAGATATACTCTTTAGAGATTATCTTCCTTGCCTTAAGGTAAGAGATAAATCGACCTATAGGCACTGAACTGCTACTCTTCCATTCTAAGACTGGCTTGTTTGGAAATTGAAATTGAATGATCCTAGTTCTACAATCGACTGAGGCATAACAAGAATGTAACCAATCCATTCCTAGAATGATATCAAAATCTACCATTTCTAACTCTACAAGATCTGTTGAGGTGACTTTTCGAGAGACTGTGACAGAGCAATTTTATAACTCGATCACCAAGTGGAGTAGAGACTGAGAAGGGTTTTGAGAGAGTTTCTGTACTGACACCGAAGTTTACTGCTATATAGGGTGTTACAAAAGAAAAAGTAGCCCCTGAATCTAACAATGTATAAACATCTAGATGAAAGACTCGTAATGTACCAGTGACCACATCAGGAGAATCTTACTGGTCTTGGAAAGCCTGGAGAACATATGACCTATTCTGGCATTGATCACCACATGTACCAGATGACACACCCTGCTGAGTTAGGTGACCGCCTAGTGCTGTGGATTAAGCCTTATTGTTGTTACCTCCTCGCCTCTTCATAGAAGAAGGGCAATTTTTCAACCTATGGCCAGACTGACCACACCCAAAACATGCTTCCTTTCCTGCAAGACACTCGCTCAGATGGTTCTTACTACACTTTGGACAAGTTGGGAAAGTCCTGTTACCTAAAGTACTCCCTTGAAACTTAGAACCCGATGCCCTACTTTTCTGATCCTGTTGAAACTTGGGGGATGGAGCACTAGCTGATGAAGGTTCTGGGGTTGTAGACCTCTGTTGAAACTGTGAGCGATTTCCACCCCTCGATATCTTTTGAGAGTACTCATAGTTTCCTATTCTAGCCTTTTTGTTGTCCTTAGCCAGTTCTCTAAGCTTATCTCCCTCAACCTGCTGAGCATGAGTCATAAGCCTAGATATATTCATATCCTTTAACAATATAGTATTCTTGCACTCTGGCTTTACTAAGTCCGATACCCCAAATAGAAACTTACTCATTTATGCCCTTGGATCAGCAACTATGTGTGGAGCATACTTGGAGAGCTGGGTGAATCTAAGTCCGTAATCTTGAACTGACATTGTACCTTGCTTTAAATTCATACACTCTTGTGCCTTGGCTTCTCTCAACTCCCTTGGGAAGAAACTTTTTAGAAAAGCTCCGATAAAACACTCTCAACACACATGAGCTGCATCTGTACCTCTGTTTTCTTTCCACTGAGTGAACCAAATGTGAGCTACATCCTTAAGATGGTAGGATGCCAACTCCACCCTATCATTACCAGTCATTTGCATCGTTCCAAAATTTTCTTAATCTTATCAATGAAGTTTTGTGGGTCCTCACCAACCTGCGACCCTAGAAAATCAGGCGGATTCATCCGAACAAAATCTCCAACCCTAGCTGTCACTGATCCACCATTTGTGTTAGCAAGAACTGGGGCTTGATGATTGTTTAGATTGGCTACACTCTGAGCCAACCACTGGATCACATTTTGAAATTCTGCATTCGAAACCTCATGGTTTGGGACTGGAGAAATTGCGTTAGCATTGTGTGCATTAGTATTCCATTTGTAAACTCTATGAGGAGGAATGATCTGAAACGCATAACGACATATTAGAAAGGATAAGTTGGATCATACCCACATACGATATGAATAACAAAGAAAGTGATGTTTTTCTTAAAACACCTCATAGCCTCCCTCTCATAGATGTGGTGCACTTCAAACTCATGAAAGAGACTCTACTTAGTGAGGGTTTCAAACATCATAGGACTTTAAACCTAATGCTCTGATACCAAGTTTGTCACACCCCGAGGATACCCCCTTGACGTAACACGAGACTTAGGATCATGACTGACCCCAAGCTAACCCTGTGTATGACATTTCATAAGCATAATGAAAATAACTAAGAAAACATGAACTAATGCGGAAGCTAAATCAATTGATAGTTGAAAGTAGGGAATACTCAACTAGTTTGAATGCATAACAATATACTAAAAGTTTAACAATACTGAAAGATAAACTCAAAAAGTCTGGTTGATTGCATTAGTATGTCTGAAAAGCCTCTAACTAATTAGAGTTGCTTGGACATGCCCCCAACTAACTCTAACAAAACTGAAATCTAAATAAAAGACTAAAAATGAAACGCATATTTGTTGTCCTCAGAGTATGAGGACTCACCACTGAAGCTACTGAATACAAATATAGAATTGATCTATGTGTGGTCCGGATGCTGAGTGCCTGAACCTACAACATGAAAGGATGTAGCGTAGATTATGCATTAGTACTTGGAATGTACTGAACATGCATGGTATAGATAGTAGCTGAACAAATATATACGTTGAACAAAACATAACTGAGCAATGATATAATCTGAACAGAATATAAATGCTGAAATATACCTGAAAGCTGAGCTAAATGCAATGACCAAGTACTAATCATGAAAATAACATGCTGAGACTAAATACTTAAGTACAAACTGAGTCTAACTGTGGGAGCTACTATTAACCAACATAAAACCACATGAGCTAATTGTGGAGTCCGATGTATACACCCTATTAAGAGGACCCAATATACTTTATCAGGGGTATAAAGGCATCACTGGCGTGATCATTAAATATGATGCCCAACAGAGGGGACTTATAAACCTATCGGGGCACGTAGTTCTAGGACTATGAGGGTATGCTGAACCCTAGGTGCTAAGCATACTCCCAACTGAAAATGTATATGACATAACATAACTGAAATACTAGATAGCTCAATATTCTGACACGCAAATATGAGAATGCAACATTTATATACTAATAATGTAGCATTCGAAATTTGGAGCATGATATCTGTTTATCTAACCTAGCAAGTATAATTCATGAACCACGAGAATTTATACAAACTTGGGTTTTGAGTTTCATGCAAGGTACTAAGCAAACTTTCCAAGAAACAAGCTTTTTTGATTTAGGATACTACAACAACTAAATCACAACAATTTCTAAGGTTTTAGAAACCCTAGGTCTAAACAAGATATGGAGAATCATGAATCTGATTGAATTCTAAGGACCTAGTGGATGAAAGGAATCCACTATTGAAATCCCACATTCCTTATGATGAAATTCACGGAGAAATCATTCGATTTTGGGTTTGAAACTTGAAGCAAACTTGCTGATTGTTCTTGGGAAAACTGGCACCTCTTTCTTCTCTTTTTGCTCGATGTTTTAGTGATTAATCGTTTAGGGTAGGTTCTGACTAGAATATTAGGCTAAACTGAGTAAAATGACGTAGTTTAGGTGTAAAACAATGTAGTTTAAATTCTAAAATCATAAGGGAAAAGACTAAAACGACCCTAACTTAAAAGCTGGCAGAGGGCTACCACGGAGCCACTGACGGACCGTCAAATGAACCATGACCCGTCAATGGGTCGTGGTTGTTGGCTAGGGTCTACTGGTTCTAGGGGGGTCCATCCACGAGCCCTACCACGGCCCGTGTGAAGGACCATGGACCTTGAAGGCCACCGTGGTTCTTCACTTGGGCTGGGGGTCTATTGGCTGAAGGACGACGGACCATTCCATGGCCCGTCATCATGTCCACGACCCGTAGAGAGATCTGGGGTTTGATGCTTCAGCTCTTGTGGCCTTGACTCGCCTCCATGAGCTTTCTCACAGCTCGTGTGGTGGTTTATGGACCATGAAGGGCTCCATGGTCCACTACTAATGGATGGGTGGGATCCACGAGCAGGTCGACGGACCGTGGTTCCTCTCACAGTCCGTGAACCCTATCGTGGTTCACCAATTTTTTCTGCTGCCCAGATTTGATAGGTCTGACTTCAGAATATTTTGTCTCATAAATACTATAAACTTCATTAGTCCAAGATCTAGGAAAAATCTCCAGTACCTTAGTGACCTTCTTGCAAGCAATGATAGGTTTTTTCAGGAACATGAACTCATTTGTAATGTTGGAGAATCTAATATTCATTTCATTAACAGATTCAGCTTATTTCATGGTGAAGCTTTCAAACTGAGTAGTGAGTAAATCTAACTTATATTTTTTTGTTTTCTCAGTACCTTTATTGTTCTCAAACGATCCCAGATTCCCTAGGCTGATTCACGGGAAAAAATTAGATCATATTCGTTAGCACCCAATGCCACACATTAATAGCCTCTTGACTTTGTGATTTTCTCAAGTTTCCTTTTGTCGGAGTCATTATATTGTTGTCGGGTTTGGGAATGACCCTTATGACATCCCCATATTTTACTTCTATAGTTGGCACATAGGAACCTTCACGAACAACATCCCATAGCTCATTGTCCTCAGCTATTTGATAGTCATACATGCTAATATTCCACCACATATAGAACTGACCATCAAAAAGAGGAAGTCTTGTAGGAGATTGACCTTTCTGCAAGTTTAGTGGAGTCACCATTCTTCATAGGAATCTCTCTCTTGGTATTACCTAGATAGGGAGCCCAAACGCTGATACCAATTGTTATAATGTATGCATTCGCCAGTGATCACCAGACCAGGTCCCTAGATAGAATAATAATGCGAAAAATAAATAGCTCAAAGTAGATCAGGCACAAGGATTTTATGTGGAAACCCCCTTGCTCAAGGGAGGTGAAAACCACGACATGTACTCATAGGATTTCAACCCAAACTCCAAATAACTCAAATGGAGCAAAGTTTCATCTTACAAACTCTTGCAACCTAGGAATTAAAACTCTTTAATCTCTTCCCCCTTATTGTAGCAACTCTACTACAAAGGAAACTAAGCAATAACTCTATTGCCTAGTAAACCAACTAACTCTAGTTGATATAGACTTTAAGAACCCAACAAGGCTAACTGTAGCCACCAACTCAAATCTCGAAGATAAGAGCTAAAAAAGCAACAACTTTGTTGCACCCACATATCAACTAACTTTAGTTGACACTCTTAGGCAACTCTACCCAAAAAAATATCAAAACAATGATGTAAAAAGGCTTGACTAAAAAAAAGATGATTCGACTAACTAACTCTAGTTAATACGACTCAAACTAAAGACTTAGACAAGCAATCGATCTACTATCCTTTATAGCTTAGGAGTAGATTTACAACATAAGAAGATAAGACACAAAGCTCAAAATACAACAAGGACGCTTCAGCACTCCATTAGGTGAGCTTATGAATTTTCAGAAATTCAAAACTTTGTTTGCCAAATCTTGGTTTTGTGTTTGGAGAAGAGACTATTATCAAATGGACACAAACTCTTCGAACAAGGCATGGGATGAGAGCCTGCTACTCTGAAAAGTTGTGCACCAACCATGTAAGATTTGACATCTTTTAGACAACTGTCTTTTGTCCTTTATATGTACGCAATCTTTCCTCAACCAGGTCCCTTGTTAGATCTGAAAGTTTGTTAAATCATCAAAACTTCAAATCAACTTAAAATAACAACCAAGATATTGTAACCCTGTTGGTAAGAATATTGGTATTTCTACATGAAAATTGTTCATTCGCAAGTCAAAAATAGAAACAAAGTTATTGGAGTTAACCAAACATCCTGGGATTGGACCAAAGAAATTGTTCTGAGCTAAAATGAGGACTTGAAGATTAACCAAGTCATAGATGGATTGATCCAAAGGCCCTTGAAGAAAATTATTTTCCAAATTGAGCGACCACAAATACGTTGAAAGCCATATTTTTTTTTCAAAGCCTGTGAGAAACTTATAAGAGATATCCAAGCTACCATGATTATGGATGATAACATGCAATCAAGTATTTTTTTTAATGCAACTTGTTATGCAAAAGATCAGTAGAAGTCAAGGATGGAAGATGGAATAACCAAGGGGGTGCTGTGCCAGTGAAATAATTGAACGACAAATAAAGTTTTTCTAACTTTTGGAGTCCGCTTATATTAGAGGGAAGTGGACCATTTAGTAAATTATTTTGCAACTCTAACCAGCGAAGGAGAGTCAACGTTGCAATTGAATAGGGGAATGAGTCCGTGAAATTGTTAGTGTCAAAACTAAAGTAATATAGCTCTGAAAATTTGGAGAAGATGTCTGGAATCAAGCCTTCAAAATTATTCAAAGAGAGATATAAGAAGTAAAGATTGCTTAGGTTTCCCATAGTTGAGGGAACATTTTCGGTGAAGCTGTTATCATCAAGCATCAACTCTTTAATTGTTGTGAGGTTGCAAATGGATTCTGGAATCGAACTTCGAAAATGATTGGAAGAGAGATCTAAGTTAAAGAGTTTGTTTAATTTTTAGATATTTGAGAGAACACAACCAATGAAGTTCCTACTGAAAAGTGTCAATAATGTAATGGCAGTGAGGTTGCTAATGGATTCTGGAATTGAGCCTCGAAAATGGTTTGCAATGAGATCTAGCTAAATCAATGAGTTTGTTTAATTTTGAGATAGTTGAGGGAACAATATCAGTGAAGTTGTTACATGAAAGTGTCAACTCTCTAATTGCAGTTAAGTTACCAATGGCTTGAATTGAGCCTCAAATATGATTGGGAGAGAGATCTAAATAAACAAATTTGTTTAATTTTAAGTTAGCTGAGAGAGTAGTACTAGTGAAGTTGTTACTTGTAAGTCTCAACTCTCTGATTGTAGTGAGGTTGCCAATGGATTTCGTAATCAAGCCGAATAAATAACAATTCATGAGGTTCAACATAGCATAGCGAATGGAGATTACCAATTCAATCGGGTACCCTCCTAGAAATACCAGTATTGGAGAGTATAACTCTAAAATACCAAAACTCCAATTGAAATTCAGAGTGCCTGTTAATAACAGATTCAATCCCAATCTCAGCATTTGCAAGCTTGGAAGGTGAAAAGTTGAGAATCACTTATGTACCCAAACATGATGGTACCATTAAGACATAATTTCCAAATGGCAGAAGGAAAATTCTTAGGTAACTCAAATGGTGTATCCGCATTGTCAAACAACAGTACCTCTAAGTTGGTTGAATTTTGCAGCAAACTTTTGGATGTTGTTTGGGCAACTTGGATGTAATTCCAGAAGAGATCAAGTGAAATCAACTTAGACAACTTCGATGATCCTAGTGGAATCATTTTTCCTCCCATAAATCCAGAATAAGAAAGATTGAGATGCGTCAAACTACTGAGTTCACTAATACTATTTCCAAGTGGAAACTCATCCAAGTCGTTGAAGGCAAGGTTGAGTCTTTGGAGATTACCAAGTGTTGTAAGGCTATGGCTAGCATGGATGGTTCCCCTAAGACAGCTCGAAGAAAGATCAAGGCATGTGACATAGCCTATAAATCCATTGCAAGTAACACAATCTCATTCACAACAATCTCCAATGACATTCCAGGACAAAGTCTTGGCACATGTGTCATCATCACAATAGCAATGAATGTTTCGACCAATTGTGAGTCCTTGCTTAAATTGAAGCAAATGAAAAGTGTCATCGCGGGGAAAAAGATGTTTCCCAGCATATGTAAGCTTAGATTTCTGGACAAAAAGTTTAAAAAGTGAATAGAAGTAGAAAGCTATTAGCAATTGTTTGTACTCCATTGGGTATATCTAACTAGCTAGGAACTTGTAGTAACAGGACTTACAATATGATCAATAGTGTATCATCGTGGTTGACCCAAGTCAATTTCCACCTTTACCTAGTACACACACCAAGTCATCATGATGATTCATACATACTACTTTTTTAATTCTTACTAATAAGTTAAATCACTAATAAACTTCAAAACCTTAATCCGCCTCTTAGCAGCCCTGAATAGACGATTTTGCTTAGCCATATTCACACATCCTGTAGACTTGAAATCGAAAATGTATACATATTCATATGAACTCCTGCAATATATTTCACCACACTTACGAATGAAGTTGATCAACCATGTCTTGTTCTTGCACAACTCATCAAGTGGGGAGACTGGTGCACAATATTCAAATGTCATAATTGATTAACGATAAGAGATCATTATTTTTCTAAGTTAATGGGTTTGGGACAATTTTCCATTTCAAAAAGTCTACACTTTTATGTTTCTAAAATGAAAATTCCCAACTTGAGATATACCCCATAATAGACAAACATAGAAGAAACTTCTTCCAATGAAATTACATAGTAACATCAATGAATAGGTGCAACTAGGGTTTGAAATGGGCGGGTTGAATTGGATATAATAATGTCAAAATAGGTTAATAACTACACGGATCGTTGATGCTTGGACTTAAGCAGGTTGGGTTAAAATGACCTAAAAAGGAGGTCATAGCTTAATCATCTTAATTCTTACTAACTTTTATATTCAAAGATTGTTTAACATAAAATAAATATTCCCTCTGTCCTATTTCGATGTGTCACTTTTCTTTTTAGTTAATATCAAAAAATTGGTTCATTTTTGTATTTAGTAATAATTTTACTTTAAAATGTCTATTTTATTCTTAGTAAAATGATTTATAATCACACAAACATTTCTAACATATTTTAGTCCAGAAACTTTAGTAAAAAGATCCAATACTAGATCACATAGATTTAAACAAAATTGGGTGTGGTACGTTACAAACTGAGTATTATTATTTGCCTCTTGTCTAAAATTTTTATACTATCCATCAATTTAACATAATCGACTGTAATAAGTAAATTTTTTATTTTGCAGGACACCATATCATATTTACCGAGAAAATATATTTATAACTATAGATCAACATAATTTGATTTTGTAAATAAAATAAACAGACACCTTGAACTTATTACATGCACCGCTTAAACTAAATTACAAGTTTGTTTCTAGTTTTAATGTAATTGAAACGCATAATCCACTGTGAGTGTGTGTCATGATTATTTTGTTTTTGACAAAAATGAATATTGATGTTAATTTATTTTTTCATTTCTTCGAATTACTTTTGTTAACAATTGAGAATTTGAGATCAATATAATGAATCATACATACTACTCTTTTCTTGGACGAATTTGATACATTAGTTGAAAATTCACGTGAATACATTACTCTTCCGAAAAGGAGATTTATGGATGGAAAGGAAGAAGTACTATGAGAGAATTTGTGCAGCCGTGATTTTCATAACCTTCTGTAGCTGGGCATTGTGGTGCACAACCATCAACACAAAGACCTTTGGATGGAAGTTCATAACTGATTCATCCTTTACTACATTAATTTAACTTTTCCAGGGTAAGCTAAATTCGAAGTGGACTGGTTTGTATACAGTAACTAAGGTGTATAGGAATGGAGCAATTGAAATTGAAGATGTCAAAGGTGTCAAATTCAAAGTTAACGGCTAAAGGTTGAAAGTGTATCTTGGGGAGGGTCATGATGTGAGAGTTTATTGAAGTGATGATGCATGAGAAGAATGTACACATCATGTTGTGGTGTTAAATCAAACACTTCTTGGGAGGCAACCCAAGTACTAGTGGTTTTCAATAATGTGTGTGTCACTTGTGTAGGATGGAAAGAAAATAGGCGACCTGTAGCATAACTCGGTGATCCGTCGAAGTCATTAAGCGAAGCTCCAACAAGTTCGCCCCTTGGGCAGGTCAACTTTGTGGAAGTACTTTCATATTTGGCAATGTACACACCAAACTCGAAAATCTGCTGATGTTGTTTGGTGTACCTGACTCAATTCGCCCAATGGGCGGCACGACTTGGAGGTGTACTGTCAACTTCAGTGATGAGCATAACAATTTGGTGATTCGCCTATTCTATTTGGCATTCAATCTTTAACTCGCCAAGTTAGGAAATGAGATCCCATGTGCTACATACGTGGTCGGCAGTCCCCCTAGTTCAATGATTCGCCAACTTGGTCTACGATCTTGGGCCATTTGTTGCCCTCTTAAGCAAATATGATCGCCTTTCATGCACTACGGAGTGAGTCAATCTAAGCTTATTTATTTCCTTTATTTGCATTGAGGGTACTGCATCTTTATTTTGGTGGGGTGTGAGGCGCCTATGATGCCTACCATGTTCTAAGTAGTGTTAGTTTCAATTTTATCTCTCTATCCTTTGCCCCATAAGTTTGAAGTATGTGAAATGCTTGAGTTTTCATTGACAATGTTTGAGAATCGATTATGTTTAATATCGATGTCTTGGATAGTATTCATGATGAGAATTGTGTTTAGTATTGGTATTTCAAGAAGAAATCAATATGGCTACACTTTTGAATGATCTTTCTGAATCTTGTGTTGACTAGCTGCCTTTTGATATGAGCCTTGCAATGAACATCACATGTAAGCTTTTGATCTTGTCGGGCTATGCTAAATAATTGTGTTTGAAGTGACTTGTGTGGTGAAGTTTTACTTGAAATCCTGCTTGTTGAATCCTAGAATTTGCCTTGTTAGTACAATTTTCTAGATTTGGTGAATGCAAGAAATGATCTTGGACATATATTTCGAGAGAAAACCCAAATGTCCATACATTTATCTAACTACCTTGTGAGGGTGTGCAACCATTTTGACTCCATTTGAGCCTAAATTGTAGTATGGTGAAACAAAAAAAGGGTTTCCAATAAAATGATTGACAAGTCAAAGTTTGAGTTCCCAAGTGAAAAGAATGGAAAACTTGAGAAGAGGTGAAAATGATTGCAACAATTCTTTGAAAAGGTGAAGTCACTGAGCCAAATTGACCATACCTTAATCCTCAGCCTCATTACATGAGAACTTGCACGAACTAGGTTGTGTAATGATTGGAATAAATGGGCAAACCTATGTGATAAAGCTTGCATGTATTTCTCTTTTGGAGAGTGAGAGTTGTATTGATTACTAACTTCTTTATTGACTTGGTTTGTGAGAGAATTAAAGCGTTCTTGATGTGAGGGCACTTGAATGCATTTGTTGAAACATGGTTTTTTATTAGAGATGAAGCTACACTGACCTTGAACTTCGTTTGATATCGGCTAGTCATCATTTAAAGTGTTTTGATCATGATTGAGTGTTGCATTTGATTGAGAGTAGTCTTGTAGTGGCACTTGAATGTTAGATCTCATTGAGAATTGTTGTAGACACTCATGTTGAACAAATTGTGTTCTTGATTTACTTGAGGACAAGCAAAAATTTAAGTTAGGAGTGTTGATGAATAGTAAATTTACACTCATTTGAGGCCTATTTAGTTCAAAAATTAGTGTCCTCAATGCAAAATAATGTCTTATTATGATGATATTTTAATGATTTGTATCTATGAAGGCTGAAGGACAAGCGAGGATGAACACTTGAAAGGAAGACCAAAAATGTTAAAAATTAATAAAAACTCTAAAGGTGAAGCTCGCAAAAACAAAGAGCGTGAATCGCCGAAATGGTTGATTGTGTCGAAGTTGGTAGTGTTCAATAAAAGTGGGTCATGCCAAGTCGGTAAGAAAAGAAGAATTCGTTGACTCGCCAAACTAGAAAAGGAGAGTTGACTGTCACCGATAATGTGAAGGACTTTGGAGCTAAAAATGAAGGTCGAGAAGGCGATCAAGGTAGTTATTGGCGATAGTCTAATGAGAAAAGGTGGACTTAGTCAAGTTCGCCGATTGAGGATAAAGAATACCTGAAATCCAAGACCAAAAAGGGTGAGCTGAAGGACCAAGCGGCGATCAACCGAATGTGTTAGGAAAACCTGACTAATTTTGGCCAACATGTAGTGAGAGCATTCCAAATTTACTTTTGAGGAAACAATAAATAATATATTAGAGATAATATGTAAATTTTGTACATTCAACTTATTAGACTTGAACGGAAAGCTTGTCTCGATCCTCCTTAGTCTTTTAGGGTTTTCATTAACTTTATAATCAACATTTAAAAGGTTAAATTCAAAGTGAGTCTTGAAGATTCATGTTCATTATCTGCAAATTAATGGCTGAATAAACTTAAGGTATAATTTCTTTTCATTTTGTCATCTAAAGCTAAAACCCTAAAGGTCTAGGGGTGTGATTATGGGGTTGGTGTTGGTGTATTTTAGTAGGTTTGATGTCCTTCTTTGTTTTATTTTTATTTAATCATGAATTTGAACTATTTAGCATGAAATTAATTGATGGGTTATGGTGTCCAACTTAATCCTATGTTAGATTTTCGATTGATGCCCGAAAGGGATTAATAGAAGTGGTTGAATAGTTTGATACTACCAATGTAGGTTTGGTTTCTATATTTTCACTTAGAAAAAGAAATTGTAGAATTATCTACATTGCTAATCTGCTCGAAAGAGAGATTATTGTAATGTAATGGGTTGATGTCTAAGTTGCATAAATGAGATCCAAAGGAGATTTTGTATTATGATACTTGGAGATCGAAAGATTATTAGTATAAATAATGATGAACCAACTTATCCATGATTATTAAATAGTTTTTAAGCAAGCACCTAAACCCTTTTTTGAAGTAAATGTTAACCCCCCACACTCCAAGATTGTTTCTTTAACTATATATCCCTGTTATTGTTAGTTTGGTAATTGTTAACTCATAACTTTTCTTATTAAACTTGGTAGAGATATTCCACCCCTTCTCTTGATCCTTTACAACCCATGATGGCTACATGGTTTATGGAGACGTGAATTATCTAAACTCACGCTCGTCCTCATATTAGTGCTCAATACTACTCCCAAAATATATTTCAGCTTATATGTTTGTAAAAACAAAATTCTTTCTTTGGTTTGAGATAATTACTTAAAAACTTAGCTTAAAAGCTCTCTTGGAAATCTCAGTTTCCTTTCTTGCTCAAATGTGAAAAAATTTCAACTCTTGGGAATACTTAGTTCCCGAATAATCTTTGAAAAAAGAACTTTGCTCTTACTCTTTACTGAAAACTAGCTCAAAGGCTCTTTTGGATATCTCAGTTTCCTTTCTAGTTTAAATGTCAAAACATTTACATTTTGGGAATACATAATCCTGATATACTCTTTTGACGAAATAAATTCAATCTTTACTCTTTGCTTAACTTAAAACTTAAGTCTTCAAACAAAGTTAAAAATGTTTGTAAAAGACTTTTGGAAAACCTTAAGAACTTCTCTTAACTTGACTCTTGACTTCTCACGACTTGGATCTTAACTTCTCTTGACTTGACTCTTAACTTTCTTTGAATTGAATTATGGATTCAAGGATTGTGATTTCTGATAGAAAAGATCTCATCATGTTTAGGAATGATTTTAGATAGCTAAACATGAAAAAAGATCAAAAAAATCATTGTCTGAGGGCAGGTCCGTAGAGCAGAGATATATTTAAATTTTGGTCTCGAAAATACTTTTTGAGGCAGAACGGTCCATGACCATTCCGCGAAATGAAGAAATTTTTCTCAAATCTGAGGAGCAAGTTTGCGACGTGGCCCCACTGCCTAGATTCGCCCGGCCTTTTCCTTCTTTTGTTTTGAGTCCCAATTCACCTAAACTCGACCATCTTTCTCAATTTTTCTTTCGATTCAGATACCCTATATATGTAAGCATGAACCTAACTCAAAAGAACTCTAAAACTCTACGTGAAGATCTGAGAAACTTCTCAATTCAACCAAATTCAAGAACGAAAAACAAATTCAAGAACACCATTCAAGATTCATCAACTTTCAACTTTCTAGAATGAACTTTGTTGAAATAAATGTGATTGGCGTGAGGGTGAATGGGCCCAATGCTATGAAAGACTCATATACTTCGTAGGGATCAGCCCTTGACGAAATCCACAAGCCTATCTTCAAGAACTTGACGATTGCTTGCTCCTTCTCCTTTTTTCTCTTCTCTCAAAACCCTAACTTGTTTCTCAAGTAAACTAAATCTAATCAGTTTAGACCCCAACTTAATTACCAAATACGTAATTAATTAATTGGGTGGTGAAAAGACCAGAATGCCCTTTTAAAATCCGGATTGGACTTTCCTTATTTGAACAATCCAACTTCCAATGGGCATAACTCACTCATACGAACTCGGAATCGCACAAACTCGATGGCGTTGGAAAGATTATTCCAAGATCTTTCTGATGATATCTGTAAAAACACCTAACTCATCATGTGCTAGGAGTTATGGTCATTTGAATTTGACCCAAAACTCAAACTTAAGTTCACTAATTTTTTCCAGATTTTTATTATTTCCAAAAATCACTCTTCTAATTCTAGCTCTCTCTAGTTCTTTCAATTTGCGAGATGTTACAATATCTTCCTCTTGGGAACATTCATCCTCAAATGAGATTACTCTTAGTAGGCTAAGGGTGTAACATTTAACATTCATCTCAAACACCCAACAAGCAATGCAATTACAACATGCTTATCTTATAAATAAAAGCCAATAAAAGGATTAGTACCTTAATTTTGAACTTCACCGGATTCAATGAGATGTGGATATGAAACACTCCTAAATGCTTACAAGAGTCTCATGGTGATTTACCGTTGCTTAAATTCTACAATATGTTTTATTCACATTTTGGGGATCTTGAAATTTGGTGATAGTTGCAAACTTGCTTAGCATAAATTGTTATTGTAAGTTAAGGGATTGTATTGGGGTATCTAGAAAATATTCTATTCTAATTATGTATAACTAATTGGTGATGAGGCATATATATATTAATATGTAAATATGCATTTTTGGGCAGCACACAAGGTGTTGGGCAGCACACAAGGTGTTGGGCAGCACCTTGACCTGCCAGCTGTCCAAGTGATAAACATCACTTGGATGGATGTGTTATATATATATATATATATATATATATATATATATATATATATATATATATATATATTGACCCTTTTCAAGTGAATTTAAGTCCCTTTAAAGCCACAAAACTTTAGAACTTAAATTAACCTTTTCTTCATCAGAATCACAAGAAAAACCTTGGTCTTTTGGCTGAAATTCAAGATACAAATCGCCTTGTTTGGTAAGTGCTGAAATTTGTTTCTGAGCTGGGTAGTGTTTGGTAAATTGTGTATATCTTGTGATCTGGAAATCCTTTTTGGGTGAATAAGTATGTTTTGGAAAGAGAATTTATGTATCTACAACTCTTATGTTTATGTGAAAGTCTGATTTAGCTGTTATGGATGTGGAAACTGGGACGCAACACAGGACAAGTTCTGTCCAGATTTCTCTGTTGTTGTAGCTGAGTAGGTTGTGTTACGATTAGAATATCTCATTCTGTATAACTCCGTTTTGGGTGAATAAATATGTTTTGGAAAGCTAATTCATGTATATACAACTCTTATGTTTATGTGAAAGTTTGATTTAGCTGTTATGGATGTGAAAACTGGGACGCAACACAGGACAAGTTCTGTCCAGATTTCTCTGTTGTTGTAGCTGAGTAGGTTGTGTTACGTTTAGAATATCTCGTTCTGTATATCTCCATTTTGGGTTAATAAATATGTTTTGGAAAGCTGATACATGTATCTACAACTCTTATGTTTATGTTAAAGTCTAATCTAGCTGTTATGGATGGGAAATATGGGATGCAACATAGGACAAGTGTTGTCGGATTTCGGGTTTAGAATTCCGGTAGGAACCACTGTTAGTGTATTGATGATATCTTTTTGTACAAAATGTATTTTTCAGTGATTCTTGTTTCGTTGCAATCTTAAGAGATGTATCTACAACTTTAATGAAGGTTACAAAATCTATTTTGCTTATTTCCTGTTCAAATTTAAGTTGCAACATGGGGTACTAAACTGGCCAGAATCACTGTTTTGAAAACAGAATTGTGTTTGTGTGGGCTGAGCTTACTTATGATGATAATCCTGTTTTATTTTGATATTATTGAGATATTAGGAATTAAAGAAGTTATTTAATTGCATTTTTAAGGTTGTATAGACTTGTGAACAAGTTGAGGAACTTGACACATTGGTTGGTCTCCGGTTTGAGCTTGCGAAGTTTATTGGACTATTGCTACGCTAAAGTATTGAGGTTTGTGTATAAAATTGTACTTGCACTCTTGTAATGGCTGGTATGTATGAAATTTGATCTTGATACCTCAGCTACCTCTTGTTACTTTGCATTGTTATGTTGGTATGATGCTTATGTAACTCGCCCACTTGTACGGATTGTTTGATCACTTGGCACTATTGTTGGGACTATGTCCTTCTTGTGGCTGCGGCTTTGTCACTATTGGCAAGCCTCTTGATTCAGATCATTTGCCATCTTGACTCTGGATTTGTAGTTCGTCTTAGGAATGGAAGTTATCCATTTTAAGCACGAACTACAAAGCCATTTTTAATATGGTTCTTGGTCTTCTTGATACAGGGCTTCGGTCCTTCTTGATACAGGGCTTCGGTCCTTCTTGATACAGGGCAGCGATCCTTCTTGATACTTGCTTGTGCCGGGTGTGACAACATGAAGTATATATGGGGCGAGCCTTGCTATCGAAATTCTTGAAAAAGAGTGCTATGAGCTTATTGATATTTGTATCGTTGAATATTGAATTTGATACTTGTTATCTATTGCTACTTGATTTATTTATTATATTTCAAGTATGATGCTCATTGACTTGGAAAAGGTGGCTTGATGAATTTTGAGGTTTTCGACCCTATAGTTTTTACACCACTAAGCTTTATGCTTAGCGATAGTTATTTCTATCGTAGGGGCTGATCGAGAGGAGTGATGAAGATGGCCATGGGAGATGGAAATTTTGAGAACTTAAAAAAAGATCACATTTGCATATAGACATATATATTTTGTATACATTTTGGTACTTAAATACGATCTATATGATGTATACATTTGCATTCGATTTTGAAGCCTTACCGTATCATGTTCATGGGTTGTAATCTAAGTATGGCTATGTGTTTGGTTTATTTGTGGTGTGTAAGCCCAAGTTTTGTAATATGTTACATGTCCTACTTGTTGGTAATGATTGTATAAAGCATGAACCCAACTAGTTTTGGGTACTCGAAAGTGGATAATTTTTATTATCATGAATTACTTGCATGAGGAAAAAAAAGAAAAAAAAATATATATTTTTACATCTTGTAATTTATGTGCATACGGTAAATGGAAAAGGGGTTGCTACAGGATATCTCTTTTTCATATCTTCCTCAATTCCCCAACTAGCATCCTCAATAAATTGGTTCCTCCAAAGGACTTTGATTGATGCTACCACTTTTGTTCTCAACTTGCAAATTTGACGATCTAGAATCTTAACAGGAATCTCCTCATAAGACAATATATCCTTGATCCCAATAACTTCAGTTGGTATAATCAATAAAGGATCGCTTATACACTTCTTCAACATGAAGATGTGAAATACCGGATGAACCGCTGCTAACTCTTGGGGTAGCTTCAACTCATAAGCTACTTTGTCAATCCTCTTGTAAATACTATAAGGGCCAATATATCAGGAACTAAGCTTCCCCTTCTTACCAAACCTCATAACAACCTTCATGGGTGGAACTTTTAAATATACCCAACTATCTACTTAAAACTCTAACTCCCTTCTCCTAACATTAGTGTAGAATTTCTAACAACTCTGCACTATTTTCAACCTCTTTTGAATCACTTTCACTTTCTCCATAGATTGATGAACTAAATTTGGTCCTATTATCCCAACTTCACCAACCTCAAACCATCCAATAGGAGATATGCATCTTCTCCCATAAAGAGCCTCACATGGAGACATTTGGATGCAAGCATGGTAACTATTGTTGTAAGCAAACTCTATGAGAGGTAGGTTATCATCCCAATTACCCTTGAAATGAATCACACAATCTACCTTGATACCTCAATACACAATATCCCCCTTGTTCAAAAGCCATCACTTTTTACTTATGAACATTTGCCTTTAATTCAAGCAATAAAGGGTCTTGGTCTTTTTTCTCTTTCACTTCTAACACTAATGATAATTCAGCACCATTCATCACCACTATTCTTTCTTCTATGGAATCCATTAGTCGAACTTCTAATCATGCAAGTCTGTGCACATCTTTTGCAACTTTTTCTTATCTTCCTAAAAATGGGCGGTACTACCGATAGATAATCTACTCAAGGCATCACAACAACATTAGCCTTACCTGGGTGATAAATAATACTCATGCCATAATCTTTGAGTAACACTAACCACCTTCTCTGTCTAAGATTAGGCTCTTTCTGACTAAACACATACTGAAGACTCTTGTCATCGGTGAACACATCCACATGAACACCATAAAGATAATGGCGCCATATTTTTAAATAAAGTACTATAGCAACCAACTCTAGATCGCATCACAATATACAAAAAAACCTTGCGTCCCTTCTGGTAAGGTCAACGCTGGGGCAGTAGTCAACCTCTTTTTCAATTCTTGAAAGCTTTTCTCACAAGCTTCAGATCATTGAAATTTCACTCTTTTCTGAGTCAACTTGGTCAAAGGAGACAAAATAGATGAGAACCCCTCTACGAACCTTTTATAATAGCTTGCCAAGCACAAGAAACTCCTAATATCAGTTGGAGATGTGAGTCTAGGCCAATACTACACTGTATCAATTTTCTGAGTATCAACTTTAATTCCCTCTCTAGACACAATGTGGCCTAAGAATGCCACAGACTCAGAAAAAAACTCACAATTAGAGAACTTGGCATACAACTCTCTAACATTTAAAGTCTGGAGAACTATTCTGAGATGACTAGCATGATCTTCTTCATTCCTTGAATAGATTCGTATGTCATCAATGATGACGATAACAAACATATCTAAATAAGGTTTGAAAACTCTGTTCATAAGGTCCATGAACGCTGCAGGTGCATTGGTCAAATCGAACGACATGACTATAAACTCATAGTGACCATAATGGGTCTTGAATGTTGTTTTAGGAATATCACATTCCCTTACTTTCAACTGATGGTAGCCAGATCTGAGGTCTATCTTAGAAAAACAAAAACCACCCTGAAGCTGATCGAAAAGATCATCAATTATTGGAAGAGGATACTTGTTCTTGATGGTAATCTTGTTCATCTGACAGTAATCTATACACATCATAAGGGAACCATCTTTCTTTCTCACAAATGGGACTGGAGCACCCCAAGGTGAGATACTTGATTGAATAAAACCTTTCTCTATAATATCTTTCAAATTCTCTTTTAACTTTTTCAACTTTGTTGGTCCCATACTATATGGCAGAATAGAGATAGGACGAGTATCAGGAATAGTATCTATATCGAAGTCTATTTCTCTCTCAGGAGGGACCCTGGGAAGATCATCTGGGAAGACTTATGGAAACTCTTTTACTACTGAAACTACTGAATAGGAGGTATCTCAACACTAGAGTCATTAACTCGGACTAAGTGATAGACACACCCCTTGGAAACTAACTTTCTCGCCTTAAGCTACGAAATAAAATGACCCTTAGGCATAACTGCTCTTCAACTCTATAATTGGTTCACTGGAAACTGAAACTCGACTACTCGAGTTCTACAATTTGTTGATGCATAAAAGGCATGAAACTAGTCGATACCTAAAATAACATAAAAATCTACCATGTCTAACTCAACTAAATCAGCCATGGTACTCTTGTGGTTGACGAGAACGGAACAATCACGATAGACTCTTTCTGGTTGAATAAACTCACAAACAGGTGTAGAAACACTGTAGGCTCAAGAAGTTGCTCAGGAAGAACATCAAAAATGAAGACTTGGATCATACTAGTGACAACGTCTAGTGAATCCTCTTGCTCTAGGTGACAAGCGATAGCATAAAGATGATTTCCTTCTCCGCCTGCCCTTGAAGTTGCTTATCTAGATGCATCTCTATCTGGTGGAGCAACTAAAGAATATTGGGCCCTATTGCCCCCATTACCAATACTTTGTCTGCTCTTAGGACACTCTCTCATAAAATGACTTTTCTAGCCACACTTGAAGCAACTAGTGGAGCTATCACGACACACCTCTGAGTGGCTCCTACCACACTTAACACGTGCAGGAGTCTTAATACCTCCTTGTGCCTTACTACCTTGCGAATGCGCATGTCTAGCTCTGAAGTTCTGAGAATTATTACTATCGTACTCATATTTGTTCCTTGGTGCAAGTGCACTAGCAGATGATGGAGCAAGTCCTTTCTGATTATGTTTGATAGAAAACTGGTTCGCATTACTCTTTTGCTGCCTGGATTCATTCCCTAATGACTTAGCCTTCCTACTCTCAAACTCTTCTCTATCCTTCAACTGGACCTTCTCAACTTTTTGCAGATCGATCATCAGCCTTGCTATGCCCATGTAACCTATTAACATGGATACCTTACTTTTCTTACTTGACAGACGAGTCAACCCAGCAATAAATAAAATCATTCTGCTCTTCGTGTCAGCAACCATCTCTTTGCTTCTTTTTAGCTCACGAGGAAAGAAATACCTCATGAAGGCACTCTCGACCATAGGCCAACTCATAATCAGTTACGCATAAGCACAAGTTAGAAAGAGACTTTTATAGATATACACTCTATTGCACGAAGTGAGTATGAAAGAAGTGAAGGAATTCCTAAATGTGGAAGCCTCCTAATTATAGATGTGGCGTGCTTCACACCGATACTAGGACTATAGACACGACTTCATAGACTCCCTAGGAATCTTGAACTCTGTGCTTTGATACCAAGTTTGTCACGCCCCCAGCCTACACCCTGGAGTGGCTAGAACTTGAGAACCATTGCTGGCTCTAAGAGAACCCTTGGCAAGGCTTACATACTCAGCGAAAGACTTTACTCAAGATAAATATACTTTAAAAGAAAAACTAAACTGCTCAATAAATAACCTAGAATGTAATAAATAATATTCACTGCTAAAGTGGCAACTCAAGTCTCAACTTAACTGAAAAGGGAAAGTAAAGACTCATGAACTAACATCACTAACTATGTCTATGAAGCCTCTAAACAACTGAGATGGACGTTAGGACAAGACCCACGACATTCTAATGAACTAAAATACTGAAAGCAATAAAGGACCATCCGAAAAGCTAGGAGGCTCACCAACTGACTCTGAGTGCTCAATTGGATCTACGAGGCATTGGATGTTGATCCTGATTACCTGCGTCTGCATCATAATAAGATGCAGGCCAGGCATCAGTACATTAAATGTATGAGTATGCGAGTTGGAATACTAAACATAACTTAAGCTTGAAAAGAATCTGAAAGAAACACTTACCTTCGCTTTACTCAACTCCTGAATAACTTAACTCAATATAAAGCAATAAAACACATACAATATATAGAAAAATTTTAAAATAGTAGAAAACAACTTAGTTCATTAAAGAAAATGCAATAACAAACTCAAATTTACTCATATAATAAAGTAATATAGTTTCTGTAGGAGATTCTCTAACCAACAACCACCACTATGAGCCTAAGTGGTGATACAATGCCTTGCTCACGCTGCCAAAACTGTCATATACTTTGCTGTCATATAGAACGCTTAACTAAGTGGATCCACTAGTCTATGCTAAAAGCATCGTAAGGAGTCATCTAAAATGTATGATCCTTTATTGCACATGATGGCTACATGGTTTATGGAGACGTGAGTTATCTGAAATCAAGCTCGTCCCCATATCGATGCTTAATACTACTTTCAAAATGTACTTTAGTTCATATGTTTGTAAAAACAAAACTCTTTCTTTGGTTTGAGATAATTACTCAAAAACATAGCTTAAAAGCTCTCTTGGAAATTTCAGTTTCCTTTCTTGCTCAAATGTGAAAACATTTTGACTCTTGGGAATACTTAGTTCCCGAATAATCTTTTAAAAAAATTACACTTACTCTTTACTGAAAACTAGCTCAAAGGCTCTTTTGGAAATCTCAATTTCCTTTCTTGTTTAAATGTGAAAACATTTACTTTTTGGGAATACATAGTCCCAATATACTCTTTTGAAGAAATGACTTCAATCTTTATTCTTTGATTAACTTAAAACTTAAGTCTTAAAAACAAAGTAAAACGTTTGGAAATGACTTTTGGAAATCCTTAAGAACTTCTCTCAACTTGACTCTTGACTTGGATCTTAACTTCTCTTGACTTTACTCTTAACTTGTCTTGACTTGACTCTTAACTTTCCTTGAATTGAATTATTGATTCAAGGATTGTGATTTGTGATAGGAAAGATCTCATTATGTTTAGGAATGATTTAGATCGCTAAACATGAGAAAAGATTAAAAAAAATCACTGTTTGAGGGCAGGTTCACGACGCAGAGATGTATTTAAATTTTTATTGCGAAAATACTTTTTGAGGCAGAACGGTCAGTGAACGTTCTGTGATGCAAAAAGAGTTTTCTCAAATTCGAGGAGCAGGTCCGAGATGTGGCCTCACTGCCCAAATTTTCCTAACTTTTTCCTTCTTTCGTTTTCAGTCCCAATTCACCTAAACTCGACTATTCTTCTCAATTTTTCTTTAGATTCAAATACCCAAATTATGTACCCATGAACCTAACTCAAAACAACTCTAAAACTCGATGTGAAGATCTTAGAAACTTCTCAATTCAGCCCAATTCAAGAACGAAAAATAAATTCAAGAACACCATTCAAGATTCATCAACTTTCAACTTTCTAGAACGAACTTCGCTGAGATAAACCTGATTGGTGCGAGGGTGAACGAACCCACCGCTGTGAAAGACTTACATACCTTGTAGGGATCACCCCTTGATGAAATCCACGAGCCTTACTTCAAGAACTTGACGATTCCTTGCTCCTTCTCCTGTTTTCTCTTATTTCAAAAACCTAACTTGTTTCTCAAAAGTGTAAACTGAATCCAATCAGTTTAGACCCCACCTTAATTACCAAAAATGAAATTAATTAAGTGGGTGGTGAAAAGACCATAATGCCTTTCTAAAATCGGGATTGAACTTTCCTTATTTGAACAGCCCAACTTCCAATGGTCATAAACTCACTAATGCGAACTCGAAATCGCACAAACTCGGCAGCTTTGGAAAGATTATTTCAATATCTTTCCGTCGATATCTGGAAACACACCTAACTTATCTTGAGCTAGGAGTTATGGTCATTTGAAGTTGACCAAAAACTCAAACTTAACTAACCAATTTTTTCCAGATTTTTATTATTAAAAAAGGGTCTAAAATACCCTTCAAGTATAGGAAATGGAACAAAAATACCCTTCTTCCACCTTTGGGCTCCAAAATACCCTTTCATCCACCTATATGGAGTTATATTACCCTTTCACTTAACAAATTCTTAAGAGTAATAATTAATCGTTTTATTAATAACGTGGCAACCTTTAATTGGCCGAAATTTAAATTAGTACACCATCTTTAGTAATTCAAATTAGTTCTTCGTCTATTCATCCACGAGCAGTAACAAATTAGCGAAACCCATTCGTAAATTCCAGAATTAAGGGAAAACAGAGGATCAAAATAATTACCAAAGGAGATACACAAATGGGCAATCTTTAAGTCTCTTACAAAGAATCTACAATACCCAGACCCACCTAGTAGCTATACTAAAAAAATTGGGTTCCCTAGCATTAATCCCTAAATTCAACTAGTAAAAACAAACACTATACTTTATTATAAAGAAGAGCAATGTAGTTCACTGTGTGAAAAGATTAACAAAAATTCTATCTTTAGGGATTCAAATCAGCTCTTCAGCTATATATCCATGACACAGTAACAAATTAGCGAAACTCCATTTGTAAATTTAAGAAATTGGGTAGAAAACAGAAGATTTGAATAACCCCCAAAACAAATCGCACCGATCCAGTGTTCGATTTAAGTCATTTTGAGAGTTTCTCTTTTTAATTGCTTGATGTTTTTATATTGATATCCTTGCTAACAAGCGGACAATTGACTACTACTCATTCACTCTACGCAGGCAAAGATTCCTGACATAGAGAAGTGCTTGGATATAGTTGCTACTTTGCAAGCTAAGAAAGACAACAATGAGGTTTGTCCCAGTGCTACATATTTTTCCAATGAATGAAACTTTACTGAAGCACTCTTAGACATTTTCATTTTAGTTGAATCTTGAATTTGTAGACTTTTTTCCTATTTTATTTAATTAGGTTTGTAATTTGATGGCAAGGTAAATTGTATGCAGGGAAGGGATTTTTGAGTTTTTCTCCGTTGAGAGTATGAAGTTGAGGAAGCAGCTTTAATGGTGGATAGTATTTTTAGTTAATTAAAATTTCAGCCAATTAAAGGTCGTCACGTCAATAATGAAATTATTAATAATTACTTTTAAAAAATTTGTTAAGTGAAAGAGTAATATAGGTCCATATAGGTAGATGGAAGGGTATTTTGGAGCCCAAACATGGAAGGAGGGTATTTTTGTTCCATTTTCTATACTTGAAGGGTATTTTAGACCCTTCTCTGTTTTATTATTTCCAAAAATCACTCTTTCTAATTCTAGCTATTTCTAGTTCTTTCAATTTGCGAGATGTTATAATAATATGATATAGTATGTTAATATTATTTAACTATTTTTTTACTAACCAAAATTAATTAGCTAATAATGAATTATAACTAATAAATACTATTTTATTTGTTAAATTAAAATTACAAGAAACAAATATTTTTATAAACTTTCTCTTCTTTAAAACAAAACTTACATAAATAAAGCAACTCTATTTTTTTTTTAATTTTCAAATATTTTAAAATAAAATTATAAAAATAAGATAATTTTTTTAAAAATTTATTTCCAAAAAAATATTTAAATATTAAAAGGTGTAAAATTTTAGATTTGGTCAAAAATTACATGTTCACAAGATGCCCCTCTTTACCTGGTAACATGAAGAGTTTTCAAGCAAATAAGTGAATAATGAGTCTGATTTTTGGACTACCATTTATTTAAAATTAGAAAATAAATAAAATAAGTGAATGTGATTGCGCCCTAGCTTTGAGTAGCCTACATATCTCGGGTTATAAGAGAATCAGGTCACGTGTACTTCAAGTGGGTATGAAGATGAAAAATGAGTTGGAGAGTCGAGTAATGTCTCATCGAGATTTCGGTTGGTGTCTCCTGTTATTACATCAAAAATGATAAGATTAAATGGAAGAATACAAAATCCTATCTGATCTGCTTGTCTTGAATCTCCTTCTTCATGTCTTCCTTTGGATCTTCAATTATCACCTCGCCTTCTTCTAGCGGGTACCTTAATCTCAAAGTTTGATCTTGAAGTTGAGATTTGGTCAGACTTGAACTTGAAACTTGGATTGAGTTGTTGACACTCCCCCAAATGACAGTTTGTAGAATATTGTTGAATGTTGTTTTCTTTATTAGAATGTTGACAAGATGATTCCTGATATGTTGTGTTGTTACATGGGTCAAAAGAGACTCTAGATGTCATTGACATCTAAGATTCTTCGTTTCTCTAATGAAAATGAGAATTTTATTTTTGAACTTTATATTTGTGTACTGCAAAGTGACCTGCATGCCATGAAAACAAAAAAAAAACAAAATAAAAAATTTCTGCCCCAGTTTGCACTAGGAAATTTTTTGTGAGTTATTAATAAAAGCTGTAAAATCCTATATTAGGCATAAAATAATATTTTTTTACCCAGTACAGATATAAAGTGAAAATAAAAGGGAGATTTTTGTCCAAAATACAACCATGAGTTATTATGCCATGTGAAGACATGAGAATAAACTAGGTATTTTTGTTCCCTATATGAGACCAGGGGTTATTGTGTCATGTGAAGACATAAAAAATAAAATAGGGGTTATTGTGCCCTATGAAGACATGAAAAAAATAAAATAGGGGTTATCGTGCCCTATATGCAATCAGGGGTGCTTGTACCATGTGAAGACATGGAAAATAAAATAGGGGTTATCGTGCCGTATATGCAACCAGGGGTTGTTGTATCCTGTGAAGAAATGGAAAATAAAATAGGGGTTATCGTGTCGTATATGCAACCAGGGGTTGTTGTACCTTGTGAATACATGAAAAAAATAGAATGGGGTTATCGTGGCCTATATGCAACCAGTGGTTGTTGTACCTTGTGAAGACATGAAAATAAAGTAGGGGTTATCATGCCCTACATGCAACTAGGGGTTATTGTGCCTGTGAAGACATGAAAATAAAAATATGGGTTATCATGCCCTATATGCAACCAGGGGTTGTTGCACCCTGTGAAGACATGGAAAAAAAAGAATAGGGGTTATCGTGCCCTATATGTAACCAGAGGTTGTTGTACCCTATGAAGACATGAAAAGAAATGAAATAGGAGTTATCGTGTCCTACATGCAACCAGGGGTTGTTGTATCCTGTGACGACATGAAAATAAAGTAGGGGTTATCGTGTCCTACATGCAACCAGGGGTTATTGTGCCCTGTGAGGACATGAAAAAAAAATAGGAGTTGTTGTGCCTTATATGAAACCATGGATTATTGTGCCCTGTGGAAACATGAATTTTTTTTAATATATAAAAAAAATGCCCTATTCTTTGAAAATAAGGAAATTTGAAATTGTTCTTTTTCTATGTTTTTTTTTTCAAAATGAATTTTTTAATATTTTTTAAAATTGAAAACTTTAAAACTCTTCTTGGACTTTATATATGATTTTTGTGATTTTTTTGTTTGTTTTTTTATTATTATTATTTTAACAAAATTACCCTAATTTTGATCTTTTAGAGATATGAAAAATTTATTCGGTTAGACCGAGCCCCATTGTAGGACTGTACGTACCTTGTCATAGCGAAAATCAGGTATAATTAGTTTATAAACTTAAGATTGGTTTTATTATTATTTTTTTGAATTTGCAAAAGGACCTCTTCAAAATGAGATAAAAGAATCCATTCATTATCGACAATATCTTGACTTTATTTGGTACCCACTATTAGTATTATGCATATGAATCAGCTTAAACCACTTTCAGATAAATTTGAGGTCAACTTTGAGTAATCTTATGTTTCAAATGGTACCTCAAACATACTTAGGTATTTATAAGATCAGTTCATCTAGCATAAATTAAGGGGTTAAATTATTCATATCCTCATGTTTCAAGTGCCCTCGTAAAAATGTAGTCCTACTTTACATAATAAAAGTATTCTGATCTTAGGACGTTTTAGAATTCACTCACTCTCAGAAAGATGTTCAATGCATGAGATTGAGATACCATATGCCCTCATGTAAGTATCAACTAATGTGAGAACACAAAAAAAGGGGATCAAATAAGACTTGTCATTGACTTGTAATATAGGATTAGGAAAGGTAGGATATTCATTCGGGATAAAGTGACTATTCCCACTTAAAAGTGGTATTATGCTCTCAAATATTTTTCGTTTTTGCATTATAAGAAGGTAGGATACTCAAATGGCTTTGTTTTCTTGGAAGCTTATCCGCATTTATTTTCTTCTCTCTTTTTTCTCTCATTTTCCCTCCTTTGCATTGGAGCATTTTTCTCATTTTTCTTTCTAGCTTTTCTTTGTCTGTTTTTTTTTTTTTTTTTTTTTTTTGGACTTTCACATATTTGACATTTTCACTTTGTTACCCAACTTAAATATTTGGCGTTGTGTAGAAAATTGATAGTGCGCTTAAGGAGGTGAGACCATAGGATAGTGCATTTATGCACTAAAAATATATATGTTAAAATGTGGTCATTCAAATAAATGGGGTTCAGGCTCGAAATTAGAGTTTAATGGATAACATATCATTTGATATGCATTAAAGGCACAAGTGGATTAAAGAAAGCCTATAATCCTTTCCCAAGTTAAATGTTTCTCAAAATTTCGCTTCAACAAACATTTGAGGCAAGTTTTAGATCTACAAAGTCATGTCATTGAATTTATATCTAAAGCTTACCACACAATGCACATGAAACAATGAGGTGAATTTGTTTTAGTCTTAAATTTAAGCACGATAATTTTTCATGTATTACATAAATATAGCAAGAGGTACCAAAAGAATCTTGGCTCACAATAAAATTAGTCTATCTTGAGAAATAGTTCAACACCTTTGTTTTTCTCATGCAAACTCCTAGGTATGCTGGTACCAACCAAGTCAATAATTTTTTTTTTCCTAAAAAATCCTTTTTAAGTAAAAAAAATTTATCTCTTTCTTTTTTTTTTTTTTTTTTTTTAGATTTTAAAAGAAGGAAGAGAAACATTTTTATACGAATTTTGAATAGTAAAAAAATCTTTTGTTTGCCCTAGTTTTTGTGATGTGGACTTTTTAGATTTTTCCTTAGTAACCTCAAAATAAGGTTTTCTATGTATCTTGTCAAAGCAATAACAAGTCAAAAATAGTTTAAAAGTAAAATGAAATAAACTAAAAAACTTTTTTTTTATTTAGATTTTGAGATAAAGAAAAAAACTTTTGTTATTCAAGGTTTTGAATAAAGACCAACACATTTATTCATTTAATTGATTATATACTTTTTGAATAAGGATCATCGAATCCGAGGAAGGTTGCCTACATATCTCATTGAGTTGATAATCAGGTGCGCGTAGTTCGCGGTTTTTTTTAAACAATCTTTTGTTTTGTTATTGAATAAGAATGCAATCTTTTTTTTTTTTTTTTTTAAAATAATCTTCTCTTTTTGTTTCTTCATTTTATTGAATAAGGACCACCGAACCTTAGAAGGATTGCATATGTATCTCAACGATGTGAGAATCAGGTGTGCGTGTTCGTAAGTTTTTTAACAAACTTTTGTTTTGTTGTTAAAAATGATACAAACTTTTTTTTAAAGAAATATTTTCTCTTTTAACAAGGAAATAAGAATTCTTCTTTAAGGAATAATTTTCTCTTTTTTTGTTTGAATTTTATTTAATAAGAACCACCGAACCCTAGGAGGGTGCCTATGTATCTCAACGATATGAGAATCAGGTGAGCGTAGTTCGCGTATTTATTTTAATAAACTTTTGTTTTGTTATTGAATAAGAATGCAATATTTTTTTATTTATTTAAAAAAAAAATATTCTCTTTTTTTCTTCATTTTATTGATTAAGGACCACCGAACCCTAGAAGAGTTGCCTATGTATGTCAACGATGTGAGAATCAGGTACGCGTAGTTCGTAAATGTTTTAACAAGCTTTTGTTTTGTTGTTAAATATGATACAAACTTTTTTTAAAAAAAAAAACTTTTTCTCTTTTAACAAGGAAATAAAAATTATTTTTTTAAGGAATAATTTTCTCTTTTCTTTTGTTTGAATTTTATTTATAAGGACCACTGAACCCTAGTAGGGTTGCCTACGTATCTCAACGATATGAGAATCAAGTGCACATTGTTCGCGAAGTTTTATAAATGTTTGAATTTTAACTCTTTGAACACTTCTTTCATTTAAAATATCTTGTTGTAAATATGCAAGGACTAGACTATTTGAGATTGACCGAATAATAATATATATTTACAAAAATAATTCAAATAGATTCTTCTAAATAATACAACAGGTAACACATAATTATGAACATGTTGGTCTCAAGAAAAAAGTATTCATCCTAGACGGACTTGACTCATGTGTTGAGCCTCATTAATTAAAAAAAAATGGGCATGATGCAGATAAAGCGGATCCTATTAGAATAATCATTGTTGAGGCTTGTCTTACTAAGTTTAACAATCTAGTGGAATATGTGTCTAGATTAACTATAAAACGAGTGGACTACTTGAGTCGAGAAGGGACAGCTTACCGGTACCAGGGCTTTCCGGCCTCACTGTTACTCCTTCTCATCCTAAAACATGTACTACTACAGAATCCTTCCCAGGAGTATTGTCACATCTCTGGTATCTCAAGTGCTCAGGAGCATAATCGCATATCCGAATAAAGTATCTCAAAAGACTCAGATTGGTGCGTAGAGAAGACAATTTATATTGCAATACAAACAATAACAAAGCGGTAAATAAGCTGATAAATACCACATTAAGATAACAAACACAATAAAAATTAATAACAACAATATACAAGTCAATATTTACAAGCTTGAAGTCTGGTTATCCCCAACGGAGTCGCCATCTGTCACACCCCTATTTTACTCGAAATGAAAGTTTCGAGAATAGACTTATTCCAATTAAAGTGAAATTTCAAAAAGGGTAAATTTTATTTCAGAGTCGCCACTTGGAATTGAATTTTGGTGTTCCAAGTCACCTTATTTGAACACTAATCAAAAGGAAGTTGACTCTTTTTTATTGGTCTGCGAACTAGAAGTCTAGGTAAGGAATTCTGTTGATCGAGGGGAAGGTGTCAGGCATCCCTCGAATCCCGTGGTTCTAGCACAGTCACTTTATTAATTTAAATATGGCTTGACTTAATTTTGGATACATTATATTTATTAGCTTAATAAATATACTTATGTCCCGCCTTCTTTAATTTATTTTAAACTTTCTTTTAAAACTATCTTGCTTTTATTTGTGTGTGGTTTATTGGTAGCAGTGCTTTCCAACCTTGCCACAAATTATTTTATTTATTTATATGTCAACATTAAAATTGGTTGTATGCTCTTTGAATCCTAATATTAGCCTATTATTATTATCGATCTATTCATATTCCTATTATATATAATTGAATAAAATCTAATTATTAAAATAAATTTTTTTTTTTAAAAGAAGATCAACATAAACCAATTAATTTAAAACTTTCTTAAGATTTCGCATTAAAAGAAACAAAGAAAGTTGTAGATTTGTTTTTTCCATAGATTGCAAAGACATCATCAAATATCTAAAAGATGATCATCAACCATACTCTTATATATTATTTGATTGCAGAGCTCTAATCAAGCAGTTGGGGAAGTCTCTGGTGCAACATAACTATCGGGAAGAGAACAAAGTGGCATATATCCTAGCTAAGGAGGGCGCTAAGTTAATGAAGACTAAGAGGGTATTTAATTGGATTGACTTAAAAGTTGGTCAAAACTGCATTTAAGTTGGTTTTTGACTTATGGAAGCATTTGACAAATATAAAAAATAACTTAAAATAAGTCAAAAAATGACTTAAAATAAGTTAGGAAGTGTTTAACAAGATAAAAAATGACCTAAATTAAGTTTAAAATGACTTTAAAAAAGTCAAAAACCAAAACTAGGTCTCCCCCTACTTTTTATTGTTTTGACTTAAAAAGTCATTTAAGTTAGATTTTTTATTTTTGATTTACAATTCCTTTTTTTAAGTCGATCCAAATGGACTTTAACTCTGTTTTGATATTGGGAGTTCCCCCTTTATTTGCAGTAAAGTATCTGGAAGCCTTCCAGACAAAGATGGAACCTCTTTTTGTTAGGCATATTATAACACCCAATAGTACTAATAATCTATGTCATCAACCCCTTGCATGATAGCAGTAGTCATGCTCTTCCAGTCTCTTGTACTAACACAGATTAAATTATAATATACTACTATCCTTTTGTACCAAAAAAATAGTTCTTGCATTAACAATGAAGTTTTATATGAGTTTAACTATTTAATATATTTTCGGGTGTTTCTCTGTATGATACAATAATATTATTCCCCAGTATAAATCTTCATACAATAACAAATGAAAATGGGATATTTGAAACTCTTTTATAATTGGCTTATCAAATATTTAAATGACCATTAACAACGGAAAACTTGGTCGTTAATTGTATTGGTGTTGAAACTAATAACATATCATAAACGAAAGTAGTTTTATAGTTAAATTAGTATGTGTACCAAGTGAATATCCGGCCGCAAAAAAAGACATATAATTGTACTTTCCACACAGAATCGAAATCTAGTCGATAAATTTTAACATTATAGCTTTTAACGATTGTTTTTTAAATCGTTGTTGACATTTAGTGATAGGATTTTCACTTTTAATGGCCAGATATTTCATTGCTAAAGAATTCTTCCTTTGTAGTAGTGTTAGTATATGTATGTACATTATATATTAGATTATAGAGTTATAGTGATATATATACGACATACAACACATACATATAACCATGGTTTTGCTACAAAATTATACCAACAGGAAAATCAGGACTTACATGCCTAGATAGGTTAATTAACTAATTCTTCTACATAGAAGCATGCAGTACCAACTAGTATATATTATAAGCGATACGCATTTGGCGTCGGTTAGAATAATTGGCGAGATATATACCATCATGCAACTGAGCTGCCTCGTATCTATTTAAAGCCACTGATGGTGTACTTGGAGTAGTGCTAGATTCTTTTTTAATCGGAGGAATTACCCGATAAACGCGAGGCGAAGAGTAGTGATAGTGGCAACTCTGCTGTGTCACCCAGAATTTTGTACCGGCACTGGCTTCGAGATTGGGTACCACTATGGTGGCAGCTCTATTGATCCTCTTTTTACCAAAGTATTCGTCAATTAGACCAAAGCCTTCTGAGCCAATTTTAGCAAGATCTCTCTGTGCTGCCATTTGTTTGGTAGTAATGTTAATGAAGAAATTTAGTTGTTATGTTTTCTGATGCAAGGCCGATGGGGACAATTACCTTTACATACAAGGCTGGCAAAGATTCTTGGGAGAAAAAAAATAGAACTGCACTTTTGATCCTTCAATTATAGGATAAAGTGTATTAGTTCCCTTAAGAATTTTATTAAAAAAATTGATAACCTGATACTATATTCTACTTTAATATGTTTCTTGTAATGCTTGAAAATGACAACACACTAATTTTAGTTTTCCACATAACATATTCAAGACCACAAGATTGAAAGATGTTTTGATATATTTAATATAATTTTATTTTAGGATAATAAGATTTAAAACTCTTCTTTATTATCTTAAACTCTATATCAAGTCAAAATTTGAGGGGTCACGCCCTGAGCCTACACCGTGGGCAGGACTAGCACTCGAGAATCATTATTAGCCCTAAGCGAACCCTTGGTCTGGCTTACTACTTAGCGGAAGACTTTACTTAACATTTAAAACCACTCAAGAAATAGATTCATAACTAAAACTTAGAATACATAAAGTAAAAACATTCGACTGACCATAAAGGCAACTCAAGTCTTATAATCAAAACAATGAAAATGAATAAGACTAGTGAACTAATAACGTCTAACTGTCGATGAAGCCTCTAATAACTAAGAGGGATGTCGAGACAAGACCCTTGATCATCCTAACAACTGACTAACAAAGCAATAAAAGGGAATCCTTCGAAAAGCAAGGAGGCTCACGAACTGACTCTAAGATGCTCAATTGGAACAATGAGGCATTGGATGCTGATTCTGATTTCCTGTATCTGCATCATAAAATGATGTAGTGCAAATGACATCAGTACATTTAATGTACGAGAATGAAAGGGGAAAATCTAAACATGACATAAGCTTGAACTGAATTCTGAAAGAAACACTTACCTCAGTTTTACTCAACTCATGGATACTCACCTCAATGCAAAAATAAATAACAATAAAGCTGCAGTTTATATAAAATATTTAAAACAGTAGATAACATCTCAAAGTATTGGAAAATACCATAATAACTCAGCTATATATAAGAATACAAAAATAAACTTTGTTTGGGAGATTCTCTAACCGACAACCATCATTATGAGCTATGTGATGATACAACGTGTTACCCACATTGTCAGAATAGTCCTATAACTTACCGAGATATAGAACGCCTCAATTAAGTGGATCCACTAGTCTATGCTAAAAAGCATTAAGGAATCATCTAAAAAGTATGACCCTTTCTACCCACGTTGGCTACATGGTTTATGGAGACATTGAGTTGTTATGAACTCGTCCCCACATCGGTGCTCAATACTACTCCCAAAATACTCAGCTCATATGTTTAAAAACAAAAACTCGTTCTGTGATTTGAGATAATTACTCAAAATCTAGCTCAAAGGCTCTCTTGGAAATCGGTGTTTCCTCTATTGTTTAATTGTGAAAACATTTACTTTTTGGGAATACTTAGTTCACATATACTCTTTTTGAAGAAATGAATTTCATTTGTTACTCTTACTTAACTCAAAACTCAAGTCTTAAAACAAGTTTAAAGCATTTGCAAAAGACTTTTGAAAGAACTCTAAGAACTCTCTAGACTTGGCTATTAACTTTCCTTGAATTTGAATTTATGGGTTCAAGGATTGTGATTTGTGATAGGAAAGATCTCGTGATGTTTAGGAGTGTTTTTAGATAGTTAAACATGAAAAATGATCAAGAAATCACCGTCTAGAAGAAAGTCCAAGACTTGGAGATGCATTTTTCTATTTGGTCGTGAAATAAATTTTTGAGGAAGAAGGGTCATGACCACTCCGCGACGCGGAGAAAAATTCTGTGAAATGGGGAGGCAGGTCTGCGACGCGGATTGAGTTGCCAGATTCGCCCGACTTTTTCCTTCTACGTTTTCTAACCCTGATTCTCCTAAATTCGATTAATTTTCTAAAATTCTCTTTAGATTCAGACACCTAGTATAAGTACACAAGAATCTATTCTTAACCGATTCTAAAATCGGCACAATTTCCTCAAGAACTTAAAAATTCCAACTTAATGCAAGAACGAAAACCAATATTCAAGAACACAATTCAAAAATCATCAACTTTCAATTTTCTAAAACAAATTTTGCTAAACTAAACATGATTGGTGCATGGATGAATGAACCCAATGCTATAAGTGTCTCATTTACCTCTGAAGGGATCAACCCTTGGCGAAACGACTTCGATTCCACAAGAAATCTCCAAGAACACTTTATTTTTCTCCTCTTTTCTCCTCTTGAGTTCTTTCTCTAAAAATCCTAGCGTGAAATTTGAGTGCGTAAATTGAACTAACAAGGTTTAGATCCCAAATAATTTACTAAAAATGGATTTAATTAATTGGGTAGTGAAAAGACAAAAAATACCCCTCTAAAATTCGAGTAACTTTCCTTATTCAGACAGCCCGACTTCAAACGGGCATATCTCCCTCATACGAACTCGAATACTAGAAAACTCGGTGGCGTTGAAAAGATAATTCCAAGACTTTTCATTATATATCTTGTATCCCACCTAACTCATCATGTACTAGGAGTTATGGTCGTTTGAAGTTGACCCAAAACTCTTACTCAACATAACTTTCCAAATTTCATATTTTTGTTCTTTCCAAAAATGGTTCTTTCTAATTTTAGCCCTTTCAAACAACGGGGTGTTACAATATACCCCCCTTGGGAACATTCATCCTCGAATGAGATTAATCTTAGTAGGCTAAGGGTGAAACATCTAACATTCAGCTCAAACACCCAACAAGAAAATCTGACACATTAAGTATATCAATTAAAGAGTACTGAGAATAGAATTAGTACCTTGATCTGGAATTTCTCTGGGCTCAAAGAGATGTGGATATCTCTTATTCATATCCTCCTTAGCTTCCAAGTAGCTTCTTCAATAAATTGGTTCCTCCACAGAACTTTGACTGATGCTACTTCCTTGGTCCTCAACTTGCAAACTTGGAGATCTAAAATCTGAACAGGAATCTCCTCATAAGATAAGCTATCCTTAATACCAATGTCTTCAATTGGTATAATCAATGAAGGATCGCCCATACACTTTTTCAACATAGAAATGTGAAACACTAGATGAACTGATGCTAACTCATGTGGTAGCTCCAACTCGTAACCTACATTTCCAATCCTTTTGGATATTTTGTAAGGACCAATATACCGGGGACTAAGCTTCCCCTTCTTACCAAATCTCATAACACCCTTCATGGGTGAAACTTTCAAGTATACCCAATCATCTACTTCAAACTCTAAGTCCCTTCTCCTAACATCAGTGTAGGATTTCTGACAACTCTGTGTTGTTTTCAATCTTCCTTGGATAATCTTAACTTTCTCCATAACTTGATGAACTAAATCTGGTCCTATCAACCCATCTTCACCAACCTTAAACCATCCAATAGGAGATCTGCATCTTTTTCCATAAAGAGCTTCATAAGGAGCCATCTGGATGCTAGAATGGTAACTATTGTTGTAAGCAAAGTCAATGAAAGGTAGGTGATCATACCAATTACACTTGAAATCAATCACACATGCTCTTAACATATCTTCTAAAGTTTGAATAGTGTGCTCTGCTTGACCATCTGTCTGAGGATTAAAAGCAGTACTCAAATTCACCTTTGAACCCAAACCTTTCTGGAATGACTTCCAAAACTGTGCAGTAAATTATGCACCTCTATATGATATAATATAAACTGGAACTCCATGAGGTCTTACTACCTATTGAATATATAACTTGGCATAATCCTTTGCTGAATGGGTAGTCTTTACTGGCAAAAAGTGGGTTGATTTTGTCACTCGATCAACAATCATCCAAATGGAATCATGTTGCCTGCGAGACTACAACAAACAAGTAATAAAGTCCATATTGATGTTCTCTCATTTCCACTACAGAATATCAATATTCTGAGCCATACCACCAGGCCTTTGATGCTCTACTTTAACTTGTTGACAATTCGGTCATTTAGCAACGAACTTAGCAATACCTTTCTTCATACTATTCCACCAATATACTTCTCTCAAGTCACGATACATCTTTGTGGAACCCGAATGAATGGAATATCTAGAGGTATGAGCTTCCTCCATGATCCTCTCTTGGAGTTCATCCACCCTTGGTACACACAACCTACCTTGATACCTCAATACACTATCTCCCCCTTGTTCAAAAGCCATTACTTTTTGCTTTTGAATGTTTGCCTTTAATTCAAGAAAAATAGGATCTTGGTCTTGTTTCTCTTTCACTTCAGACACTAATGATGACTCATTTCCATTCATCACCACCAGTCTTCCTTCATTAGAATCTATTAAACGAACTCCCAATCGTGCAGGTCTGTGCACATCTTTCGCTAACTCTCTCTTCTCTTCTTCAACATGGGCGGTACTACCTATAGACAACCTGCTCAAGGCATCAACAACAACAATAGCCTTACCTGGGTGATCGAGAATGTTCATGTCATAATCCTTGAGTAACTCTAACTACCTCTTCTATTTGAGATTATGTTCTTTTTGACTAAACACATACTAAAGACTCTTGTGATCGGTGAACACATCCACATGAACACCATAAAGATAATGATGCCATATTTTCAAAACAAATACTACGGCAGCCAACTCTAGATCATGGGTTGGATAATTCTTCTTGTAAACTTTCAGTTGCCTAGAGGCATAAGCTTTAAATTTACCATTGTGCATTAACATACAACCCAATCCAACTCTGGATGCATCATAATATACAACAAAGCATTGTGTACCCTCTGGTGAGGTCAATATTGGGGCAGTAGTCAACCTAGTTTTTAATTCCTGAAAGCTTTTCTCACAAGCTTCAGACCACTGAAACTTCACTATTTTTTGAGTTAACTTAGTCAAAAGGGACGATATAGATGAGAAACTCTCTAAGAACCTTCTATAATATCCAGCCAACCCCAAGAAACTCCTAATATCAGTTGGAGATGTGGGTCTAGGCCAATTCTGCACTGCCTCTATTTTTTGGGTAGCAACTCTAATTCCATCATCGAAAACAATGTGGCCTAAGAATGCCACAGACTCAAGTTAAAACTGATATTTAGAGAACATAGCATACAATTCTCTATCCTTTTGAGTTTGGAGAACTATTCTGAGATGGCTAGAATGATCTTCCTCATTCCTCAAATATATTAGAATGTCATCAATGAATACAACAACAAACATATCTAAATAAGGCTTGAATACTCTATTCATAAGGTTCATGAATGCTGCAGACACATTTTTTAAACCCAATTACATGACCAAAAACTCACAATGACCATAACGGATCTTGAAAGCTGTCTTTCGAATATCATATTCCCTTAATCTTAATTAATAGTAGCTGATGTGCCACAAAATCTTGGCACATTTGATGCTTGAAAACTAAGGATTAATTCTAGAATCAAGTGTATTTATGTTGATATAATGTGTTTTGTAGTATTTGTACAGGTAAAATATGTTGACGTGAAAGAAGAAAGAAAAGAAGAAAATGCAGAGTGAAAGTGAATTTGAACCAAGTGAAGATCACAGACACTCTAACGGGCCGTGAGATTATGACTGATATGATATGGCTCGTGAATTATGAACAGTGAGAAGGCACGAAAGAATAGAATTTTTGGTGGACCAAGCAAAGACCACGGATAATCTCACGGACCGTGGTCCTCACAACGGTACATTTTTGTGATCATGGATTGAATCTAGTGTTTAGGTCTTGAGAAGATGAACTGTAATGTCGACCAAGTGAAGACCACGGAAGGCCTCACGAGTCGTGGTCCTCATCACGGTCTATGGTGGTGATCGTGAAGTGGATCTAGTGTATAGTCTTTGAAGAGTCACATTTTATTTGGGCCAAGAATAGATCATGTCAGGCTTCACAGACCATGAAGCCTTTGATGGTCCGTCATGTTGCCCGTGAAGTTGGCGACAGTTTAGTCCTACTTCAAGTAGCACTCATTTTAGACATTCTATTTGAATTAATTAGGCCATTTTTTGTTTTTTATCTCATCATATCTAGAATGAGCGACGAAGTATGAATAATTCTTAGCTTTGGTTTTGAAGAATTAACATTGAATCAAGTTTCGAAGTTGAATTTTCGATTTGGAATTATCAAGTGCTTATCAATTTTGCATATTTTTGTAACTACTTTCTCATCATGTTTTCATACATATTTATGTGTGTTTACTTGAAATCATGAGTGGCTAAATAAAACAACTGGGATTGTGGGATCTATGATGGAAATCTAAGTGTAATTTCGTAAGATGAGTAGAAGGCGATTTATATTTGCAAAGCATAATTCAGTTTTTGGTATTCATGTATTCTAATGAGTGCACACATTATAATTAGCATGTATCTGTCATTTATTCGAGATAAAAGTTATAGTTAGGAAAAATCTAAATTAACTAGATGAAATGGAGTCAAAGTTCAAGAGAAGAGAGAAGAGAACTGGAAAACTATTATAAGCGAGAGTAAAACTTGTTAACACTCTAGGACCGAGAAGATTTGAGTAAAACTTATCTAATCAGACTGAGAAGTGTTAGATTTATCTGACTCGCCTGTATTTTACAAAGATGAATTGCCTAAATCTCATTTACAAAAGAACACTAGATGAAACGTTATGGGAAACAGAGTCCTAGTTTCATTTAATTATTAAAACAACTTTAAAATCAACACTCTGTTAATTGTTAATCCGGATCTTGTTTAACAATCTTGGTTATTAGAACTTTACAACTAAACCCATTTTACATTTTGTAATTGTTTTCTCTAGGAAATAATAACAACATTTGGGCAAACGCGATAGTGAAATCATTTCTGCAAAGAAATTCTCTGTGGGATCGATCTCAACTCACGTTGAGTTCTATAATTGACTTCAACCGTTTATATTTCTTAATTTATGTGTAAGTTTGGACGTATCAAATTTTGGCACCGCTGCCAGGAACTTTCAATTCAGAAGTGCTTTACTAGCTTTTATTCAAAGCGTAGTTATATTTCCTAATTTTACATCTTGTTCTTTGCCTGTGTCTCTTACATGTGAGTTCGACTGTGTATGCCAAATACTAGAAGTAAGGGAGCTCCATTGATTCCTTATGACCCGATCCGCAAAATGGTGAATGTGCATGAACTTGAGGCACAAAGGCAACGATTGGGACTAGAAGCTTAGAGCGCTGCAAGAGGTGATCAATAGAATGTTGTGAACAACCCGCCTAGGGTGGTGGATGAACATCTAGGATTAGATGAACTAGTTCCTCCTCACCACCAACCACTAGCTCCAAGGGGTCGAGTACAACATCTATCTCACATAATGTTTGAAGAGGATGACTTAGATTTGGACGGAGCTGGAGCCATCAGACCAATAGTATTACTTGTACTACCTCCAGGTGTAAAATTTACTATCACCAGTACAATGATTGAGTTTTTGAATTTGAAAGGTATATTCAGAGGTGCAACTGGTGATAATGAACTTCATAGCTATATGCAAATCACAGAAACTTCCTAGGGTGACTTAAACAACCATGAGGTTGAGGCTATTGTCATTCTCTCTCACTGGGGAGGCTACAAATTGGCTCAATGAGATGTCGGATGACTTAATTAGAAGCCGAATGACATGAAGGAAGCTTTCTTGGAATGATTCTATCCTAAATCAAAAGAGTTGCAGATGAAAGATTAAATAAGTGCACACAAGCAACTACCCGGGGAGGTAATGCATGATACTTGGTGGAGATTTAGCTAAAAGCTAAAAAAAGTGTCCAAACCATGGTCTTACTGAGAGACATTTGAAATAGGCCTTCTATAGATCACTTAATTATGTTACTAAGCCTGTTGTTAATATAGTTTGTGGTTGATAATTCATGAGGAAGCCTTTTGCTGAAATCATCCAACTAATGGATGAAGTGACAAAGAATAATAGAGCATGGCACATCACAGAGGCTAAAGTGGAAGATATGGGAGTCACCTTTGGGCTATCAGCTGAACAAAGGAGAAGAGAGGAAGAAAGGGATCAAGATATGGATCATATGCGAATCCAGATGGATTTGCTCACAAAGCATATCATAGCAGGTTCTGAGATGGTAAATGTTGTAGGGACCCCAAACATGTATGAAGATCAGGATATGGATCTAGATAAGGAAGCTAAATACTTGGGAAACCAAGGAGGTTTTAGAAATTATAACTTGGGAAACCAAGGTTATAATTCATGAAATACAAGTCGAAACTATTCCAGGGAAGGATAGTATGACAGGCCAGCAAATAGAGAGTCGGAAACTGGCAGAACAGAGATGTTGACCTAAATGATTGCAGTGGTGTGTATGTACCCCAGGTAATAGAGACCGTGCAAGTGGTACTTCCAGTGGGTCTAAGATGGAAGATATGTTGGGTAAGGTGCTCCAAAAGGTTAACTCAACTGATGTAGGGATGAAGGAGATGAAATGTGACTTTTCCATTATGGGTTAACAGGTAGACTCTCACACCACCTCCATCAATTTTAGCATCACTGAACCAGAGGTATAATGGGTCACTACCAAGTGACACTATTCAGAATCCCAAGAAGGATGGGCATTGTATGGCTATTGCCACCAGGAGTGGTAAGATTCTTAATGAACCAATTTCTACAGGTACTGAGCATGAAAATAGGTTGGAGCAAACTGGAATAGAGAAGGCTGAATCTGAATAGGTAGATGACATGGAAGATGCTCAATAAATAGAAAAACCAGTAGGAGCAAAGAAAAAAGGGGTTGAGGTAACTATGCCTTTACGGCAGATACCAAGACCACCTCCTCCGTTCCCTCAGAGGCTTAAAAAGAAAGCTGAAGACAGGAAATTTTCTAAGTTCATAACTATGCTGAGACAGCTATCAGTTAACATCCCATTGGTGGAAGCCCTAGAGCAAATGCCAAGATATACTAAGTTCATGAAGGACATGGTCACGAAGAAAAGAGTTATATGTTTTGATTTAACTGACAATGTTCATCAATGCAGTGTTATTACCACCAGATCTTTGGTATAGAATAAGGAGGATCCGGGTGCACTCACCATACTATGCACTATTGGATCATTTGAGTTTGTAAGGCCTTGTGTGACTTAGCGGCCAATATAAATCTGATGTCGCTGGCCATCTACAAGAAACTGGGCTTAGGAGTTCCAAAACCCACAACAATGAGGTTGATGATGGATGATAGATCAGTGAAGCGACCTGTGGGCATCTTATGTGACGTGCTTGTAAAGGTGGACACTTTCATCTTTCCGATAGACTTTGTGATTTTGGATTGCAAAGTGGATTTTAAGTTTCCCATAATTTTGGGAAGACCATTTCTGGCCACAGGACGAGCATTAGTTGATGTTGAGAGTGGAGAACTAAAATTCAACTCAATAAGGAAGAGGTAAAGTTTAAAATTGCAGGTCAATGAAGCAACCGCAAGGCATGAATATGGTGTCTGCAATAGAGGCCTTTGACGAAGGAGAGATGGGAGCGACTATTGAGGAAAGGCTAGCTGTCGAAACATTAGTAGCCATGTTGATGAACTTTGAAGCAGATTTCTGGACTGATTATGTGGAAACAACGAATGCTCTACAAGGCATAGGAGTATATTCTTATGCTCCAAAGAAACTAGACCTAGATTTGAAAAATAGGCCAAGTCCTTTAGAAAAACCATCCCTTGAGGAGCTGCCTATGCTGGAACTAAAACAATTACCTAGTCACCTGAGGTATGTATTTTTGGTACTAACAATACTTTGCATGTGATCTTGGCAATAGATTTGAATGATGAAGAGGTACAAACTGTGATTAATGTGTTGATAAGGTATAAATGGGCAATTGGGTGGACCATTGCTAACATCATTGGGATACCCCCATGAATCTGAACTCATAAGATCAAACTTGAGGAGGATTACAGCCCAAGCATAGAGCACCAGAGGAGGTTAAATGCACCAATGCAAGAGGTGGTTAA
Organism: Solanum bulbocastanum; assembly: GCA_037074985.1. Taxonomy (NCBI): domain Eukaryota; kingdom Viridiplantae; phylum Streptophyta; class Magnoliopsida; order Solanales; family Solanaceae; genus Solanum; species Solanum bulbocastanum. The sequence continues at coordinate 30,087,392 of CM073597.1, read as the reverse complement.
AAATGAGATTATAAAGTGGTTGGATGCTGGGGTTGTGTACCTCATCTGACATTCATTGGGTCAGCCCAGTGCAATGTGTGCCTAAAAAGGGTGGTAAGACAGTGGTGGCCAATGCGAAGAACAAGTTGATCCCGTAGAGACCAGTCACTAGATGGCGAGTTTGCATGGACTACAGAAAGCTGAACAGCTGAACCTTGAAGGATCACTTCCCAATGCCATTCATGGACCAGATACTTGACAGGTTGGATAGAAAAGGATGGTACTGCTTCTTATATGGATACTTTGGGTACAACCAGATATCAATTGCACTTGAAGATCAAGAAAAGACCACTTTTACATTTCCTTATGGAACTTTTGCTTTCGAGCGCATTCTATTTGGACTATGTAATGCATTTTAGAAGATGTGCACATCTTTGTTGTTCTCTTCCGCTTTTCTTCTATGACCTCAGGGCTATTACTCGCTCTCATTCGTTGGGATCTATAAGGCCTTCTTGGGATGACTGCACTACTCCCCTTGATATCACAGTTCCTCTTGCTAGTGCTCGTGTGGATTTATCTTCAAGTCGAATTGTCCTATAATAAATTAAAGTACCAAAATAATTAACAACAACAATAACAATTTAAAATTTGATATTAAATTAAACTTAATTATTTTTAAACATGCAAGACGCAATTATCTTGACGATGATGCAAGTTGAAGTAATTCAACAGGTTGCAAAGTCTTGGTTAAATGACTTGTGATTTCTTGATCAACTTCTTGACTAAACTCGACAAATCCATGGATCAATGTCTATAAAAGTAAATATAAAATAGTTTTAGCATTTTGCAAACAATAGTTACGACTCCTTAATCTAAACACTTAAAAGTCAAATGTAGATCTATTTCATTCACTTAGTTATCACACAATTATTATGTAAATACTATGCACACATATTTTTCATATAAGACTACGTTAATATTAAGATATCAAGTAATAATATATAAGTAAATGCTTCAACATACTAACCTCATTGTCAACAACACTTGTTAATTCATGAGTTTTTGATAAATCATCTCCATCCGAATTATCAGATATGATTATAAAATCGAAAAATCATTAAAATAAAAGTTGAAAAAATGATAAGTTATCATAAAATTTCAAACAATCACGATATTTCTTATTTAGAAATACATTAAACTCTTTAATTATACAATTTTAGAATGTAAAAGGATAATCTTGTTGTTTATGCTCTTTACAACTGTTTTTATGATAAATATATGAAGATCTAGTGAAAAATCTAATAAATTTAGCAATTGCACAAATTAATTGATTGTTTTATTGCTTGACCTATATTATTTCACAGTATAAGATTGTTTGTTAAGAACTTGTATAAACGTTAAAACTTGACTAGTTTCGATAAAGAAAAAAACATAAGAAGCCTTGACTACAGTAATTCGTGAAATACTACAAATTAGAATATATTTCTATCAATTTTAGATCAAATTTATCCTGTCATTGTACATGCATCTAATTATTTAGTACAAAAGAGGAGAGGGGGGTAAACAATGATCAAACCTCAATAAAAGAAAACAACAAAATAATGACCGTATCATATAGTTTACTGTAGCCTATGTCGATATACAAGATGAACAAAAATCTTCAATAATAAAACTATGAAAATGAGAGAAAAATATATAAGGAGCTCCTTTTATTTTATATTTTTAAACTGTAGTTCTTGATTAATATATGATTGTCATTGAGGATGTCTTAAGTTCAAAATATTATGTGGAATATCACGCATAAATATGGTTGTATTGCTTTTTATATAAAGTATATTAATTTCATTTAATCCCCTTAATATTTTGGGTTTGAAAATTAATAGTTATTTTAATTTATTATAAATATTAAATGTGAATAAGTTTTTACTCGTAATAAACCTCTTGATTATAAATAATCAATAGAAAAAAATGAATTGAAAAGTGTGTGTGTATATATATATATATATATATATATATGAATTGAAAAGTGTGTGTGTATATATATATATATATATATATTCTTATTAACGCATATAAGTTGTCTTAATTACTATTAGTATGAATTGTAACATATATACTTTTTGAATAGTTTAAAATTTCTTGCAAATGTTAGATTCTTCTTAACAAGTCAATTTTGTGCAACACATTTATTTTTTGTTTACATTATTTTTTTGAAAACGTTTATTTTGTTTTCACATTATTCATAGAAATTAATCAAATTATTTTTAAAAATCTTATATTGATGATTATTTTAAATATAAAAAGCATAACTTTGAATGCTACATAGTTATAGGTGATATGATATTTAAATTTTTGTAAAACCATTTGATTTGCTAATTCTAAAAAGTATTATTTTTCTTATCTCAAAATATTAAGATCGTTAAATTATATTTTCTTTTTCTATACAGTAAGTTTGGAATTAAAGATCCAAGGGTTCCTTATCATTCAAAGGTTGAAGAGGGTATCATTTTTCAAATCCAAAGAGTTGAATTACATGATTTGATTAAAATTTACTCATCTCTATATAATAACTTTTGGTTGACGATTTAAGATGTGAAGATTCATTCACATTTAAAAGGGGAAGAAGACTATTATCATCACCATCAAGGAATCATAAATCCTTAGAAATGCAATCTCCTAGTAAATCAAGTTTTGTTAGACATATGTTTTTTTTAAGAAAAAATAGTTAAATAATTTTCAAGATTTTATAATTAATAAATTAGAATACAATACCACATAATGAAATCATAACATCAGTTCCATAACTTATAATAATTTTATAATATAAAAAATGAAGCCTAAAATAATTTTAAAATCTACTGTTGAAGAATTTACCTTGAGCATTGTTGCTTGTACCCATGGATAAATTCATTTTCTAAATGAATTTTGATGGCATGATAAAAAATCACGAATAACTAATTAATTTTGATGTTTTTAAGAGGAAAGATCTATATAAATAGATGTGTGTGTACATATATAAATTATTGTATTTCTACGGTTCATAAAAGGAGAGGAGGATATTTAAATGAAACACTCATACCTTTCACAAGAAAGTCTGAAATGAAAAAAAGTGAAATGAGTTGCATCTTTCTCAAATTTATAATGAATATTTGTTTCTAATAGAGTTTACCATAATTTCCGTCATATTTCACTTATAGTTTTAATTAATTATTAATAAAATACTATAAAAGGCAAAGTTATTAATCAATATCTTAAATTAAATATAAGATGGTCTAATCTAAACATTAATTCTAACAAATCAAAAACACTGCATAATGAATATGGTAAATTAATTATAAACTTTCTAGTTATTGTGTTATGGTATGAACATACAATAGAATATTTGGATATCTATGGCATAAAAAATCTATCAAATTCTTATAATTAAAGTTTGTCGGAAAATATAAAAATTGACCAAATTTCTTTAAAAATAGTATATATCTAAAATTTATATTTGATTTGTGATACCATAATTCATGAAAAAAAATAAACACTATATTTTCACCATAAGCGCTTACAACTCTACCCCACCCCAAAGCACCACAAACAAAGATTTGAAAATGTTTGGCCTCTTAGTTTTGATTCACTTCTTATAAGGCTGAGTTATTATATTTCATGGATAAAATACAAAACATATCTCCTTTAAATGAAGAGAGAAAAACTCAATTAGGGAGTTCATGATAAAAAAAATATTGAAATTTAATTAATTATTACACAATTTGTAAATGATTATTAATCATATATAGTATAGTTTCTCTCGGTCACTACCTTACAGTTTCAATTGTAACTTTCATATCTTCAGAACAAGATTAATACTATTCATTTTTTCTATAACTAGTATCACAATCCAAAAATCAAACGTGATGACACATGTCTTATCCCACCAGGACAGGTCAACCTAATCAACCCACTACAAGGGAAAATGCAGAAGTAAGAACAAAATTTAGGGTCTTTTTGGATTCATCGTTGGTATCAGTGCTCACCAAGGGAGGGAAGTTGGTTAGAGAGATGCTGACCAACCACTATGGGTGGCTGGTTGACGGTCGGTTGGCATTAAACTAGGGTTTGGTGGTCATCGGTTAATCGGAGAGCACTAGAGGTTTACACTTTCTTATCTTGAAGCAAGTACGTAATTAGTCAACAATATCAAGAACACACATGAGGACTCACGCCTCTAATCCACGCACTTTTGATAAATGGAATCTTTGAGAATGAGTATATTAAGTTATTTTAATATGGTTTTTTAATGTTACCATGCCTGAATGTGACACGCGATCCAATAATATCGTGTCAGCTCGTGGCACCCCATCCAAATATATTGTGCCGGATCATGGTACCTGATCCAACAATATAGTTAATTCATCATTCTTTATCATCACTTTCGACTTCATTGACAATATTTCTTTGAACCTTCTTTATTCAAGACATCACTTTAATAGAGCAAGTTCAAGATTTATGGATTTCGCAATCTTGGAATTACATTAAGTACATAGGAAATTTCACAACATTACTCAATGACTAGCAATTTCTATTGAGAGTCTCTCTATCAAATAGAAAAAATCATAACCTACCTCCACCGAAGAACCAAAGTCAAGCAAACTAATTTATCAATGCTTTTTCTTTCTTCAGTGCCTCAGAACATTTCCAATCTATCAACTATGTATAATTCATAAGTAAACGAGTCTATAGACGCTCATATTACTATATGTGATAAGTCTTACTATTCCAGATATTTTGGTGATCCTCACAAATACAGGGACCTGATCCTCTATAGAGTGTTCTCGCCCAGAGCAGTGTGCTATACAGATGGAAAGATGTCCTGTCAGAGGTTGGTAAGGTCGTCAGTGTACTACACCAATCAAAGTAGACGAGGTTGTTTGTCCAACGGTTAATATTTCTTTATGGTTGATATAATCAACATGACAAACAATAAGTTAATTCACTCATTCAAAGAGAGAAAATTCAAGCTTCAAACAAAATAACAAGGGACCTCATCGACTGAAGAACTTGCTTCCTGAATTTGTTGTTATTTTGATTGTTTGTATTTGTCCTTAACTTGTAGGATTCGTTTCACTCTTGTTAGAAACATTTCAAAACGTGTGTGAGTCATTTTAAGAACATAGTTAAGGATAACTATGTGTCTTACGGTCAAAGTCTATATTAATCAGTGGGAGTTAGTATAGTGGGCAATGAATGCATTGCTTAGGCTTATTAAGTAATAGGTTGTATATTAGGTTTGAGATTAGGAGGTTAATCTCAGTGGTTGGTTATAAACTTTGTTTTGCTTTTGCTTGAGAAGATTAGTGAAAACAGTTTCAAAATCCTGTGTGACAGGTCATGGTTTTACTCCTTTGAACAAGGAGGTTGCCACGTAAAATATTGTGTGTTCTTTCTATTTCCAGCATTTACTTTTATGTGCTTTAATTGTGCTGAAGGACCAGGTCCTATCGTAGTTAGTGGACGCATACATTCCATCAATTGCTATCAGAGCGCTGACTTTTCTATCTGGTTAACACCAAGAAAAGAAATATCTTTAAGGAATGGCTGCTCCACCAAGTGTCACGACCTAAGGGTAAACATAACACGATGTACTCGACCCCGAAGGGGTTTCATAAAAGGCTTTAGCATAATCATACACATAAAGTCATAGAAATGATGCAGAAAATTTAAAACTTTTACAATCGAAGTCAACTTCTTTTTCATAAACAAAAATAAGAGCCTAGACTTGTCTCAATCACCATATAGTACAATAGAGAGTACAAATAGGGTCAAGCCTTTTACATCAATAAAGTCTCAAAAATAGAAAGTACAATAAAAGCTAGAAAAAGATAACATCTTGTCCTCGAACCATGAGGACTCACCAAGCCTAGGGAATAGTCAACCCAAGTTTCACTTGAAAAAAGTAGTACCTCTCAACGACCGAAACCTAAACTTATACGAAAATGTAGAGAATATGGGTTAGCACAAATAATGTATTATGTATGGAAGTCATGCACAAAAATCCTTAAAACATGCATAAAAGGGACATTTAGTTGAAATTGTGCATTTTTCAAGTTTGGAAACTATTATGCACATTTATGAAGAAATATAAGTCATACCAACATACAAGCAACTCAAAGCCATACCAGTGCAATGCAAAGGTTAGATCCCATAACCCTACAAAATGCTAAGTATCACATTTAGGCCATCGACAACATACATATCTTACTTTTGCCTTATTCATAACCAACATACATTTCATCAGATGATTATACTCGTCAAACTCATGTTTATTTGATCTCCCAAAAGTCAGAAGCATTGGAATGCTTTAGACAATTTATGAAATTGGTGGAGAATCAATTAAACTTAAGAATAAAAGCTTTAAGAACTGATCATGAGCGTGAGTATCTATCATATCAATTTAAGGATCTATGTGATGAAAAAGGAATTGTAAGACAATTAACAATTCCATACATTCCTCAACAAAATGGAGTAGTTGAGCAAAGAAATAGAACTTTTCTTGAAATGGTTAGGTCTATGATGGTGTAGGCTAACTTGCCAATTTCTTTTTGGGGAGACGCATTGATGTTTGCAAGTTTTGTGCTTAACCGTGTGCCCTCTAAGTCCATTGCTTCCACATCCTATGAATTATGGACGGGTAGAAAACCTGACTTAAATATATTGCGACCCTGGAGTCTGCCCCATACGTGCATGATTTTTCTCATAAATATGGGAAGTTAGGCCCTAGAGGCAAAAAATGCATCTTCATTGGCTACTCAAAGCAATCAAAAGGTTATATCTTCATAGGAGAAAATGAAGATGGAAGTATAACAGAGCTTGAGTCACGAGATGCCACATTTTTAGAGACTGAATTCCCTAGTAAGGGTGGTATTGATAGAACTGTGTCATTTTATGAAGTTGTGGATCATCAAGAAATATTCAAGATCAAAGAAGTGAGGAACAAGAAATTGTACCTTCTCTTGCTGATCCAAGTGGGAGAATTACTCATTTAGAGAATATTCCACAAAAGACACATGTGCAGAAGAGTACACCAGGAACTATTCCCCGACATCGATTTCATATTGAAGGGGAAGCTTTAATAGTTACTCCGCAAAATGATGAAGAGCCTAATTCAGTTCAAGAGGCTTTTTCACACCCTAATAAGGATAAGTGGATAAAAGTAATGAAAGTGGAAATGAAGTCCATGAGGACAAATAATCTTTGGAATTTGGTTGATCTTCCACTAAGTCGAAAGACAATTTGGAATAAATAGGTTCTCAAAATTAAAAGAAAGGTGGATGGTGTAATTGAACGCTACAAAGCTCATTTGGTGGTTAAGGGGTACACACAACAAGAGGGCATTGATTATGAAAAAACGTTCTCTTCATGAGATTTAGCTCTATTAGAGTGATTCTAGCTATAATTGCAAGTATGAAATTGGAGTTACATCAAATGGATGTAAAGAATGCATTTCTCAATGGGGAACTAGATGAAGAAATTTATATGGAACAACCATTAGGTTTTATCCAAAATGGTTAAGAGCGCAAAGTTTGCAAGCTCAAAAGGTCTACTTATGGACTTGAACAATTATCTAGGCAATGGTACTTAAGATTTCGTTGCGTTATTACGTATTACGACTTTAATATGATTGATGAAGACCATTGTGTGCATATGAAGCGGTCTAAAACTGATTTTGTGATATTGTCCCTTTATGTGGATGACATACTATTAGCTGGAAATAGTCTTACTTTTGTAAAGGCTATAAAGAGTTGGTTGTCCCTAAATTTTGAAATGAAGGACATGGGAAAAGTAGAATTCGTCCTTAGAGTTGAAATTCATAACGATCTCTCTGAGAATTTAATAGCTTTATCACAAGAATCATACATTGAAAGAATTCTTGAATGATTCAGGATGAGAGAATGTAAATCAATAGACACCCCTGTAGCTAAAGGCAAAAATTTAAGCCTTGAAACATGTCCCAAAACTAAAAGTGAAAAAGACACCATGAAGAGGGTCCCATATTCAAGTGCAATTGGGAGTTTAATGTATGCAATGTTGTGTACACATCCCGATATTTGTTATGCAGTGGGTCTTGTTAGTCGTTATCAATCAAATCCAAGACAAACACATTGGAAAGCTGTTAAGAGAATATAGAGATACTTAAGGGGCACTGTTGAAAAAATTATGTTATCAAGGAAGTGACTTACAATTGGTGGGCTACTCTAATGCTGACTGGGGTGGAGGCTGGGATGAAAGAAAGTCCACTTCTGGTTATGTTTTTTTCCTTAACAATGGTACCATTTCATGGAGTAGCAAGAAACAAACATGTATAGCTTTATCAATTATGGAACAAGAGTTCATTGCATGTTCTACAGTAGTACAAGAAGCTGTACGGCTAAAAAGGTTCATGGAACACTTAGGGATCATTAGTAGGCAAATGGATGCAGTGCATTTTTTGGTGATAGCCAAGCAGCAATGGCATATACTAAAGACCCTAAGTATCATAGTATGACTAAGCACATAGATACAAAGTATAATTTTGTTATAGACATCATATCACGTAAGGAAATAACTTTACATTACATTTCTGTGCACAAGATTGTAGCGGATCCCTTAACAAAGCCAATACCTAGAGATGTCTTTGTTAAACATGTGAAATCTCTAGGCTTGCATGGGATGTAAAACAATATATTTCCTTATTTGAACATCTTGATCATAATGTATGGATATCTTTTTGATGGTTTTTTATGGTTATTTCATACATTATTATTGATTAGCACGTTCACAATATTAGAGCATGTCGTACAAGTTGATAAGGTTAGATTCCTCACATGAGCAACCACCTTGGGCGCTTATGGAAAGCAAGCCAAGATGAGACATCTGCGTTTATTAACTCTAAAAAAAGGATAGCTAATATATAAGGTAACTTCAATTAAGAACATATTATTTAAAGTCACCCTAGTAAAAGACTAGGATAAGATCTAAAAGAAATGTAAAAAAGGATCGAAATTATGGATTCCCACTACCCATAATACTTGTAGCCAGTTGTGAGATCTCCTCTAAAAGTACAATAGAGTGGTAGAACTCAGGTCAAGTAAATGATTTACTTGGACCAAGATTTGTACAGTGTGAAGAAATGAAAATCGACTTACGTACACTCTGATGGAATCAGAGGCACACTGTAACATGCATTTCATATTGCATGTGTTTCATTACCGCAAATTGAAAGGTAAGTGAATACACCCTACTTCACTTTTTTGTGAGACCTTGAAAAGTTTTTTTTCACTAGTACCCTTATGACTTTGACAATACCATGAGGTGATGGGTACGTATTCTACTTTAGTATGAATCTAAAGGTTATGAAAATGTTCCCTGAAGGAGTAATGCTAGGAAAGAAATTAATCCTAATCTTAGTGATATGTAGGCGAAAGGAAGATCATGTCAAATATATACACATTATGCTTGTGTCTGAGACCGGTCCATTATGAAACCTATTTTAGTTAGCATCATAAGTGTGGACACAAGGCATATGAAAATTGAAAATGGAAAGAGGGTTAAAAGAAGCCATATGTGTATATAGACATGTCTGGGCATCTAAGGCACTTTACATGACATGATAATATATCATAAATAATCATAAAAAGGTGGTAGTCTTTTATGTTGATCTACAAAAATATTTCTAGTGTAAGAGCTCCCAAACTTAGTGTCTGAGCGGTCATGACAATACACTCGGTATGAATGTCTAAAGGAATTTAATTTTCAAATTAAAGTCCTATGTGTTTCATCCCATCATGTGTGAGTGGGAGATGTTGGAAATAGATACACCCATTGATGGGTTGACTAGTAACTTTATTCATTCATGAAATAAGTTACAACTCTACTAAATAACTCCCTATAGTAAAAGAAGAAGAGTTATGTATGCTTGAATGGTGTGGGAGTTATAGGCTAAGGGGTGATGTAACTCTGGAATGAATAAGAGTTACAAGTCTTAACCTTGTCCTATAAAAAGGGGGACTCGAGGTCATCCAAACACAACACAAACAACACAAGAAAGGAGTTTCTTAGATAAAGAATGTAGTTGTTGTGGAAAACAATACAAGACTCCATAGTGATCTTGTAAGAAACTGCATAGGCAATTGGTGGTGATAGCACTTGATCCTACAACAAGAAGATATGTATAATTCCGCATACATCTCTAAGAATAAATCCATCATATACCCTAGACGTAACTGACACTCGAGAAACACTGCTGCTTCCTAAGCAAACCCTTGACCTGACTCACTACTTCGCAGAGGACTTAATCAAGAGTTATAAGTCTTAAAAACAAAAAAAAAAAATCAATATTTAAACTCAAAGTAAATACTCAACTGAAACTAGTTATAAGTCTAATAGTGCACAAACAACTCAAGGAAACATAAATACTAAGAAACTCCTCAACTCTATATATCTATGAAACCTCTAATGTTTAAGATAGGTGTTGGGACAAGATCCACGACACCTCAAAACAACTAACTAAAATTAAATGTGAAGTCCTCTAAAATGCAATGAGGCTCACCAAAACTATCTGGAGTGTAGAGTGATCTCAACAGAGTGTTTGTTGATGATCCTGAACACCTATATCTGCATTATAAATAAATATAGGTCGAATGACATCAATACATTTGAATGTATGAGTGTGTAATATAGCCGAGTCGAAATAACTAAAAGAAGGGATTGCAATAGATAAAAATGTACTCAACTTTAATGTAAAGAAATAAAGGAGTTAAATCGTTTAAAGCTTTAGAAAATACACTTATCTCTGAACTCAACATAATAAGTGATATATAAAAATATAATTTAACTCAATTGGGAGATTTTCTGACCGACAACCATCACTATGAGCTACGTGACAATACAACGTCTTGTCCACAATGCCAGTCTTGTCCTATTTCATGCTAGGATACAAAACCTCTCAATTAAGTGTATCATTAAGCTCTGCTCGAAGGAAATGATGATTCATCTAAAAATATATGATCCTTTACCCATGTCGGTAAGACATGGTTTACATGGGCAGTGAGTTACCTGAAATCTCTCCCATAATGGTGGTCAATACTACTCGTAATAATATATATATATATATATATATATACATATACACACTCTTTCTCAAATGTATAAAACATACGCTTTCTCTAGTTTGAGATAATTGCTCAAATTATCCCCTTAAAGAGGTAAATGCTATGAAAAATCTCTAAACTTGTTGTTCATTTAGAAAACAAGGTTTCTCTTTGCACAAGGTAAAAATACTTTCTCTGAGTTGAGATAATTACTCAAAAAACCTTCTTTTAGAGGTAACTGCTCTGTACTCAATCTTTTTGAATTTTTTTTTACTTTTTTCAAAATAATACTCTGTTTCTTCATTTAAAAATGAAACATTTGGAAAATACTTAGTTCACTTATACTCTTTCTCAAACTCCTCTTTACTTCCTCAAAACTCAATTTAAACAATTATGTTTTGTTTAACAGATTCTCAATAAGAACTCAATAAATACTCTGGAATAGGCTTCATTCTGAAAAGTAGACATGAACAATAGATTCAATAATCGCAATATACAATGTATGACAATTCAATGATTACAAATAATAATTCAATAATCAACAACTCAACAACTCAAAACTCAATATCAAATCATCTCAAGAATACTCAAAACTAAGGATAGAACCCTATATTACTCTTTTACTAATTTGAGAGTAGACGTAGGATATGAGGATTGACTAGTCCAACACAATGATAACCTTACATACTTGGAAGAAGGATGTTCTTGGAGAAATCAATGAAACTCTAAAAAAAACTTGAAACATTTGCCTTTTCACTCCTGAAATCTTGCTCTTATGACTTGAAGTGTTAAAATAGGCATAACTTGGCTGTATAGCCCTTTATAAACCTTCGCTTGTCTAACAGGGCCTTACTAAAACGGGCGTAACATTTTACTCCAAACTCGAAATGAGGAAAATTTAGTGGCTTTGGAAATAGGACTCATAGACCTTTAATTTGATAGATCATACACCACTTAATTCGTTATGTTTTGAGAGATATGGTCATTTTATGTTTACCTTATACTTAAAAGTTGATGGGTGACCTGTACAGACCGAAAAAGCCACCATGGACCATCTAGAATTCCGTCCAGGTGACTTACCACTTCGGAGCTCTGGATGGTTGGAACCTATCCTAAATGGGCCGTGGACCCCTAAATGTGTTGTTTAGGATTTCGTGAAGGGTCCATTGTCAATTTTAGGTTCGTGGACTTGCTCGTTAGCCTTCTTTAGCCTTTCAGAAAGTTTGAGGTGTTACACAAATGATTCAAATTTAATTTTAAGAGTAGAGTCACGGGTGTTATAAATTATTATGTCTTAACCTAGAAATATTTAGGGTATTAGGATATCTTCCCCTTGGGATCATTCATCCTCGAATGATGACTGGACTGAGCATGGAAAGGAAAGGAGTGGCTCTTACTATCTTTCTGACTTCTAAACTTGCGTACTAACATAGGCGAACTGATTCATACTAAGAGTTTGGAACTATTTATAGCACATAAGTCAAGAACGATATTTTTTTTGAACGTAGTGATGCTCTATTTCAAGTTATGTTACCTGAAACAAAGGTATTTGGGCATAAAGGAAGAATAGGACTATTATTCCTTAAGCAATACAACTTCTAGTTTTCAAGCCCAGCAACACCACTAAGCCATGCCCTCCCTTATGAAACCGCACATCATTAGCTGCAACTCATAACTCGTACAAGGGTTTATGACTACTATTAGCAAGGTCTAAGTTAAATTGTATGCTCTTAATGTCTTCAAGCCTAATATCTAAATCACAAGATGCTAAACATGAGATGTTTATACTAATCTAAACCACAAGATTTAGGTTTTATGCCTCTATAGGAAATCTCATTCTATGAATACTACTCCTTACCATTACATTCAACCAAACTTCGAGTCCTAGTCAAGAAGCATCTAATGCATCATGTATTCATCCACATGTAATACTATCAGATTCAAGCCTAGTACTATAGCCAATCCATGGAGTCCTACTAACCAATCCTTCTAAGAATTCCCCCTCCTCTTATCATCTATATAAATTGAAATTTCATGCATTACTATCAATAACTAACTAACTATGGTCACCTAACAATTACTTATAGTAAAACTTCATTCATCCTTCCTTCACATTTATAATATTAGATAGAATAAGCACACTACTGTGACCAACATAAGAAACATCAACCTTCTCCTTCTATCATCACTCAACTTCTATCATCAACATCACTCTCTAACTAAAAAGGATCACTAAAAGAACTTTAGGGCGAAAGATCACTAGCACGAATCATTTGAGAATTTTGATATAAGATTATGCATGACATAATATTATGTTGATAACTATTGAGATCAAATCATGAATTTGCGATACTGAGCATACCATAAGACATGATTGCTTAGATGAATAGTTTCGTACCATGAGGCTAATATCCACAACTTTATGAAGTAAGATTGAGATCAATGGGCTAAAGTCTTTTCCCCTCATTCTCAGAGCATAGATGTGATATGGACACAATTCTGATATAAGAGACATCAATATGCTTTTTTAACGATTGAACTTTGAGGAATACACTAGAGTATGAATGGATCGATAAATCACTTTAAATCTTTCTGAATACATTACTATCTGATTCTTTACACTTGACTTGGTTTCTCATCTTATCATTTCACCCTTAGGTCTGAAGCTAACACTAAAAATCTATGGATCTATTCTATTATCTCTAAATTATTTTATTTTCTATTTACTCTAATACTCAAGAAGGCCTAATCCCATGGCTATTGAACTCTTCATATGAAGGTACTAAGATTACATCTAAGACCTCTTTCTCAAATGCTTCTCTTAACTTCTTCTTTCTTTTACATAAGTCCTTCAATAATCGTTACCCCCATTGAATATATATGATCCCCTCGACCAAACTCTTAACGGTAATAAATAATGTTTACATCAGCCTAGCCCACACTGTATGCTCAACTATACTATCTAGGCACACATGAAAAAAACATAAACTTAATTAGAAGCTCGTCTGACTAGATATGATCTGGGGTACACCTCTTAATGCTCTTGCTAATCTAACAACTTAGACAAACTTCATTGGTCTCATCTAAGAGTTATAAGACCACACTTGCATGACTCACATTTATCAAAAAGTAACCCCTTAAATCCTCACCTAATTTATGTCAAACCTACTAGATTTGATCTCGAACTAATATCATCACCCTCATGTTGCCATCCTTTTGACCATGAAACTCATCTCATATTGAAGCTTAGTGTCATTACTAAACACATATATCAATATACTAACTTACAAATACTAGATAAAATTAAGAATCACTCACCCACTAAGATCTCATGACAAGTAGTCAATATTTATCTCTCAGTCTACCTAGTTATAGATTAATGGCACATTTCATTTCACAACTTAACTACTACTTACCTAGTGATATGTTATTGCCTAATTAGTTCTATAACCCTCTGAATATCATGGGGCTCTCCCTTAAAAATTATAAGCCTAGGTTAGATCTATCACCTTTTGACTACTCTACTCTTTTATTAAACACCTATACTTGGTCTTCACTAACACAATGGCACATCGACATAAAATCCTTTATGGTTAAAGTATACTCTAACTCATCCTAAGTAGTAACTATTACTCTACCTTCTATCATGAAATCTACATAAAGTCATAGCTTCTTAGTCTACCCATAAGGAAAAACTCCTTATTAATAACTTATTGGGTGCATGATTGCAACAACATGATTTACCTTATCAATAACTCCCTTTCTTATATTACTATACCTATGCTTGCATTCTTCTAACTCTGGGCACTTCTACTACTACTGGCTCATAATATCTCAAATTATACTAGCTTTAGGGTGGAAATACTACCAAGGCATTCTAAAATACACTCCCTTCTTAAAGAATATCTTCTCAAACAAGATTTTTAAAGAAGAGAATCTGAGAGTACATCTCTCTTTTAGCTCAAATGCATGATTTGTATTAGTAAGAGTACATTCTTTCGAATCTAAACACTTAAGCTCACTCACGGGCTTCTCTTAAGCCCCTTTGTAGTCTCATGACTTTATAAAATTTTTTACTTAGAGTCACTCATCGATAAGAATCTGGGCTCTGATTTTCAACTACCTTGAGTATGAGGGGTAGTCGAATGGATTTAAGAAATGCATGAGTTTGAATATGTTTCTTATGACACAATTCTATTATATAATTTAGAGTATGAAAGAAGGAAGACTTTTCTTGAATGTATGGAGTTGATGAGTCCGTGATTTGGACTTAGTTAGGGCTATATTTTGATGAAATTAGTGGCCGCAAATGCATGTTTTATCTCGATATATGATGAAAACCTTTACGTTTTAGGTATTTAAAGTTTTGAGGGAAAGCATGGACATTATCGAGCAAAAAGAAGCAAAAGAAGCTAAAAGAACGAAGAAATGAAGATCTACGAATCGCCGAACCTATTCGGCGAATCGCCAATAGATCGCATATTCACCTTTTGTTCCAGTGTGCTGAGCCCTGAAAGAAAGGAGCAAATCAACTCTGAAAAGGAGCAGTTAGTGTATCATCGAGCAACTCTGCGAAGCACTTCTACATTGCCTAATGATCCAGGACACAAAGATGCTGAAGGAAACTGATGAAAGGTGACGAAGTAGACCAAAGGGCGGATCATCGAGTGCATCGGCGATCTCGACTAACGTCGCCGAAAGATCCTTTAGAGCACATTTTTTGAAAACAATAAATACTAGTTCAGTTTTATTCCTAGTAGCGAATTTTATCTAGTTTTTAGATTATTAGGTTTGAGACAAAGTTTTGGACATATTCTCTCTAAGTTTTGGAGAGGTTTTTGAAGAACTTGGAGCTTTCAAAGGGTTTCAAATTCAAGGAATTGGAGTTGGGTCTCTTGGATTCTTCACTTTTGGCTTGTTTTAAGACTTAATCTTGCATACCCATTGATAGAAACTAATATTGATATACGTCTTTATCTCTTTTACATGCGTAGCTAAAACCCCAATTCTTAGGGTGTGATTTTGTGAATATGGGTTGGATTAGTTGTTGGTCTTGCTTGTTGATAGTCTATTCATAGTTTAAATGTGATTTCTTTTAGTGTTTGTGGGTTAATTTAATGAATTTGTAGTTGAAAATAGAAGTTTATTTATGTGTTTTCGGCTCTCTCTCGAGAGGTCGTAAAACTAAAACCACTAAATTGATGGCCAGTGTGAGTTGGTCGACATGAGGTTCAGCTCGAGAGAGTGAACCCTAGTCCCATGTCCACACACCCAGCTCGAGAGAGTGAGTGGGTTAAGGTAAAGGCAGTTCTTCATGCGGCAAGTGGGTGTCCAAGAGGAACGCATTTGAAACGGGTTAAGTTGCTCGAGAGAGCGCTTATCCCCCTTAAAGTCTAGCCTAGTCACAAATACTCAATGAATTTACTATCAAAAGCATGTACCCAATGATTTAGTCTATCCCGTATTCCTATCACATCCCAAGAATCCCGTCTCCATACTTGCGTCACCCTTTTGAATTTGTTCTGTTTTCATTGGCCAAAGTCTTTAGCTACGATTAGCATTAGCACTTTTACACTTAACCACTAATTCTCACTCCCACTCCCTTGGGACTCAATCCCAACCTTTGGTTGGGTTACTATACTATTGTACAATCGTAATAGGAAGTTATGTGTTGATTACGCAAACATCAAAATGGAACCACTACTGGGAGTGGTTTTACATGAAAGTTACTGGTTTAAGATGAATTTTGCTTTTGGTAGTTGTAGTTTACTAACTTTATTTTTAGTTTTGTTTTTCTCTAAGTTGTTGTATGCAGAAACCCTACGCATGGTTGAGAGAAGTGGTGGAAAGTTAGCTGAGGCGAACCAAGAAGTCGAGGGTGACTTCAAGTTAGCTGCACTGGTAACTCAGCTGAATGACTTAGCCACAAAAATCTCAACTGTGGAAAACTAGCGCAAGAACCAAAGGAGGCACATACCTCCTTATAAGCAAGAAAGGTCTAGGAGTAATGAAAATAAACGTATCGAGGATACGCTACTAATCATTCTCTAAAAGCTTCACGAGCAAGATAGAATGCTAGAGGTGATGAGGGAAAGCGTGGAGGTACTGAATTTGATGAGTGGCTCCCACTCAAGATCAATCAAGTTGATTAAAGACCTCTTGTACCACACATTGCCTCATCTATACCCAAGTAGTAAAGGCTGGTTGCCTAGTGGCATTAGGTCTAACCCAAGAGACGAAGTTTGAGTGGTAGCTCATGTCGAGCCACGACATTAAATAAGACGCTTCTTGGGAGGCAACGCAAGGTTTTATCGCTTTAAATTAGTATGCTAGAATAATGGTGTGTTAATTTTGTAGGTTAAAATAAGGAATGTGTTGAAAAGTACAGGTTGGCGAACTGAGGATCCAGTTGGCGTGTAGCGGAATTGATTGGCGATCCCGCTATTTTCCGCCATTTGGACCTCCACGTAAACTGAAGGCCCTGTAAAACTTGACGAGGTAAGCAACCATTTGGCGCATCGCCAAGTAGTTCGGCGAACTATATTAACGTCGTCGAATGGATGTGAACTGGGCAGTTTATATTGGAAAAAAGTCCTAGAATTTGAACTTCTTCACTTTCCCTCACTTTTAAACTTTACATTCTCACACCAAGATAGCAATTTAGTTATTCTTTCTTTCCATTAGTATTTTAGTTGTTGATTGATGCTCGAAACTAGGATTTCTTTACTGCCTAGCATTTTAATTATATTTCAATTAGCATTAAAGGTTAGTCCTAAAACCCCGAGTTTATTGGTGAAAATTTTGAACTCTTTTGCAATAATAGTATCATATTGATGTGTGATGGGCCTCTCTGCTAGGGTTAGAATGTTTACATGCGTATTTCAATTTGAAAATCTTTCTCGTAATATTTTGATCGTCAAATGTCTGTATTTGTTGTGATTGTAATTGAATGTCATCTCATTGGGTTGTGCTTGCATATTGTTTTGATTGATTGGGTGAAGTCTGAGTAACCCATGCATGTGCTAAATGACGAAAATTGCTTAATGATAGAGTAGGTGACACCACTTTTAAGAGCAAATATCGTCAAATGACCAATTTTGGCAAAACCTGGAAATATCTGAGTATCCCGGGATGATGGGTATTACGGGTCTTGTTTGAATTCCATGAGTGATTGCTTTGATTTTATTTTTGGGGGTTGCGGGGTTAAATTTGAGAAGATGGGTTTAAAATAGGCACGTTGGGTCGATTGGAAAGCTAGGTCGAGCTCACCGAACGACTCAACAGTTCGCCTAATGTCCCTATATCACCGTTAATTTGGTGACTTGATTGAGATTTGATACTGTAACTTTCGGGGAGAAGTCTGAGGGCACCGAAAGCACTCGACGATCGCCGAAGGTATTCTTATTGCCCTTTGTCTGCACCCCTGAGTCTATGTTACACTATTACTTTTGGCGAATAATCACTTGTTTGCTGATAGTCTTTGGCGACTCGCCGATTAGGTTTTTTCATCACCGAGTTGCAAAAAATTTGCAAGCTAAACCCTTCGGCGAGCGGGATCTAGTTCGCCAGAGAGGTTCGGCGATTCGCCAACTAGATCGACAAGTCTTTCTGCAATAAGATTCTTTGTGATTGTGTTTGATTTTATTTTAACTGTTCCCAATATCTTGCAGATAAGATACATATAAACTTCAATATGCCACCCAAGAAATCAGCATAAGGCATTGAAATCAATGAAGGAGGGTCAAATCCTCGAAAGAGAGGAAGAGAAGAACTCTTACCGAGAGACAAAGGCTAAAGAAAGAAACATATAGTGAAGAAATGAGTAGCTATTGAGGCCCAAATTGAATAGTCTGAGCCTTAAGATGATCAACCCTTAATTCACCGACATAATAGGCTCCGAGATAGACCTTAACTCACATCCACTAGGGTTTCATCTGCTGCAGCTCCTCCAACAATAGATTCAGTGCCAGCTCAGGCACCTCCAGTCACCTTTGCACCCCATATAGTTTCTCCAGTGAGGCTGTTAAATAGATTGAAAGGTGATGGTTTACGAACCATCATAGAGGAAAAGTTACTATGGGTTTGGAAGGCAAGCATCCTAATGTGCTTGAAACTCTCCGATACCGTGGATTTGAGTAGTTCACACGGCCCGGAGGCCTGATGAGCTTGAAACTCTCTAATACCATGGATTCGAGTAGTTCACACGGCCCCGAGGGCCTTACATTCCTTCTTGGGTAAGAGAGTTTTAAACTGCTTTTAGGGAGTTAGTGCCTAAGAACAAGAAGAAGGCAAGTGAGTTTCGACTGGTGAAGTCGGTCATGGTCAGAGGCAAGGAAGTGGAGTGCCACAGCGAGCATATTAATGTTGCATTAGATATACCATTGCACTAAGCACTCCCTTACGAGCTGTTGCCTATTGTTCAATCCCTGGATGATTTGAAGGGTTGGTTAGCTCCGCTGATTTCTGACACCACCCTGAGGTGGATCGATGCAGGAGCTCCCATTAAGAATAGGGACATGAACATCACCTCCAGGTTCTAGTTTGGCTTCATCAACAGCACCATAATGCCATCCCATAACGAGTCCATTCTGTGCCATCCTAAGGTGGCTTGCCTCAGTTCTATCATGGCCAGGAGGTGGATCGACCTAGGACTGCTGATTTCGCAAGAGATAGCCATGAGAACCAAGCAGAGACTTACCTCTCTGCCATTCCCGGTTTTGATCACTGAGTTATGCCGGCGTGCTGGAGTACCTCGGGATCCTGCGAATGATATAGAGGTCATCCCTTTATCCTCCATAGATATTCGATGTATTGATGCCGAGTTTACATGAGAGGAGGTTGACAAAAAGAGAGAAACTCTGGCAGATATCTCTCTGAAAGTTGATGTTGACTCGTTACCTGCAGAAGTACCTTTGCCTACTCCGTCTTCTAAGCCTTCAGGTACATCTGCACCTTCCTCTTCTTCACACGTACCACGTGCTTCTTCCTCCTCCTCCCAGCCAGCAAAGATTACTCAGGCGATGATCCTGAAGATAGGGCACTTGGCCCAGTTAGTAGATATGTGAGCTACCCGATTGGAAAGGTTTATTCCGGAGATGATCGACAGGGCCATACTAGCAGCACTTACCCCCCTTCAGACTTCTATTGATGCCTTGAAAATAAGAGTTATTGCTTGGGAGAGCAGACATGAGGTGATGGATTTAAAAGCTGAGGTTGCGAGTTTAAGGAAGGATGTAGACTATTTCAAGGTTACGGACTTCACTTCACTGATGCGGGATGCAGATGATGAGGATGCTCCTAAGACCTCGGGGATTCCTTCGGCTACCATCGAAGATGTGCAGGGGGCTGGCATAGCACAAGCAGAGTCAGATGCAGAGACTGATGAGGAGTTGATATCAGTACATGCTGAGGAGACACAAGAGAGCAGAGGTGAGGGCATATTGAGAGACTTGCCATATCTTATAGAGATGGTTATGCAATCGGTGATCTAGACATTGCAGACTGAGATGTCCACAGCAGTTCTTCGTGGATCTAGCATTTCTATTCCATCTGAGGCTACTCCGGGCACTGATGCCCATATACAGACTGCTACACCAGCCACCAAGACCCCGACAGAGAGAGAGAGAGAGACTGCATTGATAAGATCTTTATTTACCTCCCTCTTTGTCTTATTATATGTTTACTTTTGGATACTTTTAGTTGCATTTGAGGACAAATATATTTTAATTGTGGTGGGGTGAGGCCCACACCTTTTTGTTTATAGTTGTGTTTTGTGTATATATTTCGGCTGTTTTGCTTTAAATTTGTGTTTTATCTGTTTTTGTGGATGATTGATCTTATGATTCCTTTTATTTCATATTGCAAAATGATTTTAACCCGTCCAAAAATTTGTTTCCACCTCTTGTGTGATGAATGTGGCTATTCTTTTGCAAAATTTAAGTCTTGGTCCCCATCAATATTGATGACTTGAAAGTTCTCTCAATCGAATGAACATGAATGTGCGGCTACGATGAGGCCAAATAAAGTTGCGTAGGCAATATATGAACTCGTGGCATCTCGCTTTGACTAGCCTACTATTGAATCAAGTCTCTTCTAATGACCATTGCACACTAGTGAAAGTGTGGTGTCTTATTTGGCTATAGTGTGGATGCATAGTGTGACGAGCTTACTTTGAAACATGCATGATAGATCCTAGAATTTGCACCGTTGGTCCGATCGACTAAGTAAGGCTAGCTCTTGATGTGATCTTAGGCGATTTAAAGAGTGTGAACCAATTTGACATATACCCCTTTGTGGCCTACCTTGTGAGCATATGTGAACCTCTGTTGAACACCCCTTGAGCCTGGCCTTTCTTTAGAAGAAACTTGATGAACACTAAACCTTTCTTTATCCACTACCTATAATCCACTTGAGTTGTGGTTAATTGAATAGCCAACTTAGGCCAAAAGCCTAAGTTGGGGGTGTGGTGAAAAGAAAAGGGAAAGTCAAGAAGTGCAAGAAAAGTCTCCCTTAACATGTGGTGTTGAGAAAAAGGGAACCCCTTCATATTATAAAAAGAGAAGAAGAGAAAAAGAAAAAGAAAAAAAAGAATGAAAAAGAAAATTATGGAATAAAGTACCAAACAAATGGCGATTCCAAACAATCCATGGGAAGTGACTAACGGGATGACTTAAGAGCACTAGCAAAAATGATGAAGGAAAAGGAAGGAGAGTGTTATCAATACCACATCTCATGAGGATGAAAGCCACTAAGCCTAAATAACCATACCTTTGCACTCAGCCCCATTACATGCCTTAAAAAGACCTTTTTGATCTTGAGTAAGCTGAAACAAATGTCGATTGGAAAATATAGGCGAACCTATGGGTGAAAGCATGGATTGTTTTCGTCTTTATGAGAGTAAGCATTGAAATTGATTTCGAAACTTTAAATGAGTAAACTATTATATGCGAATATGGAATCATTCTTTCTGTGAGGGCAGTCGAACACTTCAGTTGAGATTGAACTTGCATTTGAGGCAAGTATTGTGAGCATGAGATTCTTTGATATTAGTAAGTCACTACTTGAATCTTTGAGTGCACAATTGATCATTGAATAAGTAAATTGAGTCTTGTTGTGTGCATTCATGATCGAGTCTTGTGTAGCACTGCTTAACACATCTTTTTTGAATGGCTGAACTTGAATTTGCTTGAGGAAAAGCAAAAGTTTAAGTTGGGGGTGTTGATGAGTCCATGATTTGGACTCAGTTAGGGCTATATTTTGATGAAATTAGTGTCCTCAAATGCATGTTTTATCTTGATATATGATGAAACCTTTAATTTTTAGGTATTTGAAGTTTGAGGGAAAGCATGGACACTATCGAACAAAAAGGAGCAAAACTAGCTAAATGAATGAAGAAATGAAGATCTGCAAATCGCCGAACCCATTCGGCGAATCGCAAGCAGATCGCATATTCGCCTTTTGTCCCAATGTGCTGAGCCCTGAAGGAAAGGAGCAAATCGGTCATGAAAAGGAGGAGTAGACGTATAGCCGAGCAACTCCGTGAAGCAGTGCTATATCGCCCAATGATCAATGATACAAAGATGCTAAAGGAAACTAATGAAAGGCGACGAAGTCGACTAAATGGCAGTTCACCGAGTGCATCAGCGATCCCGACTAACGTCACCGAAAGATCCTTCGGAGCACATTTTCTAGAAAGCTATAAATACTAGTTCAGTTTTTATTCTTAGTAGCGAATTTTTCCTTATTTTATCATGTTTTTAGATTATTAACTTTGAGACAAAGTTTTGGAGATATTCTCTCTAAGTTTTGGAGAGGGTTTTGAAGAACTTAGAGCTTTCAAAGGGTACCAAATTCAAGGAATTGGACTTGGTCTCTTAGATTCTTCACTTTTAGCTTGTTTTAAGACTTAACCTTGCATACCCATTAATGGAAACTAATATTGGTAAACGTCTTTATCTCTTTTACATGCGTAGCTAAAACCCCAATTCTTGGGGTGTGATTTTGTGAATATAGGTTAGATTAAACGTTGGGTTTTCCTTGCTGATAGTCTATTCGTAGTTTACATGTGATTTCATTTAGTGGTTGTGGGTTAATTTTATGAATTTGTAGTTGCAAATACAAGTTTATTCATGTGTTATCGGCTTGCTCGAGAGAGAGGTCATAAAACTAAGACCACTAAATTGATGGCCAGTGTGAGTGAGTCGACATGAGGTTCAGCTCGAGAGAGTGAACCCTAGTCCCATGTCGACACACTCAGTTTGAGAGAGTGAGTGGGTTAAGGAGGAGGCTGTTTATCATGCAACAAGTGGGTGTCAGAGAGGAACACATTTGAAATGGGGTAAGTTGCTCGAGATAGAGCTTATCCCCCTTTAAGTCTAGCCTAGTCATAGATACTCAATGAATTTACTATCAAAAGCATGTACCCAATGATTTAGTCTATCCCATATTCCTATCACATCCAAATAATCCCGTCTCCATACTTGTATTTTCCTTATTTTCACTATTTTAGTTGTTTCTTGCTTACAAACCCCCATTTGATACTTGACGCTTGTGTCACTCTTTTTAATTTGTTATGTTTTCATTGGCCAAAGTCTTTAGCTATGATTAGCTTTAGCACTTTCGCACTTAACCACTAATTCTCATGCCCAGTTCCTTGGGACTCGACCCCAACCCTTGGTTGGGTTACTATACTATTGTACGATCATAGACACTTGCATCCGAAGTTGTGTCTTGATTACGCAGACATCAGTAGTCCCTCATTTATAGAAGTGGAGCCTTCATAACAATAAATACGATTCTACAAACATGGATTCATAGAAACCCTAGGCCACTTGAATTCTGTGCTCTGATACAAAGTTTGTCACACCTCGAGCCTACACTTTGGACATGGCCGACACTCGAGAACCATTGTTCATCTCCAAGCGAACCCTTGGCTTGACAGACTAAGTAGTAGAAGACTAACTTAAGCGATAAAAGGCTTAAAAACAAAATTTTGAAACATTTAAACTCAAAGTAAATACTATGCTCAAATTGTCCGTAAAATACTCAATAACATAAGTATAATAGTTTACAAAAGCATCTCAAGGAAAAGTAAATACTGAAAGACTCCTCAACTCTTTCTATCTATGAAGCGTCTAATGTTTAAGATAGGTGTCGGGACAAGACTCACCACCCCTTGAAAAACCTAACTAAAAGTAAATATGAAGTTGTCCGGAATGCAATAAGGCTTACCAAAACTTTATGGCGTGTAGAGTGATCTTAATAGAACGTTTTTTGATGATCCTGAACACCTATACCTTTATCATAAAAAGATGCAGGTCAGATGACATCACTACATTTGAATGTACGAGTATGTAATATAGTGAGGTAAAATGACTAAAATAAGGGACCAAAATAGATAATAATGTGCTCAAGCTAATTGTAAAGAAATAAAGGAGTTAAATCGTTTAAAGCTTTAGAAAATACTTTCTCCTCTCTGAAATCAACGTAATAAATGATATATAAAAATACACTTAAACTCTATTGGGAGATTCTTTAATCGACAATCATCACTATGAGCTACGTGATGATACAGCGTCTTGTCCATGCTGCCAGAACTATTCTATATCTTGCTGGGATATTAAACCTCTCAACTAAGTGGATCCACTAAGCTTTGTCCGAAGGCACGAAAGATTCATCTAAAAAGTATGATTTTCTACCCATGTTGGTAAGACATGGTTGATTTGTCTGAACTCTCCCCATATCGTTGCTCAATACTACTTTTAATAATATATATACTCTTGCTCAAATGTATAAAACATATTCTCTCTCTTGTTTAAGACAATTGCTCAAACTATCCTCTTACAAGAGGTAACTGCTCTGAAATATCTTTAAACTCATTATTCATTTAGAAAACAAGGTTTCTCTTTGCTCTAAGTAAACATACTCTCTCTAGGTTGAGATAAATACTCAAAAAGGCCTCTTTAAGAGGTAATTGCTGTGTGCTCAATCTTTTCGAAAACTCTTACTTTTCTTAAAATAATACTCTTTCTTCATGTAAAAATGAAACATTTGGGAAATACTTAGTTTCATTATATTCTTTCTCAAACTCCTCTTTATTTCTTCAAAAGTCAGTTTAAACAATTATGTTTTCTTAAAAGATTCTCAATAAGAACTCAAAGAATGCTAGAAACCCTTGTTTTTCTCCTCTTGGAACCTTTCTCTAATGACTTGAAGTGTTAATGAATGTAAAAGAACCAATTTACACTTTCTAAGACCTTAACTAGGTGTAAAACCACATGGTTAAGGTTTAGAATAGGGGTTAAAACATCGTAGTTAAGTACAAAATACATAGGAGAAAGACCAAAACGACCCTAGTTAAAAAAAATAGTCGAAGTGCCCTTCAAGAAAATCTTCATAGACTATTTAACGCTCGATGGTCCATGAAACACTTCATGGCTATATAGCCATCGGTGAACCTTTACCTGTCTGATAGGACCATACTAAAATGGGCATAACTTTTTACTTTGAATTCAAACTAGACAAACTTGGTGGCACTGGAAAAAAAGACTCAAAGACCTTTAATTTGATAGTTCATGGGCCACATAATTCATTATATTCTAAGAGATATGGTCATTTGAAGTTGTCATTATACATAAAAGATGATGGGTTACCTGTATGACCCCTAAACGGACCATACAAGACACCACAAACCGTGTAGGGTCCCGTCTAGGTGACTCACCACTTATAATCCCTTGATGGTTGGTAACCTTTCCCTAAATGGGTTGTGGACTCCTAAACAGACCACTTAGGGTTATGTGAAGGGTCCATGGTCAATTTTTGGGTATGTGGACTTGCCCGTTAGCCCTCTTTAGCTTTTCTCAAAGTTCAAGGTGTTACACGAACAATTCAAATTTTAAGAGTAGAGTTGCAAGATGTTATAGAATTATTAGTGTCTTGGCTTAGAGTTTTTTTGGGTGTTACAAAATATATAGCTCACCAATTGGAGTTATATCTTAAGTTTAGGCTCAGATGCTGGTAGCAAGTGGATGTATGTCCTACTTAGACTATGCACGTGATTTGAGTAGGGAGGTCCCTCTTGTGGAGTTGGTTCCAATTATCTATGATTTTGTAGATATGTTTGACCTACCTAGCCTACCCCTAAAAATGTGATATTGACTTTCGCATTAAGCCTGAGTTGGGTACTTGGCCTATTTCTGTTCTGCCATATCAGATGCCTATTTCTGTTCTTCCAGATAAGGGATTCACCAATCCTAGTGTATTGCCTTGGGGCGCTCCAATTTCATTTGTGAAGAAGAAAGATAGTTCGATACGCATGTGTATTGATTATAGATAGTTTGATATGCATGTGTATCTGATTTTTGGTTACTATCAGTTGAAGATTAGGGCAATAGACATCCCTAAGACCACATTTAGGACTCGATATGACCATTATGAATTCCTAGTGATGTCTTTTGGGTTGACTAATGCCACTGTTGCCTTAATGGACTTGACGATGCGAGTGTTCGGTCTGTATCTTGATTTGTTTTTATCTTGTTTATAGATGATATGCTAATATACTCATGGAGCAGAAGTGATCATGAGCAACATTTGAGGATTATGCTCCAGACTTTGATAGATTTGTGACCTTATGCCAAGTTCTCAAAGTGTGAGTTTTGGTTCAATTTGTAGAATTCTTGGGACATGTGGTGTCCAAGGAAGGCATCATGGTAGATCCAGAGAAGATTGAGGCAATTCAGGATTAGGCCAAGACCATTTCGGTTACTAAGGTTCAATGCTTTGTCAGTTGGTAGGTTACTACATACTGTTCATAGAGAGCTTCTCCACCATTGCAACGCCTCTAACTCAGTTAAATAACCTTTATATGCCTTTGAGTGGTCTGAGGAGTGTGAGTTGAGATTTTGGAAGCTAGAGGAGTTGCTAACTACTGCTCTTATATTGACAGTCCCAGTTGAGGGCGAGGGCTTCACAGTCTAATGTGATGCATTTGAAGTTTGTTTGGGTTGTGTATTGATGGGGTGAGGCCGGTTTATTGCTAATATGTTGAGGTAGGTTAGGTTACATGAGCGCAACTACCCCAACCATGATTTGGAGTTGGTGGTGGTAGTTTTTGCACTTAAGATCTAGAGGTAGTACCTGTTTGGATATTTTTTTTGTGAGACCTACCCTGATAACATGAGTCTTCAGTACACCATCAGTCAGAGGGACCTTAATTCGAGGAAGCATCACTGGATTGAGCTTCTAAAAGACTATGACCTCTCTATTCTCTACCATCTAGGCAAGGCAAATGTAATAGCGGGTGCCTTGAGTCGGAAGGCAATGAGTATGGGTCGTCTAGCCTTCTTTTCTACGGTGGAGACATTAACACTTTAGCTAATTAGATGGTACAATTGGATGTTTTAGATTTTAGGCATGTCTTAGAATAGATGGGAGTTGAGTCCTCTCTACTTGATTAGATTTGTAGCCAAAAATATGAGGATGTGGCCTTGGTGGCACTTTAAGATTGATTGTTAGCAGGTAATGCCAGTCAGACTACCTTACAGTCAGATAGGGTTTTGAGGTTTGCAAGCCGTATTTGTTTCCCAAGATTGGGGGTCTGATTCAGATCATACTTCATGAGACCCACAATTCTAGATACTATGTCTATCCGGGCACCGCAAATATATATCGTGATTTGAGGCAGGATTACTAATGGAGTGTTGTGAGGAGAGATATTGCCGATTATGTATCTAGTTGCCTTAGTTGCTAGCATGTTAAGGTTGAGCACTTGCGACTTGGTACTGAGTTTTAGAGATTACCCATTCCAGAGTGGAAGGGGGATCACATCTTTATTGACTTTTTGGCATGAATTTCCCAGACTTCTAGAGATGTTGACAACATTTGGGTCATCATTGATTAACTGTCCGAATTAGCACACTTCCTCCTTTTTCATTCTTCATTCAACATCGAGAGGTTATCCTATATCTACATGCATGAGGTGGTCCATTTTCATGGTGTGTGGGTCTCCATTATATTAGTTCGAGGTGCTTAGCTTAAAGTCCTACACGTTTGTAAACATAGTATGCTAAAGATAAAATGGTTCTATACTAATTCAACATAATAAGTTAATTGTTCCAAATCTAATTTATAGTCGGCAAAAATAAGCCACGAAGGGCCATTAGGTGAGGTAAGTCGGGCTCGCCGAGTGGTTCGACGAACCGCCCTTTGCTCTTTCTATCGCCTTTTTGCATTGGCTCTCAGCATCCTCAAGTCCTGTAAATTTAGGTGATCACTCTTGGCATTGCGGAACTGCTCAACAATTCTCCGACTGCCTTTTTCTATTGCCGACTTGGTTTCTTCCCTCATGGCAGGCACACTGGAACTTTAAGTGGTCAAAATAGCCACTCGGCGATTCGCCAAGTTCTCTTCGGGATCATCAGGCTCACCTTTCTTCACTTTTTCAGTTTGTTTTGTTTCTTTTTGCTTGTTAGTACCCCTACTTTGCTCCTCAACCCATATACCTGAAAATCAAGGCTTTAACATCAGATTAAGGCACAAATTAAGCAATTGAGGACACTAAATCTATATAAACAAAGCCACAAATGAGTCCAAATCATGGACTCATCAACACCCCCAACTGAAACTTTTGCTTGTCCTTAAATAAAAGTCAAGATCAGCAGTTCAAAAAGGATGTATCAAATAGTGCTGCATAAGACTCAACTTGAATGCACACAACAAGGTTCAACTTACTCATGCAATGATCAATTATGCACTCAAAGATATAAATTGTGACTCACCATTATCAAAGATACTCAAGTTCACAATACTTGCTTCAAATGCAAGTTCAAGCTCATCAAAGGTACTCAAATGCCCTCAAAACAAAGATGATTCCATATTCACACACAATTTTTCAACACTTTAGAGTTTCAAAATTACATACGACTCTCACACTCGCAAAGATGAACACATGCATGACTTCACCCATAGGGTTTCCCTTATTTTCCAATCAACATCCGTTTTAGCTCATTCAAGATCACAAAGGTCTTTTCAAGGCTTGTAACGGGGCTGAGTGTAAAGGTATGGTCATTTTGTCTTAGTGGCTTCTACCTTCATGAAGTGTGGTCTGAACATCACTTTCTTTCTTTTCTTTAACATTTTGATCATGCTCATAATCCACCCCATTATTCAACTTCATATGAATTACTGGATACCCCATTTCTTTTGCAACTTCCACTACTTTTTTTCACAACTTTTTCATTCCTCTTCTTTTCTTTCTTTTTTTTTTTCTTTACATGGAGGGGCTCCATCTTTTTGAAAACCATTACTCAAGTAGATATTTCTCACACTTTTTGATTTTCCTTCTCTTTTGACCACACCCCCAACTTAGGCTTTTGGCCTAAGTGGCTATTCAACAAACCACACTTCATGAAAATAATGGGTAAATGGATAAAGAGGGATCACAATTGTGCAAGTTTCTTCTAAGAAAAGGATAAGGCTCAAGAGGGTTCAAGCAAGGTTCACATATATCACAAGGTTGGCCACAAAAGAGGTATATTGTCAACTTGTTTCACTCTTTAAAATTGTTGTCTATGATCATATTAAGTTCTTGCATCACTTAGTCAACCGGGGCAGATTCTAGGTGTTATCACACACAATGTTCAAAGTAATATCATCACACAAGGCACTGTCACCAATATCAAACAAGACTCCACACTCTCTATCTAGTGTGCAATGTTCATCACAAGAGACTCATTCGATAGGCGGCTAGTCACAACGAGATGTTAAAAGTTCACACATTGTCTTTGCAACTTCATTGGCCTCTTCTTAGCCGCACATTTATTTCATTCAATTAAGAGCACTATTAAGTTATCAGTATTGATCATAACCGATGCTCAAATTTACACAAGAATAACCATAATCACACACAATAGAGGTGACAAATATTTTACAATTAGGTTCAAAATCCATTTCCATTCAAAACAAGGGGTCACATGCTCAAGCATCCACAAGATTGAGATCAAAACACATATATAGATCAACAGAACTCAATATTCACAAAAAAAATAGAATCACAAGAGGTAGATATGGAAATACTACACCCACCCACAATAAAAGCAGTTGTCCTCAAATGCAACTAAAACAAAGTTAAGCAATTAAAAAAACAGAGAGAGAGCTAAAGATATCATCCTGCCAGGCGAAGCCTGGGATGAAGTCTGTATCACAGTCACTCCGTCTGTCGAGGCATCAGTGCCCAAAGTAACACTCTGAGGTTGGGCATCAATGTCCGCTGTAGCAATAGTTGTGGCTCTGCTAGAGTTAGACATTGTAGTGTCTCTTAAGGAGGCCTGTCGGGCTATCTCGAACAAGTCTACCTCTAGATCAACAAGATCCTCATAAACAGCTGCATCTCGATCCTCAAGCTGCTCTTCATCTGTATCGGCCTCAGACTCAGTTGCAACAACATCCTTCATAATATCATCTCCGGTGGTAGCTAGAGGCATATTAGAACAGGCCGGAACATCTGCACCTGGGACATTAGGGACCTCTGCCGACTCAAATAGTGAAGTGAAGTCTGTGGACTTTAGATGGTCCACATCCTTCCTCAGCTTAGAAACATCGACTTTCAAAGTTGTAACCCCTTGTCCTTTCTCATAAATCTCTACTCTCGTCGTGAGAGAATCAATGGACACCCAAAGAGGTGTCAGCGCAACTATAATAGCTCTATCAATCATCCAGGGCACCTCGGCCTCTAGCCGGGAAGCCCACACATCTGTAGAATAGGCTAGGTGCCCCATCTTGAGGAGCATGACCTGAGTGATCGGAGTCTTGGAGGTAGTGGCACCAGCAGCAACTCTAGGGTGGGGGAGTAGCAGAAGAACTAGGGGTCTGTGATGGATTGGAAATAGATGTACCTAAAGGCCTGGAGGCTGGAGTAGGCAAGGCTGCCTTTGCAAGTAATGAATCAATATCAACCTTCGAGGATGTATCCAATAGGGCTGCTCTCCTCCTATTAGCCTCATCCTGTGTGTACTCGGCCTTTATGCACCGGATGTCGATGGAAGATGTGGATGTAACCTCAATATCCCTCTTCTCATCATGAGGAACTCCAGCCAGCTGACATAACTCTATAATGAGTACTGGAAATGGAAGTGACGCTTGGCGCTATTTTGCCCTCATGGCCATCTCTTGCTCTATAATCAACCTCAAGTTCAGCCTCTTCCTGGCTATGATAGATCCGAGACAGGCCGCCTTTGAGTGGCAGAGAATGGACTCATTTTGTGACGGCATGATAGAGCTGCTGATGAACCCAAACCAGTATTGAGCTGCTATATTCATGTCCTTCTTCTTGATAGGTTCTTTGACCTCAATCCACCTCGGGGTGGCATCAGAAATAAGGGGAGCTAGTCTTTCCTTTAGGTCATCTAGAGTCTCTACAGTGACCATGCTCTTGCACTCATGCTTAAAGCCTGTAACCCTCTCAAGTGCATTATTGATATCATTACTGCTGCATCTCATTGTCCTCCCTCGAACCATCACAGACTCCACCAGTCCGAAGGCATTGGCTTTCTTCTTCCCTTGGGGTACCAAATCACCGTAGGCAGTGTAGAATTCCAGGACCCAAGTGGGAATATATGGGCTACGGGGCCTGGTGAAGATCTTGAACCAGTGGAACCGGAGAGTGTCCCACATAACTGGATATCTATCCACTACATCATCCGTGGACAATAGCTTCTCTTCTAGGATTGTCCCCAATCCCTCAACCTTTAACTGGTTGGTTAACTAGGGAGGAGGACCCTGAACTAGTGGTGCTGGAACCACCGTCTGTGCTAGGGCTGGCACTGAGTCTGAAGCAAGATAGGTTGGCTCGGAATCCTAGACAAATCATTACAAGCTTTTGCACAAATATCTGCTCTTCGGGCTTGTAGTTACAGATTATCCTCAGGCTCAGAGAATGAAGCCTGAGAATCAAATGATTTTCCCTTACTGCCGGAGTCATACTCCTGTGTCTCAGCTATGGGCGCCTTGCCCTTGCCCTTTCCTCTCTTCGGAGGTGTCTTTTTGCTCTTTGCTTTGGAAGCACATACTCCCTCATTGATCACAATTCCCCATGCCCTTTTTCGAGGCGACATGTCACTATTGTCCAAATTTGTTCTAGCCATATTTGCAAAACATATAGAAACGTGTTAGAAATGGTTCAAGAAAAGTGCAAAAATAAAGTTGCAAAAAAGACTCGCTGAACCAGTCGATGAGTCACCGAGTCACTTAAGCGAGCTAATTCGGGCTCGCTGAAAGTACCAGCTCGAAAATTTTTTAGAATCAAGGCATGTCGGCGTTATTCAGGGCCATTCGGTGAATCGCCGACAGCAATCATTGAGCTTAGAATAGCCCGCCGAATATTACCATGTATTTTAAGGGTTAAGGGCGTAGAAAAGGCGATATAAGGAACCTTTTAGCAAGCTCAGATTTCACGTTGAAAGTTACAAAATAACTTAGCCAAAAAATAAAATTAAGGGCAATCAATGGGGGACTTTGGCGAACAGCCGAACCACTCGGTGAGCTCAACGAAGCTTGCCAAATGGCCTAAAGTGCCACTTTTCAACCCCGTTTCCCAAAATAAATCCCGCAACTCTCGAATTTAAAATCATACACACACAATATTCAATTAGCACTAGACCTATATGACCAATGCCCTCAGGGTACTCAGACTTCCCTAGATTTGGAAAAAATTGGCCATTTGACACTTTTGCCCTTAACAATATGTCAAATGCTCTATCAACGGGAAAATTAAGTCATTTAGCACAACTCAAGGTTACTTAGACTTCACCCAACTAGACCCATTACAAATTACTGCAACCCAACACTTTAGAACCAATTTTAACGCACAAAACACGATAATCGAACTATTTAAGCACTTAGGCATGCATTTCAAATCAACACGGGCAAACCAACACAATGTATACAATTTAAGACCTTAATGCCACTTTTCCAAATTTAAATAGCTAGGCGGCAAAGATTTAAAATTTTGAGCACGAGATCACACAAAAATGCGAGTAAAATATGGAATATTAAATAATGAATAAGAGAGTACGAGGTTGAAAATAAAAGAATATGAAGGATTTTGAAATTTTAAACCGTTTGGCCTTTAAAACCTTTCAGTTTGCAGCACCATCGGCAAAGTAAGTCGTGCTCGCTGACCCACTCGGTGATGCTCCGAGTGGTACTTAACCTCACTGTGTTTTATAGGACCTTGAGGAAATTTGGGTGTTCAAACGGTGGACAAAAGCAGGCTCGCCGACCTGTTCGGTGAGTTGCCAATTAAGTAATTAGCCCATAGAGTTTTACAGACTTCTACTTTAGGCTTGGTGGGTCCAATGGTGGTCCAAGTTGGGCTCGTCGACCTGTCTGGCGTGTCACCGAATGGACTTTTGGCTCACCAAACTGCCCATTTTCTAACACTCTTCACTTTTCAACCTGCACAATCAACACCCGTTATTCAAAATCAAAACTAAAGCATTATAAAACTGGGTTGCTTCCCAAGAAGTGCCTTAGTTAACATTGTGACACGACGAAAGTACCCATTTATGGATCATTCTTCGAGTTTGCCAATGTATCACTTGGTAGGTCCCCTTTTGGCCTTGGATTCAAATGAGAAGAAATTTGACCCATTTGGGTCTCCAAGTGCTTGATAGAGAGGGAATAAGAGGTCATTGTCTGATTAAGTGTACAGATATCTTCCTTCATTTCTTTTAACACTTTGTCCGATCCTTTAACCTGGTTGAGAATGTGTGAGAGCATGTCTTTCGTACAATAACCTTTAGATTCCTTGGGATTTTGACACTTATGGGGAGGAACATACCTATCTTTGCCACCCTCCTTTTCCTTCCAACTGGCATTTCGATCACGCCAATCTCTATCTCCGTCTCTCCAGCTCTCATCTCTATTCCATCACTGATTCCACCCAATCTTGGGTAGTTTGCACGATAACCTCCTCCTTGATTGGCTAGGAAGTTCACTTCCTCATTGTACATCGCTTCAAATTATACTTCATTGGGGTTTACTCCACCAACACCCACAATATTAACACTTTTTGTACCAACATCCATAACATTTTTTAGCCAAGATATCCAGCTGGGTCATCATTTGGGCCATGTTTTGGTCTTTCTCTTGAAAATTTTCAATATGCTCTTTTGTCATTCTAAAATTGAGAGGAGAGACTTGGTCGTCACGAGTTAACCATGCCTTATTGATCTTGGTCATGCAATCAAGGAGTTGATACGCTACTTCATAGGGTTGTTGCATTATACCACCAGGAACAAGTTGATCAACAATTTCTTTGTTCACCGAGTCGAGGCTCCTATAGAAGTATTGCAACAACACATTATTGAGAAGTCCATGAGTTGGGTATTGCAGCACCAACTTCTTAAACCTCAGCCACGTCTCATGGATTGGCTTACTTTCCAAGCGTTTAAAACCTTGGATACTATCCTTAAGAGTCATCATCTTCGATGGGTGAAAGAATCGTACTTGTAATGCAGTAGTAAGCTCTTCCCAAGAATTGATGGAATCCTTTGTAAACTTAGCCAACCACTTACTATCCTCGAGAAAATGGGAACAACCTAAGACGGACTGATTCTTGTGATATGCTCTTAAAAGAGAATGGACCACAAACGTCCACGAAGTTTCGAATATGCTCATGGGGATCCTCATGAGCCAGCCCCCCAAATAAACCTTTCAATTGTAGGAGCTGAAACATTGTGCTAATAATGTGAAAAACAATGTTTCCTTCAGTTGGAGGTAGACGAATTGCCCTCACACCACTGAATGGAATTGGATCATTGACGTTAGGGTCATTTACATCATTGAGGTTTCCAAAATCATCTTGGTGGCCTATTGACACCCAATTTTGATCCTCCCCAATGATTATTAATTTCCGAGCTTCTTAACTTTTCAAACGATTTAGAATAATTATCTTTATATAATTCAAATAGTTTCAAGGTTATTTTAAGTAATTTCAGTCGATTTTTATAATATTTTAAATAATAAATATATTTCATATAATTAAATATATAATTAGTATATTTTATAAACATTTGAAAATCATATCAAAAGTTTTCTACATTGTTAAAATAAATATTTTATTGATTTAGTTTTGGTTTGAATTATTATTTTAAATTTTGAATTAATTAGTTTGTATTTGAATTAATTATTTTATAATTAAGTTAAATATTTTATTTCGCTAAGATTAAGAAGCTCATTAATTAATATTAATTTATTTTATTTAACTTTTGGCCGAATTCAGCAACTAAATTCAAATTGGCTAAGTTTTTTTTTAACTTCAATTGGTTATAATTGTAGTCCTTTGTAATTGCAATTGTAGCCAAATCTAAATCTTTTAGTCAACCCATCTTAAGACCAACTTTGGGCCACCTTTCAGTAGTCCAATACCCATTATCCGAAATTTCCAGCATCCCCACACTTTGGAACAGTTCCAAATCCCATTCTCCAAATTGAGCCACCCAGCGCACACCTTTAGCTCTGACTCGACCCTATTCCCAATTCCTCAAGAGATCAAAAATGTCAAACAACAGCTCAAAACCAGTTGGATACAATGTTCACGGAAGAAAGAGTACACGACGATTCAATAATGCCAAATGACAGTCCAAATGCATGAATGACGAAATGACCCTGTACGCCCTTTGTCCTCCTCACGCGATATCGTGTTCACAGAAGTAGCAACGAAGCGCGACAATGGCACCAAACAGAGATCACACGACGTTAATAGTACAACTTTTTGCGTCTCCTTCCTTAGTCTAGTAGGATCTCATGCAACCTTTTTCCGTGATTCTAGCTACTTTTTCTTTGCAACAGCTGTGTATAAACGTCTTTGTGGTTACGAGATTGATCCACATCGAGTAGCGAGTACAATGGATCGATATGAGTCATCCACCTCACGCCTTTTCCTTTTAGATTTAGGCGAATTTGAAGCAAAATTCAGCTTTTTCCATTATTCTTGGGGAGATTTTTGAATTTCAAAAAGGTTGGGACTTATTCTTATCCAGGTTTTCCCCATTTTGCCCCCCAAAAAAACGTGAACCCTAAAATCTCCTATCTATACTTTCCTCTTATTCATTGAAAGGGGTTGAAAAAAAGTTGGATTTTTGAGCAAAAATATACAGAATAGTTTAAGCAAAAAATAGCTAAAATACATACTAAATACACTTCAAGAAAAAATAGAGGAGATATTTAGTTTCAGTGGTTGAGATCAATATTTCTGCCTAAACAGCTCGACTATTATTCATGTTCGAGTCTTGGCATGGTGAAGGTCATCATTCTAACTCGTCGTTGTCTCAGTTCGTTGCACTTAAAAAGGTAAACTCATTTGGAATTCCAACTCTTTAATTTGATGTTCCGTTTGGTGTGAAGTGAAATGGTATGTTGGTCTATTTTCTTCCTTTCTCAAATGCCTCTGTTCTCTTCTTGGTTCATGACTTTTTTCTGTTGAAAAGTCGTTCGGCTTTGAATCAGTGCATCTTAGTTGTTTAAAGTTAAAAATGAGTCTTTTCTAGTAAATTTAAGGCTGAAAATTCTTTGAACCATTGAACTCTAGTCCCTTTTTTATTTTGTGTTTACCGACTTTGTCTCTATTGTTTGTTGCTCATTTGGCTTAATATTAGCTAGGAGGGATGAAATAACTTTCATGGTTGTTATTTCAACCCTTGTCATGGTCTGTCAATGCCGTTTTCAATTTAAAATAGAAACATCATTTTAAACTACTTAATATGGAACTTGTATATGGTTTTGTCAAAGGCTCGTCGATTTATTAGCTTGTTTTCTTCATTTTTTTAAGTCCCATGATTGTTTTAAATGGTAGCAAGACATGTTAGACTCGAGTTTATATTTCTATTGCCTAAATGCCTAGTCGAAAATGCTTACCATTTGTAGTTAAACTTATAAGATGTGAAGTCAGACTACTGTTTAGTTTTTAGTTTGCTTCAATACTTTCTTTGCTTTTAAGATTAATGGTTATTTCTCTTTTCTGATTTTTTTTCTTTTAAGTCTTCAGAGTTTTCCCTTGTTTAAAAATTTTGATGTGTATTTGAAGTATGCACTCTTATCGGTGGGATTTTTCTAAATATGGGTGAGGTTATTTCAAAATTAGACTGCCCTAACCATTTTTTATAGATGCTTTAAATTGCTTCTTTGTCATTAATTGTTCAATGCTTTGTATTTAGTTTACATGCTTAATGCAATAATTTGTAGAATCTTAATAATTGGTATTTGTCCAACTTTTGTTTTGAAACATGAGTCAGTATAGTTACATGTTATCTCCTCGTCATCTAATTACCAGGATACATGATAATGAATATCTCCATTCTGCCTTTTCATATACATATTGTTAGATAATAATTTAATTCATTAGTTTGAGTGACCATCAGACCCTCTTAATAATTGCTTTAAAATTGTTGATTTCCAATATGTTTCGGTATGATTCCCTTTGGTAGGACTATATGTTAATTTATACCTTTTGAGTCAGTAGATATTTTACAACGAGTCAGTTTTCCTTTATTCATCTCAAGTTGGATTGCATATTAACTGCTTCGTCATTTTTGTTTGCATGTGAAATCTGTCCAAGTCCTTATGGACTCTATCTCCTATCCTTGCATTTTGAGATAGCCGTAAAAGCTCAAATTCCTTTTTCATCGAGTCAGCCATCTGTACAAATCGACGAACAGGTCTCAGAGTTGAAAGAGTAGACAGTAGATCGGAGAATTGAAAAAGATTGAGCCAAAGGCCCACTCTTTATTTCAAAAGTTGTAGTTTATTATTTTGGGCCTAAGCCTTCTCATTGCAATTATTATTCCTTGATTAGTGATTAGGATAGGTACTAATGAAGGAATTGGGCCTAAAGCCCAATGAAAAATTAACTTACTATTAGTTTCTTTAGGACAGGTGTGAAAATGGGCCCATGGCCCAAAACAGAAATTAGGCCTAAGTACTAGCCCAGAGAACCGATCCATATTTGGGCCCAAATCTTCCTTTCTCCTCTATTTCTTTGCTATTATGTGTTTTGTGTGTTTATTTAATTTTAAGGTTTTTCCTAATCAATTCCCCAAAAGATAATCATTTTTGAATTAACTATTTAAAGTCAAATGAATACTTTTACTTCCTCTTATTCAAGTATGTGTATTTTCTTAAAATTCTTTAGCCAATTAGTTAATTATCGAATAACCGCATGTTAGCGGGCATTTCGGGTGCTTTCAAATCCTTCCCGAAATGCTATTATGAACCCCGAACCCCCTTTTAATATTTTCATTAGATTTCTGTTTTAGTCTTTTAGAAAAGTAGTTTTCTCAATTTTACTTTCAAAATTAAGTGCCGACTCTTAAACTAGTCTAATTATTTTTTAAATAAAACAGAATGACGACTCTGCTGGGGAATTGAATAGTAATAATCTTAAAATTAACTTGTTTGGCTAAATGTGTTTAATTGTTTTCTTGTCTTATTTATTGTATATAAAACTGCCACATTCATGGCATCGATTCCGCCAAACGGCAAGTAGTTTGCATTAGGAAAAAAAGGCGATTAGGTGGCTTACCACGGTTGTCCTTCAGAAAAAAAACACCTTTTGAATTCTTTGAAAGTCATAAACGAATAGTTGGCTTGTGGTCATACAATGTCGTTTATTAGACTTCACCCCGTTGTTTGTCCGACTCGGGTAACCTGTCATTTTTAAACCAATTCTAGTCAACCTAGAGTAGAGCGAAACCAAATCTAAATTTAAGCATTAGCCTAAGACGACTTAATACTCAAGGCGTATTAAGTCCATTAACAAAATCGCCAAAAATTATGTCCAAAGTCCACGACCTAACCACATACTATGTTATTTGACATTTGAAAGATGTATATGTAGAAACCTAATTGTTGCCTACATTTTTTTTTGGGGGGGGGGGGGATCTTAACCATTTTTTATTTTGTAGGTATGGATCAATTTTCCAAATTTGACGTGGTCGTGCAAGCTCCAAATTTGCTTAAACTATGGTACAACGACCTCAATGTGTTTCACAGAAGGGACCTCAACAAATATGTAGAGGGGCCCCCTAACAGAGTTCATTAACATTGATTGAAGTCCTCACCAGCTACTAGGATAATGAGAAAATGGTGTTTCGATTTGGAACCATGGAAATCACTCCGACAATTGAGAAAATTCGAGATGGCATAGATACCGTAGGTACAGGGATTGAAAGAAGAGTAAGAAAACAGGCGAACATCCTAATTCCTAACATGCCTACTATCAAGGAAATTGCAAAGTGGCTCGGATTAAGAAAAGAATACGCCCACTGGGCCGAGGATCAAGCATTCCTTTCAGGGATCTATATGTTAGATTTGGGCATGCGAGTTTCTATTCTAATTATAACCAAGAGTTCAAAACTAATTTCAGAGAATGAGACGGGATCAAACCCCTGGCATTCACTATTACACTGTTAGGTACTATGGCTTTTCCACACGGCCCGAGCCTCAGTATCAACACCCAGATAATTATGCTTGCACACACTCTGTTCCATGAGCATGAGAACCAAAAGCAAGTGAAGTATTATCCCATCACACCTTTCATCCTCTTCGACATGTACTGTGCTTTGGGAAACTGTAAGGAAGGGCATTGTTATTTTCAGGGTTGTAACCTCCTTCTCCAATAATGGATAATGAGCCACTTGGTGAAGGGACACGGGACTCAATAACTACATACCCTTGATGAACATAGCTCTCTTAATGATTTGAATGAGATGTTGTTCTGGGCGGATTTAGAAAATAGGAGAACTAGATAAAAATGAGTTCAGATTTTCTCCGAGTTAAGAGAAGAAGATATTCAGTGGATGTTCGACCGTTTCATCTAAAAAGATGTCGTAGTACAAGGTGACAGATAGCTTGTACTTCCTCTACCAATTATTTGGGGTATCATCTCGTATGCACCTATTTGGGTCCTGAGGTAGTTCGGAAGAAAACAAACCACACCCCTGAACGCATACTACCATGTTTATGTGTTTGACATCGGGAATGATAAAGTTCTTAACACTTCAGAGATACTGAAAGAATGGAAGCGAGCACTGTGAATGGATAAAGACACAATTGCTGCAGATCGATTTAATCTTGGGTATGATGAAACCTACAAAGCTTGGTTGAACGACAATTTGCAAGGCATCTCCTTCCCAGTTCCAAACATCTACCACAGTTTGGAGGACAAAGAGTCCAAGGATTTTGACAGAATTGAGAGAGGTATAAAAGGAAGCTTGAGAAATGCATGATGAATTCCTTCGAAAATAAGCAAAGGACAAATACATCCTCAAGAGTGTAACTCAAGAATTAGAAAGCTTGAGGAGCGATTTGGGAGAGCTCGACTCATGGATTGAAGGTAAGAAAGGACAAATGCAATTCAAAGATTGGGAAAATAAAAGATGTCGGTGCGATGGATACTTGCTAATGATTCAGTATAGGCCTCAACACCACATGGGACAAATTAATAAAAACAGAGTCATTGGGGACATCTTAGTGGATTTCGCGCCTGCATGGGTTTTTCTATGTGTATCTGTTGATATTTGCCCTTGTGTGGGCTTGCCTTTCTTGTGTTATAGTACTCTTTTCAAATTACCCCTGCATAGGTCTTTCCTCTTGTATTTCCCGTTTATTCCCTCTTTACCCTGCTTATTTTTGCTTTTTCAACATTATTTTATATATGTGAAATTTTCTTTGGGGTAACAAAATGGTTCAATTCTACACATACATCTTTCAAATACGCTAGACCTACCCTTGGCACAAAAGGCCCCCTACTTGTTTAGGACGCGTGTTAGATGCTTGTGTGCTTTCACTATTTATGTGATATTGTTGCTTTGAATGGAGATATTTTAGCCCACTCCTTTTTTAAAAAAAATTCTAAAAATCTCTACAAATACAAAATACAAGACACTACCCAAAACGTTAGACCCAAATTCCCTGAGTCTTGAGTTTCTCAGCCAAAAACAAAATCCTACCACCAAATCATAAGATGTTACTCTATCATATCATGAAAGGTAAATTAGCCGCTAAGATGGAAAAAAGCCAAAATGTTGAGCTAGAGTTGACTGAGGAGGATTTAAGGATGAAAATGCATCGGTTTAACCAGGAGATCCAAGAAATGGAGGAAAGAGGAATAGAACTAGAACTTATCACCATAGTCACTCTAGCCAAAATTGCAGCATTATACGTAGAGATGGTGATTAAGAAGATGAAATTAGCTAACATGGACGAAGAGATAACTGCTATGTGGAAGAAAGACGAGGATATAGCCCTGAGGCTTCAGAGACAACGCAAAAAAGACCTTCTCCTGGATAAAGCAGTCCCTGTCCCCAAAGACACTAAACCTGAAGCTGTTGAAGAAGAACCCGAGGAAGAAATTGTCTATATGCCTCCTTCTAAGGACGTTTGCAAGAAGGGGACGAGATAATCACTCTCCAAGAATATGAGCAGAAACATAACGTAAGAGCAAAAGACATTTCATGTGCTCTCATTTACAAGCGTCTTCAGGCTTCATGCATCCTGAAACCCCTCAAGGGAACCACTTCCAAGGTTGAAACGAAGGATGCACATAAGACACGTGCCTACCACAAAGATCAAAATGGGCACACAACAGAAGAATGAGTGGAACTTAAGGCTGCGATCCGCAAACTGATCAAAATTGGGAAAATTACCTATATGTAGGGTGCTAACACTCTCTTAACATGTGATCAACCGAAACCTAGTGAAGAGGTCATAGAGCATACTTTGTTTTACTATCACTACTTCACGCCTTTTAAGAGAACACGGTGGGATATCTACTATCAGTTGGTTCAAAAGGGGATCTTGACCCCTATCAAAAGGGATGATGGAATAGTCGATCCATTTGGAATTGAAATTTGGAAGCCTTGCCCTTATCACGACGCCATAGATCACAACATTGGAATGTGCCCCAGGTTCGGCTATGATGTGGAGTCCCTAATCAACAAGGGAAGGATCTAAGTTGAATTTCTCCCCTGATTGGCCATGTGACAACCAGAATGCTTTGAATACTCAGAAAAAGAATCCTTGATAAAGGGACAATCTATGTTTTAGGAGTTTTATCACATGTTTTCAATTTCCTTGTAATAAAAAAATGAATGAATGAAAACCAAATTTCTTTTTTATTCGAACTACATAGGGCCTAAATTCTCCTTAGGAGATACACAGGCAGCCTTTCAAGGCCCGACCTCTATCTTCTAAAATTTTTCTTGTCCCCCTTTTATTCTACAAGGAAACGCTGAACTCATATCAACAGATGCCGAGAGATGCAACAAGAAGACCTTAGCTCAATGCAGTTCAACCTTTTGGGGTCGTTAGTCTTAAAATAAAATGAGCAAATTCTTGCTTATTCAAAAAATCAGTCCCCGTTATTCGTGGGTTAACATGTCCTTAGAAGAACTAATTCTTATGTGTTTATATGCCTTCTATGTGATATTTTGCATCATGTTGTCAAGAATCTAAACTAACAGAATTGCCTTTGAGTTATTTTCCTCTACAGGTACTTAGAACTAATATGTGTCGATAAGCTAGTTGATCATCCTTACTTCACAAGATCCAAGGCTCCTAAATATTCCTTCCCCGATCAATGCTCACAAAAAAGAAAAGCAGTAATGGGTGATACGATGAAGATATTAGCCTAACTGATGTTGTCATGGCTTAGCCCATTATCGCTGATCAGAATGAATTAATTATGTAACTGATGCAACAAATTGCGGAGTTAAAGGCTGAGGCGCTGAGGAAGCAAGATCTGTCGAATCAAATTCTTTCTGTCAACCCTCTAGGCAAAGGAAGGCCTCCACTCCATTTCCCTCATCCAAGTTCAAGAATGGAATATCTCAGAACCCACTCCCAAACCTTTCTCAAAATTCCCCCATCATTGATCTAACCGCCTTAAACCCCCATCACGCCTCTGCTTCCCACCAAGCACCACCTTACCCTCAGAATACCAATCTTAATACCTTCCGTCCTCCTTAAAATTCCAACCCACAAGCTTGCCCTCCCCTACAAAACTAGAATGTCAATAATCCGAAAACCTTCCCCTACCACCAAAATCAGCACACCAATCCCCAAACTTTCCCCCAAAATTACCAAGCCCCTCAAAATTCCCATAATCTCTCCATCGCTCCACCCCACCTCAAAAAACCGCTTTTCAAATCCCAGTCCCAAATGAGCCTATGCCAACTATTTCAAACTTGATCATTACGAGGAATAGGAAAAAAAGTGGAAGGCTAAAAAATACTCATCCAAGCAGGATCTAAATGAGGAAATCTTGAAAGCTATGAAAGAGTTGCATTACACTCCAGAGGTTGTCGGATTCACTTACGAAGATTTATGCATGCATCCAAACTTGGACCTTCCTTAGGGGATTTAAGTGCCGAAGTTTGACACTTTAGGAGGAACAGGAAATTCGCTGGCTCATCTGAGAGCTTATTGTGACTAACTCGTAGGAGTTGGTAGAGATGAAGCTTTGTTATTGCGGCTCTTTAGCCAAAGCTTGAAAGGGAAGGCATTTGAATGGCTCACTTC
The DNA here is from genome assembly GCA_037074985.1 of Solanum bulbocastanum. NCBI lineage: Eukaryota > Viridiplantae > Streptophyta > Magnoliopsida > Solanales > Solanaceae > Solanum > Solanum bulbocastanum. Next base: position 30,043,728 of record CM073597.1, on the reverse strand, counting down.
CAAAGATATGAAGCAATGGTCCAGTTGGAGCGGGCTTGCTAGAGATTTTGCTGAGAGATTTGCTTACAATGTTGAGATCGTTCCTGATCACTATTCTCTAGAAAAGATGAAGCAGAAGTCAACTAAAAGTTACAGGGAATTTGCGTATAGATGGAGAAGGAATGAAGCTAGGGTTCGACCTCCTATGTCTGAGAAGGAAATTGTTGAAGTATTTATGTGGGTTCAAGTATTATGATAGGATCATATTGCTCGTTAGAGTGAAGTTCGCTGATATAGTTAAGGTAGGTGGGACTATTGAAGATGAACTAAGAACCGAGAAGATTGCCCGTGTTTTTGCCTCGTTTGGATCCTCGAGGTTGTTGAAGAAGAAGAGAGAAGACGTGTTTTCTATTTCTTGTGCATCTAAGGGAAAGAAACCCTCAAGAAAATCCTCATCGTACTAAGTCATTGTCGACCTTCACAGAGTTCATACCTGGCTTGTTATGCAAATATTATTTACCAAAATACCCCTCCCTTCAATTACTAAAATACCCCTCTCCCCAATTAGTAAAATACTACACCTTATTTCTACCAAACTCCCCTTCTAGTTTACCATACTCCATCTCATCACTACCAAAATGCCCCCCCCCCCCCCCCCAATTGTACTAACGTTCAGACAAATTACCAAACTCCTCCACCAATGTATCAAACCCCACCCCCATACTACCAAAATACCCCTCCAAATTACCAAGCTCCATAGCCAAATTACCAAACTAATTCCTATCTAAGATATCAAGTCCCCCACCAAAACGCTCTCGATTATCTTTAAATGCCTCCCCCTCAACAAGGCAATTATGATCCTCGTCTAAGGTTTGAGAAGAAGCCCACTAGAAATTTCTTTCTACTCATTGAAAGCTGAACAAAACTATTTGAGTGATTGATCTTCAGAGGTTTTATGCATCTAATAGGGCCCAAGCTGATTGAAACTAGCTCAAAGTTTTACAGACTTAATCATAGGTGCATATATCACTATAATGATGTTGGACATGATACCGAGGACTGTATGAACCTAAAGCATAAGATCCAAGACCTGATTGACCAAAAAGTGATTTCTCTCTAGAAAGTCGCGCCTAATGTCAATAGTAATCCTTTGCCAAATCATGGAGGCATCATTATCAATATGATAGAGACGAATGATGATTGGTGCGTGACAAAGACAATAGTTTTTACCACTTTTGAGGAACTGGAAAGGGTTGTAGCTTCGTTGTGCATTAGAGAGAAGAAAGAGTTTGTGATTCTGACACCCTAGTAAGATGTTGCCTTGGTGCTAAGTGAAACTCCCGCCCAACCAAGGTTTGTGATTGAAACTGCTGCTACCCGAGGTATAACTAGACCTGACAGATATTACAAACCAGAAGAGTTAGCTCAAGGAGTGCAGAAAAGGATCAGTCTAAAAGGCCAATTAGTGTAGCTGAAGCAGAAGAAAGATGCAACCAAAAGATTACTCGATTGTGAAGCATTTGGAGAAAACACTGATTTTTGTGTGGGCCTTGCTGATGAGTTCACAAATGCATAGGGAAGCTTTGATGAAGGCTTTGGATGACACTTATATGCCCGTGGGTACTAATAGTGGTAATCTGGCGGCCATGATAAACCAAGTCGTTGAGGACACCACATTAGTTTCTGTGATAGAGAACTACCCTTTGAAGGTAAGATGCATAACAAAGATCTGCAGGTCACCATTATGTGCCTAGACAAGGTTATAAATTACATCTTGGTTGATGACGAATCTGGTCTCAACATTTGCCCACTTTTGACTCTCAAGCAGCTAAACTTTGACTTGGGAAAGGTTCACCAGAACCAAGTCAATGTGAGGGCATTCGATAGAGAGCAAAGAGACATGTTTGGTACAATAAACTTGGATATTCAGATGGGTCCTGCAGAATTTAATATGGAGTTTCAAGTGTTGGATATCTATACTAGTTACAATTTGCTTCTAGGAAGATGTGGATCCATATCTCCAGGGTTATGCCTTCTACCTTTCAACAACTAATGAAACTTGTTTGGAAGGACCAGGATGGGTATGCGTCTATTGTTGATGATGTCTCTTGAGGTTGTGATTTCTACATGGTGGAGCTGGTAAATGCCACCGGTGATGATTTGGCTCCGCAGCCCCATATGCCTTCTGTGTACAAGATGATTGATACTTTTATGCTCCGGAGTGGTTTCGAACTAGGTTTCGGATTGGGGAAACGCTTTCAAGAAGCTCTCCCAATGTTAGGCCGGGTTTCTATGAACACCTTCCTTATCCCATATAGATGTACCCACATAGGTTATAGCTAGTGGATCCACCTAAGCTCACTTACCGGTTCTACCTTAGGAAACTAGACCAACCCTTTACAATGTAGGACAGACACCAGATTCCATGATTTGCTCACATGGTCTATGTCGATTAGGGCTTATTCCCATTATGTTATTTATTTGCTATGGTTACTCAAGAGGTGCTATGAAGTATGAGTGGTAGTATGGGATACCATCCATGCCTTGCATGAGTAGGCTTTGAGAGTGGCTATGGTGTGTTTCTAGAATGTCATACTGTCTAATGAAATGAATGTGCTCATAATGATGCTAATGAGAATGTTGACTTAAAGTCTTATTGTAAAGGTGAATGCTTAACTTGGATTGTTATTATGATTTTCTTTCCTTTTTATGACTTATTTAACGTGAATGTTCCTTATCTATGACCATTAAACTAAAGATGAAATGAAGAATGGTAAGTATGTTATGGTGGCCTCAAAGTGGTACTTAGTATGTGTAGTATTATGGGATGTCATTCCTACATTGCACAAGTATAACTTAGGGTTACTTAAGATGATGGTCCTACAATGTTATAATGATATACATGATGAATATGATTATGTCTTATGTGTTTATACTAAAAGTGCATGATGATTCTCAAACTTGTTAAATGCATAGTTTTCAACCAAAATGTCCGTTTTAGCATGATTTTTGCATGGCTATCATACTTAGTACATATTTGTGCTAACCCATATTTCTTCTACATTTTTAAATAGTGTGGCTTTCGGATCTTAAGGTGATTTCTTTGGATTTAAGCTTGGATTGACTATTCTCCTAGCTTGTAGTGAGTCCTCAAGATTCGAGGACATATAAGAGTATTTAGTAGTTTCTTTCATGTCATTTTATGTTTTAGACTATGTTGAAGGGTTGTGACGCTATTGTTTATTCAAAGTTGTATTAGATGGTCATGTGAGACAAAGTTAGACTTCCGCTGTTTTTAAATGAAGACTTCGATTGTATGAATAAAAATTTTTAAATTCCGTACCATTTTCTTATGTCTTATGTTATGAATGATATGAGGCTTGTATGAGGCTCTTCAGAGTCTTGTACATCGTGTTACGTCGGGGGTGTAGGCTCGGGTCGTAACAAAATGACTTTGGCAAATGCTGTAGCCACTCTTTTAGCTCGAAAGCATGGGTTACCTGAAGCTATTAGAAGTCTTGTAGATGCATCCTTATAGAGAATGACAGTAGGGAGTCTTCAGTACTTGACACTCACAAAAGCTAATATCACTCAAGTTGTGAATTTAGCTAGCCAATTTATGCAAATTCCAAATATTTAAACATCTTCAAGCAGAAAAAAGGATTCTCAGATACTTCAAAGGTACTCTACACTTTGGACTCAGAATTATTTTACAATCATCATGTAGGTTGTACTGACTTTCAGATGCTGATTGGGAAGGTTGTACCACCACTAGGAGATCAACTACAATCTATAATATCTACCAAGGTGCAAATTCTATTTCTTGGACTTCTAAGAGACAAACCATAGTAGCTCGATCGAGTGTTAAACTTGAAAATAAAGCACTAACCTCCACTGCAACATAGATTATATGGATCATGTATCTACTTCATGATCTTGTAGTGTCCTTCGATATGTTCCTACATTGTATTGTGATAAATTGAGTGCCTTGTACATGATAGTTAATCCAGTTATGCATGCTAGAACCAAATATGTTGACATGGACTATCATTTGGTTAGTGAGAAGGTGGTCAGAGGAAAAATTCTTACACACTTGTAGGTATGAGGGTCAACAAGATGACATTCATACCAAGGCATTGACGAAACAAGTATTTTCTGGATTTTTTAGCAAGCTAGGAGTTATAGTTCCTCCACTCATTAGCTTTAGGGGAAGTGTTGAAGTTGAAGGAAGTTGATAACTGGAACATGTCAAGGGAACATGTCCAAGGAAGCTAACTGACATGTTTACTTCTATAGAGTTAGAGTCACACTAGTACTAGACTACTACATCCTAACTTATGTATGACTAAGATAATGTATCGTGTGTGGAGCTGAAGTCGAGTAGGATAAGATTTTTTAGCTATAGTAGTAATATTTATTCATGTAAATAATATATTTGTATTGTATTAGGACTCCTAGTGTAGCTAGTATAAGACTCTTCTCCTATATAAGGATCATTTATGTAGCAATTTTTAATCATCAATACAGTCTTTGATTTCTGTATACTTTATGTGAGATGTCTACACACTCTATGATTCGTCCTTTTCTTGTGTAGGTCAACTTATTGGGAGTTGACATTTTCCAATTTCTTAAGATCATTTCTACGACATGTTTTATAGTTCGTAGACCTCCTTACGGGCCATAGAAATTGATCTATATATACTAGCATCAGGTCTGTTTCTTGCACACTTTTCAACCCAAATTTAACATCTAATTTTTGAGGTGTTACAGTATCCCTCAAATCGTAAATCATCTTAATTCATCATTACTTGGATTATGATTTATTATAGGATCATATTATAGTGCATAGGAAGGAGAAGGTAATGTAGATGGATGAGGCACAATAAAAGGAGGATCGTCAAAATGAGCGTTAGGGTTGGAAGGAAATGTATAAGAAGGAGGTTGATTATTAGGATTACAAGCCTAAGCCTCATTCAAATATTCCTCACCTACCTCATTGTCCCTCACATTGGACAAAAAAGGTTTTCACCCGATGAGAAACATATACCTCAACTTCATCCCCATTTTTTATCATGTTGAAAATGTCAAATATAACATTATCACAATTCATAAGGACCAATAACTCATCCCACTAAATAAAAAAGTCACATTCTGGTGTATATCATAGCCTATTATGTAGTCCCTCAACTCAAAGTAAGATATTCTATCAACATCTACTTCTAGGAATTTTGTCACCTCTCACAATTCATAAGGACCAATAACACATCCCACTTAATGAAAAAGTCACATTCTGGTGTATATCCTAGCTCTTGTATGTAGTCCCTCAACTCAAAGTAAGACATTCTATCAACATCTACTTCTAGGAATTTTGTCACCTCCCCCTGATGTATTCAGGTGGGGGACCAAATACAATTTGTCCCCCATGATACCAGCTTAAAGTGTCACGACCCAGGGGTACACCGTAGACGTAACATGACATACAAGACCCCAAAAGGCCTCACATAAGTCACTTAGCTTTCATAGTCAAGATAAAAAAGAATCGGTAAAAATTTAAAACATTTTCAACAACATCAAAGTTTCATAAAATGAAGCAGAAATCTTATGCAACTGTCTCAAAACCATCTAATACAAATATTATTAGGACACCGCCCATACAACAATGTTCAAAACATAGAATTAAAAGATCACAAGGAAATGGTGGCTAAATCCTTGAATGTTATGAGGAATTACCAATCTTCAATCTTGACTCTACTATGATCCTTGCAACACGGATGAGAGTCGGGAATGCTAGACCCCACATTTTTATAAGAAATGCAGGCAACAGTATGTGTTGGTACAAGAAGGTACTAAATATGATAGCTTGCATAAACATCAACATAAACTTAAGAGTTAGACAACAGAAGTCATAAGCATAATCATTGCACATAATAGATCATTTCAACATAAAAGGAATACTTCTGGAAGTAACCTCAAAACATACTTAGCTAAGACATGGGTAATCCTCCATTAGTCTTACTCATTATAGAAGGCAACCTTAAGAAATCATCCAAGCTCATCACCTATCATAACATATTTAGCTTATATTTTATAGACATGGGGAATCACCTCTTGCCTTCCTATAAAGGCTCATCGGTATTCACCTCTTGCCTTACATAAATAGATCATTGGTATTCTCATCCATGTCCAACTTATGGGGTCATGGGTACTTGCCTCCATGCCCAACATCATATAACACAGACACTCGCCTCAATCTCATTACATAAGGATCATGAATAATTGCCTCCATGTCCAATTATCATTATAAGAACGTGGGGAGTCACCTCTTGTTCAACATCAAGGAATAAGGGTAGTCGCCTTTTATTCAATTCTAAGGAATATAGGGAATCGCCTCATATCCTTCTCATTTAGAGGTCATGGGTGATCGCCTCTAGCATCATCCATTTATTAGTCTTTTAGCTTAGATTCATTTTAGGTGAGAAATCCTTTTAACCTTGAATCATTATATGTGAGAAAGCCTTCCACATTCATACATAAGCAATTCATGTGGGAACTATCCCTTCCACAACAATTACATCAATAATCATCAATTCATAACATAAGATTTATACTCAAATCACTACATCTCATAATCATCAAATATGCTTCATTCTCAAAGCAATTAATATGGATCTCATCAATCCTATAAGAATACATCTCAACCCATAAATTATCCTTTAATGGCATAAAACCCATTTACATCAATTTCATCTTTCTAGACATGGGTTAGGCATGGGTACATGTAAATTCATCCTAAAAACATGTATTCCTATCAATTCATGCATAAACAACCATAACGCAAATATTTGGATCAATATTCATCAATACCCACAACATTAGAAGAAAACCCTAATTCAAATTGGGGAATTTCTACTTTTCAATTAGAGAATCTTAGGGGCTTTATGGATGCAAGAATTCCATGTATAAAAGGCCATAAAACCTTGCTAACAAAGCCCATAAATGCTTGAGTATTGGAGGCTTGACCTTGACCTAGCTATAACTCTTTCTTCTTCTTCAAGTTCTAGAGAGAAAAACATTTGGAGACGAAACACAATTTCTTTTGGTTAGTTTGAGAGAATGACTTTGAATGGGTAAGTTTTGGGGTTAAAATCGCTTATATAGGGGTCCTAGACTTGGGTAAAACATGATAGTATTAAATCACTTAAAACCAGAAAAGACCCAAAAACCCTTGTACTAAAACTATCGAGTCACCTAGACGATGGGCACCACGGCCCGTCAAGGACTTCACTGCCTGTAGTGGTGCCTTTAGTCCTTGACCAGTGGCTTGTCTTGCCACAACTTAACCAGGACCCCTCCCATTGCCCGTAGTGGCCTTCATGAGTTGTCAAGTGACTCATGTGGAGGGTCTCATTTTTGGACAGTTTCGACTAGCTACTACCTAGATCACCACGCTCATCACCACGACTTGTGGTCCCCACCACGAGTTGTCTTGGTGGTCGTGGGAGGTGAGCACAACTATTTTAGCTATTGTGCGCTACTATGGGCAGCACTATGGCCCGTATGGGTCCTCGTAAAGGTTGCCTAAGTTCACTTCTGTGGCTCATGATATCTCACTTAGCCAGTAACTTATACTACTAGATTGCAAGGTGTTACATTATCTCCTTCTTAGGAACATTCGTCCCTGAATGGAATTCTAGACACATTTAGAAAGAAAAGACTCGCTAGTAGCCCATCATGCATGCAATCTCATCTAAATGCACAAATCAAAGAGGAAACATTGACTCCAAGCTAAACATACTCAAATATAATAAAGAAGGTAGGAACTAGACCTAGCAACCCAATATGCATTAAATTTCAAAATTTCTTATATTCAAGGAGAAACTACCATCTCCAAGCTAAAAGTATGCTCAACATAACCTCATGGAGCCTATATGCAATTCATACTCATAAGCATAGCTAAAGCATGTTCGACAATTCATCTCATGAAGTTTATAGGAAACTCATACTCAATGCATAACAACATGAGGAAAATCAATCATGTAAACTCATTTCTTTCAAAACACAAGTTTTTCAAGAACACGCATAAAATAAGGAAATCATGGGAATATCTAAAACACGACACCAAAAAAAAGAGTAAACTATAAGGAACGTATTACCTCAAGCAAGAGTAGGAGTAAGAGGAAAAATATGGAGATATCGGGACATCATATCGCCCTCGGCCTTCCAAGTAACACCCTCAACTAAATGATTCCTCCATAATACTTTCATGGAAGCAACTTCCTTGTTTTTCAATCTCTTAACTTGCCGGTCTAAAATCTTAACCGAAACTTCCTCACAAGAAAGATTCTCATCAACTGCCAAACCTTCTAAAAGGACTATAGATGTTGGCTCTCCAACACACTTCTTAACATAGAGATAGGGAAAATCGAATGCACCGATGCCAAATCATTAGGCAATTCAATCTCATAAGCAACCTTACCAACACATCTCAAAATCTGATATGGACTGACATAACGGGGACTAAGCTTCCCTTTCTTACCAAACCTCATTATACCCTTCATGGGTAAGATTTTCAAGTTAACCCAATCATGAACATCAAACTCAAGATCTCTTCTTCTAGCATCGACATAGGACTTTTGTCAACTTTGGGTTGTTCTCAACCTCTCTCTGATAAGTCAGACATTCTCCTTAGCTTCATGAACTAACTCGGGCCCTATCAAGGCAACTTCACCCACCTTAAACCAACCAATAAGAGATCTACACCTCCTACCATAAAGAGCCTCAAATGAAGCCATACAAATACTAGAGTGATAGCTATTATTATAAGCAAACTCAATCAATGGCAAGTGATCATCCCAATTTCCCTTGAATTCGATGACACACACTCTCAACATATCTTCCAAAGTTTGGATAGTTTGCTCTGCTCTCCCATCAATTTGTGGATGAAAACTCATGCTAAGCTTAACTTTAGTGCCAAGACCCTTTTGCAAAGATTTCCAAAACTGAGAAGTAAAGTGAGTACCTCGATAGGAGATAATGGACAAGGGTAGTCCATACAACCTTACCATTTCCCTCAAATACAACTTAGCATAGTCTTTCGCCGAATAAGAAACTTTGACGGGAATGAAATGGGCCGAATTCTTCATTCGGTCTACTATTACCCAAATCGAATCATCTTGTCGCCAGGTACAAGACAACCAAACTATGAAGTCTATGTTCAAATCTTCCCGCTTCCAAGTAGGAATGATAATGTCTTGGGATAAACCTCCATGTTTCTGATGCTCAACTTTCACTTTTTGCCAATTAGGACACTTAGACACAAATCCTGCAATATCTTTCTTCATCCTATTCCACCAATAGATCTCCCGCAAGTCAAAGTACATCTTACTGGCTCTCAGGTGAATGGAATATCGAGAATTATAAGCTTTTAACAAGATATTTTCCCTCAAGTTATCAACATCGGGGACACACAAACGACCTTGATATCTAAGTACACCATCTCCCCCTCCGGAGAAAGCCTCTATGGACTTCTTAAGCACTGCTTCTTTTAATTCTACTAAAGTAGGATCAAGACATTGTTTGTATTTCACATCTGTCACAAAAGACGACTCTGAACCATTTCAAACCATAACACCCCCATGGTGGAGTCCATTAACCGAACACCCACTACTTCTTTTAATTCTACTAAAGTAGGATCAAGACATTGTTTGTATTTCACATCCGTCACAAAAGACAACTCTGAACCATTTCAAACCATAACACCCCCCATGGTGGAGTCCATTAACCAAACACCCAATCGGGCCAATCTATGTACATCTCGTACCAAATTCTTTCTTTTCTTCTTCAACATGGAAAACACTACCCATTGATAGTCGGCTAAGAGCATCTACCACTATATTCGCCTTACCAAGGTGATAGAGAACACTCATATCATAATTCTTCAGTAACTCAAGCCAACTTCTTGGGTGAAGAATCAGATCCTTCTGATTAAACACATATTGCAAACTCTTGTGGTCTGTAAACACATCTACATGCACATCATACAAATAATGCCTCCAAATCTTTAAGGCAAAAATCACCGTTGCTAATTCAAGATCATGGGTAGGATAATTCTTCTTATGAACCTTAAGCTACATTAAAGCATAGTCAATGACTTTACCTTTTTGCATAAGAATACATCCTAACCCAATTATTAGGGCATCATAATAAACAAAAAAAACATATGTTCCTTTCAGTAAAGTCAACACCGGAGCGGAAATAAGTCTACCTTCCAGTTCTCGAAAACTCTTCTCACATGATTCAAACTATATGAAACATGTCCTTCTTTTGAGTCAAAGTTGTCAGTGGAGAGGCAATCGAAGAAAACCCCCCAACAAACCTTCTGTAATAATAAGCAAACCCCGAGAAACTTCTAATGTCTGAAAGGGATAAAGGTGTACGCCAAAACTTGACCATATTCATCTTCTTAAGATCTACCTCAATACCCTTACTTGAAACAATATGGCTAAGAAAAGCCACAGACCTTAACCAAAACTCACATTTGCTAAACTTTGCAAAGAGTTGTTGGTCCTTGAGGACTTGCAACACAATCCTCAAATGATTGGTGTGATCATCCTCACTTCTTAAATAAATCAATATATCATCAATGAACACAATTATGAGCATATCAAGTATATTGTCTAAGCACTATATTCATCAAATCCATAAATGCCACCGGAGCATTAGTCAAACCAAACGACATCACCAAAAACTCATAATGACCATACTGGGTTCTAAAAGTTGTCTTCGGAATATCGTCATCTTTCAACCTCAATTGGTGATATCCCAACCTAAGGTCAATCTTAGAAAATTAACTCACTCCTTGGAGTTGGTCAAACAATTCATCTACTCTTGGAAAAGGATACTTATTCTTAATGGTCATCTTGTTCAATTGTCGATCGTCAATACACATACGGAGTGAACCATCATTCTACTTAGCAAACAAAATTAGAGCACCCTATGGAGAGATACTCAGTTGGATGAAACCTTTATCCAACAAATCTTTCAACTATCCCTTTAATTCCTTAAGTTCTACCGGAGCCATTCTGTAAGGAGCAATAGAAATAGGATGCATATCTGGGAGAGGTCAATACAAACATCTATTTCACTTTCGAGAGGAATACGGACTAAATCATCTAGGAAAACTTTCGGATACTTATTAATAACGGAGACTAACTCAAGAGGAGGGGTTTCAGAATCCATATCCTTCACCCTAACTAGATGGTACATGCAACCGTTAGAAATCATCTTTCTAGCCTTTAGACACGAAATAAACCGACGTTTCAACATATAATTTCCCCCTTCCACTCTAGGACAGGCTCATTTATAAACAGATATCTGACTACACAGGTTCTACAATCAATAGAAGCATAACAAGAGTGCAATCAATCTATACCAAGGATAACATCAAAATCTAGTGTATTAAGCTCAACCAAATCAACAAGAGTAAATTTATGGGATAAGGAAATGAGACACTTTTTATAAACCCTCTTAGCCATAATAGAATCAACAATAGGAGTAGAGATAGAAAAAGCATCTAACAACACATCAGGGAGCACATCAAATCTCATAGCCAAAAATGGCATCACAAAAGTCAAGGTAGCATCAGGATAAAGTAGAGCATAAACATCAAGTTGACACACTTTCAACATACCGGTAACCAAATTGGGAGAACCCTCTTGTTCACTGATTTAACATTTCAAAGACACTTCATCCAATTCTAAGTGTCAACGATCTCTAGTCAGTATAAAACCCAACTAAATGGAAAGTGTGAACATGATCGAATCAGTCATAAGAATAGACATTATCAAATGAAAACATAATTCAAATCAAGGGGTGACACGAATGTCAAATAAGAGAGTTTTGGTTTTAATTATCAACTACAACAGTAACAAACAACACGAAATAACAATAATGAGATGGGTTCTTGGGATGTGATTCGATTATTGGCTAATGTAGACAAATGGTTAAATGCAACTGTTAGGAAATAATTGTATATTAGAGAATAAACAAGACTATAGAGGAGGTAAACTTTCTCTCAAATAATTTACCCTGAATCAAGTTGATTTCGCTCGAACATCAACAAGCATACAACATAAGAACAACCTACGCTTTAGTCTATTCACTCTCTTGAGCTGAATGTGTGGAAAAGGGTTTAGGATTCACTCTCTCGAGTTGAACCCATGACAACCCAATACCCACTGACCATCAATCACTAATATTAGTTTTAAAACCTCTCTCTCGAACAAGCCAAAAACACAAGGGTAGAACTGCATTTGCAACGACAATTCTTAAATTGAACCACAAGTAATGATTCAAATCACTTCTAAACAACATTTAAACTAATCATTATCAATACCCATAAACTAAATCAGCCCATAATCACATAATCACACCCCAAGAATAGAGGTTTTAGCCAGACATCATAAAAAGTTAAAAATTGTTACCAAATTGAGTTTCCATCAACTAGGTAAGATCAATTTCGTCTTTACAATATTCCAAGTCGAAGAATCTCAAAGACCAACTTCCAATTTCTCAAAAGTGAAAAACATCAATTCTCTAAAGCTTAGGAAAAACTAGAGAAAACTTGTCTCAATACTCAAAATAATTACAATTCCAAACTAAAAAGTAGAGGTAATGATAATATCATACTAAACTAAATGTTCAAAAATGTATTTATAGTAGCCAAAAAATGTGCTGCGAAGAGTCACTTGGTGAAGTAAGTCGGGCTCGCCAATCCACTCGGCGATCCGCCCTTTGGTCAACTCCATCGCCCTTCTGCCTTTCCCTTCAACATCCTCCAGGTCTGTAACTTTGGCTGATCCAACACTGTATTGCTTAACCACTTGATGATCCGTCGACTGCTCCTTTCTCTCGCCAACTTGGTTCTTTCCTTCAGGGCTTGGCACACCAAAACTTTAGGTGGTTAAGTAGTCGTTCGGTGACTCGCCAAGTAGACTTGGTAAACACCAGGCTTACTTTTCTTCATTCTTTTAGCTCGCTTTCTTCCTTTTTGCAAATTAGTGTCTTCGATTTGTTCCTCAATCCAAATACATGGAAATCAAGGTTTTTACATCAGTTATTGGCACAAAATAAGCATTTAAGGACACCAAATCTATACAAATAAAGCCCTAAATGAGTCCAAATCTTGGAGTCATCAACACCCCCAACTTAAACTTTTTCTTGTCCTTAAGTAAAACTAAAGTTCAAAAAGGATGTCTCAAGTAGTGCTACACAAAACTCAATCATGAATGCATACAACAAGACTCAACTTACTTATGTAAGGATCAAGTGTGCACTCAAAGGTTCAAGTTGTCACTCACCATTACCAAAGATTCTCAAGTTCACAATACCTGCTTCAAATACAAGTTCAAGCTCAACAAAAGTACTCAAATTCCCTCACACAAGTAATAATTCCATATTCACACAATTGTTCAAAACTTTATAGTTCCAGAATCACATACAACTCTCACACTCATAAAGATGAACACATGCATAACTCCACCCATAGGTTTGCCCTTATTTTCCAACCAACATTTGTTTTAGCTCACTCAAGATTAAAAAGGTCATTTCAAGGCTTGTAACGGGGCTGAGTGTAAAGGTATGACCGTTTAGGCTCAATGGCTGCTATCCTCATGAAATGTGGTGTGAACAACACTTCATTTCCTTTTCTTCATCATTCTCATTCATGATCAAAATTCACCTCATTATTCACTTTCCATGGAATATCGGACACCCCATTTGTTTTGCAATTTTCACAACTTTATTCCACAACTTTTTCATTTTTTTTCTTTTTTTTTTCTCCATTTTTTTTTTTTATGGAGGGTTCCTTCTTTCTCAAGACCATGGATCAAGTGGAACTTCTTTGCACTTCTTGATTTACCTTCTCTTTTCACCACACCCCCAACTTAGGCATTTGGCCTAAGTTGGATATTCAAACAAACCACACTTCATGAGGATTATGGGTGAATGGATAAAGAAAGGTCACAATTGCATCAAGCTTCTTCCAAGAAAGAGGGTATGGCTCAAAGGGTGTTCAAATAAAGTTAACACACTCACAAGGTTGGTCACAAAAGAGGTATAATGTCAAATTGTTTCACACTTTAAAATTGTTGCCTAAGATCATTTCAAGAACTTGCATCACTTAGACAACCGGACCAACGGGGCAAATTCTAGGTGTCATCACACATGGTTCATGGTAAGCTCATCACACAAGGCATTGATACTAATATCAAACAAGACTCCACACTTTCGCTAGTGTGCAATGTTCATCACAAGAGACTCAATTCCATAATCAGCTAGTCACAACGAGATACAAAATGTTCATATATTGCCTATGCAACTTCAATTGGCCTCACCGTAGCCGCACATCTATTTTTGTTCGATTTAGAGCGCTATTCAAGTCTCGGTATTGATCATGACCGACACTCAAATTTGCACAAGAACAACCATATTCAAACACATTCAAAAGGTGGCAAAAATTTTCAGAAGTGTCCAAAAACCATTTGCAATTACAACAAGGAGCCACAAGCTCAAACATCCACAAAACATTGCCAAAACACAATTTACAACACAAAACCAAATATATAAACAAAAATAACAATCATAAGAGGTAGGTATGGAAATACCTCTCCCCACCACAAATAAAAAGCAATTTGTCCTCAAATGCAATAAAGTACTATAAATCAATAAAAGTGACAGAGAGGGAAGTAAAGAAGACCTTGTCTACACAATCGCTCCATCTATCGGGGCATTAGTGCCCGGTGTCACATCAGTAGCACTCGATCCACTAGGGTCTACCATGGATGTCTCTGTCAGCGATGTCTGAATAACTGACTGTACAACCATCTCCCCAAGGTCAGGCAGGTCTATATAGATGGTCTCCTCCAACACCTCTATCTGCTTCTCGTCGATCTCTACCTCCGACTCATCAGCTGCTATGTCATCCATCTGTATGTCTCTGGTGGTGGCCAAAGGAATCTCAAAAGTCATCAGGGCATCCACTTCATCAGTTGCCTCCAGAAGTGAATAAAGTCGGTGGACTTTAAGAAGTCCACATCCTTTCTCAAATCAGCTACCTCGACTTTTAAAATCGTCACCTTTAAAGTCTCCCCATGTCTACTCTCACAAGTCTCAACTCTCAATGTGAGAGTGTCAATTAATGCTCATAAGGGACTCAGTGCAACTAGGATAACACTCTCAATTATCTATGGTACCGCAGTCTCCAACCGAGTAGCCCTTACATATACAAAATAGGCTAAATACCCCATCTTCAGGATCATAGCCTTAGTAATCCTGGTAGGCTGGGAAGTGGTTGAAGTACTAGGAGCCTGGGAGGAAGAAGTGGGAGTAGGTGTACCTGAAGGCTCGGAGGTTGGAGTAAGAAATGGTGGCTCTACAGGAATCATCTCAATATCAATCTCTGGGGATGTGTCCATCGGAGCTGCTCTCCTCCTGTTTGCCTCTTCCTGTGTGTACTCAGCCTCTATACATTGTATATCTGTGGAGGATGTGGGAGTGACCTCAATATCTCTCATCTTATCACGAGGAACTCCAGCACGCCGACACAACTTTGTAATCAACAACGCAAATAGAAGGGACGTCTGGTGTCATTTAGCTCGCATGGCCATCTCCTACTACATGATAAGTCCATGTTGATCGTCTTCCTGGCTATTATGGATCCAAGAGAGGCCGCCTTTGGATGGCAAAGGATGGACTCGTTCAGTAAGGACATAATAGAGCTGCTCATGAACCCGAACCAATACCGAGTGGCAATATTTAGGTACTTCTTCTCGATGGGAGCTCATGCCTTGATCCACCTCAGGGTACCTTTCAGAAATCAAGGGTGCAAGCCAGCCTTTTAAATCATCCAGGGACTGAGTAGTAGGCAAGGCCTCATGCAAGTGTAGAACCTAGAGCCCTGTCGAATATAATATTAATGTGATAGCTACTGCACCCTACTTCATTCCCCCGAACCATGACAGACTTTACCGGTCTGAAAGCACTAGCCTTCTTCTTTCCCTTGGGCACCAACTCACTATATGCTGTGTAGAACTCCCGGACCCATGTAGGAACATAGGGGCCTCGAGGCCTGGTGAACTGCTTGAACAGGTGAAACTGGAATGTGTACATCATGATGGAGTATCTACCTACTAAGCCCTCCATGGAATGCAGTTTCTCCTCAAGAATAGTCCGCAACCCATCAGCTTTTAATCTATTGAGTAGCCTAGGTAGAGGGACCTGTACTGGGGGAACTGGGGCCACAGTCGGTGCCAAAGCTAGCATTGTATCTATCATAGAAGGGGTGGCCTCTAGAGCTCTCGATGCATTTATGCGAGACCTAGCACAGATCTCTGCTCACCTGGACTGTAATGGGTGAACATCATCCAACTCAGAGAATGTAGCTTGGGAGTCAAAGAACTTTTCTTCGCTGCCACATTTGAACTCCAGAGCCTCAGACATTGGCTTTTTTCCCTTTCCCTTTCCTCCCTTAGGAGGTGTTGTCTTTCCCTTTTGGGGGGGATTTCTGCCCCTTCATTGATCACTATACCCACGCTACTTTAGGCAGTCAAGTAGCCATTCGGCGACTCACCAAGTGGACTTGGCGAGGCTTACTTTTCTTCATTCTTTTAGCTCACTTTGTTCCTTTCTGCAAATTAGTGTCCTTGCTTTGTTCCTCAATGAAATACCTTGAAATCAAAGGTTTTACATAGGTTATTGGCAAAAAATAAGCATTTGAGGACACTAAATCTATACAAATAAAGCCCTAAATGAGTCCAAATCTTAGACTCATCATTCACCACTAGTCTGAAGTGCATAGAACCTATTTTTCTTGGGAGCACTAGTACCCGAACCACTTGGACCAGAGGAAGGATAGGGTGTAGCCCTACGACGACTATATCCCTTATTCTTAGCAATTGAAGGACAATCTCTTAGTTTGTGATCCATCTTACCACAACCAAAACAAGAATTCGAACCCACTAGACATTTACCTTCTTGCTTTCTTCAACACTTAGCACAATTAGGCAAAGAAGACCCATTACCACCTCCTTGAGGTTTTAGGTTAGACACCCTATCTTTGTTGAGCCTAGGAGCATTAAAGGAACCTTTCCTGGAAAACCTTTGACGAAATCTACAACGACCATGTCCATAAGACCTTGCATGAGAGAAATTACCATCACTGGTTCTAGACCTCTTTGTCTCCCTAGACCTCTCCTTAAGTCTCTCCTCTTTAATTTGTTGGGCGTGAACCATAAGATGAGAAATATCCATGTCATGAACAAGCATAACCTTAGGACACTCTTTTACTACCAATTTGGACAAACCCGAAATGAACTTGCTCATCCTTGACCTAGAGTCGTCAACTATAGAAGGAGCATATTTCAACAATTGAGTGAACCTCAAAGTATATTCTTTCACACTCATATTCCCCTGTCGGAGATTAATAAACTCAAGCATTTTTTCCTCCCTCATCTCAAGAGGAAAGAACCTATCAAGAAAAGAGGACTTGAACCATTCCCATTCTAAGGGACCCGCATCTACCGATCTTGCTTCCTTCCATTGGTTGAGCCAAATTTAAGCAATGCCCTTAACTTGATAAGCAACCAATTCTACCTTTTCCACCAGAGTCACTCCCATAATAGTCAAGACCTTGTAAACCTCATCAATGAACTCTTAAGGATCTTCCTCAACCTTAGAACCATAGAATTTTGGAGGATTCATTAGATGCCGTCGTACCTACATTTGGGTTCACGAGGTTCACAACCTCTTTATTGGCTTGGGTCGTCACGTCTTGAGCCAACACTTGAAAAACAGTCCTAAACTCGGCATTAGTCACTTGCTTATCCAAAGGGTCAACCGGAGCTTGAGGAGCTTGAGGAAGAACTCTTTGACCAATATTTTCTCCCTAGGTCCTTATAGCATAATGTAATGATTCCGTAAAATGAATAAGTGAAACTAGAGCCTAACTAGTCTATTTATGAGTTTGGCGAGAGGTTTGACATGGTAATATATTGTCCCGAGCTATGGTTAAGGGGTTCAGGCATTAAATGCCAAGGTACGACTCTTCAAGGACCACCCTAGGGGTCCTTGAGGAGGATCCTAAAGCCTAACCCCCTTGAAACCAAAATGTTGCCAAAAACTTGGTGACCTATAGAAGGGGACCATGCCCCGTAGGTCCATCCATGCCCCGTTAATGGCCTCCGTAGGTTAACACCCTCCAAAATAAGACACAGCTCCAAACCACGCTTGACCAGGACAGGGCATGACCCAGACCACGGTCCGTGGTTTGGTGGTCGTGGTCCTCACCTAGAATCTGTCAAATGGTTCGGCCTTGGTGGGGGTGAATTGGTAAATTCACCCTAAGTCTATTTTATGGGGGATAGTTTTAATTAGTTATTTATGGTATTTTAAGAGTTTTTAAAGTATTGAAACATATTTCCTATTAATTATTTCAAAAACCTCAAATCAAAACCTCTCTTCTTATCCAAAAGTTCTCTCTCTATAAACCTCCATTGGAGGTGAAGAACTCAAGCTTCCAAGGTCAAGACTTCAAGTTTTTCAAGGGATTTTCATGGATTTCTTCCATTAAAGGTATGATGGTCTTCATCTTTGACTTAGTTTCTTTCAAGGAGCCAATTTCAAAAGTTATTTCAAGTTTTCAAAGATTACCCAAAAACCCTAGTTTTCAATCTACGCATGGGTTGGATTCAAAACGATATCTAAAGGCTTTATTGCATTGAATTATGAATGAATTGTGGATTTAAAGATGAATTAAGATGATTTCATCCTAGAACCTATGTTTTCCCCCAATTTCCTAAGTTGTGATTTTTCATTGGGATTTGATTGATTATGAAGTATATGAATTGGTTATGGGTATATGAATATAGAATGTTGAAATTATGTTATTACTCTTGCCTAATTGTACTAATCTAAGGTGTTTGGATGAATGTGATCTATGGCCTTCAAAGGCAAGATGTGAAGGTTAAGGTATGATTATGATGTGAAGGATATGTATATAAATTCAATGAATGTATTATGATCATGTTTAGTATGTAATTGTGTTGTGACTGATAGTATAGCCTCAATGTAGAACTTATGAATGATGATGCTATATGTGAAAGGTTATTCTCACATACACACACTCATGAATGACTAATGAAGGAAGTTCTATGATAATGTTAATGATGATGAATCTATTGAAAGGCTATTCTCAATTGTACTCCAATGAATGATAATGACTTGTTTTGAAAGGACTTTCTCACAATAAGGGGATTCTTAGGTGAAAAGCTATTCTCATCTTTGAATCTATAAGCTTTCCAATGAATGAATATTGGGATATGATGGATACTCATCCATGAGTTGAGGTGGAGTATCTATTAACAATCCCTATATTCCATTTTAGTGAATGTTAGGTTTGAGATGGATACTTATCCATGAGTTGAGGCGGGGTATCTAGTAACAATCTTTTATCCCATGATGAACTAATGTAATGAATGTTCAGTACTCTGTGGGGAATTATGCCAATCAGTAAGTGGATATGAATTGGGGTGGATGCTCATCCGTGAGTTAAGGCAGGGTATCTAGTAGGAACCTCTTGAGATGGATGCTCATATGTGAGTTGAGGCGGGGTTTCTAGTAGCAATTTTCCTATCCCATAACTATGTGCCCATATAGGTCAAGCTAGTGGATCCACTTAAGCTAAACACAATGGTCCTACCTTAGGCAAGTAAGAATCCCTTATCCGGTGAGGGTGACACCGGGATTCCATGAATTGTTCACATAGTCTCTGTCAGTTAAGGCTTACCCCAACAAAGAATGTTAATGAATTATGGCTTCTTAAGAATGTACTACTTAGTGTGGGTGGTGGTATGGGATGCCATCTATGCATTGCACAAGTAGGCTTTAAGAGGGGTCAATGAAATGAATGGGCACTTATGATAATGTTTATGAGAATGTTGATCTAATGTCTAATGAAGGTGCTTTTAATGTAAAGAAGCTAATGATGAATGTTGACTTATATGCTTAACTAAGATGATGCATGTTATACTTGGATTGTATTATGAGTTACTTTCTTGTTATGGCTTAATGAATACGAATGTGCCTTGTCTATGGTGTCTTCAAAGGAGTACTTAGTGTGAGCAGTAGTATGCGATGCTACTCATACATTGCACAAGTATGACTTAGAGTTTCCCTAGATGATGGTCCTTATGTGATGATATGACTTTCGAAATGTTTATGATTCTTATGTATGAGTATTGTTTAAAGATGGAAAGGTTGAATGGTAAGTTCACTTTTGGTGACCTTAAGGTGGTACTTTATTGTGAATGGTGGTATGGGATTCTATCCGTACATTGCACAAGGTATTGCTTGAGGGTTACTTGAGGTGAAGGCTTTAATGTGAAGGTAATGGTTTATATGTTGATTATGCTCTAATGTGAAGAAATGATCTATATGTTGATTATATTCTAATTTGATGAAAGGACTTGTATCTTGGTTATGGTTGTATATTATGCCTCTTATACTTATGTTCATGATGGTTTTCTCAAATTGGCATAAAGCATGATTTTAAAAGAAATGTCTGTTTTAAGCAGGGTTTTTGCATGACTTCCATACTTAGTACTTAATTGTGCTAACCCATATTTCTCTTTTTTACCAAAGTGTAGGGTTTGGGAGATATTGATGTTCCATACTTGAAGGATAGGTTTCTAAGGAGCTTGGAGATGAAGACTTGCTGATTCCTCGTAGTTTCGAGGACAAAACCCACTATGTTCCCTTTATGTCTTTTACTTTATGTTTAGAAGCTTTTGTTTGGGCTAAGTCCCAAGGTTGTATTCAAAGTATTAGATGGTTTGAGACATAGTTTATAAAGTCTTCCGCTTGTTTTAATGAAATATATTTTTGATTGTAAAGAAAAGTTTTAATTCCGTCTTATTTTCCTATGTTCTTCTGTTCAAAAATGCTATGAGGCATGTATGAGACCCCTTCGGGGTCAAGTACGCTATGTCACGTCTAGGGGGTAGCCTTGGTGTTGAGACCCGATTTCAAAAATTAAGGTTTCGAAACCATTTTCCCAACTTTGGCAATTTTATTAAGTTTTGGAAAAATTTATAATTTTCGAAATCACCACTTAATTTTTAAGAAAAATTAAGAAAACTATTTTAAAATGAATATTTGAAAGAGAACGTATTAAATAAAACCAGGGTCGGGTAAGGGTTCAAATAATTCTCTAAGAAAGGGTTTAGGCATCTTCGAGAATCCGCTAACACGCGGTTGACTGACGAATTTAAAATTTGGCTAACTTTGTAAAAAATAAATGATTACTTATAAAAATCTCATTTGAAACTTAGATAAGATCTCTTGATACTTAAAAAATCTCAAGATTAATCTTAGCTTGAAACTTTTATCCATGGTCATGTTTTGAATTATACAGTTAGTTCTAACTCGTAAACATGGATTAAAGGACCTTGTTAACAACTATGAAAGGATATTAAAGATCCTTAAGTCATTCATACAAAGTCCTAATTTAAATTAAAGACAACTAATTTTTTAAAGGAATTTAAAAATTTTATCCTATTCAAAAGTTTGAACTAAATAGTTAGTTCAAACTCACAAGCAAGGATTTCAAGCTTTTCGACAACTATGAAAGAACATGAAGGGGTTCTTAAGTCATTCTATAAGCTTACATCTCCCAACTTAAAATAGGTTTTGGAAATTTGAGACTTTAAAGTAAACAAACGACAAAATAGGAAATAATAATTCCTCCGAAGACTCATCTAAGTTAAGAATAAATAAATGTTAGAAATTAAGAACAATTATCACAAAATCACAATATAATGAAGACAAAGCGCAAATAGAATTTGGACAATTTTAAGTCCATTCGCTGCTTCTTGCTGCTGCTGCACTCAAAAGTGAACTTTTTAAAGTCCTAAATCCCAAAATTTTAGCCCTTTGGGGGCTGCTGCTGCTACTGCTGCAAAATGGACCTATTAAAGTCCAAAATTTTCCAATTTTTAGTCCCTCTGGGACTGCTGCCATTACTGCTGCAATTTGGACTTGTTAAAGTCCAAAATTTTCCAATTTTTAGTCCATTTGGACTGCTGCTATGCCACTTCTTCGCTTCTTCCACTGGTTTGGATTTTAACCCAAGAGGTTGACTCAAAGAGAAGTGAATGCAAGAGATGGGAAGTCCAAGTGAACTCAATGGAAGAGTGCTCATGCAAAAGAAAGAAAATAGAAGGATAAATATCGAGTAAGACTAAGACCCAAACTATAACAATATGGCACATGAACCAAATTCCAGAGCATATTCCATTTAACCAATACAACTTTTCTTCTAAACAAATAGTGTCCAAGGTGGACCAAAGGGAGAAAACAATACCAGACAAATAAAATCCAAACAATTCCAAAGGGATAAATTGACGGTGTCACATTTTAACTTAAGTCATTTAAAGAAAAGGTGTAAGGTGTTGAACAAGGAATTTGTACATATACAAAAGCAAGATTTTAAACTCATCGCGATTTAAACAGAACAAAGCCACAGTCCAAATGGTTTGCGAAAGCTAAATAATTTCAAGTATGACAATCTAAACAAACTACCACAAGCTCTTCAAAACTAACAAATTTCTAGCCCAAGAACACTCAAACAGAGAAAATTCCATAAATAAGCATACTCAGATTGCAAACACATAACTGAATAACCGTAATCTTAGATAAGAGCATACAAAAAATAATTGTCTCAACTTACTGGACAAGAGCTTTAGATGGTAAAATCTTATACTTAGTTGAACAAAATCAATTTTTATGTCTCAAAGTTGATACTTTTGGATCAACGAACCTCAACCATGAACAACATAGGAGTGCTAGGGAAAAGCACAAAAGTATTTAAGAGTAAACACTGGAAATATACATAAATAAAAAAAAATAATGAAACGAACATCTGATTACATTATACAAACCAACTTAAGATTATTCTAACAATGTTATTATATAAACAGATGAGAAACTATGTATAAGCTCACAAGAAGCAAAATCACAAGTGAAAATAAGGTAATGTCAATAAAAGACCAGCCATATAGATTTTATATATTCCCATAGAGATGATATAAGAAAAAAAACACTAATGAGCTTAAAGAGAAGCCACCACAATATTAACAGAATAATTGACTACCAACAAAGAAGTAATATTTTTAACAGTTTGAAAAGAACTAATACCAACTATAAAAATAAAAGTGTCTAACAACTATTTAAGAATCAATTCTAGCATAGCTCCATCTTTATAGGTAATAAAATGCTCAGGATACGAATCATATTTAAAATAAGTGGCAACCAACTAAACGGATGAACTGTTATATCTCAAACTTGAAACGACATTATCCATTATTTAGCAGAAAATAGATCAAAGTATAGGCTTTCTCCCAAGTGGGGGTTAATGTGATTAGATGATAAGGTCATTGAGTGTCCTTGATTCAAGAGCTAGGCTTGCTTGATAATCTCACGTTAAGAGGTGCAGTGAGTTTGATGAGTTTAGACCCGGTGTGGTAGACTCATATGAGACCTTGAGTGGTGTTGGTAAGGTTATTTATGAACAAGAGTTGCTTAATGAGGACCTTCCTAGTTTAGAAGCACCAGTCTGTTTATGGTTTCTTGTAAGTTGTAGATGTCTTGATTAAGGTTCCTATGTTATGTTCATGATAAGCCTTAGTTGGGTTTACTCCTAAGTGGGGGATAGTATGTTGAATAGTAAGGTCGTTGAGAGTTCTGATATCCGTACCCCTTTATTTATGTTCCTATTCATGCCTAAGACAAAGAGTTCCTCTTTGGCTTGTTTCATGTTTTGGAGTCATGTGTGATTATGTGCTGTCATGGTTTCCGTATGTTACACATGTTCTTAATGAGTTTATGTTTGAATGAGAAAATGACTTTTCATGAATAGTGTTCCTCCTGTTAATATGCATTTAGTATGAGTTGTCTATATGCTTTATGAGGTGAATTGTTAAACATGTCTAAATGTGCTTTTATTGAGAAATTACATAATGTGTCTAATGATGTTGTGATGAGCATGATATGATTTGGAGAAGGTAATTCCTCCAATGTAATGAGAAATGTTGAAGTTATGTTGCATAATGAGTTTGTAGATGTAGTTCCTACCTTCTTGTATTGCATTGAGCTTATTGATGTGGAGTTTATGTTTCATCCTAGTTTTGTGCATGTGTTTATGATGTTGCATGCATGATGGGTTTCTAATCTTGAGTTGTTAATCCCTTAATGTGTTTAAAGTTTCATTCGAGGATGAATGTTCCTAAGTGGGGGATAATGTAACGACCTGTAAAATGAATAAGTGAAACTAGAGCCTAGTGTATCTATGAGTTTGGTGTGAGGTTTGAGGTAGTAATATATTGTCCCGAGCTATGTTTGAGGGGTTTAGGGGTTAAACGTCAAGGTACGACTCCCCAAGGACCACCCTAAGGGTCCTTGAGGAGGACCCTAAAGCCTAACCCCCAAGACCCCTTGAAACCAAAATGTTGCCAAAAACATGGTGACCTACGGAAGGGGACAATACCCTGTAGGTCCATCCACGCCCCGTGGATGGCCTCTGTAGGTCAAGAGCCTCCAAACCAAGCCACAGCCCCAAACCACGCTTGACCAGGATGGGGCGTGACCCAGACCACGGTCCGTGGTCTGGTGGTTGTGGTCCTCACCTGCAATCAGTCAAATGGTTCAACCTTGGTGGGGGTGAATTGGTAAATTCACCCTAAGTCTACTTTAGTTGGGGGGACGGTTTTAATTAGTTATTTATGGTATTTTCAGAGTTTTTAAAGAATTAAAACATTTTTCAGAAACCCCAAATCAAAACCTCTCCTCCACTCCAAATGGTATCTCTCGAGAAACCTCCATTGGAGGTGAAGAATTCAAGCTTTCCAAGGTCAAGACTTCAAGTTTTTCAAGGGATTGTCATAGATTTCTTCCATTGAAGGTATGGTGGTCTTCATCCTTGACTTAGTTTCTTTCAAGGAGCCAATTTCTAAGGTGATTTCAAGTCTTCAAAGTTTACCCAAAAACCCTACTTTTCAATCTATGCATGGGTTCTATTCAAAACGATTTCTAAAGGCTTTATTGCATTGAATTATGAATGAATTGTGGATTTAAAGATGAATTAAATTGATTTCTTCTTAGAACCCATGGTTTCCCCTTATTTCCTATGTTGTGATTTGTGGTTGGGATTTGATTGATTATGAAGTATGTGAGTTGGTTATAGGTATATGAAAGATGATTTAAGACATAGTTTAGAAAGTCTTCCTCTTGTTTTAATAAAAGGTGTTTTTGATTGTAAAGGAAAGTTTTAATTCCGTCTTATTTTCTTATGTTCAAGAATGCTATGAGGCTTATATGAGACCCCTTCGGGTTGAGTACGCCATGTCACATCTAGGGAGTAGTAAGCCCTTCGAGTGTTCATATCATGTAGACCATTAGATAAGGATTAGGAAAGAGATCTTATAGATTTAATCTCTATCACAGGAATTAGAGTACTGAAGAAGTGAAGTTTCCTAAGCATCTTGTAGCCTCTCATTCATAAATGTGGCGCGCTTCACACTTATGAATAAGACTCTACTAGACGTGGTTTTGAGACACCCTAGAACCCTTCTAAACGTTGTGCTCTGATTACCAAGTATTTCACGACCCAGGGGTACAACCTAGATGTAACATGGCATAAAAGACCCTGAGAGGCCTCATATAAGCCACTAAGCTTTCAAAGTCAAGATAATAGAAAATCGGTAGAAATTTAAAACATTTTCAACAACATCAAAGTTTCATAAAATGAAGAGGAAGTCTTATACAGTTGTCTCAAAACCATCTAACACAAAGATTCTTGGGACACTACCCATACAACAATGTTCAAATTGTAAAATCAAAAGATCATAAGGAAATGGTGGCCAAATCCTCAAATGCTATGAGGACTCACCAATCTTCAATCTTGCCTCTACTATGATCCTAGCGACGAGGATGAGAGTCAGGTACGCCGGACCCTACATTTTTATAAGAAATGTAGGCAAGAGTATGTGTTAGTACAAAAATGTACTAAATATGATAGCTTGCATAAACATCAACATAAACATAGGAGTTAGACAACATAAGTCATAAGCAGAATCAATGCATATAATAGATCATTTCAACATAAAAGGAATACTTCTTGAAGTAACCTCAAAGCATACATAGCCAAGACATGGGTAGTCCACCACTAGTCTTACTCATCATAGAAGGAAGCCTTAAGCAATCATCCAAGCTCATCACCTATATAACATAGTTAGCTTATCTTATATAGACATGGGCGTAACGACCCAGGGTTACCCCCTAGAAGTAACACAACATTATTGACCTCTCAGGGGTCGCATACAAGACCTTAACATATCTTGAACATAAGATAATAGAAAATATGGGAAAGTTTAAAACTTTTACAATCAAAGTCATTTATCATAAAAACAAGCGGAAGACTTTCTATACTTTGTCTCAAACCATCTAATACAACTTTTTAGAATAAACTCTTGGGACACAGCCCATACTATAGTCTTAACATGAAAATAAAAGACATAATAGTAAGGTGGGTTTTGTCCTCGAAGCTATGAGGACTCACCAAAATCTTCAACTCTTCTAGATCCTTAGAAACTTAGCCTTCAAAGCAACACAATCTCCTCAACACTACATTTGATTAGAATGTAGGCAATATGTGTTATTATAAAATGTACCAAGTATGGAAGCTAGTACAACATCATAAGAGCATCTCGAATGGTTAGTCAACATAAGACATAAGCATAAGAGATAATAACATATCATCATAGTCAATAGCAAAATCTCCAATATAAGCATTATATAAACATAAGACAACACAAGACATAGTTAATGAGCATAGGTTGTAAGTCATAATAATATAAGCACAATTAACTCTTGGTCACAAATACCATAATAGAACCTTTCTCAAGTAACCTCAAAAGCATACATGTGCAAAGAAAGAATAGCATTCCATAATACCACTCAAGCCAAGTATCCCTTTTTGGTTATCCTAATCATGGTCTATAGGCATAGTTAAGTCTAAAACCTTTCTACCATAAGGGTACCATAGTCTTAAGTAACCTCAAGGCATACTTGTGCAATGCATAAAAGGAATCCCGTACTACCCCTCATACTAAGTGTTACCTTGAAGTCATCCTAGTCATATTCACCCTCCTTTGGTATCACTATTGGCTTACTTCATGTAGACAAAGGAATTATCACTTCTAGTCAATCCTATCTTAGAAGGCATCTATAGGAACAATCCATAAAGCATCACTCATGTAAGACAACACTCATAAGGTAACATTTAGTCATACTTGTGCAAGGCATGAGTAACATTCCATACTACTACTCATACTAAGTACTTCTTTAGATCATCATACTCATGTTCCTTAACCTAGAGACTAGCCCTCTTTTAAAATCATGGAACACTAGGAGACACTTTACTAGGTCTATCTTAGTCCCTTCTTGTTTGAACCCTAAGAGATACTATACTAGGTACAACTTAGTTCATCATATTGGAACTTCTAGGAAATGCTACTTAAAGCATAATCTAAGTTCATTAAACTTGAACACTTGGAGATGCTACTTAAAGCATGATCTTACTTCATTATAAGGTTGGACACTATGGGATACTTCTTGTAGCATGTATAGGTTCATTATCATTATGGACCATGTGAGGCACTACTCAGGCATATCTAAGTCCATTTATACTCTTGAACATTATGATGTCCTTCACTAACTTGTCTTAGTCCCTCATTACTTAGAACCCTAAGATATACTACATTAAGTACATTTTAGTTCATTAAGGTTGAACCCTAGGATATACTGCACTAAGTATATCTTAGTTCATCATGTTTGAACTCTAGGAGATACTACTTAAAGCATACTCTTAGTTCATTTAGTTTGGTCTCTAGGAGATGCTCTTTCAAGCATAATCTTAGACCATTTCTTGCATTGGACTCTAGGAGATGCTACCCTTTTGCATAATCTTAGCCCATGAGGTTTGAACCCTAGGAGATGCTACATTGAGCACAATATTAGTTCATTACCAATCCTGTTTAATTGGGATATAGCCTTAACTGACATGAGAAGATATTCATTATCACATGATCTCTCATGGTGATACCCACACCATTAAGGGTTGGTCCACTTTCCAAGGTAGGATTGATTTGTTAGCTTAGTCGAATCCACTAACTAACTTTCCTAGTGGGCATGTAGTTATGGGATACAAATATTGCTATTAGAAACCCAAACTCCACTAGGTGAGACATCCATGTCATGAGACACACTTGGGGAAATCAATACTCTTCTAGGTGAGAGATCCCTTGTAGGAAGCTCAAATTATACTAGATGGGAACCTCCATGAAAGCCCTAACTCAACTAGGTGGGAACCTCTCATTTCAATATCCACTCGGTGCTAGGCATAAATCCCACAAGATAATCATTAAGTCTCTACTTTGACTCAAGTTAATGGAAAGGTGTTCTTGACCACCAATCCATTCTAATACCTCTTTTAGACCATGTGTGAGCAACTATCACCATCCATGACCTAGGTATAAAGGCCCTCTAGCCTTAGGTTTAATTAGTTAGGAGAATTCCCTCAACCCTAGAACCATTACTATGTGACAAGTCTTTTAGGTTAAGTTCATATTCATACTTAGTATCATGTCTAGAATTCTTCATTAGACAAGGACATCATGAGCTAAGTAATTCTATTACTTCCTACCATCTATGATTCATAAGGTGATCTAGGTAGGTAAAGGTCTCTCAGCACAATTCTATTCATTTGCCTTGGATTCATATGTAGATTTTATTCTCAAAGCCTTAGGATATAAAGTTGATCATATTAACTTCTTGCTTAAGCCCTAATGATCATCATTCATCACTATGACTCCTCATTCTCAATGACTCTACATCATGGAAGAATATTATGAACCTAGATTACAAGACATTCAATCATATTCTTTAATACTAGGTGATTCTAGTCATAATTTGCCTTAAAGGTTCAATTTCATCTTTACAAGTCAAGATCAATCATGTAGTATAGAGTCCAGTTCCATTCATGTCTAGGTATTCCTAATCTTGATCAGTTACTACACACAAAATTGATTTAGGAAGATCACTCATGAACCTTCAATTTCACCTCTAATGGCATCAACCCACAATTATCACATTCATCAACTTAGATTAGGGTTTACCATAGAAATCACATGAAATCATCATAATATCATTAAACAAAGGTAATTCAATCATAATTGGATGTTATCCACTAAATTGGAATCACATCCAAATCCTACCAACAATGCAAGTACAACCCTAGCTAGAATTGGATTTTTGATTTCACAAGTTGGGAAACTATGGGAGCTCCATGGGTGGAAGAACCCGTGGATGATTAAGCTTCACATACATTCAATCAAATCCCTAAACAAAGCTTGAATCAATTCTTCTTCTTCTTCTTCTTTTTCTTCAACCGTAAGTGGGCTGTTTTTGACCGCTTTTAGGCTTTTAGGGCTGTTTTGAGGTCCTCCTCAAGGACCCCTTGGGTGGTCCTTGGGGGGTCGTACCTTGACGCCTTAACCCCTAAACCTCTATTCTAAGTACGGGAATCATTTCTACAAGTTTTAACCCTCATCGACACTCCAAAACTCTTACCAAAGGCTCTAGAACTCATTAGTTCAACTCACTAAATTATGGGGTGTTAGAATAGGGAATCACCTCTTGCCTTCCTATAAAGGCTCATGGTTATTCGCCTCTTGCCTTACATAAATGGATCACGGGTATTCGCTTCCATTTCCAATTTATGAGGTCATGGGTACTCGCCTCCATGCCCAACATCATATGACATGAGTACTCGCCTCCATGCCCAACATCATATGACACGGGTACTCGCCTCTATGTCACTACATAACGATCATGAGTAATCGACTCCATATCCAATCATCATTATAAGAACATGGGGAGTCACCACTTGTTCAACATAAAGGAATAAGGATAGTCACCTCTTATTCAATTTTAAGGAATATGGGGAATCGCCTCATATCCTTCTTATTTAGAGGTCATGGGTGATCGCATATAGCCTCATCCATTTCTTAGTATTTTAGGTTAGATTCATTTTAGGTGAGCAATCCTTTCAACCTAGAATCATTCAATGTGAGAAAGCCTTTCACATTCACACATAAGCAATTCATGTGGGAACTATCCCTTCCACAACAATTACATCAATAATCATCGATTCATAACATAAGCTTTACACTCAAAGAACTACATCTCATAATAATCATATATGCTTCACTCTCAAAGCAATTAATATGTATCTCATCAATCCTATAAGAATACACCTTCAACCCATAAATTCTCCTTTCATGGCATAAAACTCATTTACATCAATTTCATCTTTCTAGACATGAGTTAGGCATGGGTACATGTAAATTCATCCTAAAAACATGTATTCTTATCGATTCATGCATAAACAACCATAACCTAATTGTTTGGATCAACATTCATTAATACCACAACATTAGAAGAAAGTCCTTACTCAAAATTGGGGAATTTCTACTTTCAATTGGGAAATCTTAGGGGATCTATGGATGCAAGGATTCCATGGATGAAATGTCATCATACCTTACTAACAAAGCCCACAAATGCTTGAGGATTGGAGACTTGATTTTGATCCCAGCTTCAACTCTTCCTTCTTCTTCAAGTTCTAGAGAGATATATATTTGGAGAGAAAAAACCCAAGTTCTTTTTGTGAGTTTGAGAGAATGACTTTGAATGGATGAATTTTGGGGTTACAATCACTTATATAGGGTTCTAGGCTTGGGTAAAACGACATAATATTAGTTCACTTAAGATCGGAAAAGACCCAAAAACCCCTGAACTAAAACTGCCGACTCACCTTCACGATGGGCACCACGGCCCGTCAAGGACTTCCCCTCCTGTAGTGGTGCCCGTGGTACTTGAACAGTGGCTTGGCTTGCCACCACTTAGCCTATTAAACTCAACTCTTGACCATGACCCCTCCCACGGCCAGTAGTGGCCTTCACGGGCCATCAAATGGCTCGTGTGGAGGGTCTCATTTTTGGGCAATTTCGACTAGCTACTGCCTAGTTCACCACACTGATCACCACGACCTGTGGTCCCCACC
This sequence comes from Solanum bulbocastanum, assembly GCA_037074985.1. Classification (NCBI taxonomy): domain Eukaryota; kingdom Viridiplantae; phylum Streptophyta; class Magnoliopsida; order Solanales; family Solanaceae; genus Solanum; species Solanum bulbocastanum. The sequence goes on along the minus strand of CM073597.1, from coordinate 30,012,521 downwards.
ACAAGCCATCTTGGTGGTCATGGGAGGTGAGCACAACTTGGTTAGCTACTGTGAGTTACCATAGGCAGCACCACGACTCGTGGTGCCCTTCACGGCCTGTATGGGTCCTCGTGAAGGTTGCCAAGCTCAGTTCTTTGGCTTATGATATTTCACTTAGCCCCCAGCTAAAACTACTAGATTCCGAGGTGCTAGATAAAGTTATCAGAACAAAAAACATAGGAAGATTCTTGAAAAAAGCATGTAAACAAGAGAAACACAATTCAACCACACATTCAGGAATAAACTCTAACAAATTAATATATTCTAATCGAATAAAATCATAACATATGTATACTACAGATTAATATTACACTACAAATGCACAAATATGAAGCCTATAAATGTATATTAATACTCTACAACAGAATCAATAAGAGTACTACTAAGTCTATAACATAAAACCTAACAATAACAATTAATCTATAACACAACAATTAAGTATATAACCATACAAAATCCTAACACTACCAACTATAATAAGTCAATTCTAACACTTTTACGCTTAAATAATCCCAAAACGTGTGTTTATTCCAACAAGTCACAAATACATAAAGAAAAATATTCAATCCTTTGTTCAGGTAGTCCTCCAAGATTTTTGTTTAATGTCCAACAGATTTCAAATGAAAAAGAAGAGAGAATCTGCAAAATGAAAAAGAAAGAAATCTTTAGTGTTTTTCTTAAGATTTGGGTCGGATTGTCCTCACTTTATTAATATTTAAATTTAATTAAAAATGTGCGACTTCATTGATGAGAAAATGATTCAAAATGGTCTATTTACAAAGGTATATAATACTTTTGTGGGGGTAATAGAATGCCTACAAAGATAAGGTGTCTTTTGAAAAATTTGGAACAACTTTAGTAGCGACTTTATGTCTTTTTCTAACTTTAATCCTATTTGAAAACCAAGCATGGTATAAAATTAAGAGAAAAGACATAAAGTCACCACTGAAGTTGTCCCAAATTTTTATGCGGATTTCCTATTACCCCACAAAAGTAATAAATATCATTGTACAGAGACCTTTTTGACCCATTTTCTCACCAACCCAGGAATTCTAATAGGAGAGTGATGCACACCCGCTTTTAATGAATTTAAATATTAATAAAATACAAACCCAAAACAAAAATATTGGCACATTTTATCGGTAAAGGATGTTTTCGCTGCTTTCAATTTATGGGTTTCTTCATAACCTTTTTCAATTGATGATTTCAATTTCTTGGGTGGTGATTTGCCTCCGGATGCTAAATCAAGCTTTTGCTTTTTGGAATTGTCCATTTTTTCCGCTATTGTTATGAAGTGTTGAGCTTCTTTAAGTTTTGTGGGTTGGGATTTTGCTAGGATTTAATTTGTGGCATTTTTTCATAATGAAATAATGCTCCAGACTCACCCATCTCATGGAACAAAATTCAAACAAAAACAAAAAAAAATAGAAGCTTTTAAAAATGAGAAAAGACATAATTTTTCTTTTCTTTAACTACTAAATTTGCACTAAAAGCAAGTTTTCATGTTCGCATCACATCACACACAACGTCGAATCGTTCTTGTCATTACAAATATGATTCAAGATTTGTATTTTACATTATAAGAATGTTTTTCCTCAAAATCTAATCACAAAAGATAACTTGATTTCTCAATTTTCAAAGATATTAAATCTTCACGATCGGAAATTATTAAGAAGATATAAAGTTCTTATCTTTTTGGGTTGATTTCATTCAAGATAGAAGATGATTTTTTTTTCGAGTTTAAACCTTCAACCATGGATCTTTTTGAAAGAATTGGGGAAGATGAAATATTTAAAAAAGAAGTAATTAAATAATAGAGAATGAAATGACAAGTGGAGCCTTTTCATTCATTTTTGAAAAAAAAAAATTCACATCCACGTGCATCATCTACGTGAATGTAAACATAGGGAGAAACTGAGTTAAAATGGTCTCTTTACAACGATATTAATACTTTTGTAGGGTAATAGGACACCCGCATAGTTAATGCGTCTTTTTGAAAATTTGGGACAACTTCAGGTGTTACTTTATTTCTTTTCTCTAAAATTAATATATGAATAACCAAAGTTATTCGGGGTCGTTTGATAGCTGGTTAGAGTTATGATGATATTAATAATATAGGTATTAGTTATGAGTAAATCTATGTATTATTTTATGCAGATACTAGTTATTCATGTATTAATTACTCCTCCTTCTATCTTGCATAAAATAATAAATAGTGGGTTTCTAAATTGTAGTCAAACACCGTATTAATTTTCTACATTCATCACTTGGATCCTATTTAGCTACCAAACGATAAAAAAAAATAACTTTGGACTAATCTCATAGGTTATACGGCACTTTATTGATAATTTTCTTATTTATTTATTTGGCTATTTTGGGGTTCTACTCAAAAAGAAGAAAAAAAGAAATGCTATTGCCAAGTGAGTACATCGGTATCATCAAGTCAATAGCGCAAAAACTAGAGAATTTACTGAAGTTAGGAAAGGAAAGGAAAGGAACACATCCCATTAGGAAAGGAAAGGAAAGGAACATATCCCAGAAATCGGCTTTCCTTGCCCAGGGCTGCCTTAAATAAGAGGAAGTGGCGTCGTCGCTTTGTTTCGTTGTTGAGAAGCGAAATCGAACGGTTTTTCGGGCCTTTCAATGTAGAACCCCTCGCGGGCGACGATCATCCTTTTCCCCATTTTCTCCTACTAGTTTTTCTTCTCAGTTATAAGTGTCCAGTGGAATTTCTTCTTGTATATGATGCTTTGTTCTGCATTTTGGACTCACATACAAACGTGGCTACGTGATTACGACAGGATTCAATCCTTTGCAGTTATTCTCATCTATGTTCAGGTATTTTCTGACTTGTTGATTTTGGGTAAATAAATTGGTGATTAATTTTGTTCTATTTTGATTCCTCAAGATTGGTTGTGCACTGATTGGATCTCTTGGGGCATTATACAATGGTGTTTCCTTAATCAATTTGGGTGTTGGGTTATTCGCATTGGTGGCTATTGAGAGTAGCAGTCAGAGTCTTGGTAGAACATACGCTGTACTTCTCTTCTGTGCAATCTTAGTGGACATTTCTTGGTTCATCCTTTTTGCATCCGAAATCTGGTAAGTTTCATTTATACTCTTCTTATTTACGCAATTTTTCAGAATGGTAATCTAGAGATCAATGGGAAAGTTTCACTGGGAAAACCAAATAGAATAATGAATCTTGAACTGAATGCATAATTGTATGGAATTTCACTTGAATTTCTTTTGTGGTTAAACATAATTCACTAACAATTATGTTACCATCTGCTTCTGCTTGTTAAATATCTCTAGAAGTTTTATATAAACATTTTTGAAGACCAGAGAAGTGAAACCTTTAAGAATGCAAGGAATGTTTAGGGGTCCATAGTGTCTTGATAATCATATGATCCATTATTTTGAGATTTTTTTTTTTTGAAAAGAACAACATCTAATTGACTTTTGAGAATCCATTCTTTAATAAGTTTTATTTCAATGACTGATGTAGTACCTCCTAGTTGATATATGTATTTCCTATCTCATCAAAATAATGTCATCTATCCAAACTTTATTTTGCTTTACGAATTAAGTATTTTCTGAAGATGCAAATTGTTAGAGTTGACTATTTGTGTGGACAGTTGGTCGTTGAATAAGATATTGGACAAGAATGTGCATTAGAAATGGAGTGAGTGGCATATAGTTCAGGTCAAATTGATATGTAAATTGTTATCTCTAGCTTTAATTTATAGCTCCCTTTAAACATAAATTTTTAGGAATTTATTTGGCGTTGAAACCACCATGTTTGAGTAACAAAAAAGACCGTACATTTTTATGTTCTTAGTTATAGTTGTAGATTCACTACAAAGCTTCAGTTCATGCATATGCCAACATGAAATTTAAAATTCATGAGGATCTACAATTAAAAGGTATGATACTAACTAATGTGGAGGAATGGTGAAGTTTTTAAGAGTTCCCACAACTAAATGCATTGGTGTTAAGTGGAAGATTGGAGCTATGTAAGAGACAAATAATTGATACCGAAATTAACGAGGGACAGAGATCTAAGGCTCTACAGAGATGCTCCAACTGTTACTTGTACTTTCATTTCTCACACCGGGGTTAAATTTGTGCTTTGGTACCAAAATTAATGGTGGCCAATTTTAATTTGGACTGACCTGAAATTTTTGTCTGAAAAAAAGAATATGAAACAGAGCTTTGGTTTAAAGACTATTCAATGCAAGTGCCAAAGAATGATTTAACGGACAAGGAACTGATAGTGGGTGTCGTCGACTAGTGAAAAGAAATGGAAAAGAGTTATACAGTTCCGAGATTTGTCTAGCTTCCTGAGGATTTATATTGAAGATTATAATTGCCTTACACCATTCAAGGTGGAAGATTATTTCAGTAAATTTCTCTATTGACCGAATGAACTGTAGCTTATAATGGTTATTCACTATTCAAAAAGGCGATATCTTCTGATCCTAGATAAGAATTTTATCATAAAGAGTGCTTTTGTGCTCAATTTAAAAAAATCAGTTCCAATTTCAAAATGAGTGTTTGTGAATACAAAAGGATTACAAAGCACAAACGTTGAATCCCGTGGTTTGGTGTTCCTTTTTATGCCAGTAATCTAGAAATTTTATAGATATATTAAAAATTAGACACCAAGAAGGTGATTGAAATGTCCAAGGTTGGGCAGTCCCTTATGCAAAACTAACAATGAAGAAGGGGAAACCTCTGCTCAAAAGATCCTATTCCTGAAGGAGTTAATGAAATCTAATCATTGTCTGTATTTCGTAAACATCCTGGAGTTTACACCAAAAAGCTAGCATTCACAGACACCTATATTTCATTTCATGTACATTGTTTGCTTTGCCCTCAAAGCACCTAGAATTCTTGTCTCTCCACAGTACCCAAAACACACCTGCCGGATAGTTCTCCAGATATCTTTTATCTGGTTGTTTCTTCCTTTAATACCCAAATGTAGTAGTAAATCCTTCATTGAGCTTGGCATGACCCATTTTAAACCAAAGAAATTAAGGAAAAAATCCCAAAGCTGTCTGGCAACTCAGTAGTGAAACAATGAGTGGATTCCATTCTCTTCCTGTTTCTTGCAGAGGTAACATCAGTTACATAAAGGCAAAACCCAAAGAGGGATCCACTAACTTGAGCTTCTCAGGGCCAAATGGTCGATTGACAGAGTGGTCAAACATACTTCTGTGGTGGGACATAGTTCTAGAACTTGGGCTATCTAGAAACCTAATTCGCTTGGTGCTAAATACTACTCCCAAAATATACTATCCATATAACTCATAAAATATCTGTTAAGCTTATCTAGAAGCTTATCATGAGTCTTGCTCAAAATCTCTTTCTAAAACATATCTTGCTGTGACACTATGCTCAAATCTTGTTTTCTAAAATCATATGCTGAAATCTCTTCTAAAACATATCTTTCAAATCATGTTCACAACTTAAATCATGAGAAAATTTCTAGAACATGCATATCTTGTAATTTCTCAAAATAGCTTTCATAATAACATAAAGACTCTAAAATCATGTTTTGAAATATAAGGTTCATGAATCATAAACAATAACATGCCAAGAACTAACAAGGATGACAATGGAAAACCTTTTTAAGTATATAAAAGAAGTGCATTTGTCAATAATCCATTATTATGAATAAAAAGTTCAAAAAATCACGCAATTCTGGTCATTAATATGATGATTTTGAATGTGGATTTGACGACCCTAACTATGGAATCAAGTTAATAAAAACTTAGGAGTTTTGGACATGAGGATGAAAAAATTCCTCATTGAAGTCCTACATGTAATTCAGGTCATAACTATGATGAATTTGAATGTGGACTTGATAACCCTACTTATGGAATCAATTTCATAAAAACTTGGGAGTTTTGGACACGAGGATGAAACAAATTCCTCATTGTAGTCCTAATACCTTAGTGACGAAGCTTGATGGAGAATCTTGGAAGATGGACCCTAGCCTTGGTGTTTCTTGAAGTTGTTGAGCGTAGAGATTTAGGAGTGAATGAGAGGGTTTAATAATTGAAAAAAAACTAAAATTCTACATGTTTAAGGCTATTTAGATAATTCCCCAAAGGTTTTAAGATGAAAACACCCTAATAAAGAAAAACAAAAATCGACGAATTTTGGCCCAGCTCTGAGTTGGCTCTGTGTCATGGAGCTGGAAGATGAAATTTTATTCAAGTGGATAGTGAGGTCCGCTTCCTCTTCATGACACAAACTTGGTCGCGAAGTTGGGCTCGATCCATTAGCCAGATTGGAAAGTCTCTTGTAAATCATGCATAACTTTTTACTTCGAACTTCAATTGACGAATGACTGACGAATGGTGGGGAGCGTTGGAAAGAAGACCCACGATCCTTTAATTTGAAAGATCATGGGTCACCTAACTCTTCATAATCTTAGAGATATGGTTGTTTGAAGTTGACCCTTATCTGAATTCATGCTCTAATTTAGCTGATAGAAATGTTTTGAACTTGGCTTGGTGTTTGAGGTACCTTACGACCCTAAGCCACATCCGATACACTTCCTACACTTAGTAAAGGACCTTAACATAAATGTACAACTTAGAAATCATAGGGTTCGAGTCTATACGCATATGGATGATGGTTTGAATCGTTGCTTAGAAGTTGCGGGTATTACACGAGCTTTTTTTAAATCTAGACGGTCTACTATACTTTGTAAAGGAGGTTTCTGGTGAGGCCTCCTCTTTTACGTTTTAAGGACCAATGTGATCTCCAAATTCATTTGTTTCTTATTTATTATAAAACACCATCAAATGCTATTGAAGTAGTATGAGCTCTTGTTTCCCCACATTATTACTTCTCTAGAAGAATTGCCTTTCGTCTCCATACATTTATCCTTTCCTATTTTTAAAGAAATCAAGTAATAGGCTAATAAATTGGTGTGCGAGCTAATTATCAATGAACTAGTTAACTTTTAGCTTTAGTTCTTTTTACTCCTTTGACCACAAGTAATTCTCAATCCTAAAAATTTGGTTTAGCTCAACTTATTTGTTTACTGTAAGCTGTTCTATTGGTCACTTCATGGATATTTTTAGTTTTACTTAGTAGCATCATTGGCTGCTGCATCACTGTCTAAGATTGCAGGTAGAGCCAGCCTTCACTCATGCATTGTGTTCTCAAACATCCTTGTACAGTAAATTTACCACAGCTCTTGAAATGTTAGAAAAAGTAAAATCTTTCTTCCTGAACTTCATTTATTAATGCAGGAATATTTCTTCTGGGATTTATGGAACCTTTGTTATCTTCTCAGTGAAACTCACTCTCTCCATGCAAATTATTGGATTTTGTGTGAGATTATCATCTTCACTATTGTGGATTCAAATGTATAAGCTCGGTGTTTCTTATATAGACTGTTCAGTTCCCCGAGAGGCAGATAGTGATATGAGAAACAGTTTTCTCAATCCTGCAACTCCTCTAACTAGACAGCCATCCAATTCTGATGATGCTCTAGGTGGTTCTGTATACGATCCTGCATATTATTCCTCCTTGTTCGAAGATGGTAAAGACGAAACGCATTTTTGCAGGGTATGCAGCTCCACTTTAGCACTTTCCTTCCTCTTTTTCTGTTATCCTTTTATATATAATTGAATTTGTCATGTTTTTGTTCCTTTGGATTGTTTGAGCAAGTGATGTGGAGATTGAATATGATCTGTTTTAGAAGTATTTGAACACTCCATGGCATTTCCTTCAACTCATTTGCCTAA